>CM074732.1:83615529-84360515 GCA_037367245.1 Phrynocephalus guinanensis
CACACTGTAAAAAAGGGTTAAAGTTAAACCCTACTCCAATTGTGTTCTCAAATATATTTTTCTCCTTTATAAAAGTAGACAGTCATCATTCATTTTTATCGCTTTACTTTTGCAATATTAGGAGTGACTACCATATCGGTTTGAGAGGGCCGGTAACCAATCCAAATAGTGTAGGATTCATTTAAAATATGTTTTAAGATTCTCTATGAAGATAACTTTGAAGGCAATCATAGTATATATGTTAGAGGAGGAATACAGTAACACTGGAACTCTCAGAACATGGACTCCTCTTACCAAAAAAAAAAAAAAGAAAGAAAGAAAGAAAGAAAGAAAGAAAGAAAGAAAGAAAGAAAGAAAGAAAGAAAGAAAGAAAAATGAAAAAGCTAAACTCGATAAAAATCTCTAAAGTGAAATGCACGTTTAAGTATGCCAGATGTGTGGCAAAAAGGTTTAGAAGTCTAAACTGTCTAAGCCACGCCCACTTACATTTCAAAATTTAAACTATATCTGGACTTTTTGTGCATGCTCTGGACTTTCATCTAACCCCACCCAACTACTTCCATGTGCAGGGGGTGATAGGAATATTTCTTGACTGTTTGACAGAAAGCATGTTGAAGGACAATGTGCATTGACATGCTTCTTGCACTGTATTTTATTTAGCAAGATAGTTACAAAATATTTCACTAAGTAGACACATACAGATCTTCACTCCAAATCCGATTATTTTTGGTTCCATTTGCTGATCCAGCCATGCTTCTTTTACCCTTACAGCACGAGAATCATAAACATTCAAATGAACACTTTTTAAAAAATATCATTTTTCCCTTTTACTAGTGACCATAAGAAACAAAATTAGGTTGAAAAATGTACAGGCAAAGGGGAAAAAACAAATAATGTGTGATTATAGAAAGGAGCCATTCCCAGCCTCGGTTGGCTACAAATAAAGCACCAGAGTAAGACAATCCTCATTTTTTATGAGGGCTTATGACCTTGACTTCAGTAATGCTTTTAGTTCTCACAGCTGTTTCACTCAAACTATGCCATGTTTAACAGCGCTAAAAAAATACATATGCACTTTCTAGTTTTCCAGTTTGAGTTTGTGAATGACCATTGTGTTGCTAGCCACTGGCTTCTCACATTTCATGGTTTCCCTTAAGAAAACACAAACCATGTGGGGGTGGGGGTGCAGGAAGCAGCCACTCTACAGAAGAGCAAACATAAGTACTGTAGTATGAAGCTACCCCCCTATACTACTAACATATTCTTGTTTGAACATCTTCCGTTCTTTAGGATAGCCCATAAGGCATGTGCTGACCAGACGTAAGCTGTGCTTCTGCTGGAATGTGTGCTATATTATGACTGGCATGAAGGATCTGTGCAATGCAGCTGTCTCGCCCGTCTTTTGAACCAGGCATACTTTAAAGAAAACAGGCACAGGCACTATGGCTACTGATTTTTACTATGTACATTATTTAACTTATTATCCATGCCCTTTGCAGGCTCTTTGTCTTTCTTTTGATGACATCTTCATTAGAAGCACATTAAGCAGCAGAAATCCTGCCAGCAGTCTGCCTTAAAAGAAGGTTCTACTCACAGAAATTAAAAATAACACAACTGCAAACCATTATTTCTATTATTTAAGGCAGAAAAAAAATCTAGCTATAAGCAACAAATGTACTTTGCTTTGTTCTTTTCAAATAAGAGAGGGTTTTAAATAGTGAGTGCCATGCTGCAAGTACTAAAGTGTGCTGCCTGGAGCAAAGTGCTGTATTTCTAAGGTGTATGGAGAGCTGATACAGTTATTACCACACTCGCTGAACAGGACTAACTCAAAACTGCCATTATTGGCAAACTACATTCCAAACACACTCTCAAGTAAACTACCCCCCCCCCCCCAAAAAAGCTGCTTACCAGAGATTTGCTCAGCCCAGGAATAGATGTGTGTGAGTTGCAAGGAATCCCTAACTCCATATGCTTGAGTTAAAGCAGGAACAATGAATGGCAACTGCCAAGTCTCCCTCTCCTTGTCTCAGCACTCTGGCATGATAGAGAGGGTGGGGGAAGCACATGCATGCCACTGCAGGTCATTTGAAAGATATAGATAGTACGCGTATGCACATATATCTAAAACTGTCTGGAAGCAGCTGTCATTTCAAAACAGCTCTAAGAGTATCAAGTTCTCTCCTGCCATCCCTGTGTGTGTATGTTTAATACAGAGCACGGAAAGCAACTGGAAGTCACTATCCATTTCTTTCCACATTATTTCTCAGTATGTGAAGTCATGAACAATTGCTACCCTATGGATACTGACAACAACCCAGGGAGGTAGGTTAGATCACAACACAGTCACTTGCCCAGTGCCACTTTCATGACTCAGTGGTAATTTACACCTTGACCTCCTCTGCCAAGATTCCAGGTCTTCACCTACTGCCTCAGTTTAAGGTAGGAAGTTTTGGTCACTGTTAGGCACTGACTACATGATTAAATACCACTGGATACGATACTGGTAACAAAATCGCAATACATTGGCCACACTTTTTCCACATGTAAAATTACATATGTAAAGACTTTTATTGTAATACAAACAAAATTCAGGAAATAAAGATTTCTCTGAAGTGTGTCGTACGGGAGTTTCTCAGGAAGGTTAGGCCAACATTTTAAACTGTTTCATTCAAATAACTGGTCTTCCCTTCAATTATCTTTTTTACTACAAAGAAGAGAATTCTGCAAGGCATTTCTTACAGTAACTTCTGTGTTTTGTTTACAAATCTTGCCAAAGGTTCTTGCAGTCAGTGGTTTCTGGTTCCCTAGAGAACAATTAGCTAGCACTACATGAGAAGGCTCCAAGGTCATCTTTGCAACCAATTTTGCTAAAGAAAATCAGCACTTCATCACTAGACTCAGGTGTCAGGGGGAAAACAGATGCCAGTACAATACATTCCTTGTTGCATGTGTCACAATTACAGCACACTATTGTAGACTGCTCCCTGTGCCAAAATAACTAGCCATACAAAACAGGCATGAAGGATCAAAATGTGGGCAGAAGAGTGCTTCTTTTCATTCTTTATTATCCTTTCCTACATTGCCATTCCTCTCTACCACTATGAAAAAAGTGGGGCCTCTACAGAAAGAGATTCCTCATTTGTTTAGAACTGTGCTTTTCAAGCTTGGGTAACCCATATAATTCCCAGAAGCTTTCACCAGCAGCTATACTGGCTGAGGTTTCTAAGAACTGCAGTTCAAGAACACCTAGGCCAATGAGGGCAAACGTTTTAGAGCCCAAACTGAGATTCAAAACCCACTTATTTTTCGCAAAATGCCAATATGGCAATTTAACCTGAATACAGTGGTACCCCGGGTTACAAATTCTTTGGGTGCTACCCTTCGGGAGAGCAAGAATCAAAGAACAGGCTTTTGAATTTCCTGTGGCCACAGCACCCTCACTGTGGCTGCAGGAAATTCAAAAACATGCTCTTCGATCCTCGCTTTCCAAAGAGTATAGCACCCCATCCACCTCTCTGCCCTAGGCAGTGAGGCGGATGGGGTGCTACATCGTTGGGAAAGCCAGGGGGAGTGGCGGTGGCTTGTGGGCTTGTTCGTAGCCAATTTACTCTCCAGCCACACTGCTTTTGGGATGCCTAGAGCGGCGTGGCTGGAGAGTAAACTGGAGCTATGAACGAGCCCATAAGCCACAGCCTCCCCTTTGCCTGGCTCTCTGCACAAAGTACAGTAGCATGCTACGAGCGGAGGGGGAAGTGCCATGGCTGTGAGGGTTTGGGAACCACGGGATACCTAGTTGCCATTCAAGTAATATATACTGTATGATACCAATGGACTGCACTTGCTATAGCAACCTTCAGATGATTCACTTGGTGTTAAAATGTTAATGGCTTACTTCCATGCCAAGTATCATCCAGAATGATATAAACTGGATGGTACTTTAAGATGCAGCCCCATCAGTTGTTTCTAATCAGGCTCCAGAAATTAGAATATAAGCCAATGTTTTCAATCACCTTGCCAATAGAATTAGGGATGTACTGTACATGGATTTTCCACTCAGGCTGCTTGGAAGCAGCCTGCCCTGGTACATAAGACCTGGTAGGGAAAACGGAAAATTGCTTTCTTTTCCAGTCACAATCCTATTTTGTTTTCTCAATACACAGATACTAACAAGTTAATCCTATTGATGTCCATTATACATGCATGGATATCAATGTGCAAGATTGTAGTATGTCATAATTATAAACAGCAGGATAACATTAGACATGTACAAATATTTTCTATTTGTTATTTCTCTTTTGACAGCAAAACTTATGACATGCATCAGGCTCAACGTGACTAGAGCACAGGATTTTATTGTTACTAGTTTAAAGAACTGTTAGACATTCAAGGAAGCTAAAACTTTCCCCATACCTCCTAGCTGCCATCAACACCATCAGTCTGTATGAAGGCTGTTCCATGTTGGCATCTGAATTCTCTGTTTCAGCTCAGTGAATTTTTAATACAGATAGATAGCACTAAGTACCCACTCACTACTTGTGCTGGCTCATCTAAAAACTAATTTTCAAATTGATTCCACCTTCAATAATTCCAGCAGGCATTATTTTGCTAAGCTGAACACAGCAGAGCTCACAGAGGCCTTGATATCTCTTAACGAAAAACAATCAAAACAAACTAAACAGAAAAAGTGTTGTTTTAGCCACAGGAAAGCTGATATTCATTTTTAAAATTGTAGAAGTATGTTAAATACTAAGAGTACTTAGGCATTTACACACAAAGAGACACAAATGACCACAGTTGAAAAGGGAGGTAATTTTTGTTCTGCCATATTTTAGACTTAGGATCCCACAGTATTTTATTAAAAACCTTTTTAAATAACATAAAGAAACAGAATCTAAATTATTTCACGTATCTTTTAATATAACAATTCAAATTCCAATATATATCATGGTATTAAAACATCCCAAAACAATTTTATATGTCTTTCATAACTAAAGGAGGAAAATCAGGGCTTTGACCCAGGGCACTAAATTTAGAGGGCAAAACCCTTTACTGGTCACTTGAAGTAAAGGTATCTCACAGATTTCCAGGATTGCTCTAGCTCCTTGATAGTGTACCACCACAGGAAACAACAGTATCAGATCAGTCCTCCAGGGCAACCACAGTTTTCTGCTGGAGACATAGCCAGTAGATCAGTCCACCAGGGAGGAGCAAAGAAAAGATGATCAGTACACTGGGCCTCACTGAAGCAGCAGAAGGCATGGCTACCTAAGGATTAGGAGGATAAATCTACTGCCAGTATGGCAGATTAGGTCACTGGGCTGAAATCAATAAATATGATCCACAGTATGAAACAATAGAAATAAAAAAGTGGGTTGAGCCATGTGACCAGAAAAACAAATTCAAAAGTAGGCTAGGTGATACCTTTATTGGTCACTACTAAAACAAAAAATGCAAGCTAAGCTTTCAATAGCTACTTGCTATCTTTATCAAAGCATTGTACCAAAAAGGCAATCTTGATACAGGATGTTGTCTATCAGGCGCTGAGAATCTTTTTGGTGAGATGGAATGCACCAGATGATGGTATCAGGAGGCAGGCTGGTGTTAAGACTGCTTCAAAGTCCCCGGATACGCTTTAACACCCAGCATATCATATGTATGTATGTATGTATGTATGTATGTATGTATGTATGTATGTATGTATGTATGTATGTATGTATGTATGTATTAAGCACAATTTTGATTTTTTTAAACATTCCCTGTTTTTCTTTGGAGGAAAGGAGACACTGGTAAAATATTCAGTGCTATCATTACTTCTATTATTTTCACATCATGAATTGTGAAGTTGAATTGAGGGCAAATGTTGTATTCCTTACACCACATGCTGGATGGCTCTGGATAAAGATTGGTGCCAGGGCTATAACAAGGGTGGTGCAACTGTGCCTCTGTCTTAGAGTATCAGTATTTACAGGACATTGAAATTTAAAGACAAATCAGTTGATGAATAGTAGGAAAATAAACCTACAAGGGTCAAATAAAATCTCATTAAATTCTTGGGCCCTTGTCCTCAGTTGTGAGCCAAGCAGCACAAACAAGTGAGTAGAAGTATGCTAGCATATTGTAATTCCAACTTCTTACTACAAGTAAGCCCTACAGGATACAGCTCAATCTTTTAGAATAGTATGAACTTTGTACAACCATTGGGAAACCGCCACATGATAATATCATAGGGAAGGGAGTGTGGCAGCCTGGGGAACCTGGGAGGGCATATAGTAAGAACCAGTTACTTACCTGTAAAGGTGGTTCTTCGAGTGGACCTTCGTGAAGCCACACAGATGGGTTTCCCAGGCGCCCCTGCACCAAAGGTCGGACTTCCCTAGCAATAGGAAAGTTCATTAGTCTCCACCCCTTCACCCTGCGCATGAGCGTGGGTGTTCCCGCCTAAACACCTCAGTTCCTCTTGACCGCCAGGATGACAGGTAAGTACCAGTCAAGGCATGACGGTCCGAGGGGAGACGGGCGGGTGCTGTGTGGCTTCACGAAGGTCCACTCAAAGAACCACCTTTACAGGTAAGTAACTGGTTCTTCTCCATCGTGGCCTTTGTGAAGCCACACAGATGGGTGATTGAAAGCAGTACTCACTGGCAGGAGGGTAGTCACGCCATCACAAAGGAAAGCACTGTCCTCCTGAAGGAAGTGGACGACCTAATGCGGGCATCCATCGAGTCACGAAGGTTTCAGGTCTGGACCAAGTGGCGGCATTACAGATGTCGTCAAGTGGAACACCTGTGAGGAATGCCGCTGAGGAGGACATCGCTCTGGTGGAATGAGCTCTAACAGTGGCCGGCAAGGGCCATTTTGCAAGGTCATAGGCCAGTTTAATTGTGGAAACTACCCAACGGGAGAAGCATTGGGAGGACACAGGACGATCTTCAGTCGAAGGGTTGTAGCATATGAAGAGTCTCTGAGATCTACGGACATTCTTGGTCCTAGAGATGCAGAATGCTAAAGCCTTTCACACATCCAGCAAGTGCATGTCCTTTTCTACCCTAGTTGAAGGGTTGGGAGGATGATGGACTGAGAGATGTGGAAAGACGAAACCACCTTAGGCAGGAAGGTGATGTCTGGGTAGGCTACTACCTTTTCTTGGTGAAATTGGAGGTACAGAGAGTCGCACCTGAGAGCACAGAGTTCACTTGCCCTGCGAGCAGAGGCGATGGCAACCAAAAAGGCAGTTTTGAAGGTGACTAGCCTTAGGTCCACAGTAGCCATGGGTTCAAAGGGTGGTCTTTGGAGAGCCGTAAGAACAAGGGAGAGAGAGACCATTGAGAGTGATCGGCCTTCGATCAGGGAAGGTGTTGTTCAGGCCACGTAAGAAAAGCTTGAGTTGAGGATGGTGGAAGAAGGAAGAGGCAGCAGACATCGGTGGTTGGTGCGCGACAATGGCTGACAAATGGACCTGCAAGGATGATAAGGCAAGGCCAGACCGTTTGAGATGAAGGAGGTACTGGAGTACCCAGGTAAGTGGTGGATCGATGGGGTCGAAACCTTTGTTGGCCGCACACAGAAGGAATCTCTTCCACTTATAGTTGTATAGTTTAGTAGTGGAAGGCTTGCAGCAGGCTGAGATAATAGTTTCTCTATGAATTCGCTATCCTCCATGCTGTCAACTGGAGACAGGGGAAGTCTGGATGATGACCTAGCCAGCATTCTGGAAGAGCAGGTCCGGGAATTGGGGAAGCCGAAAATGATGGCTGGACAGATTGAGTAAAGAGGTGAACTAAGGCTGCCTGGGCCACCACGGTGCAACTAGGATGAGGTTGGGTCTCTCCTGGACTATCTTGATCACCACCTTGTGGAGTAAAGGAATGGGGGGGGAGCATACAACAGATGATCCGTCCACGGTAGGAGGAGAGCATCTCCCAAAGAGCCCAGTCCCTTGCCTGCTCTCGAACAGTAGAGAGGGCATTTCTTGTTTTGGGACGAGGCGAATAGGTTGATGTGAGGTGAGCCCCATCTGTTGCAGAGACGGTGAAAGGTCAATGGATGCAGCTCCCACTCGTGAGAGGTGTTCTGTCTCTGGCTCAAATCATCAGCATCAACGTTCTCTTCTCCTGGCAGGTGCATGGCCACCAGATGGATGTTGTGTGCCAGGCACCATTCCCAGAAGGCGAGGGACAGCTCAAGAAGGTGTGTCGAACGAGTTCCGTCCTGTTTGTTGATGTAGTACATGGCAGTTGTGTTGTCGGTCACCGCCAGTACTACATTGCCAGAGAGGTGTCGGAGAAACGCCCGGAACACTTTGAAGATGGCCAAGAGTTCCAGCTCGTTGATGTGGAGCTGGCGTTCCCGCGGGGACCAGATGTCGTGAATACAGTAAGTCAGACACACTGCCCCCAGCCTGTGTTGCTGGCATCCGTGGTGACCTGGATGGTTGGAAGAGGAGCCCTGAATGGGCGACTGGCCAGTAGGTTGGGCCTGCTGGACCACCAGGTGAGCTGTTGGGGAAGGGTGGGTATCTTGGAAGGAGGGTCTCTCAGCGGGTCGAAGTGACGTAAGAACCATGTCTGAAGGCGTCTGAGTCTGAGCATCACGTGTACCAGGACAGAAGTTGTGGAAGCCATGTAACCCAGAAGTCTTTGGACTTGAAGAACCGGCACCTGAGCTCCCGGGCGGAAAAGATGAAGGAGTTTGAAGATTTCAGCAATTCTGTCCCTTGGAGGGAAGGCCATAGCTCGGGTGGAGTCCAATATTGCTCCTATGAAAGCTACCACCGGGGAAGGATCCAGGTGGGACTTGTCCAGGTTGACCTGAAGGCCTAGAGAGTCCAGAGTTTTGAGGACGGTGTGAATGTCCTGACGGGCTCTTTCCTTGGGCTCCACAACGACTAGGCAGTCGTCGAGATAGGGGAAGACCATGATGCCCTGGGTGTGAAGATGTGCGGCGACGGGGGCCATGCATTTGGTGAAGACCCGGGGGGCTGTCGATAAACCAAATGGCAGGGAGGAATATTGGTAGATGTCTTCCCCTGGTTCTTCGGCGAACCGAAGAAGGTGGTGATGTGCGGGATGTATAGAGATGTGGAAGTATGCATCCCGCAGATCCACAACCCCAAATCAGTCGCCTCTGCGGAGCAGAGGAATGATCTTCTCCAACGTGACCATTCTGAACTTTTTGAAAATTAAGAAGATGCAAGTCCAGTATGGGCTGTAGGCCACCGTCCTTTTTTGGTACTGTGAAGTACCTGGAATAATGGCCTCTGTGGGCAAGATGACGTGCTACTCTTTGAATGGCACGTTTTTGCAGAAGGGGATCGACCTCCTCGAGCAAACAAGGCGAGGGTGTGTGTGAATAACGTTTCCCAATGGGGGAAATGAACTTAACTCTAACAGGTTGTTTATAACTGAAAAGACCCAACTGTCCGAAGTGATGGCTTCCCACGCCTGAAGGAAGGGACGCAGACGGATGTGTTGGGCGTCAATATTCATCTCGTTGCCTTCTGTCTCTAGGTTTGGAGACATAGGAAGAGGTGGGCTTGGATTTCTTGGATCTAGAAGGGTAGGCCGAGAAATTGGAGGTGCAGGTGGATCTATCACACTGCAGTTGTCTGGACGTACGTTGGAGGAATGAAGGCCAGTAACGACGTCTTGGTTGGAAGTGAAATGGCTGCTTAGACCGTTGTGGGATGACATTTAGCTTCTTTGCCATATCCTGCTTCTTATGCCTATCCTCCATCAGGTCGTCAGTAGAGGGATTAAAAAGACCTGTGCCCTCGAATGGAAGGGCCTCAATCTGCGCCTTGTGGTAATCCGACAAGCTAGTCGTGCGCAACCAGGCATGGTGTCGTAAGGTGATGGAGGTGTTCAGGACCTTGGAGGAGCAGTCAAATGAGTACTTTGATGTTCTCATTTGCTAGGCCGCGAGTGCCATCGCTTCCTCATACAGGTCAGAAGCCTCGGCCCTCTTCGCTTCAGGTATCAGTTCCAGGAATTGATGCAAATGGGCCAAAAGTTCCCTCTGACAGGCACCCATGGCACCCTGGTAGTTAGATATCTTATGTAAGAGGGAGGCATAGGTGTAAAGATTCCTCCCCATTGTCTCCAACTTCCACCCCTCTTTGGATGGCGGAATGGATGTTTGTTTGGTGCGGGATTGCACCTGAGATGCGGCGTCCACAACTGAATTCGGAGGAGGATGCTTGTTAAGGTAGGCCGCCTTGTCATCATGCACCCTGTAGAGGAATTCAATCTTCCTCTGAACCGAAGTGGCTGAAAGAGACAGGAAGGATTCCTCCACAATCGACAAGAAGGAAGGGATCATCATGAGGTGGACCGGGGCAGTTTCCTCTGATGTGGCATGTGTGCTTCAGTTTCGATTGGTGGATTGGCAATTCAATAGTTTTTGCCATTCAGACCAAGAAGTTGGCGTAATTTCTCATAGCCTCCGACTAGGAACGCGGGAATTTCTCCTCAACCTCCAAGTCTGGGGAAGCCATAGTGCGCATCGAATCCGAAGCCTCGGATTCGGTGTCAGATGGTACAGAGTCCTCCGATGAATCCGACGAGGAGTCGTCTGTACGCTTCTCTAACTCGGTCGAATCCGATGACTGGATTGACCACTGCTTTCCATCAAAACAGAGCAAAAATGCTGGAATGGGTGGTACCGAAACCGACGGGGTGGTCGAGCGATGGTGTCCAGTTCGGCATCTCTTCTTCAGAGGCTTAGATGGTAAAGCCAGGGATGAATCCGACTTCGACGGGGGCAGGGCTTCAGCAACTGCCGTGGCCACAGACAATGTCGGAACTGAGACCGCCGGATTCGGAGAGAGAGATTTCGAAGACCTCACAGGGATCAAAAGATCCACGGTCGGTACCACTTCAGAGGCTGACGGGAGTTGAACCCATTTGCGGTGCTTCTTCTTCTCCTTCTTCTCCCCATGACTTGCATTGGACCCCTGGGCTAAAGCATCTGGGTTTGAGGGTAACTCCAATAAATGGTCATCAAACTGGATTGTCGGGAGAGGAGAGGAAGCAGCCCGAGATGGGATCGAGGTAGTGGGAGACTTCGTGGGCAGTGAAGCTGCTGGGGACCGACAGGTCCCAGAATCCGAGACCGGCGTGCATACCGACTTTATCAGGCTGATATTCGGTGGCAAGGCAACGTCTTCGTCCGAAGATGAGCTGGAAGAATCAGACGGGTGTAACTGTTGAAATTCGGGATGGTCAGACATGGGGGCTGCCGAACCCGACAACTCAGTTTCAACCACCAAAACGTCCGGTGACTTCGATGGTTTGGAGGTCTCCAGTTTGGGCAGTTTTGAAGGTTTAGCCGACGGTTTGGGTTTCGAAACCCCTTCGAGAACTTGGATCTTCTTAGGCTTATCCAGTGGACTTACGGGGGGGGGGGGGGGGGTCCGAAGTGGATTTCTTCTGTTCCATGGTCTATGGACAGAGGGACTGTTCCAGAAGGTAAGAGTTAAGGCGGTTGCGATGATTTTTCAAGGCCTAGGCACTGAAACCTCTGCAGATGGAACAGGCCTCGGGTCGATGGTTTTCCCCGAGACAAAAAACACACTTAGCGTGCCCGTCCGAATGCGGGACTTTGTTTCCAAGCCATGGAGGGTTTTGAAAACCAAAACCAGAACCTTGAACCTTATCCGGAGAGCAATGGGCAGCCAATGCAGGCGAGCCAGAACTGGGGTGATGTGATCGTATCTACGATCACCCACCACCAGTCTGGCCGCCGCATTCTGCACCCGCTGGAGTCTCCGGACAAGGGTCAAGGGCAACCCCACGTAGAGTGTGTTGCAGTAATCAATCCTCGAGATCACAAGGGCCTGGCCTGCACAACTGTCCTCAGGGAGGACTCATCAAGGTACAGACGGATCTGGGCAATCCTGTGGAGATGGAAAAAAGTGGACTTGGAGACAGCCATCACCTGGGCTTCCAGGAAGAGGGCCAAATCCAAGACCACGCCCAAATTCCTAGCCCTGTCCGTAGGCTAGAGGGAAACTCCCCCCAGACTAGGGAGGGGGCCATTGTACCTAGACAAGGGCGCCCCGAAGAACAGAACCTCGGTCTTCTCCGGGTTCAACTTGAGCCTGTTGGATCTGGTCCATTCCAAGACCGCCTCCAGGCAAAGATCGAGGGAGTATACTGCCTCCACTGCAGAGGTAGAAAAGGAGAGATAGAGCTGCGTATCATCAGCATACTGATGACAGCTAACTCTAAATCTCCTGATGACCTCAGCCAGCGGCCTCATATAGATGTTGAACAGCATGGGGGAGATTGCCGACCCCTGGGGCACCCCACATGGGAGCGTCCAAGGGGCCAACAAATAATCCCCCTGCTGAACCTGCTGAGTCCGGCCATTGAGGAAGGATCGGAGCCAGCAAAGCGCTGAGCCCCTGATTCCCACCTCGGCGACCCGGTCCAGCAGGATACCGTGGTCGACGGTATCAAAGGCCGCTAACAAATCGAGGAGGACTAACAGGGAGGAACACCCCCTGTCAGCCTCCCTGGGGAGGTCATCCTGCAGAGCGACCAGGGCAGTCTCTGTCCCACGAAACGGCCTGAACCCAGACTGGAATGGATCCAGAATATGATTTTCCTCCAGGTACGACTGAATCCGGATGGCGGCCACCCTCTCAACAACCTTGCCCAGGAAGGGAACAATGGCAATTGGGCAATAGTTGGCAAGATCGTCCGGTGCCAAGCTGGGCTTCTTTAAGGTGGGCTTTACCACTGTCTCCTTCAAATGAGAAGGAAACATTCCCTCCTGGAAGGAAGCGGTGGCGATGGAAGAAGCCTGTTCCGGTATGTTCCCTCCGGCAGATTTAATAAGCCAAGCTGGGCAAGGATTGAAAGGGGAGGCCACCAGCCGGCAGTGAGCCATAGACCTGGAGGCCTCCGCTGGTAACACAGGCCCAAATTCAACCAGACAAGGAGACCAAGGAGATGAGGCCCCCGGGATAAACAAGGAGGGATTAGTGCAACTGCAGTGTAGATCGGAACACCCACGCTCATGCGCAGGGTGAGGGGGTGGAGACTAACGAACTTTCCTATTGCTAGGGAAGTCCGACCTCTGGCGCAGGGGCGCCTGGGAAACCCATCTGTGTGGCTTCACGAAGGCCACGGTGGAGAACTTCACACAATCAAACTGGACTCTGCAGTATGAGTCTTCTCATCCTTGCAATAAATTTTCTTTCCTGCACTACAAAAGCAAAGATTAATATACTTACGTTTATTTCATAAGATTTTAAAGCCATTTTCAGGATACTCTATCTAAAAGATGGCTAAAAGATGACCCCTTTGGGGATCAAACAACCATTTCACAGGGGTTGCCATGAGCCAGTGAAGAAAAAGGCACAAACGGCTTGTGCCTGGAGGGGGGGGGGAGGAAGGGGGGAAAGAGTGAGTTACAGCTTGATAGGTTGGAGGGGATGTCAATGGCAGCGGAGGCTGTGATTGGCTGAGGATGCCTGTAGAGGGAAGTTCTCTATGGCACCTGCGGCAGTGGCCTGCCAAAGGGGGCTTGTGGCCCCTTCCAAGCAGGCCAAGGGGATCACCACAACATAAGGAACTGTATTAAAGGGTTGTGACATTAGGAAGTTTGAGAACCACTGGCTTAAATGGTTCTAACAGACACAATAACAGATCTCCATAGTCTTCACAGTAGTCAGCTAAAGCAAACTGCTGCTCTTCCCTATAGCAACTGCTAGGAAGCTCAGGGAACAGGGGTTCATTATCTATTTATCCATCCTTCTTGAACATGAGATCAACACCTGAAAAACTTGTCAGCACGTTAGAGGAACTTGCCATATTGGGTCTACCTAAAAAGGGGTTTGGTTGTTATATGTCATCCAGTTGTTATGGCAATCCTAATTAGGTTTTCAAGATATGTGCCATATTTAATGAGTGGTTTAGTGCTGCTACCTCCCAGTGACTTTCCATAGCGGAGAAGGATTTCAATCCAGATTTCCTGAGTCCTAGTCCAACACCACAGTGGCTCTCAGTGGTTCATGATAAGCTACTACAGTATTTTACTCTTGCAAACCCACCAGCTCAGGTCACAGAAATGGCTAGACACCTCCTTCACAGATCTGTTTGCGGGATGAATAAGTCTATAAAACACTCTCTGCAAGCTTAAATATACAAAACAATATTCAATAATTACACATAAAAAGAAACATGATTTTTTTCAGTTGTATAACTGAATACAGATACACACGGAGTATATTTAATTGTATAGATCAGGGGTCCTCAACCTAAGGCCCTGCGGCCGGATGCGGCCCCCCAAGGTCCTGAATCCGGCCCCCGGGACTAATTGCAACCCCCCCACCTACCCCCTGCTTTGCCAGCAAGCCAGCCTCCGTAGCTGCTTCTATTGCTGAGGCAGTTCAAAGCAGTGGCCTATGTCGCTTCTCCCACTCCCCCCAACTACCACTCAGATGATCAGCATGCTGGCTAGTGGGGCACTTCAAAGTGGGAGGGCTACGGGAAGTTCCCCCACTCACCCCAACCACCGCCCAGATGGTCGGTGTGCCGGGTGCAGCCCCCCTTTTTTCCATGTCGGCCTTTTTTTGGGACTGTGATCCGGCCCCCAGTGGTGTCGGGGGTGGTGGTGGACCGGCCCGCTGTTTGAAAACTTTGAGGACCCCTGGTATAGATAATTGAGCATATATACAAATAATAATGCAGTAATACAGAAAATTTAATAGATATGCATATATATATATATATAGCAATCTATATAGCAAAACTGTGTGCCATCAAATCAGTACAGACTTATGGACACCTTTTTCAGGATCGTCCAGGTAGAGATAAGTGGTTTGCCATTCCTTTTTTTCTAGGGGCAACCTGAGTCTGCACCTTGCCCAAGGCTGCACAGACTGGCTCTATTTGTAAGAGGCATAGTGGGGATTTGAACTCCTAACCTTTGGTTCTGAAAGCAGATATCTAAAACACTGAGCTAATCAAGCAGCTATGTGGTGGGCATAAGCAGCACATGTATATATGCTGTGCTGCTTATATCCCATCCCATAGTACTAAAAGCACTCTCTGGACTGTTTATAATTTACATTTTAATTATGCAGACTACACATTGTCCCCCATCAGCGCTGGGTACTCAATGTACCAATCTTGGAAGGATGGAAGGCTGAAACAACCTCAAGTCTATCTGAGCTCACCAGGATCACACTCATGTAATGAACAGATGCTTGACTGAACTACTGTTGTTTAACCACTGTGCTGTGAGGCTCCTTACATATAGAATATATAAGATGTTCAAATAAGGAAATGCTTATAGATGCTTTTAAGTTTTAATCTGGTCTCTTTCCTTAAAATGAAAGTTTAACTTGATACTTTTCCTTAAAAGGGTCTATACAAGGACAATTCTACAAGTTGGCGTACAATGAATTGAGATCGGTGGCATAATCCTATGCATACCTTGTTAAAAGAAGGTCTCACTATATTCAATATGATTTATTTCCAGATGAACAGGTTGGCTCCAACCTATGCTAGCTGCACTTTTGTCACACCAAAACCAACAGAAACACTTATTTATGACAAACTTAAGTGTAAGTAATTCAAGCTACATGCAAAATCAACAGACTGGCTCCAACCCAATGCATTTAGGATCACAGACTAGACTAACAACCCTTTTTGGACCTGATCTATGAAATTCATATTTCATATGTTCGGAATTCGGATCATGCAGTTTCTTTTTCTAGTTTTAGTTCTAATACTCTCAATAGATATATCAAGAACATACACTCCAGGGACACTTTTGTTGGATGAGAACTTTTGAAATAAAAGAACCATAGCCCAGAGGTTGTGCAACCATAGTCCAGAGGTTGTATGACAGATCAATTTTTACCAACGCAATGTACAAAGCACATATATCCATTGCTGTTACAGAAAGAAGACAGAATAATGTGCCATATGTTATCTGTTAGTCAACACAGTTGCATGGCTACCCTATCTCACTGGTGCACACATACCTTAGGAAAATGTCTAATCAGGGACTACTGGCCGTGGTGTATTAAGATTAATAGCTGCAGTCGAAACTGTAATAATAGAGTGCAAAGAATATTAATGTGGACTATATAAAGCAAGCCCTCTGAAAGAAATTTCTGAATTAACTAAACACATTGTATATATAAATTGAGATTTTAAAAATGAAAAGGTCTTACAGAGTCTTATGAGTCTTATAAATTAGCACATTTGCTAAAAGCCATAAATATTGTAAGACAAGGGTTATAACTTTAGTTTCACACACAAAAAAACAGTAAAGAGATTCTAATAATTTCGCATGCTGTGCTTGTTTACAATTTTGCTTCTATGCATACACAACCTATCACGGTCTTTCAAACTAGTCCTCTTGCTCTGCAGATTGGCAACAGAACAATAACAGCCGATCTACCCAAGGACAGAACCTAGTGAGCAGGGCAGGGATAATGAAACAGATCCATAGCCACAAATTGCATACAGCAGGAATTAAACTGGACAATGTAGGATATGTTTACTAAAATGCAGCTAGAAAATACTAGAGACAACTGAAGGTAGAAACAGTTCTGGAAACTGGTAACTGAGGCAATCCTTTGAGTTTGAGACATCAAGGGCTCACAATATAAACTGCTTATTCCATATGTAAAAGCCATGCACCCTTAGGGGACAACTGTTTATTCTGACACAGCTTGCCTCAATCCACTTATGGCAAACTACACTGGACAGCTAAGCCAAAGCAATTTGACCTACAGCCTATATTAAATTTGAAACTGCAGTCAGTGCTCAGAGGGGCTACAGACTGATTCAGGAGTTCACTGTTCATAATGGATATGATATGATTCATATTCCAGCTCATAGTCCCGCCCTTTTCCTTCCTTCCTGTGATCCCACCTCTGCTGATCCTTCCTTCCTTCTCTGGTCCCACCTCTTCCAATCATTTTCTGGAGTGTAAATGAGGGAATATGTTGGTGATATGTTGATCTAGTGCTAATCTTATGTAAGGATTTTCCAAAAACAAAAATTCAGAGGGCAATTTGGTGAAAGAAAGGCATATTCTCCTGGTCCTGAACAATTGTTGACAATGGGCCCTGATGTCATCAAAACACCATATGTAGACACATCCTCACCCATCTTTACAATAATATGCCGCAACTAATCACGCAGGAAAAAGCTCATTCAAACTCTTTCAGATTAAAAAGCAGAAGCTCCCCAGCGGCAAGGGGGGGGGGAGATGCTTTGCAAAAAGGGCTGGATGAATTCGAAGCAGCCTCAATGTCATGTAGACAATAAATAATAATTTTAATTAACCCTTTTTATAAGCAGAGCAAATCGGGTGGTATTTAATCATGTAGTCGGTCCCTAACTTAGTTTTTCCTTATAACTGGTCAGCTGAAAATTCACAGGGCTTTGCTTGTACACTGGATGCCTCTGAATAGTAGCACTGAATACTTTGTGCTGTCTACAGAGATAACACTGCTGGAGCAGATCTCCCAGAGGTCAGCTTCATCTCGACCGACCAGAGCCTCGCTCTCCCAGTCTCTCCCGGTGGCCACTCCGAGGGAGGCCCGAAAGGTTTCTACTCGGAAGCGGGCCTTCGCGGTGGCTGCCCCGGCACTTTGGGATACTCTGCCCATGGAGATCAGGCTGGTGGAGTCTCTGTCAGCTTTTAGGAGAGCACTAAAAACCTGGCTCTTTAGGGAAAGCTTCGGCTTTGGCTGAGTGCACCATGGTATGCTGTTAGTCTGTTGGTATTGTTCTCCCAGCCTTTTTCTTGCCGGACTTTCTGTTTGTGGTATGGATGCGGTTTTCTGCTTTATCGTTTCTTTGTTGTCGCCTACTGGATTTTTAGTGTTGTCTGTTTTTTGTTTTTGTTTTTGTTTTTTGGGGATAGGTTGTTCTGTTATAATTTGTTGTAAACCGCCCATTGTTCTCATGGGAAAACCGGGCGGTCAATAAGTGCAAATATAAATAAATAAATAAATGAGAAGAAAACGCACTGTAAGCCACCTTTTCCAAAGGGAAAGGTGGAGGGAAAATACTCTAAATAAATAAATAAAATAAATAAATAGCTGTTTAGTATCAGTTCACCTGATCCAGAGACATAGGTCATATGTCTGCTATTTCTCTTGGGGGCAGCTTCCACTGGTGTCAACGGGCCTTTACGTGCTAGTACAAATAATAAACATGAAGGCACAAGATGAGGAAAAGGTTGAAGCCTCCATATACCTGTTCCAAGATCCTCAGCTTGATTGGAACCTTTGCATCTGCTATTTATGTTATAAAAGCCATTCAAGAAATCGCTGATTTTGCGGAAGGAGGTACAGTATATTATTTAGCTTGGCCTTTAGTTCTTTGCTGAAAAATTATAGTTAGGTAGATCTGTTTCTTTCTCTATTTTTCAAACCAGTACCACTCAATTAAGGATTCTCTTTGAAAATGTTTTTGCTATTATTAGTATATCTCACCCAGGACTTGACAGATACTGTGAGGAGTGAGCTTCTTTGTACATCTGACAGTACTCTGTGAATTTTTAGTGTACCAGTTTCACCAACTACATGCTTACATTTTCCATAAAGAAACAAGTAAATAATTAAATCACACAGGTAAATAATTAAATGAACTGTCAGGACACAACAGTAAAAAGAATTGTGTATGTGTATAAGCAGAACAAAGCTTTATTAATGCAATTCCTTTAACTGATTGAATATCATCTTCAAAATAATATTTATGCAGGTATATTAAAACACAGCAATTAGAACAGCACTTAACTTGAACTTATTTGTATATTTTCCTTTGGTAATGAGAATGCAATGACTAGCTTTTAATAAGAAATGTGTTTGTCAACAGAACAATACATAATTTAGCATTTCTCTTACAAAGGGCCTTTTTACACGACTCCTAAGATCCGCTGGCCACTTAAATTCGGACCAGAGATCTTAGGGGTTCGTCGCTCTTCCTCTGTCCCCACCCGCCTCTGCACTTCCTGGTTGCTGGCTGCGTGAGGGAGGGAGAAAAAAGAAAGAAAAGCATGCCGGTTTACCTCCGTTTTGTTCCCGGCAGCATTCAGATCTCTTAAAGGGGCGGGGCGCAAAAAAAGAACAAACAGAAGCCAGGAGAGCCCCGCACTCACTATCCTTACACCGGATCAAATATTTGTCACATCCAAAAAGCAGGTACCTGAAAGCTGCGCTGGGACGCGCTAAAGTGGGCGGGGTCGCACTTAATTTCCTGTTAACTCCGGAGCTGGTGGGTAAACATTTTTAATCTCCGGAGCTGGGAGCCATTTGCCCCAGAGTTTAGGGGTCGTGTATAAACGCCCTAAGATTACAGCTAACTTCTATAAATTTCATGCTATACTTTAAGATTGAAATGCACTGAGTAAAATAAAAAAGCAATTGAAAGTTTATAAGGTAGGTATGTTCAGGTACTAAAATGGCAAATTTTAGCACATTTAATTTGACCTGTGTACAAATGAACAGGTTTAGAAAGATTCTGCAGACTTCTCTAAACTTAAGTGTAACACAGACATTTTCTATAAACCATTCCAACAGACTTGAAAAAGCAGAAACAATTCAGTCTTAAAATCAAGAAAGAATCCAGTTTCCCTAGTCCGATAATTTTCAATTGCATTTTCTGCACCAAAGAAAACTGCTTATAACTCTTTATAGAGGGTATAAATTTAAAACTGAGGCATCGTGTAGCATCCTGATAATAGGCTTTAATCTCTACAGCATTCTTTCATCCATGAGCACATTACTTGCTAATGCATGTTGCACAAAGGGATCACTTCATCCAACCATATTCCTTTAGCAGACAGCCTACTAACTGCAGAGGACAATTTTTGCCAAGATCAAAACAAGAAACATACAATGCACTGTAGCAAAGTAATTGAATTTTAAGAATGTAGAATGTAAGTCTGCCATAGTATTTGTTTTAAGAAAAGCTGCAATCCACTGTTCCGTTACACTAACACAGGAACTACACAAAAGTAAGAATAGCGGGTTTGCTTAGAAAGCATATCTCCAACTGAAACTATAAAATATCAGCCATGCTCCAATATCCCTTTGTGAACTGAGTTGGTGACAGTGTATTGTGACCAAGTACTTAACATCTTACAATTATGGATGCATGGATGGAATGCACCTGATGTGGGAACAGCTAGTTTGAACTTCCTTTCCCTTACTGAACTCAATAGGATAGAAATTTCCTATAGCCAGCTTGTGTCAAGTTGTGCTGAGGACAGGGACATGACCACAGATTACAGGAGCAACATGTCTGATATGTATGCACCTCTTCTCTCCATTCCATTCCATTCCATTCCATTCCTATTTGCCTGTTCCACCAATGTTCAATGGTAACATCTCTGTTAGTGGGCTATTTCAGCAAATCTAAGGTGTTTTGCTGGCATACCTGTCACAGTGGCAGTATATCTGATGTCCAATTGGTGTAGCAGGGTATGCTTTTTTCTAAACCATTCCCTAAAGCTCTTAAATCAGGAGATCTTCAGAACTGCTTTCTAAAACAGACTAACTTGGTTAAATTTCTCAAGAAAAAATGGTCATCAAACAATTATTGTCTTTTACAGAGTACTGAACGTTTGCCACACCACCTTCCATTTTAAAGTGGATAAAGCATTTGCTTAATGTAGCAGGGAAATGCTTATAGCTCTTACATTTGCAACAGAGCTCCTGTTTACAATATGACAGCAACATTGATTTCTCTTAATCACATTTCTTAACAACACACTGTAGCTTTTATGTTCCTGTAATATCCCAATCCTCTTTGCAAATAATTGCTTATCTTTGACCCTGCATGCTCCAGATCAACCTTACTGGGATTATCCCAGATAAGCTCTTCAGAATAAAATAGACTTCAGAACAGGTCACCAGACATTGTTTTAACATGGATGGTACTACACAGTATAGCAGCAGCTATATTTTGCACACAATCCCGCCTCTGCCTCTTTTCTCTGAGGCAAGGCTTCCTAAATATTTCTCATACAGAATTTCCAGAGATCATGCTACTCCATAAATAGTAACCAACTCTGACCTAAGCTTCCACAGCATGCAAGGGGAAGACAAAGTGGTCTGATAGTACCAGTGCAAGCATAAAAGAATAACCATGGCAAAGTGCCAAAATGTTAACGCCTTATAAAAGAGACAATTCTTAACTAGGGATGGGCGCCAAATGAAAAACGAAACGCTGTTTCATCGTTTTGTTAGCTAACAAAATGAAACGAATCAGGGAAGCAGCGTTTCGTTAGTAACGAAACAAAATGGCATTTTTCCCCATTTAAAAGGAACCAATTCATTCATCTGTAAAACATCTCCCCTGGGTCCTAGAGGCACTAAATTTGGTGGGTACCTTCCTTGGACTCTACTCTTTAAGCCCTCCAAATTTGGAGACTTGGGGTTCAGGGAACCAAGTTATTCAACTTCAAAGGGGGGTGCCCCAAGAAAAAAACATTTCTAATTGCAATGTTATGTGCTTGAAAATAGTGATCCTAGGCAGCTAGCAATGTGAAAATTACAGTGCAGCTTCCTCAAGCTCTCTCATTGAAGCCCCCCCCAAATTTGGAGAGGTTTGGGGTACAGGGGACCAGGTTATTCAACTCCAAAGGGGGTGCCCCAGAAAAAATATTTGTAATTTAAAAGTATTTAAAAATACTGATCCCAGGCATCTAGCAGCATGTGATTTGCAGTGGAGCTTTCTCAAATTCTCCCCTTGAAGCACCCCCAATTTGGGGAGGTTTGGGGTACAGGGGGCCTGAACCCCAAATCTCTCCAAATTTGGAGGTTTTAAAGGGGAGAGTCCAAGGAAGATACCCACCAAATTTGGTGCCTCTAGGACACAGGGGACCTGTTTTATAGAGTAACAAATAGGTTTGTTACCGTTTCACTGTGTACTTTTAAAAAAATTGTTTCTAATGAAACAAATCATGCAGGGAACAAAACAAAATGAAATGAAACAATTTTTCCATTTCGTGCCCATCACTATTCTCGACATTTTCACAGTTCTTGTCTGAGACGCTAATTCTAAAAGATACTGATTCCTGGCATGAACATGAGGGATTTTATCATTGACTCCCTTCACAACTCTTTTTTCTTTTCTTTTTTTTAATGTAGGTTTCTGTTACCCTCAGCTTTCTTTCTCTGAAGAGGTAAAATTACCCATATAAATTGTATGACAAGGATGCAAAAATACTCTTAAAGTCTGCTGACTTATTCAGTACAGTAATCCCATTGATTTGGTTCTAAATCAAATTGATTTGAAGAACGCTTTTTTTCACAAATACAGTAGGTGTATTATGCCTCTCTCGTGCCTTTCAGAGAACCTGAGTATCCTGTGTGCATGTATTTATGTTGCTCTAGACTGAGGCATGCAATCAAAACTCAAACGTATGCCAGCTCTAGTGGGTTTGGAATCAACAAAAGCCACTTGTGCCAGTATGACAGCCTTTGTGCTGGCATGATAGTCCTAGTGCTGGCTAATCTCCTATCTGCCAGCAATATAAACTGTGATGCTGGCTGAGATCAGCCACCTTAACAGCCAGAACAGGGATTGGGAAAGAGTTATGCCAGATCCAAACCCCTTCCAGATCAAACTCATTGCCATTGAGCTAGTACAAAATTAGGCCAGGGTCAGGTTAGTTTTAAGTAGTTTCCAAAAGTCCTAGATTGGAATGGATTCAGCACAGCCTCAGGTGGTTTATTGTTAGCTGAAACCGCCCTCAACTATCTTGGATAGTCACAAGTGTGTCATTTCATAGTTTTTTGTTTCATGTATAAAGGCCTCCATAGTGAGATTTCCCCACTATCAGCATATAAAATGAAGTAACTAATATAGCATTTTAAACATGTACTTTCTTATTTCCCTGATGTTGTGCAATTTTTCATTTATCCAAACTACAACTTCTTGTTAGTTTAATAACACCCTCAAGGTTTGTCCAGACTTATTCAAAAAGCTCTCACCTATGTCTCAGAAATGACACCAGCAGTTGCAAATAACAACTTCAGTAGTACCATTGTATCTGCAAAATCAGTACCCACAGGTGCACTTATCTTCTGTCTGAAAATATTTAATAATGCCCTCATACACATTTCCGATTACCAGACCTGGACACTAGAGGGAACTCGAGACATTCTTTCCTCTCCCCCAATCATCCTCTGGATTTTTAAAGTTTAAAAAAAAATTCTTACATGAGATTAGCACTAGATCACCCTATCACAGAGCCATTTTAATTATTATTTCCCATATTTACATCCCTGTCAGATCAGCAGAGGCAGAACCAGAAGAAGAAAGGATTGGCAGAGGTGGGACCAGAGGAAGGAAAGAATGAAAGGGAGCTGGAGGTTAGAATGTGAATTGCATCATATCCAGTATGAATGGTAAACTCTCAAATCAATATGCAGCACCTGTGTGAACACTGATGTTTATTTAAAACATAATACAGGCTGCATATCAAATCACAGCAAAGTGTAGGCACACCCTTAATTAAGTTTCAGTGATTTGTGGAGAAATGATCAGATTTGATTATTTTGTATAATTTCATTCTAATTTTTTTAAAAAACATATTGCAAAGAAAAAAGCTATGTTGTACCTCCTTTGGATGCGTAGCCCTCTGGTAATTGGCTAAACCAAAATGTTATGTGGGGTCATGTTACATCTGACATACAGTAATCCTAATAGGATTTTCTGGGTGAGATAACAAGCAATTTCACCACCAGTCCACAGTAAGATACCATGGCTGAACAGAAATTCAGTCCCCGATCTTCGGAATCATAATCTGTTCCTCTATCCACTATACTGCACTAGCTTCTGAAAAGCGGCCCCTAATGTAGCCAAAACTGTCATATCAATATTAAGTATATTATTTTGAGTTTTAAAAAATGGCATTGCTTTTCATATAGTCATCTGGTGGTAGGCTGAGTCTGGGCATACCTTTTTTATTACCTCTGTTGAGAGAGGGGGTTTCAATGCTCACATGAATCAACAGAGGTAGGGGTCTCAGGCATAGTCTATCTGCTACTTATCAGAGTGTGCTTTCAACAATATCTAGACAACACCAAGGCCATAGCTAATGACCCATACTTTATAGATTTCAGCTCCTTAGGCCATTGTTCACCTTAAGGCTATGGATACTATTGTCTACCTAATTCAGACCATTGTTCACCTTAAGAGCCTAGTTCAGACCAGGGTGGCAAGAGGTGAAAGCTGACTATAAGATGGAGGACTCGCACTAGCTGCATTCAAACTGATGAAGCTGTTTGGAAGAGAAGCAAAACGTTTCTATCTCTTAAGAAAAAAAGAAGTATACTAGCCATGACTGAACTTCCAGATAAACTCACCTGGATGACTGAGAATCTTCACAGACATCTTTTGGGGGGAAATGTGTAACCTGTTTTTTTACATTAAAAATGCATAAACAGACACATTGTTTCCGAAGGACTTCGTTATATAACCCAAAAATTACGTAACCTGAGCATTCCTAACCCGGGGTACCACTGTATAACAGACTGAACTGCAAGGTTTTCTTCTTGCACAAGACCTGTGATCCTGACATCTTAGTAATGATAAACCCCACAGACACAACATACAGGAAAACACACAACATTTCAAAATAAACCACATCCACAATCAAGTTAAATTAAACACACACTCATGGCTCTTTTTTAAAATGTTGCTTTTTGATCGTATATATTTACAACCTTCCGTACACCAATAAAGTTTGAGTCGTTAGCCATGGCCTTGTTGGTGGAGGTGTGAAGTATTCTTGATTCGTCTGGGGATTGTTGAAATGGCCACTTGATAATTTATTTATTTATTTATTTATTTTCAAATTTATATACCGCTCCTACTTCCCGGACGGGAACTCAGGGCGGTTTACATAGAAAAGATTAAAAGCAAAATATCAGCAGAGCAGGAACAATCACTATAAAAATAGATAAGGTGGGTAAAAATAAGCAACACAAAAAAAAAACCTCTAGTCATTATTAAAGGCGTCCCTAAAGAGTAAGGAGTAAAGATAAGTAGCAGGCACAACCTCATCTTTGAATGAGTGCCCTTTGTCCTTTAAATGGAGGTGTACTGCTGATTCTGGTCCTGAACTGTTGCCCCTTCTGTGTTGGGCCATCCTCCTGTTTAATAGCTGTTTATTTTCTCCAATATAGAGGTCTACACACTCCTCACTGAATTGGACTACATATACTATATTGCTCCTTTTGTGTTTTGGTGTTTGGTCCTTTGGGTGGATGAGACTCTGCCTAGTCAGTGTGTTCGTGGGTTTGAAGTAAACAGGGATATGGTGTTTGCCAAAAATCCTTTTAAGCTTTTCAGACACTCCAGCCATGTAGGGAATAACCAGGTTCTGGGTCTTAGACTGTTCCATTGTTCTCCTGGGTTGGGACACTGCTTTGTGGAAGACCCACTCTGGATATTCACAGGCCTTAAGTTTCATCTTCAGGTGCCTCTCTTCCTTCTTCCTGGCTCCCTTGTTTACTTCAAATTCATGAACAAACTGAGGCGGAAACTCGTCCACCCAAAGGACCAGAAACCAAAACACATAAGGAGCAATATAGTATATGCGGTCCAATGCAGTGAGGACTATGCAGACCTCTACAGCTATTAAACAGGAGAATGGCCCAACACAGCAACAGTGGCAACAGCTCAGGACAAGAATCAGCAGTACACCTCCACTTGAAGGACAAAGGGCACTCATTCAAAGATGAGGATGTATACATATTAGATAGAGAGGATAGCTGGTTTGAGAGAGGGGTCAGGAAAACCATTCATATGTGTATTGAAAACCCCTCTCTCAACAGAGGCACAATCTGTCTGCTACTTATTAAGCGGCCATTTGAACAATCCCCAAACAAATCAAGAATCCTTCACACCTTCACCAACAAGGCCGTGGCTAAGACTCATACTTTATGGGTGTTGGGAAGATTGTAAAGGTGGGCCACTGTCCAACTAATGAGCTGACTGAGACTATTGTTCACCTAACGAGCCTATTCAGGCTATTGTTCATCTTATGAACCTATTTCAGACCAAGATGACATGAGGTCAAAGTGAACTATAAAATGGAAGACTTGCAACTAGCTTTCCTCAGATTGATGAAGCTGTTTGGATGAGCAGCAAAACATTGCAATCTTTCAAGAAAAGAAGTCCAGTTGCCATGACTCAACTTCCAGACATACTTACCTGAATGACTGAGAATGTTCACAGACATACCATTTTATTGTACCAATATGTAAGTTACAATCATATGACAAGTCTTGCTTTTAAAATATATTTTAATGTGTACCTAGTTGCATTCTTTAGGAACTACAGTACTTTGTTGCCTCCTCTGTGGCCTTTACAATTCACATCTAGAAACATGTCCCTATCTGCTCTCTGAAAATACTTCAAATCCTTGTTACCTTTGTCAGCAATTCTCCGTGGACTAACAGGAAGTTTGGCCTTGGGGACAATAAATGCCTTTTGGCTTTATGACAGCTGTTTCTCTTTATTTTTGGAGAAGGGGAGAAAGTTATGTTGGCAGCTTTAGCTTGTATCCTGATCTCAGAGAAAGGCTTAGGCAGCAAATTAGCCCTGACAAATAACTTAATTATGCCAAGTCAGCAAGGCTTTCCTGCCCCTCCATCTCCCCTTACCTCTTTTCATATATTTCTATAATTCAGCTCCTATTGGCCAAATGCTTAAAAATAGGAGATGCGGTAATAAAGAACTATAGAAACAGAAAAGGTTGCACAAATGGATGAAAAAAGCAACTGGAAACAAAATATTTTCTGTGCTACCTCTGTTTTATCTCAAGTCGCAAAATATTAGGCAAGTTGTAAACTCAAACTATGAAGCGAGATTAAAGTGGTCAAGGATGATGATACCAGAAAATCAAGAACATTCGAACATAAGAACAGCCTTGTTGGAACAGGCCACAGCCCATCCAGTCCAGTATTCGGTCTCACACAGTGGCTCACCATTTGCTTCAGGGTATTCCCAAGGAGATGTCTTCACCTGCTTACGGTTCCCTGCAAATGGCATTGAGAGATATCCTGCCTATCTCTCCAACCCGGAGGTTGTCCTTAGGCATCCATAATGATACCCATTGATACCCTTGTTCTCCAAGACCTTGTCCAATCCTTTCTTAAAGCTGTCAAGGCTGATAGCTGTCACCACGTCTTCGGGCAGGGAGTTCCACAGACCAGTGATCCTCTGGGTGAAAAAGTACTTTCTCTTATTTGTTTAAGATCAAGCACCCAAATGTTTCATGGAGTGCCCCCTAGTTCTAGTGTTGTGCTATAGGGAAAATAGTTTTTCCTTACCTACTTTGTCCACACTGTGTATGATTTTATTAACTATCCAGCAATCAGTTATTTGTCTCTTTTTAAAAAATCCTGCATTTAATATGGTCTCATACATACGTCTATTTCATGAAGTACTGTAACCTGTAATTATGTCATAGTAGTACTTGGATGGGAGATCACCAGGGAATACCAGGTGCTATAGGCGCCTGGAGTAGGAAGTGGCAAACCACTCCAGTATTCCTGCCAAGAAAACTCCATGGAGTTGGGGTCATGAAGAGTTGGTCACAACTGTAACAACACAACAACACACACACATACACACCATAAAGTCTTTCTATGATCTTGTGCTTTTTAAACTTCTAGCCAGCAATAGATATCATATCCTTGATGGCTCATTCTAGAGACTGTTATGGTTGATCAATTATTGGGGGGGGGGTGAATGAAGGTGAAAGCACCACTTAAAGATTTTTTGAGATTTTTTAAACAATTGTAATGTGATAGAGAAATAACCAGTTAGTTGCAGTTTTTTTTCAATAGCCAAGGCAGAACCAAGTTAAAAAACAATTGTAGTTAATGAAATATGAGCAAGGCACACCTTTTGCTGCACAACACTAACCTTCTGCCATTTTTATAGGACTTGCTTTTATAGGATTAATGGGCTCATTAATCTGGGAAGGAGGAATATCAAGTTCCAAGTGCTGACCCGCACACTGCCTCACAAAGTTACCTCATGTTCTGTTGTAGGTTCTGAGGAAAGAATAAAGTATATAGGCCGATGATATGTTTTATACCACTGAGCTGCAGCTTGTATCTCTCCAATGTTACTCAATTAAAGGTAACTTCTTTATGTTTGAGAAACAAGAAAAAATAACTCATTTTAAAATTGTAATTACTCTTGGGAGTTAGAGATGTAACTTCAATGAATTACTTTTTAAGAGTAACTTCCCAAGGTATATGCATCTTGTATGATATCCCTGTACAGCACATGGAAAATGGCTTATAGCCAAATAATAATGAAATATATTTGTTCCTGACAGGAGTTCAATGTTAGCAAGGTAGAAGACTCATAGAAAAAAAATCTGCCATATGTTAATCCCATCCATGAATAATCAGTTTTGCCACATAAGTATATGCAAATCTGAGAAGGACTTTGAGAAGGATATTGAAGGCCCATGAATGATGAAGGCCATTAAAGGGCACTAGTTCAATAAGAGCAGAGCTTCCCAGTCGGTCCACAGCATACTGTAGTTTAAAGCAGAATGTACACATTCTATACAGCACAAGATCAGTATAAAGTGTGTGTGTCTTAAAATAAATACATCAATTTGTTTGTATATTTTTTGTCTCAAAATATTACAAAATGATATGTACTGGAGCCATGACATTTTGGCTATATATATAAAACAAATCTCACTTTTAAAAAATGACATCTGGATGGACCATGTAAGCTCAGGAATTCTGTAACTTGTAGTCCTCTTACGAAAAAAGACCAAGACACACAAAAATTATTCCGTGGTATAACAAATACATCAGGTTAAATAATGGATAGGATACTGCATGACTGGCTCTGCTATTTGGAGGATTATGTCGGTTTTAGCCCAGGGAAGCTATCTGGAAAGCTCTGGAGTTTTTTTTCCCCCATATCAAAATGCTAAGAACGAGTAGATACATAGAAAGTCTGATAGATACTGCTGAGTTTTTCCATTGAGTATTTGACACCTTTTTTTTTCTAAAATCATGGCACGAAAAATTAAGGGGTTCCATATACACAGAAGTAAGTCTTTCTGGGGGGTGGGGGTGAGTAGGGGCAAAGCCAAACTGACCTTGCTGCGTCCTTTCTGTGTTCTGAAGACTCCTCTCTGATTTGATTTTTGCCAGCACCAGAGCTTTCGTTTCTGCAGGGAAATACTTGGGGGTGCAGCAAGCCATTAAGAAGTTCATTTTCACGTGAAAAAGAAGGGTCCGATCTTACAAGAACAAAGCAGAGAGGGGGGCAATCAAGTGCTCCTGGAAAGGAAAGGAAAGAAAACTGTTTCCCACCCCACTGTTTTCTTTTCTTTTCTTTCCAGGAGTGCTTGATTGCCCTCCTGTCTGCTTTGTTCTTGTAGGATCAGACCCTTCTTTTTCAAATTAAAAAAAAAACTTCTAAATTGATTGCTCCACCCCCAAGCATTTCCCTGCAAATATGAAAGCTTGCAAAAACAAAGCAGAGAGGAGTCTTCAGAACACAGAAAGTAAAGGAAACACCATGGGGTGAGGTGGGGTGGAGGAGGGTTCAAAGAGGATTTATTAATTTTATTAATTTGGGAGGCTTAAAAGTGGGGGCATCTAATATACAGCAGTGACTTATAGATGGAGAAATAGGATAAATAAGTTTTATTTATTATTCACAAAGGCACATAAATAAATACTTCATAAATAAAACAGTACCAGTACTACCCAACATATTTTCATATGGAAGATGCAACATCCAATATGAACAGTCCTATACTCAACTTCATGGGAATATACTATAAATACCATACTGAAGTACTATTTGGATCTATTAAGAGGGGGGAATATAATTTCAAGCATTGTTCACACTTACAATTGCTAATGTGAACAACAGCTGCCAGGGGGATTATTGGAATTGTAGTTTAGATAAGCTGCATTTCTGTCCTGTGAGTGTTGGGTCAACTATAGGCTGAATGGGAGGGGGGGCAAAGGTGGGACTAATAGGTTTCTATGTTTACTAGTGTGTATCTCTGTTTGTCTGCCTATTAAGGTATACATGAAAGATTTTCTAATACCAGTGCCCTGTATGCTGAAACTATATAGAAAATAATTTCTAAAATTCTATAAACCATTTTGGAGGTAGGATTAGCACGAACAAACACACCCAATAATCACTATTATTTACAATTATACTATCACTTTATAATACTTCCTTCTTTAGACTATACCAACACAACAGGCAAATTGATCAATAAAAATATATTACTGCCATTCGCTGAACATCCTTGTGGATTCCACCAGGACATCTGGACTAACAACAAACAGCATGGTATTGGTGGCTAGTCTAATCCATCCGACATGATGACTTGATGCTCCTAAAACTCACAAATCTTTGCAAGGCCAGAATGAAGACCATGGACTAGAATCAATGTTAAAAATAGACATACTGTATACATATTAGTGTAATACCATTTTGTAGTCCATATTTTTTAATCTCAGGAACTCCTAAATCCTTCTATATAAATAAACTTCTCTATTTCTGTTGTGTATCTGAGTAACCAGCCTCCCAGTTAATTGTGGAGAGTCTATTATTGTGGAGGACATTTCCCCCCACATTTTAATAAATATGATATTAAGTAAATAAGACATATGGAAACAGATGGACACTCTATATAAATCCTAGATTCAAGCTATTATTTCAGACAAAGGGGTCTTTAGAAACCACCAGTTGAATAGGATATATTGAATCATGGGAACATTGAATCTAAATATTTCAGCAACACATGAACTGCCATTATCTTCCACAATAAATTGCAAGCTGGCAAAGAAAATGGGATAGAGCAGTCCAGAATCATAACAGAATCAAGAAATAATTTATTTAGTTTAGCTTAGGCAAAACTAGCAATATTCCTAATTAAAGGTTCCTAACAAACACTGCTCACACATTCAGAAAAAAGGAGGGTAAATGTGTTATATAGAAACAGGATTATATTCTTTCTAGAGAAAACTAGGGAAATCACAATTTCTGCTTTTGTTATTCTGCATCCCTGAGCCCCAGTGAAGGTTCTCACTAATATAACACAAAATTTCAGCTGCAAAGTCCCCGAACAGGCCCAGAACGCGAAATGAGATTGAAACAAACCTGTTCCTTCTTACTTCGCACCTATGGCAGATGGCTGACCACATGAGGTCTCAGATGATATAAAATTCAGTTGATTAACCTTGAAAACTGTCTGGGGTAGTAGTAATTATAAAATGCTTGAATCCCATTCAGTCTGATGCAACTATTAAGGTGGTGGCACTACTAGTAGCCATTACCTCTTGAATGTAAAGTTCTTGTTTTTCCAAGGTGAACCTAACCAGTTCTTCAGCAAGTAAGGAAAGAGATTTCGTATTACAGAGGACTCTGCATTAAATAAAGGGAACAAATGATTCCCTCTCTCCTTTATTTTCTGACGTATTTCCCTGCAGTAGACCCATAGTTAAAAACAAATGAATGTGAACTGTTGCAGAGCAGTCTACCGAACATAAGTTTGTAATTTGGACTTGTTAAAATCAAGGAGCTTAGGTTGATCTAATTATTTAATCAAGTACATTTTGTGAACATAGAAACAGGAATATTGTGCTATTATAGTAAAAATATCCGGACCACATGTATAAATTATCTGGCTTATTCCCTACCAAATACACCAAGTATTGTGTGCTTGATGATTTTCTCCTACAAAAAGTGGACAAAGAAACTTGATACAGTAACTAGTTATCCTCAACTTGATTTTAACCAACATAGATGACTCGGTGGAGGGAGCGGCAGTGAGCAGAACTCTGGGTGAGAGTGATCATTTTCTACTAGAGTTCCCGATTTCAAAGGAAACCAAAGCAGATATTAGCCACACAATTATGCTGGATTTTTAATAATTTTAATAAACCAAATTTAATAATCTCAGGACAAAGACGTGCAAGGTCCCATGGCAGGAGATCCTAACAAGAAAAGGAGTCCAAGAAGGTTGGGATTATTTTTTAAAAAAATTCTAAAAGCACAAACACAATCAATTCCAATAAGAAAAAAAGTTAAGAAGCTGCAAAAAATCTAGTGTGGCTTCACAAAGTACTCAGAGAATATCTGAAAAAAAATATAAACCACACATGTGCAGGAAATGAAAAGAAGGCCAGGCCACCAATGAAGAGTAGAGATAAATATCAAGGAAATGCAGGGAATAGATAAGGAAAGCAAATGCAGAAAATGAGCTGAAAGTAGCTACAGATACTAAAAGCAATAAAAAAAGCATTCTTCCGAAACGTGCAAAAAAAATACAAAGGAAAAAAATAGTGGCACAGCTCCTCAATGGAGATGGAAAATTGGTAACAGGTGAGAAAGAAAAGGCAGGGGTTAGGGTTAGGAATAGGGTTAGCTCAGCCTTTTCCCATAAAATAGACTTCAGCAAAGCTTTCGACAAAGTTGCCCATGAAATCCTGATTAGCAAGCTAACTAGGTGTAGGATGGATGTGTGTGTGTGTTGCGGCGTTACAGCTGTGACCAACTCTTCATGACCCCATGTCCATGGAGTTTTTTTTTGGCAGGAATACTGAAGTGGCTTGCCAGTTCCTGCTCCAGACACCTACAGCACCTGGTATTCCCCAGTGGTCACCCATCCAAGTACTAACCAGGGCCGACCCTGCTTAGCTGATCAAGCATAAGGTGGATGATTAATGTCCCCTTCTCTAAGTAGGAGGAGGTAATAAATGGGGTAGCACATAGCTCAGTGCTGGGTCCGGTGCTTGCAACATTTTTATTAATGACTTGAACAGGGGAAAACAGAATGCTTGTCAAATCGTGGATGACACAAAATTGGGTGGAATAGCTAATACTCTGGAAGATAGAAACAAAGTTCAAAATAATCTAGATATGCTGGAGCAGCGTGCTGAAACCAACAGAATGAAATTTAACAGAGATAACTGCAAAGTACTGCACCTAGGAAAAAGAAACCAAGTGTAATGGGGTATATTGTGCTCAGCAATACTACAAGCGAGAAGGATATTGGAATTGTTGTAGATCAAAAGCTGAATATGAACCAACAGTGTGATATGGCCACAAAAAAGGCAATTGCTATTTTAGGCTGCATTAACAGAAGTATAATTTCCAAGTCCTGTGAGGTACTCATCCCCCTCTATTCAGCCTCACCTTGTGTCTAGTTCTGGACACCACACTTCAAAAAGGTTGCTAACAAACTGGAACAAGTTCAGAGGACTGCAACAAGTATGATCAGGAGGTTAGAAACACAAGCCCTACGAAGAAAGACTGAAAGAACTGAGAAAGTTCAGCCTGGAGAAAAGAAGACAAAAGGGGCGATATGATAGCACTTTTCAAATACAGTGGTACCTCGGTTTAAATACCTAATTCATTCTCCAGGTCATTTCTTATTGCTAAAAATTCGTAGACCGAAACGCTATTTTCCATAAGAATGCTATGAAAACCAATTAATATGTTCTGGAGGTCAGAGAAAAGGCAAACTGGGGCATTCAATTTAAAATTTTCTTAGACTGAGGCATCGCCATTCTTTTCATCATACAAACATCACACATCAACTTTTATGCCTTACCAAAAAAAAAATGTAAACCTGGGCATTCCATTGAACAATTTTCTTAAACCGAGGCATCCCCATTTCCAATAATTTATTTTCTTAAACTGATTTTTTTTGTTAACCAAGGCATTCTTAAACTGAGGTACCACTGTACATGAAAGGCTATCATACAGAGGAGGGCGCAGGTTCTGCTCTTAGTAATCTCAGAGTGCAGGATGCACAATAGACTCAAGTTATGAGAACCCAGTTTTTGGCTGAATACCGGGGGGGACTATTACAGCAGTATGATAGTGGAACCAATTATCTCAAGAAATGGTGAGTGCTCTGACAATGGAGACATTCAAGATAAATTTGGACAACCACCTGACAGATATCATTTGATCTGAATTCCTGCATCGAACAGGTAGTTGGACTTGATGGCCTCAATTCCCTGCTCTTGAATATGTCTTAAGTGTATTGGACTGTATATTGTCCCTCATTACTGTAAGCCGCCTTGAGTCCTTTTCCAAGGAGAAAGACGGGGTAAAATACTCTAAAATAAATAAATAAAATACAGTATATAAATTGTAGGCCCCTTCCAACTTCACCATTCTATGATTCTATTCACTTCAATATTGCCTTAATTTTATGTACAAAGATTATTTTGCCTGAGGTTTTGTTTTCTAGATGTATAGTTGCTTGCATATTTCAAAATTAATTTCGTTTGGTTTAAGGGTTCAAAACACTGCATTAATCTGTTATGAATGGTCTTACCATTTGATTCATGCTTTGAACATGAATGATTAAAAAGACTTTTTTGAACAAGAAAGAACACTGGATTATTTCCTAGACTGGTTAGTTTCTACACACACCAACTCCCACAATACTCCCACTTCCTACATATAAAGAAAAGGTTTTGTGGTGACAAGGATGCTCTTAGGCACACTGAGGTATTGGCATTCTGTGCTTACAGTCTTGTTTCTCTCTGTAACTTACAAGAATAGTTCTTATAATACAAAATGGAGGCTCTCAACATTGGTCACAGCTAACGATTTTCTCCCAAGAGAGATGAAGCTTTGGCCTTTTTCCCTAGGTGTGGCAACTGGCAACTTGTTTAAAGCAAATTATTGTCCCTTTAATTCTGCTGCTGACCTAAATGTCTATAAAATATATTCCTTATCCACAAATGCACATAAAGAGATACATCAAAAATAAAAAAGTACTATCCAAAGTATTTTCCTGTGGAAGTTTCAGCCTCCTATATAGAAAAGGCTTGTACTCAATTCTATGGGAATTGCTACACTATAATTACTATACTGAAGTACTACTTTGATCTATTAAGATGGGCGGAAATGGAATTTCAAGCATTGTTCACTCTCACCATTACTAATGTGATTCAGTTTAGCTGTAAAGTGGAATCCTCTTCAAGATTTCACTGCAACCCTACAATTATTCTCAAATGTAATAGGTCCTGTTTATGTATTTCCCTAACACAAAAGGCAAAGGATTAACTAGCTGACTTCAAATAGGCGAGGCACAAGACTAGAAGGCCTTTGAATTTCGTAACAGGGATGGTCAGTTTTTAGGTAAGAACAGTAGAAATCATTTGAAGTTGATAAAAAAGGAAGGCTTTACTGCTAGACCCACTTATTTAGGAGTAAGTCCTAATGACCAAATTGTTCACTACAACATCAGTGTTCTGTGATATATATGCCCTATGCTGCGGGGCATAGAGTATACTAAATGTGACTGTGTTTCATATTTACTGAAAATGTGCATTCCCACAAACTATATATCCATTACAGTGGTACCTTGCATAAAGGAATTAATTCGTTCCAAATGAAATTATTTTAAGCAAATTTTCCTTTATACAAATTTCCCATAGGAATGCATTGAAAACCAAGTAGTCCCTAATTGTGACCATTTTTATGTTGTATGGATTTGCCCCATAGACGATTCTGTTAAGCAAATTTCCCTTATCTCTGGAATTTTTTATGTTGTACAGATTTTATGTTATAAACTGTTTGTTATACAAGGGTCCACTGTACTTGTATCCTGTGGGATACATTTGGCTCCAAGCTGGAATTAGAGTTTTACTCAACAAAAAACAAGCTGGGAATTATAGTAATTAATAATTAACTGGCATTATTGTTCCACAGATTCGTATCATTATTTTAGATAGGTATTAACTGTTTTTCTGCTCAGGACAACAATCTCTCCCTTTTTGAATTCTGTAATCTCATATCACGATCACATGTGACATTAACCACATCAGTTCAGAAACACTGAGGAGCACATGTTATGTTCTCTATCTCCTTTTGCAACAGAGTTAGTATATGCCAGTGGATATAGTATTCTTGTAATCTTTGCTTAGCTATAAAGCTCAGCAGGTAGTCCTCGGTACGTTGCTTTACCTCTCAGACCCTAATCACACCTGCCAAAAGACTCAGCCCTTGATCTAATCTGAGGGCAGTTCAATGCTTTAAACATGGCATTCACAGTTATTTGGGGAAAGGCAGGAAATAAATGAAACAATATATTGAGACTTAATTATAAGGACTATGAAAATCACCTAACTGCTTTGTTAACAATTTTTTGATAAATCTGACTGTATTTCATGTAGATGATTTTAAAAAGTGGGCTTCCTAACAGGAACACTGGGTGAAAAATTTGTGATGTACAGTATATCTGTTCTGGATGGTAAATGGGAATTAAGCTTGAAAGATGCACTCTGTATCACCTTTGACCAGCAGCCCACAACCTTGGATAATTCAAGTGCTATTTGACTACAATTTCCAGAAGCCTTAATCACCAGCTGTGTTTGCTGGGGGAAGGATAGAAAGCTTTCATTTATTTCCAGTGCATGGATCCAGTTTATGCCAGTGTTACTACATGAACAGCATTTTTCCAAATGCTTGCCACCTGAGCAACAGCAGAAGCAAGGCAGATTTTGGCCTGGGATCTGTAAACACAAAATCAACTCCAGTGTAGCAGACCAACGGCAAAGCGGATATTGTAATTCTAAACGGCATTCAGTACATTCCTAAAGCATTCAGACTGGAGTGTCCTGTGTCAATTAATACGCAACTGCATGGAACACATACAAATGCTCCACATACATCTTGGACTAAAAATAGATGAGTTACATAAAATAAATAGCATTGCACGCACAAAATTCCCTTGGAAATCTCCTCTTCCATACTCAACCTTCTCACAAACTTCATTACCATTGTCTTTTTTGTTTCATATTACACATCTCTCATATGACACAGGGATTGATCATTGTTGCCATGTGCCATCAAGCCACTTATATATTACAGCAAGCCATGACCTCCAAAAGATTAGATCTAGCACCCACTTCCTTGCCTTTCTGATGATCCAAAATATATGTAAATTTCTATTCTTTAAACATACAGTATTTTAGAAGGAATAGATCTTTTTCCTATCAGTTTTCTTCACTGTCCATAAAATAGAAGTCTTCACCTTTGTCACCAATGATATATCCTTTAGCATCTTTTCTAGTTTCTTTATAGCTGCTCTTCCAAGTAGCAGAAATCCATTTGGACTGATGATTGAATTGAGGTATAAAATCTTTCAAAGTTTTAATTTCTTTAATGTCAGCAATAAATTATGTAATACTTCTTCAGTCATGATGTTTGTCTTCTTTGTTATGTGTAGCTCTGCTTTTGCAGTTTATTCTTTTACCTCCATTAAAAGATGTTTAAAACCATTTCTGCTTTCTGCCAGTAATATGGTGTCATCAACCTATTTTAAATCACTGATGTTTCTTCCACCATTTTCCACTCCTCTTTCATCTGAATCTAATCAAGCTGTCTTTATGGTATACTTTGTATACAAAATAAACTGATAGGGAGATAAAATATATCCTTATCTCATACTCTGCTTGTGGGAAACTATTCTGTTTCTCTGTACTGTATTCTGTCCTAATAGTAGCTTCTTATCCACAATACAGGTTATGTATCAGGCAATCAAATGTTGATCCATACCAGTTTCTGTTACAACAACCCATAACTTCATGAACAATACAGTCAAAGGCTTGCTATAGTTTATAAAGTACAGTCTGATTTTCCTCTCGAATTCTTTGGTACACAGGTTACAAACCATGATGGAGATGCGTAATCTACAGGCTTAAAACCAGGGTATCTCAAGGGCCAGATGCAGGGGAATGGTATCAGGAGACAGATATCTAGTCTCATGTGCTCCCAGATGCATTTGGTGGGGCTACTGTGAGATACAGGTAGCTGGACTAGATGGGCCTTTGGCCTGATCCAGCATGGCTCTTTTTATGTTCTTATGTTCTACTTGAGAACAGGTTTCACTTTGCTTTCTAAAAATGTAGGTTCCTCACTGCAGCATTCTTCTTCAAAACAATCTTTCATCCTTGCATATCTTTTGTATAGTTCAACAGTATATTGTTTCCATTTTCTCTTTCTTTTGTTCTTTTCAGATGGCATTTTTCCGCATCCCTAATTTATTTTTTATTTATTTTATTTTTACAACTTATATGCCGCCCACTACCCAAAGGTCTCTGGGCGGCTTACAATAAGGAATTAAAACAGTTAAAACATCAAATATCAATAAATAATTAAAACAACAACAAAAAACTTATACTAAAATCATCACACTAAAATTGCCATCAAAGGACCCACAGTCTATGTTTTATCAATTAAAAAACTTCTGGAATAGGAAGGTTTTTACCTGACGCTAAAATGTCATCAATGATGGCGCCAGACGGATCTCACTTGGGAGGGCATTCCATAGCTTGGGGGCAGCTGCCGAGAAGGCCCTATGTCTACAAGCCATCCCTCTCACCTCCTTGAGGGATGGCTCTTTCAAGAGGGCCCCCTGGCTCAATCTTAATTGCCGGGTAGGTTCATATGGAAGGAGGCGGTCCTTCAGGTATCTAGGTCCTAAGCCATTTAGGGCTTTATAGGTCAAGACAGGCACTTTGAATTGGGCTCGGGCAGCAACTGGTAACCAATGCAGGTTACGTAGAATCGGCGTGATGTGATCTCTGGCGGCCCCACCGCTTACCAGCCGCGCCGCATGATTCTGAACCAGTTGCAATCGCCGGACCGTCTTCAAAGGCAGCCCCACGTACAGGGGGTTAAAATCTTGGTTTAAGTTTGAATTCCTGAATTTTATGGAAGAAATCTCTTGTTTTTCATCCTTTGTTGTTGTTTAGTCCTTTGAATGGGTTATGGTAATAGTTTTCATTGTCTTTATGTAAAAATTGCAATCAGGATTCTAAACCTAGTTCTATCACCTTTCACTTTTGCTTCCTCTTTGTCATTTGCAATATTACATGCTTCCTGAATCATCTAACTAAACTTTTCGTTTATTTTGGTAAAATTAATTGCCATTATTGAATTCTTCCCTAATACTATCTACTTTCAATGCATACTGTAGGTCTTTAGAGCCAATTGAATTCATCAGAAATATTATTCAAATTATGTTTTGGAACAATGATTACTTCACCGTTCATGAAATTTACTCTAATTTTTGTTATAAAAACTTCATTGTCTGTACCACACCTTTGTGTTTTTTGGGAAGATTTTGGCTTGTGGGGGAGTGTTCAGGGATTTGTGTGTGTGTGTGTGTGTGTGTGTGTGTGTGTGTGTGTGTGTGTGTGTGTGTGTGTGTGTGTGTGTGTGTGTGTGTGTGTGTTGGGTCTGGCCTCTGGATGTCTGTGAATTTTGTTGTATGCGTATATTGCGTATATACACACAATGACAAAAAATTATATTCTTTTCTCCTGGGTTCAATTTACAAATATAATTCAGTTTCTTTACTCGTTCCAACTATCTATTCTGTTCAATGTTTGTACAGTATTATCTATCTGGTGACATCCATGTTGTGTAGTTGTTTCTTTGATTGTCTGAAGTATTTATTTGCAACAAACCAGTTATTAGTGTCACAAAATCCTGAGTCACTTTTCTGCTTCATTTCTGATTCCCAGGCCAAATTCTCCAACAAAGTTTGCTTATGTCTCATTACCTACTTCTGTGATCCAGTCAACTATGATACTGTAATTATTAACTCCTGTTTTGGTGTGTGATCAACTTCTCACTGGACAATTGTGTAAAAAGTTTCTGTTTCTTCTTTTTCTTCAGCATCTATAGTTAGAGCACCGAGTTGAAAAAGGAAACAGTAAGTTCTGCTATGATTAGGGTGGAGCCCAGAAGTTAGGAATTTTATTCTCCACTACCGTATGTATCCCACTGTGTAGCTTTGGAAAATTTCATGGTCCCAGAGTGCCCCTAAGAAGAAAATATGGTTGGACTGGACTCCAATAAATATTCTGCCCTATTTCACTCCAGAGTTTGTACTTTAAAGATGCTATCCAAGGTGCTGGATAACACTGGAAAAAAGGAAGAAATACCAATGGACGAAGGAATAATTAAGAAGATTTTGGAATGGACAGAAATGGACAGGCTAACAATGAAAATTAAAGGAAAAGAGGACTCACAATTTTATCGAACATGGAATCTGTTTTATCAATGAGTAGAAGAAAAAAACAAAGAATAAGGCCTAAATTTACTGTAATATAAATATGACTAGAACCCATGTAGCATGGTGTCTAATGAGTACTGTCTCTTTTTTCTTAGTTACGTAGAAAAGAATAAAATGTTGAACACATAAAAAAGATGTTATCCAAGGTGCTGAGCCTTACCTCTAAATTCAGCACCTTGGATAACTCCTGTAAAAAGTAGACTAAACCTCCAATTTGATTCACATCACTCCTTCAACTGATACAAGGTAAATTATATGTGCAAGTTAGAGAAAGTGAAACCTCTCATTCAATTGAAATATGGTGAAACATACATTTTTCTGTCTATAAATTGCCCCATGTATAAAACAATCCCCACTTTCCCAACCCAAAATTATAGTTTTGAAACCACACTGCTCTCTCCTCAACTTATTTCTGTGTATAAGACAACCCTCAATTATTAGCCTAACAATTTGAGACAAAAATATAGTCATACATACGGAAAAATACTGTATGTTTATTTAAAAAAAACATACCTGTATTAGAGCTAGAGCTGTGTAACTAGGGAATCAAATTTATTTGTTTCTCTTGATACATCTTTGAGATTTTCTGCCAGGGCATGATTTGAGCATTTATATTGTTGATCTGAGCAGCTATTATTTGAAATAACATTATTAATTTTGGCAAGATGTGTTAAATGTTTAGACATTTAAATTGCTCTATTCACTGGCCCAAATCCACTTGCTTAGTGTTATTTTAAAAGAGGTAGCTATGTTATTCTGCTAGCTTATCAGGTCAAAACAGAACAAAAATAAAAACATTAAAAAGGTAAAAATCTTAAATACTAACTGCTATATTTTAATGTGAGCTTTCATCAAATGTAAGAGTGGGATTATATGGCAAATATAACTATGCTAGTTTGTATACTACTAGTTTGTATATAACTATACAAGCTATGGCAAATTCTTAAAGGAATGGGTGTGCCTGACCACCTTATCTGTCTCCTAAAAAATCTATATGTGGAACAAGCAGCAACACTCATAACTGGATATGGAACAACTGACTGGTTTAAAATTGGGAAAGGAGTACGACAAGGCTGTATACTGTCACCTTGCCTATTTAACTTATATGCGAAAGGCAGGTCTGGATGAATCACAAACCGGAATTAAGATTGGCGGAAGAAATATCAACAACCTCAAATATGCAGATGATACTACTCTAATAGCATACAGTGAGGAAGAATTAAAGAAACTCTTAATGAGGGTGAAAGAGGAGAGTGAAAAAATGGGCTGAAGCTCAATGTCAAAAAAACTAAGATCATGGCCATCAGTCCCATCACCTCCTGGCAAATAGAAAGGGAAGAAATGGAGGCAATGACAGAGTTTCTTTTCTTGGGCTCCTTGATCATTGCAGATGGTGACTGCAGCAATGAAATTAAAAGATGCCTGCTTCTTGAGAGGAAAGCAATGGCAAACCTAGGTAGCATCCTAAAGAGCAGAGACATCACTCTGCCGACTAAGGTCTGGATTAGTCAAAGCTATGGTTTTTCGAGTAGTGATGTATGGAAGTGAGAGCTGGACTATAAAGAAGGCTGATCGCCGCAGAATCGATGCTTTTGAGCTGTGGTGCTGGAGGAGAGTCTTGAGAGTCCCCTGGATTGCAAGAAGATCAAACCTATCCATTCTGAAAGAAATCAACTCCGAATGTTCACTGGAAGGACAGATTTTGAAGCTGAGGCTCCAGTACTTTGGCCACCTCATGAGAAGAGAGGACTCCGTGGAAAAATCCCTGATGTTGGGAAAGATTGAAGGCAAAAGGAAAAGGGGATGGCAGAGAATGAGATGGTTGGACGGTGTCATCGATGCAACCAATATGGATCTGACCAAACTCTGGGAGGCAGTGGAAGACAGGAAGGCCTGGCGAGCTCTGGTCCATGGGGTCACGAAGAGTCGGACACGACTGAACAAATGAACAACAACATATGGCAAATACACTTTTATAAATAAAGATACTCATAACCATGTTTTTCCTGCTTTTTATCTACATCTTTGGATTAATTTAGCCACCAATCATTGTCATTGTTTACAGAACAATACTTCTAGGAAGGGGACCTGAATATCACCAGGAGTCTTAAAGGTCACTGCCAGGTGTGAAATGCTGCACTATAAACAATATATTCCGGGGGGGGGGTGTCATTTCCCATCTATAAGACACCCCCATGTATGAGGTGACCCCCACTTTTCCAACCCAACATTACAGTTTTGCAACCACACAGTTCTCTCTTCAGCTTACTTCTGTGTATAAGATGACCCTCAATTTTTAGTGTAACAATACTAAAAAATACCCACTGTATATATCGACTATCGGGATACATGGACACCACGTCTATTCAGTTTACAATAACAAACAATACAATTGCTACAACTATTAATACTAGAGACAAACAACTAACTTCAGCAAAATAAAATAAAATCCAATTTACAACCTACTAATTAAACTGAAGACAATAACAATGAAAATAAGAAAAACACAACCAATAGTAACAACAATATAAAACACAATACTAGAGGGTAAAATGGTGGATGAAATTAAGCACTTAAACATAACAATTTCAAACCTCTATAAATAATTTTAAATCTGGCATGAGTTTGGAGTAATTTCACAAATGTTCAATACAGGTATCAATTTCACTGGGTCTCTAAAGAATTTAGAATATGTCATCCACCTATACTGTACATTATAACATGATAGGATTCATTATTAATGCTAACAACCTCTAGACTAGAACTTAGCATGATCACATTTGCTAAAGGCTTAGAAGCAATTGCAAATAATATGCAGGCAGATTTCATCTCCATCTAGTCCTCTAGGGCGGTGGTCCCCAACCCCCGGTCCGCGGACCGGTGCCGGTCCGTGGACCGGTCGGCACCGGGCCGCCTGGGGAGGCCGGGGAGGCTCCTCCCCTTTTCCTCCGCCGCCCTCCTCCTCCTCCTCTTCTCTCCCGCGGGCGGTCGGTGGAGGAGGAAGGCTGGAGGAGCGCAGGAGCCGCCGCTGCCGCCGCCTTTGCCTCCCTCCTCCCCTCCCGGCCCCGGCGCCCCGCGCGCGGCACCCGCCTGGTCGCGCCGGGAAGCGCCCTCGCGGCACCGACGAGCCTCCTCCTCCTCCTCCTGCTCCTGCTCTGGTTCCTCCTCCTCCTCCTCCTCCTCCTCCTCCTCCTCCCGCCGCCGAAGGAGCAGCAGCAGCAGCAGCGAGGGCAATTGCGGAGGGGTGGCGGCGGCGGCGGCGGGACGGGGGCGATTGCGGCGGGGGCGGGGGGGGCGATTGCGGGGGGTAGCGGCGGCCGGGACGTGGGCGATTGCAGCGGGGGCGGGGGGCAATTGCGGCGGCGGCGGGGGGCGATTGCGGGGGGGGTGGCGGCAGCGGCGGCGGGACGGGGGCGATTGCAGGGGGGTGGCGGCGGCGGCGGCGGGACGGGGGCGATTGCGGCGGGGGCGGGGGGCGATTGCGGGGGGTGGCGGCGGCGGCGGGACGGGGGCGATTGCGGCGGGGCGGGGGGGCGATTGCGGGGGGGTAGCGGCGGCGGCGGGACGGGGGCGATTGCGGCGGCGGCGGCGGGGGCGATTGCGGGGGTGGTGGCTGCTGCTGCTCCTCCGGCGGCGGCGGCGGGAGGAGGAGGAGGAGGAGGAGGAGGAACCAGAGCAGGAGCAGGAGGAGGAGGCGGCGGCTCGTCGGTGCCGCGAGGGCGCTTCCCGGTGCGGCCGGGCGGGTGCCGCGCGCAGGGCGCCGGGGCCAGGAGCCGCGCGTGGGTCTCGCTGCTGGCGCCCCGCTTGCTTTCCCCGGAGGAGGAGGCTCACGGCGGCGGCGGCAGCAGGAGCAAGCGGGGCGCCAGCAGCGAGACCTGCGCGCGGCTCCCGGCCCCGGCGCCGGAGGAGGAGGTGGGGGCCCGCCTGCCCAGGAGCCCCGGGTTCCCCCCCACCCCGCCTGTGTGTGTGGGGGGGGAGTGGCACGCCCGCCGCCCCAGGCCGGTGAGTGCCGCCGCCGCCGCCCTCGTGCCTCCCCCTCCTCCTTCCCTCCCATCCTTTGCTTTCACCCCCCCCTTTGCCTCCCCGTCGGACCCCCCTTTCGCATTCTCCCCCCCCTCCCCACCCCCACCCCCAGCTTCGGGCCACAGAAAAATTATCAAAAATTTCCCGGGCCGCGGGGACAAAAAGGTTGGGGAGCACTGCTCTAGGGACACGAAATTGTTTTAGGTCTGTTTTGTTTAATTGAACAACTGTTTTTGAGCTAAACTTTTGTCTAAACTCTGCTGATATAGATGTACATTATTCCACATATCCAAACTTTTTAAATAGCTTAAACAGATGATGCTACAGTGCTATGTTACTTTCCATTTTTTTCTTCTAAAAAGAGGCAGCGAAGAGGATTGTGTTAATAACAGAGGAGGGGGATGACCTGAGATACCCTTCAGAATTGCAGTGATATGAGGTGTGGTGTGGACTTTTGGCTCTAAAAATTGCCCAGGACAATTAAATATTCTTAGTGAATTACAACAGCATTTTAACTGTCATAGGAAACTTCAAACTGACCCGAAAACAACTCAAGATGGCCTGATTGGCTAGTCATAACCTTAATCGTTATAAGTGTGCACTCAGAAAATTTTTCTTGTTTTGTGGTATTGGTACAATAACTGAGACTGTCAAGATGGCTGACCAAGTTTTTTCAATTAAATACTTTGGAGCCTGTCAACATGATGGACATTTGCAATACTGTAATTCTGCTTGCCAGCATGGTGCCCATCTGGGTCATTTATGTTTTGCGACCTATTTTGGTTTTCTAGTAGATACCAGCTTCCACTCCTACTGACTGGCAGAAGCATAATACCTGGATGATCTGATGATAGGTATGATTATTCCCACTCCTTTGGAACTATGATTTCACATACTACAATTACTTGCTGAGCTTTCATTGCAGCAAAGTTTACCTCATTATGCTGCATGAACAGTTTACATGGTAAGTCCCAGAGATAATTGTACCTAGATTGTCAAAATAAGTTTGAGGACTAAAGGTAAATCTGTGTTTCAGCAAAACAGAATTTCCACAGGATGCTGGTCACCTGGACTGCTGCAGCCTAATCTTCTTGTAGTTCAGACTGAAATGTTCGAAGTAATTTTCCTATTGGAATCTTTCTGTGAACTAGGTGCCATGCTGAATGAGCCTAATATGTCACACAAATACAAAAACAAAGGGATCCTTCGAGTAAAAATGAGCCTATGAGAACATAAGAACATAAGAAGAGCCATGCTGGATCAGGCCAAAGGCCCATCTAGTCCAGCTTCCTGTATCTCACAGTGGCCCCACCAGATGCATCTGGGATCGCACGAGACTAGATATCTGTCTCCTGATACCCCTCCCCTGCATCTGGCCCTTGAAGTACCCTGGCTTTAAGACTGGAGATTACACATCTCCATCATGGTTTGTAACCTGTGATGGACTTTTCCTCCAGGAATCTGTCCAATCTCCTTCTGAAGGCATCCAGGCCAGATGCCATCACCACATCCTGTGGCAGGGAGTTCCACAGACTAACAATGCGCTGGGTGAAAAGACATTTTCTTTTGTCTGTTCTTACTCTCCCAGCCCTCAATTTGAGTGGATGTGCCCTAGTTCTGGTACTTTGTGAGAGGGAGAAAAGCGTCCCTCTATCCACTTTACTCATGCCCTGCATTATTTTATACGTCTCAATCATATGCCCCTCTCAGGCACCTTTTTTCCAGACTAAAGAGTCCCAAATGTTTTAGCCTTTCCTCATAAGGGAGGTGCCCCAGCCCAGTAATCATTTTAGTCACTCTCTTCTGCACTTTTTCCATTTCCACTGTGTCTTTTTTGAGATGTGGTGACCAGAATTGTACACAATACTCCATGTGCAACCTTACTATCATTTTGTATAATGGCATTATAATGTTGGCTGTTTTATTTTCAATCCTCTTTTTGATAATCCCTAGCATGGAATTGGCCTTCTTCACCACTGCCACGCATTGGGTAGACACGTTCATTGAGCTGTCCACCAACACACCAAAATCTCTTTCCTGATCCGTCACAGATAGCTCACAGCCCATGAGTTGATAGATAAAGTTTTGATTTTTTTGCCCCAATATGCATTACTTTACATTTTGCTACATTGAAACACATTTGTCATTTCGCAGCCCATTCCCCCAGTTTGGAGAGATCCTTCAGGAGCTCTTCACAATCTTCTCTTGTTTTTACCACCCGGAAAAGTTTTGCGTCATCCGCAAACTTGGCTACCTCACTGCTTATCCCTGTCTCCAGGTCATTTATGAACAGACTGAAAAGCACCGATCCCAGGACAGATCCCTGGGGCACACTGCTTTTCACCTCTCTCCATTGTGAAAATTTCCCATTGACACCTACTCTTTGTTTGTATTGGTATAGTTGTATCTGGACCAAGACACTTTCCATTCTTCATCAAAGTCTTCAAAAGCAATTCATATAATTCTACATAAAAGTACGCCTTAGCATCAGAAATATTGGTCATTGTTCTGTTGCACAGCTCTGCTGACGAAACAGGAGAGACACCACCAGCACCGAAATGTTGGTGCTGAGTAAAGAGTTGTTGATTTTACGTTCTGCACAGCTCGTATGTAATGATAGGAAGTTACATGCATCCCAAAAAATTTAAATGAACTTTAAATTAGTAATAACTTGCCACTGCCAATGATGTCAATCCTGTTCTCAAAATTCCTAGTAGGCATAGAAAACATAACATGTGGCAACTAAGTTTTCCCTCTGCACCTAACTATAACTATGGGGTCATTTGACCAAGGATGCAAGAAGTGACAAAACAAGATTAGATCCTCCTCTTCCACACTGAAACTCTCTTGACTCTCATTGTTTTGAGAAAGAGAAAAGGAGTTCCATTTATAGAATTCCCACTTAACTAGCCTGGCATTTAGATAACAGCATTTCCAAATTCCACTTTGGACAGCTTTCCCCCGCCTCTAAGTGTCAGAGTCAAGTATGCAGGCAGTAGTGCATCATGTATGGGTTCTCCAATAAGAAAAAGAACACAGTTCTTAAACTGGGGTGGGCAACATATGGACAGTAGGCTACATGCGACAGGGCATTATTTTACATCCCAACAGCATCATCTGCTGCTATATTTATTGCAATGTCACTGTTTCTGTAAGACAGCATCTGTAGTAGCAAATCCATGACATAGTAAAGCATAAGGATAGCATATGGCCTGTTTTGAAGGAGAACCATCCTTTAGAAACCCTCTGGGAAACTGAGTTCTCCTCAAGGGGTGTGTTCTACATGTTCCAAGTTTTAGGGTGAAAATAAAGTTTTTCAGCAACTAAAATTAGTGTTTTTGTTTTGATATCCCTGCATCTCCAGAAGATTTAAGAAACAGACAACAATGTGAGGAATGCAGCTCACCAGTAATCCAAAGGCACATGCAACTTGTCTCTGTGCCCATAAAGGTTGCTCACCCTGATTTAAAGGCAAGGGTGTTCTGACTACCTTCCAAACGAGTATCTCAAAATTGTTTAAGACAATTATCAGATAATATTCTATAGCTTCCTGCTTTGTCATAATATGCAGTTTAAGGTTCAATCCATTTCTCAAAGTGGAGCCTTAATTTTTGCTATGACAAATACAGTACTTACTTCAATGATTCAGAATCAATTTTTGAAAGGAAGCAGCAGTATGAGTACATAATTATCTTGCACAACTCTTTGAAAGCAAAAGGAAGCAGAGTAAGTTTTGAATGCCAGTTTCAGTATAATGTAGTTTCACACTGTGAAATCTGTGAAAAATCCAAAGCACTTCACAAGAAGCTCCAGCAAATATGGTTGGGAACCACTAGACTGGAAGCAAGCCTTAACAAAGATGTGGAATATCTAGTAAAATACAAAGGGTTAACAAAATATACATTTCCCATCACTAAAATTTCAAAGAGAAGAATGGTGTAAGTACACTTGAGTCAAGAAAGCTATATTGTACAGTATGTCTATGGAGCAGTAATCACACAAAGAAAGAAAGGTTGGGTAGTCTGGATATTTCCTGAGTATATCTCCTTTTATTTTTCTGTCCTGATCCTTCTTTGTATAGACTCATGTTGTCTAGGTGGCTTCACTTCCTTCCCCAGTCTAACATGCATGAGATTTACACTGAATGAAAGACAGGGAACTTGTATTTCATTAGATAAAAGACATGTTTAGTATCCCAGGATTTGTGTAGTTAAGAAACTTCAGATAGCAGAGACTGTCTGAAACCCCACAAAAACTATTCCCTTTTCCCAGTCACAGCAACTCCCTAGAAAAAGTAAGATACTGTACAGTAGGACCCCAGTATCCACTGGGTATTGGTTCCAGGCCTTCCCGTGCATAATGAAAACCGTAGATAAGAGAGAACGCCTGCCCACCCACCCCCCAAATTGCTCTTTCCTGACAGTAGCTTGCTTTACGACTGCAGTTTTGGGACAGTAGCTTTCTTTATGGCCACTCTTTGTGACAGTAGCTTGACTTACAGAAGCTATTTGTGACAGTAGCTTGCTTTACAGCTGCTGTTTGTGACAACAGCTTGCTTTTTGACTGCTGAATTATTTAATTTTTTATCTGCCAACCATGGATAACTGAATCAGTGGATAATGAATCAGTGTATATAGGGGTCCTACAGTAATCTAAATGCCCATTAGTTTACTAGAGTTGTATAACAGAACCATGAAAACAAATGTGAATAGGACAGAGTAGTTCTGAGTCAAGTCCATAGATTGTGCTGTTTTATAAAGCACAAATGAATAAGCAAAAATATGAATTAAAAAACAAAAGCCCCACCAAGCCTCTATTCAAGAAGCTTGTCTAGGGTCTAGACAATATCATGAAAGATGGACCACAAGCAGATGGTGGAAACGGGTTTACAGTGAAGGGAGCACAAGGCAGCTCCTCAAAGAAGGCTGGCCTGGGCTGTTGAAAGACTTCAGATACACTACAAAAAAGAACAAACGATAAGAACTAAGAATAGGATGTTTTAAGCATGTTGTTCACAATTGGTTGATACTAGAGAAAGAAAAAGAAGCTAATAATAGCAGAGCCCAAGAGACAAAAACTGAAGCATTCAATACTAACTACCATTAGCAGTGAAGGATATTTAAGCTCATAAGGCCAAGGGGTTTTTTGTGGGGGGGGGGGCTGTCTCTATATTCCTGCCCTCACTTTAAACACTGACATATTGAAGAATGATGCACACAGTTCACATATAATATTTTCCTGTCCTTTATGTTTTCTTATTACTCATTGTCTGATAGCAAAAATTCTACAGAAATTACACACTTAACAGCACATAACCCTTTTTCTCACTGTACTGATGGGGAACATCAGTTTGTGGACTTTCTTATCTCAATAAATGCAGAGGAGAAATATGTTTTAGAATGTTGCTTGTGACATCTTTCTATAATATTCCATTTAGCCTATCTTGACTAAGCATCAGAGGTTTCTTTCATAACTTTTGCAAGAACAATTGTTTTTATGGGGCTATATCCACAGCCATAAATAATGATAATGAAAAGGTATGAAATTCCATTTCTGTACTTGACAGGGAGATTTATGCATTTAAAAGTGTCATAAAAAGGAGGGTTAATATTAAGATGCAAGCAGGCAGGCAGATTACTTGCATTTCTATTTTTATCAATCTCTAAACGTGTGCATTTGAAATAGCCCACTCCACAACAAAAACAATCACAGTAAAGCCTGCTTAACTAATGCATTAAATGTTGTTTGTGCCTCAGTTCTTCACCAGACATCTAACCACATTAATATGGAAGAAAATTCCACCAATGTCACTGATAGCTGCCCCTTGCAATCATACCCAAGCCCAGAACTCTAAACTCAACAGGGATTACTCTCAGATAAACGTACACAAAGTTGAACTCCTTAATAGTGAAGCTCATGAAACATCCATCAAGCCTATCAGTATCATACATTACTTAGTTTATCTCATACTCAAGGTTACATCAGTTTTTAATATTTGTCTAATTTCTCCCAACCTTGAAAAAAAGATATCCTAGGCAACATAGGGCTACATGTAATTTGCTCACTGTGTGCCATTTGCCCAGCATCAAAACCACTATACCATAGTCTTGTGGACAACCTGTATTTGTCACACTAATTAACATTGTCACGCAATGTTACCTCACAATCCAGGCAAGTCAAATACTCTTTGTCCATTTTTATCAGTTTCAAGAACCTGCTGTTCTGCACACTAGCAATGCTGCAAAGATATTAAAACTCTTCAGAACTAACAACACGTTTATTATTCATATAGATCTCTACTGAATCATACACACAGAAAGACTAATCATAATATTTGCAGATCACAGGTAAAAATGATGTAGGCATCAACTTGAAATTTCGCTGTATATTCTCAAATCCACTTTGAAAGAAAAAAGTGAATGTAAAAAATTTGTACAGGGAACAAAACATTTAAACCAGAGTTGGTTCAGTAAAATATGTCTTTGCTAGGTTCTTTCTCAGAATACAAGTTGCAGAGCAATCTTGTTCTGCTTCTGCGTGGAATGGGAGGTTAATAACATGCAATTTCAACTTGTTTCCACATTGTTTTGAAAATAAACCAACATAACGGCTCAAAAATCCAATGTCAGGCTGCTACATTCATTTGGGTAAGAATTTCAATAGTAAAAATGTCACATGCAAAAAGAATTGCTTGAGTAGTACTGTACTTCAAACAGGGTCATCTTCAGTGGTTTTATGTAACATAGTAGGTTCTATCCTTAACTGCAAATATAAAGGTTTAGATGCAATTGTTAGTCCCAGCTAGAGAAAACCACTTGACCAATGGAACTTACATAGATGTTGATTTACTTAAGTCTAATTGATTCACTGGATCTATTCTAGTTGGGACTGTCAGCTGGAATGAAGTAAATAAGCTTTTTTTCTTAAAGTGTATGGATGAAGAAAGCTCTTTTACACTGCAGAACCACCTCTTGTTTGTGAGACTAAATGTCAGGAAGTTACAATTCCCTTGCAGTTACAGCTCATATTATCCACACATCTCTATGTGGTCCTGGCAATCGCTAGATTTTCCTCAATTAAACAAGAGATGCTCCAGTGCTGCACACCATTATTCAAGAAATACAAGTGTGTAACAGAAGGCAAGACTGCATCATCCATGGCACCTTTCCAGGACTGGGGCACCCAGGACACCCAGGACACCATTAAAAACGCATAAACTCAAGTCTAACGAGGTTCCCAGGGACAACCCTATAAGATACAACTCCAAGTGGGACCAATCGCTTAGCATTTTGGATAAAGAGCTTTGTTAATGTGGAAAGGCATCACAACACACTCTGTTTAGCCAAAATAAAAAATTGGGGGGGGGGAGAAGCAGGAGCACATACTGGATGTAGACAAGGGAGCTACCTTAACCAGCCACAGTCAATCACAGTCAATACCTTAGCTGCTGCCCCTACAACACAGGGTCTGGATCGAGTAGGCACAGACATCAGAGTGACTTTGCTGCTTATGTTTTGAAGATTCCCTCCCAGGGAGTGGGCTGCTGCTGCCCCTGCTGCTGCTGCGGGGACCCACACCATTCCCAACATCTGGCATGAGAGCAAAGTCATAATAACTTTGCTTTATTTCAGCCCCCTCATTCTCCATCAAGCCTTTCCCCCCACTCCCAATCTTGTTGTGGGTTTAAGGGGCACTTGGGATTCTCTCTTCGCAGCTGGGCTCCCTGTGGGGCAGCTTCTGGGACGGGGAAACTGGGACCCTTTCCTTTCGTCTTGCCTCCCCCCTTCCCCTCCCCCCGCCACGATCGCACGCCGCAAGGTATATAAATAGGCTGCCAGGACAAGGTGAGCGGGGTGGGTGGGTGAGTGGGTGGAGGTGGGGTGGGGTGGGAGGACACCTGGCCACGACAACCTCCAGGGTGGGGAAAGACCCCCTACCCTCCACCTGCCACCTGCCCGGCTCCCAGTCCCGCGTGGCCTCGGGTGCTGCGCGTGCGGTGAGATCCCCCTGACTTACCTGCCTAAGGAAGGAGCCCCAGGGGCTCAGAGCGCGGGACGACGGCGGGTCGGAGCCCCCAAGGGGCCGCGGGGGTCCTGCGAGCGCTGCTGAGCGGAGCCGCCCTGCCAGCCGGCGATATAAATAACATTATCTGGCCAAGCAGGGACATTCCTGCCCAGGGACAGCTTTGCTGCCCGGCCCAGATAGTCCCGCTCCCTCCGGGTGGGGGGAGAGGAGGAGGAGGAGGCGCCTGCCCTGCAATGCAGCACAGCGGCCCCCCCAGGCCAGCGCCAGCAGCGGCACCTGGCGATGCCCAGCACAGCCGCCGCCGCCGCCGCCGGTACCTGCTGCTGCTGCTGCTGCTCCCGTAGTACTAGTGGCGCTTCCCCCGCCTCCTCCAAGCACCGAGCCACACCCGGCCAAAGGCAGAGGGGAGTCAGAGCCTCGCCTCCGGGACACACGAGCCTTCGCCGGGCTCTCGAGGCGCGAAGGGGGTGGGGGGGGGGAAAGCCACGGGAGCCGCCACACAGACGGAGAAGGAAAGAGCGGCGGCGGCGGCGGCGGGAGGGCGGGGTGGAGGGCAGGCGTAGGAAGAGCCCCAGAACAGCCCCAGCCAGCGTCTCTCCTCCTTCGTTTGGCGGGAGGAACCTCGGAGGCCGGGGGGGGGTGGAGAGAAGGAGAAGAGGAGCTTGCCCCTACGCGGTGCAATAAGAGGGAGCTCCCTCGTAACGAGAGAGAGAGAGAGAGGGGGGAACCCTCTGGGCTGGCCCCGGACTAAAGACGAAGGAGACCGAGGGAAGCAAGCAAGCAAGGCGGCTGGACTCCCGCTCCCGCCTCGCGCAAGAGCACGCGCCGCTCAGTGGGATGACTGACGGGAAACGGTGCGGCGGCCCGGCGGTTTTTTTTTTTTTTTTTTTTCCTCACCGGCTCGCCCACGGGACCAAAGCAGCCGTTTCCTCTGGCGGCTGGCGAAAATATTTATTTGTTTGTTTGTTTATTTTTATATTTGTATAGCACTCAAATTTCCCAGCGGGAACTCTGGGCGGTTTACATAAAACAAACGTGAAAACCAAAGATCAAAATCAAACATAAATGCAATAAAACAATAAAAGCAGACGTTAACACTCAGTGGCAAACTCTTTTGTCGCAATATTAGCTGCCTCCCCCCCCCCAACGGTACTGTGATGGTGAAATCAGAAGCACTGCTGCTCCTCGTTACGGGGGGTCCTAGAACTATATAAATCCCCAAAGAGAAAGTCCAAAACCAGGCAGCTCCTCGTGATCTATAAGAACAATAAGCAGTTTTTATCTTCGAGATTAGGCCTGTTTAGTTGTTAATACCTCTCACCAAGGCGGGGTACGTGGCTGCCCTTCACTTCATCCTCACAACCGCCCTGTGAGGTGGGATGGCAGGAAAGAGTGGGACTGACTAGTTGAAAAAAATAACGAAATTAGGCTTTTTCTGCCCATTCAAGACCAAACCAAGGGGGACAGCTCAAAATAATACCTTGTCACTGGGGAAAACCTCCTCTCCTCCCTACAGTCAGTCAGTCATGTAGCTAAAATCTGACCGAACAAGGAAGGGTGGCAAATAATGCCATCGCCCCAGTTCTAATCATTTTAAACACCCAGCGCCCAGACATTGTAAGCCTGGATTCCCCTGACCACCACCCCATCGCCCTTCCTCCTCCTAGACCAGAGTGAAGGGGAACCTTTTAGAGACCGAGTGCCCAACCTTCAATTCAAAACCCACTAATTTTTTGCGAAGTGCCAATAGAGCAATTTAACCTGAATAGAGGTGGCTCTGAAGGGGCGATGTCAGGTGCCCACAGAAAAGGCTCCCAGTTCGCCAACACTGTCCCAGACTGCCTGTAGATGATACTGTCTTCTGCCCCATCCCTCGTTCCCGCTTTTTCCCTTCGCTAGTAGGAAGTTTTGAGGACACAGTACCTGCAGCGCCACCAACGTGCTCTTTCCTTCTTCCTTGGACCTGCAAAGATCACCGATCACGACGATTCCAGGAGCCTGCATTCTTCGTTGCTTAACGCTGTCCTCAATTCCAAAGGGTTCATAAGCAGTCCAAGCCAAAACACAACTACAGTAAAATAAAATAAAATAAAGTAATAGACCCAGTAATCACCTCACCTTTGTCAAAAAAAAAAAAAAACCCGCTGCCACCGCACCGCGGGCGGGGATGATGCCGACGGTGATTAAAAAAATTCTCACACAGCGAAGTGGTAGGGGTGGGGGGGCGATCTACTCACCACCAAAGTGCTGCAGGGACGATGGGACGCTTGACTCCTTTCACATCCTGGCTGCAGCGAGGCTCTTGTTGACAACTCGCTTCCTTTTTCCAAGCCAGCAAATCTCGGTTGCCTGAAGAAAGTTGCGTACCTTCTGTTGATTGAATAGCGATGTAGCAGGCAATCGGCAGTAAAATTTCAACCAAGCTTTTGTCCGCTTTATGTCAACAACAAAAACAACACACAACCCATTCGTCCCATCTCTGTGCTGTAGGTTTTAATTAGGATTGTGGGGGAAGGTGTGCATACCGTACTTTTCCCCCCAGGTTTTCAAAATTCCCCAATGCGACTTTAAAAAAAAAAAAACATGCAGAAGCAGAAGCAGTGACAAGAAGTATTGTATAAGAATTTGAAGTTAATATATTTCCATATATAACTAATATCTGCTCAGTTACAACACTATTTTATTAACATGGAGTATATAAGATGCACCTTTTTATGTCTTCTCTGGACTTCAGCTCATAGGAATCATTGGGCCACCTTTGTCATTGCCATCTAATAAAATATGCTGGATACTTAATAGCCTGCTGGAACAATTAACCCAGCATAAATTTATACTTTTAATTCTTTTTTTTTTCAAAACATTGTCAATTGAAATGTATTATTGGACTAGAAAGGGGATAATTTTATCCTTTGTAATACAGTACATTAATTGTACAGTGGTACCCCAATTTAAGAACAGCTAAGATAAATTCGACCTAAGAGCGGAAAAATGTTGGCATTTTAACTGCCGCCTTACAAATTTTAGATATGATCTGCTCGACTTACAATTTTTTTTGCATTTTTTAAATTTTTTAACTTATTTTTTTCAATTTTTTAGATAGGTACCCCGACTTAAGAGTAGTTCGACTTAAGAGCATGTATTCAGAACAGATTAAATTTGTAAGTTTAGGTACCACTGTATTTTATTGGTGAATTAAGCCACTTTTAGTGACCGGCGGTGAGAGAGAAGAGAACCAGAAGAAGAATAAACTACAGTATTTATTTATGTGCTATACCTGAGGAATTCACAGTGTGTTGTAGCAGATAGAGTGTCGTACTAGGACTTTAGAGACCCAGGTTTGAATCCCCACTCAGCCACAGAAATTCATTGTGCAGTGGAACTATAGTCAAGGCACTCCTTAAATAATCTCGCTTACCTTGAAAGATCTATTAGGGTCACCATTAATGTGTCCTACATGACTCTGGTATAAAAAGAGCTGTGCACGGTAACATATTAAGAATAAGCTTTCAGTATGCAATGCATCCTTACCAATTCAATCATTATTCTTTCAGCTTTGGGGGAGATGGTGGGGATAACCTCTTACAACTTTCTTACTGTACATAGAATATTTGCATGCTGGCAAATCCTTTATTTTGTGTACAGCAATATATTTTGTGCTAATGTGGATAGTTCTGTGATTTAGGTATCTGGCTGTGAAACCCGAGGTTGGGAGCCTGATTCCGCACTGTGCTTCTTCTGAGCAGAGCCAGCCTGTGTGGCCTTGGGCAAGCTGCACAGGCCCATAATGCCCCCAGAAGAAAAGAATGGTAAACTGCTTCTGAATATTCTCTACTTGGAAAAACCCTGAAAAGTGTCACCATAAGTTAGAAATGGCTTTGCAGCTCATTATTATTATTAATCTTTACAGTAAATCACCTACATCATGGTTGTGGTCCATAGGCCTGCAAGATCTTAGCACAGTTATCTGATGGATAACTAAAAGTTTAGGTGTCTGACTACAAAGTGAAAGGTTGCAACTCTGATTTTCATTCTGCTTCCTTGACAGAGGCTGGACTTAGAATCATAGAAACACAGAGTTGGAAGAGACCTCAAGGGCCATTCAGTCCAACCCCCTGCTATGCAGGAACCCCCATTAAAGCACTCTGACAGATGGCCATCCAGCCTCTGCTTAAAATCTTCCAAAGAAGGAAACTCCATCACCCTCCATGGCAGCATATTCCACTGTCAAACAGCTCTAACCATCAGGAAGTTCTTTCTAATGGCCCAATGGAATTTGTTTTCCTGTGATTTGAAACCATTGCTCCAAGACCTAGTTTCTGAAGCCATGGAAAACAAGCCAGCCCTCTCTTCAATATGACATCCTTTTAGGTATTTAAACATGGCTATCATATCCCCTCTCGGCCTTGTCTTTGTAAGACTAAACATTCCCAGATCCCTAAGCTGCGATTAGCTGAAGTTTTATTATGTTGAGGATGATGGTTATCTCTTACATTTGCTATAGGTACTATGTCAGGTTAGTAAATGACTGAACACCCCCAGGAACTCTATACATTTTATTAGACCTCCTGTGAAAAATCAGACACCTGTGTTCACCATGGCTGGCATTTATTCCAGTAAAGGGTTAATTCCAGAATGAAACCCAACAATCGTGAACAATCATAACAAAAGTCATCTGAGTATGAAAGTACTGTCTAAGTTTTTCCAATATTACAGTACAATAATTTCAGGCAACATCAGCTTGTCTGATTCTGCAAGCTTTATTTATATTGCTTCTATATTCCACATAAAAATGTATTTCAAAAAGTAGGAAGTCAAAATGTATTGAAAACAGTCTTACAATTGTAAGAAAAACTAGAAGCACAAATGCTTAATGTATGTGTGAACAATGAACTGAAATTCTAGACAAATACTGAATTCAGAGTTCCATAAAAATACACAAGTACTGTAAAATATTTTTTTAAAATAAAAACTAATGTGAAAGTTTTAGTTACATTGTAAACATACAAGAGATTACAGTACGACTATAGCCTGATAGGGCAGAGAAGAAGGCATTTCTAAAACACATCAGCAAACAGTAAAAGTATTGTAACTTTAAGTACTCTTCAGTACAGTACTTTAAAGCATATTAAAATGCTAAATATTTTAAAACTGAAAATGTATTTAAAAATAACTTTCTTAGCATTTAATCATATTTTAGATATACACAAAAAATAGCTCTAAAAGTTAAATTCCAAAAATGATACTTGTTCTTTGATGTCTGGTGACCAAAGTGATGTGGAGTCATGAGGTTAAGATAAATGTCCTGCTTATTGTGTATTTTAAATATCCATGTATTTATGACTCTTACCAACTGTTTTCCTTTTCTTCCTACTAAAAAGAATTTATCACCAGGTCCCTCGGGTTTTATGATGGCAGGAAACGAATGGATGTGCTACCATAATATAACATCTCATAGATTTTTCATCTGCTCAGATTCGTGGGCTAGGAACAAACAATTTGGCATACATTTTGACTAATCTTGCTATCTTGGGAGATTTCTGCCTAACATTTCTGCTATGTTAGCACTAACTTGGTAGTCATAAATCCTGTAGAGTATTTCATATATTTATATTTTCCAGAATATGGTGTTGTTTGGTTATACGATACAGTACTCCTTTTCCTTCATTCACCTGTTCTTTACAATAATCTCATCTTGATTTTTACAAATCATAAGCAAAACATTCATTCAGTTGCCAAGATTGCTTATAATTCATTGACCTTGCTCTGCTGGAGTTGGCAATTACGTATTTAATGTGTGTTTTTTTCAAGCTGCATGTTTTTCAAATACTTTCCTTTTAGGACAGCCATTCTCAATAGGGGCTGTGTGGCCCTCTAGAAAGCCCTGGCACATTTGAAGGAGGGCACAACAGTTCTTCACAGCCCTTCTTATAACATTCATTATGTGACTTATATGATCCTGATTTGACTTCTATTTCTTTCAAATTGTGTTTGTGGCTGTGGCACCTCCTTTAATTTTCTAACTGTCTTAAACGCACAAGGTTTCCACCTTGACAGCTCAAAAATGTTTGCATTTTGTTTGTAAATATTATCTGTAGTTAAAAAGTTTAACAGATGATCTCAGGTGCTGGAATTGAACTGCCTCTGATCAGATGTCATATGTCTGCATGTCTTTCTCACATTGCTCTGTGCAGTCATCTGTGCTGATCTGTGAATATCTGGATCTGTATTCTGCTGAAGATCTGGGTTTATCGCTTGAAAGGAAGGGAGAGAGAGAATAAAACTGAACAAAAATATGGCTGTGTTTTTCTTCTGGCCTGTAGAAAAGAGGAAAGTGTGTGTCAGGCTTAGGCTATTAAGAATTTAAAATTGTATTGCATGATTGGGGCTTTTAAATTTTTAATAATAATAAACCCTTAATTACCAATGTTAGGACCATTATCACACTGAATATCTTGCTTCTACATTTCACACTTGTCTTCTCCCTCTTTCTCCTGCAAATGTCTCAAAGTGAATTATTGAGACTTTAAGTACCAGTTATTGAGAAAGGGGATGACTCTGGGAAACTTATACTGCAGCTATTTATCTCTATGAAGTTATGCATTTCTACTGTGAAGTAAAAAGAGAATTTTACCAGAAATTAAAAAGCTCTGCAACATCTTTAAGGTGCCACCAGACTCTTTGTTATATTAATTGTTTTAATTAGTTTGGGAATGAAACACTTAGGTTTGGCGATAAACAACAAATACTCATTTGCACAAGGAGTAATTTTAAATACCTAGTGAGTGGTCTTGGGGTTTAGAGAAGTGTCTGGTTATTCAATTAACTGGACAAAATCTCAGCTGTTGTCAATGAGAGACAATTTGTCATACAGTGTTTTCCCTGATGTCCAATTCCAGTGGAGTCCAAACACTATTACCTATTTGAGAATATGGATTCCCAAAGATAATTTAAAGATATATTGGTACCTCGACTTACGAACACTTCGACACCGAAAAATTTGACTTAAGAAGGAATTCATTGGAAATTGATTTCTGAAAAATTCAAGTTACAAAAGGAAATACATTTCCAATTATTACCTTTCAGTATGAAGCTCCGCCCCTGGGAGGCGGGAAGCATATATATATGAATGGCAGTTGAAGGATGCTCTCCACAGCCCCATCAGACAGCTGATTTTGACAGATCTGACATGCCCTTGGCTGCTGTTGATTGAGGGAGATCACCCCCTCCTCCTCCTTCTCCTTCCTGCTTTGATCTCTTTTGCAGAGATTGAAGCACCCAAGAGAAGGAGGAGGAGAGAGCGATCTCCCTTAATCAATGGCAGCTGAAGGCTGCTCTCCATAGCCCCACCAGACAGCTGATTTTGACAGGTCAGATCTATCAAAATCAGCTATCTGGCAGGGCTGTGGAGAGCAGCCTTCAGCTGCCATTGATTAAGGGGGGTTGGGATAGCCTTCCCATGGGAATGCACTGAAAACTAATTACAGTAACCCCCCGCCTATCATGGGGGTTAGGGACCCACCCGACACGTGATGATTGAAAATCCACTATATGTGGATGCAGGTTGGGTGGGGCCTGGGGAGGGGGCATGCCACCACTGCTTCCCCGGGCTGCTGGAAGACTTTTTAGAAAGACTTCCAGTAGCCCATGTAAGGGTGGTGGATGATTTGATCCACCATGCTTGCTGCAGGTGCCATTCCTCCCCCAGCCAGCACCAATCAGCTGCTTGGCACTGACTTGGGACCAGCACTCCCCTGCAATCTCCATTGAAATGTATTGAGCCAATGCATTTCAATAGAGATGGCCCAGGACTGGAAGGGATTTTAAAAAGGGGCGCACTGTTTCTCCGGAGCCCCTGCGGGGGGAGGGGAAAGCAGTGCATCCCTTTTAAAATCCCTTCCAGTGATGGAGGCAGACTTGCCTCCATGACTGGAAGGCATTTAAAAAGGGGCACACTCCAACTGATTGGCGCTGGGGTGGGGAAATAAAGGTTTTTCTCCACCCCAGAGCTAATCAGCTGGAGCCCCAGCATGTACTGCAGTCCCACGATATAGCGGGACCACAATTCATGAACTGCAAAATGGCAGGGGGGTTACTGTAATCTGCTCTTTTTTGCCTCCTTTTCCAACTTCCGGAACAGATTAATTGCATTTCAATGCATTTCCTCGACTTATAAAAAATTAGACATCTGAAAATGCATTCGGAACTGATTAATTTTGTAAATCGAGGTAACTGTAATTGTATTAAATCCAACTAAATTTACTTTGGGGATATCCTTGGATTTAGATAGATGAATGACTTTAAATTGATCCCTTTGGGGGGAGATAAATATGCTCAAAATGTTGTTTAGGCAATTCCCTTTCATATATCTACTTCCATAAAATTAATACTGTGTTTCTTAAATTCATATGGGGTTCACCATCATCTCAAATTTCTATCAAGAGAATGCAATTTGCATTTACTTAAGGTGGATTTGGTTTTGCTGATCTTATTTAATATTAACAGGCATATACAGTAGTAACTCTTAGGATGAATTTAATTTGTGCTACCAGTCAATTTGTTTTATGAACAATTCATCCTATGAAACATGCTTTAACACGGTTTCCCATAGGAATGCATTGAGGCATCCCATAGGCAAAATTCGTCTTACAAGGTTTTCCTATTCCTGAAAATGTCATTCGTCTCACAAGTTTTTCGTCTTAAGGTGCATTCATTTTATGAGTTACTACCGTATGTTAAACTGTACTAATTATTGGAACTGTGTTCCACTGTAAAATTATACATCTTAGGTTCTTTGGGGAACCTCCTATTTGGAGTTCATCTGAAAGTTGAGTCATGGCAACTGGACCTCTTTTCTTGAGAGATTGAAACATCGCGCTGCTCATCCAAACAACTTTGTCAGTCTGAGGAAAGCTAGTTGTGAGTCCTCCATTTTAAAGTTCATTTTGACCCCCAGTCACCCAGGTCTGAAATAGGCTGATAAGATGGACAATGGCCAGAATAGGCTTGTTAGGTGGACAATAGTCTCAATGGGCTCATTAGGTGGACAGTGGCCTAAGGTGTGTGTGAAAGTCCCACTTTAACCTTCCCAACACACATAAAGTATGAGTCGTTAGCCATGGCCTTGTGGGTGGAGGTGTGAAGCATTCTTGATTCGTCTGGGGATTGTTGAAATGGCTGCTTAATAAGTAGCAGACAGATTGTGCCTCTGTTGAGAGAGGGGTTTTCAGTACTCATATGAATGACTTCCCTGACCCCTCTCTCAAACCACCTATCTTCTCTGTCTAATATGTGTACATCCTCATCCTTGAATGAGTGTCCTTTGTCCTTGAAGTGGAGGTATACTGCTGGTTCTGGTCCTGAGCTGTTGCCCATCCCCCTATGTTGGGCCATCCTCCTATTTAATGGCTGTGTACTTTCTCCAATGTAGAAACCTTTCAGTCTTTCAAGAAAAGAAGTCCAGTTGCCATGACTCAACTTCCAGACAAACTCACCTGGATAACTGAGAATCTTCACAGATGTACTCCTATTTGGAACCTCTCTCTAAGGGCCTTTATACACGACCCCTAAGCTCCACAGGAAATGGCTGCAAGGTACGGACCTTACAAGTGTTTTCCCACCAGCTCCGGACTTTGCAGACAATTAAGTGCGACCCCGCCCACCTAAGTGCGACCCAGCTGCACTTTCTTGTACCTGCTTGAGGTGGGTGAAAATCCCCAGGTCCGGATTTAATCTGGTCAGTGCGGGGCTCTCCTGGCTTCTGCTTGTGTTTTTTTTTTTGCCTCCTGCCCCTTTAAGAGAAGAGGTGGGAGGAAAAAAAGCAAGCAGAAGAGAAACGGAAGAGAAACGGAGCTCAGGGAAGCTCCTCCAGGTGAGCTGCATTTTTTCCCCTCTTTCTCTGGTGGGGAGGAAGGAAGAGCAACGAACCCCTAAGATCTTTGGTCCGAATTTAAGGGACCAGCGGATCTTAGGGGTCGTGTGAAAAGGCCCTAAGTGGATGGTCTAGGGCTGTGGTTCCCAACCTGGGGGTCAGGACCCCTTGGGGGGGGTCGAATGACCATTTCACAGGGGTCGCCATAAGCCAGTGAGGAAAAAGGCACAAACAGCTTGGGTCTAGAGGAGGAGGGCTAGGATGGGAGGAAAAGAGTGAGTTACAGCTTGATAGGTTGGAGCGGATGTCAGTCAATGGCACCGAAGGCTGCAATTGGCTGAGGGTGCCTGTAGATACAGGGAACTTCTCTATGGCACCTGGGGCAGTGGCCTGCAAAAGGGGGCTTGTGGCCTCTTCCAAGCAGGGCAAGGGGTCACCACAACATAAGGAACTGTACTAAATGGTTGCAGCATTACAAAGGTTGAGAACCACTGGTCTGGGGGGGGCGGTCTGCATATGCCTCTCCCTCCCCCCCAAAAACCCCACCCTGTTTCCCACAAGAATCTCTGCATTAACAGAATTATGGCACACACAGTCATGACCATTCTGATTTTACCCATTTTCACATGTAAAATTAACTTGATGGGATAATCAGGATTTTAAAAGTGGAAACAAGTCATTTTAATGGAATATGGACAGAAAGAAGAATTCTTATCTTAAACCAATTAACTGCATAAAATGACACTTTTTTTGCTATTTGCCTACTTGAGAGCTTCAGCTGTATGGCTATGTATGTAAATGCCTCTTTTGGTGTCTAATCGTGGTCCAGCCGCATTGAGTGCTTTGGAGTCTCCTGCGCTTTTGGAAATTTGAGAGAGAAAGGAAAAAAAGGGAGAGAAGGAGACTTTAAGGTACAACTCATCCAACAAAAGATTTTAGAATATACTGGACACCACAACACATTTAAAGGAAGTGTTTAAGAAAATCATTTAATTTTGGTAGGATAATTCTCTTGATGCACCCACCGTCATATGCTATGGTTATGCTATGCTTAGTCATAAACTAATTTTAGAAAGAGGTTATTACTCAGTTTTGTTCTTTGAACTCTCTTTAAAATTATATACTGTACCAGCTTCTTCCAGATTAACCAGTGGCCATCACAGATGGGCTTCCAAGCCGTTATGACTCTAAAAAGTGTTATTGCAACAGGAAAATACAGATGCCCACCACTCATAATCCAGTGAATAGAGGACATTACAATATTATTGATATATGAACACATGGTACAGTTGACAACTACACATGGACATATTTTCCAATATTTTCCAGTATTTTATACAGTATAAGCCTATATAGAGACATTATTGTGTTTTGCTGTTCTTTATTTCTCCGCTTCTTTCATCATCTATTTGTTCTACCTTTTTATGCAAGGATTACCTTGCAGCCTACTGATTCACATGTAACATTCATCCTGTCATTCTTAAAAAAAAAAATAACAATCAAACAATAAAACAGGCCATGCAAAACTGAAGTCACTACTCCTTGTCAAAATGATCTAGAAAATATATTGGGAGTTCTATAGCCAAAAGGTGTTTTTGACAACACAAATGCAAAAGGTAGGATACTGTATAATTTGCAAAGGATTCGTGTAATTAGAGCACAGGCAACAATTAAGTAGTGGTGTGTTAATAACTAAGTAATTGACTGAAAAATCAATGCTATTAGCATCCTCTGCTTCTGAACACTTGTAGCAATAAGGCACATAATTAATTCTAAACCCAATACCAATTTCATTAATAAGCAAGAAAAGAGACATGATGGGCAGGTAAAGTGAGTGGAGAAAATAATGGCAAAGGTGGGTTTGGTTGTTTTAAAAAGTGGCCTGTAAATAATATTTTGTAAGCGATATGCTTTCTAATTGCAAATATATTGGCCCAAATCCTATTGTAGAGTTCCTCTGGCAAAAAGAACTTCTGTGGCACATTGCCATGATTTAACTTGTCATTATTCGGATTCCTGCTGGCACACCAAATCCAATCAGCTTGCATGCAATGAGGAAGCCAAGTGCCAATAGTTAATTTTTCACTGCAAATTACACCACTGCCCTTCCACAGCATAATTATGGCCACACTTATAATCTTTAAGGGCTGCACTCAATTTTCCATAGGGTCCCTTTGAGTTCTGCAGTTTTTATCATAATTAGGGTTGGTGTTGTCATTATGATCGTTGTTGTCGTCGTCACCTTCATCAGGCATTCATACTGGACAACCGTTGAAACTTGGACCAATCTTACACAGAAAATCCCACCAGCTTATATCTGTGAAGACTCAACCTTTGGACATGAGCATATAGTAACAAAGAAATAATTTGTTACTATATGCTGGTATAGAGTATATAGTATATATACAACTTGCACTGTTGTTACCACAACACAGTTCATGATCTCCAAAAGAAAACTCCCCTCTACTTGTTCAATAACAACATGTGTGCAAGTATGTGATCTCATACCACACAGAGTGGCCTTGTTGCCAGATGGGTGGTGTAGTAAATAAATAAATAAATAAATAAATAAATAAATAAATAAATAAATAAATAAATCTTACTACCTGTGGGCATTTCTGTTCAGATAATATTCAGAAAGATACCAACCTGGATGTTTAATTTGAGGTCAATGTCCACCACATATATAATTAGTTACATAATCTGAAAACGTTTGTCCTTGACTTCAAACAAGGTCCCAAGGCAGGTTTAGTGATGAACACAATAGGAAATCATGGGAGCCTTTGGAACGTTTTCACCAGAAGTGAAAAATCAACAGGTACCCACTCTGAATGGGACCTGACATGTGTTAATTGCATTGTATGCACAGGAACAGTGACACTGAGACTCCTCTTATTGGACCATCTCATCTTTCCCTGGAGTGCACTGAGTTTCCCAGGTAGATCTGGGAGAAACTATGCTGGGATATCACTCCCCAAGTGAACTAGGATCTCAGGAAGACCCTGGAAATGTTCAGGAAGGAATACTTACAGAAGCACCAGAAGGTGTGGGCCAAAGAGAATGCCTGGGAACTGAAAAAAACCTGGGAAAGAAAGTCTGGGGGACCCTGGAAGAAGAGGAAGATCTATGGGGAATGGGGACTATAAAATATATGGCTGAGGGAGAAGAAACAAGGAGAGAGGAGAAGGGTGAGACAGATGAAGCTGTCTGGACGAGGGAGAAGGAGAGGGGGAAGATAATGAAGAAACATGGGGTGATGCTATATAGAAGACCCTGTGGAAGATACACTATATAGAAGACCCTGTGGAAGATACCATTTAAATGTCGAGGTTTCAGGGGAACTTGAACCCCTGGTGTGCTAGGAATATATATACTGTAAAAAGGGAGGCTGTTTAAAGAAGTGGCTGAAAGATGTCACAACCCTCAACTACCACCCAAAGCTTCTTACTGGAGCAAATGAGAAAGAAGGGAGAGATACTCCTTAGCACTGAAAGGATTTTCTGGAGAGCCAAGAGCACCATATAGACCTGACCCAAAAGGGAGTAGGAGCTGGGGATCAGCAAGCTTGTTCCCAATGTGTGCTAATACTAACCCATCCTTGCTGTGCCAAGGGTACAGACCCAAAAGGAAAGGACCCAGAACTACATAACAGAGCAGTGAATGGGACTAGTATGAGACAGTTCAGTGTTGTTGTTCATGAACCCTCATCTGGTTTAATAAACCCTGTTTTGTCACTAATCTCTTTGCCCTCACTTATGGCCCTGGTCACATGAGGGAAATGTTATTTAGTTATCCGGCAGTTATACTGGGTTCTTTTTGCCCAGTCACACAACACAGAGTCAAGACTGTGACCAATTCCTTGCCAGCAGAGCAGGGAAGAAGGGACCCCTACAACCTGATAAGTGTCAAAAAGGCCCACAGGCATACAGAGGGAGAATCAAACACAGCAAAACTGGATGTCTTGATTTTCTTGGCAGTAATGGCTAACTATACTAGTCAGTTATTATTGTGTTCTACTTTGGTTTTGTATTTATCTGGGAAGTGTAAATGTTAATGTGTTTCTGGTGTTCTTAAAACGTGAGGGTGCTGTTAATCAACTTGATAATATAACATTCATGACTTATGATTTTCTGCTTGCTGGGAACTTGGTTTGGGGACTAGCTATTTGTTAATATTGATGGTTCTGTTCTCTTTCGCTTACCCTGAAGCTCATATTGCAAAATGTCAGAAATACTTCAAAAACAGCATGTAGTTTGGAATAAGCCCTGTGGCGCAGTGCTTAAATGCCTGTACTACTCACAACCTGGGTTTTAATCCCAGGTAGCCAGCTCATGGATGACTCAGCCTTCCATCTTTCTGAAGTGGGTAAAATGAGTACCCAGCTTTCTGGGGGCGGGGGGAATGTGTAGCCTGCATACTGTAATTAAACTATAAACTGTCCAGAGACTGCCTTAAGCGGTATGGGGTGGTATATAAGCAGATCATTTTGCTTTTGGGTTTTCTTTTTCTTGAGATGTACAGTATTTCAGAATCACATCACTGACACAAAACAATTTGTGCAGCCTTAAGGAAGCACAGCCCTTTCCAATTCAGCCACACACTGTATGTGTATGTTGTCCTTTAACATATTTTTCATTTTCCTTTATAATGAAAGTAGGACAGTAATCCTAGAATGCTTAGATTTATCAAATTTGCATATAAAGAGTTAAACTGCATGTCTGTTTGCCTCAGTTTGATAAAAAATTAAACATTTGTCAGAGCAGCTTCTCCCACAGAGAACAGTCTGGACCACTAATTCCTCCCAGACTGGGCATCTGAGGGTGCATAAGAACATAAAAACATAAGAAGAGCCTTGCTGGATCAGGCCAAAGGCCCATCTAGTCCAGCTTCCTCTATCTCACAGTGGCCCCACTAGATGCATTTGGGAGGGCATGAGACTAGATATCTGTCTCCTGATACCACTCCCCTGCATCTGGCCCTTGAAGTACCCTGGTTTTAAGCCTCGAGATTACACATCTCCATCATGGTTTGTAACCTGTGATGGACTTTTCCTCCAGGAATCTGTCCAATCCCCTTTTGAAGGCATCCAGGCCAGATGCCATCATCACATCCTGTGGCAGGGAGTTCCACAGACTAACAACGCACAGGGTGAAATATTATCTTCTTTTGTCTGTTCTTACTCTCCCAGCCCTCAATTTGAGTGTATGTCCCCTAGTTCTGCTATTTTGTGAGAGGGAGAAGAGCTTCCCTCTATCCACTTTACTCATGCCCTGCTATTATTTTGTACGTCTCAATCATATCCCTCCTCAGGCACCTTTTTTCCAGACTAAAGAGCCCCAAATGTTTTAGCCTTTCCTCATAAAGAAGGTGCCCCAGCCCAGTAATCATTTTAGTCACTCTCTTCTGCACCTTTTCCAGTTCCACGATGTCTTTTTTGAGATGCGGTGACCAGAATTGTACACAATACTCCAGGTGCGGCCTTACTATTGTTTTGTATAATGGCATTATAATGTTGGCTGTTTTATTTTCAATCCCCTTTTTGATAATCCCTAGCATGGAATTGGCCTTCTTCACCGCTGCCACACATTTGGGAGACACCTTCATGGAGCTGTCCACCAACACACCAAGATCTCTTTCCTGATCCGTCACGAATGACTCAGAGCCCATGAGTTGATAGATAAAGTTTGGATTTTTTGCCCCAATATGCATTATTTTACATTTGGCTACATTAAAACACATTTACCATTTGGCAGCCCATTCCCCCAGTTTGGAGAGATTCTTCTGGAGCTCTTCACAATCTTCTCTGGTTTTTACCACATGGAAAAGTTTTGTGCCATCTGCAAACTTGGCCACCTCACTGCTTATCCCTGTCTCCAGGTCATTTATGAACAGATTGAAAAGCACCGATCCCAGGACAGAGCCCTGGGGCACACCGCTTTTCACTTCTCTCAATTGTGAAAATTTCCCATTGACACCTACTCTTTGTTTCCTGGACCTCAACCAGTTCTCAATCCATAAGAGGACCTGCCCTCTTATCCCCCGACTGTGCAATTTTCTCAACAGCCTTTGGTGAGGGACTGTGTCAAAAGCCTTTTGGAAATCCAGATAGACTATATCCACCGGTTCACCCAAATCCACATGCCTGTTGACCTTTTCAAAAAATTCTAAAAGATTTGTCAGACAAGACTTATCCTTACAGAAGGCATGCAGATTTTCTCTCAGCAAGGTTTGTTCTTCTATGTGTTTTAAGATTTTCTCTTGGATGAGGCTTTCCACCATCTTCCCTGGGACAGAAGTAAGGCTAACGGGCCTGTAGTTCCCCGGGTCCCCCCCTCCTTCTTTTTTAAAAAAATGGTGTGACATCCGCTATCCTCCAGTCCTCCGGCACTGTGGCCGTTTTAAGAGACAAGTTGCATATTACCATTAAGAGATCTGCAATTTCATTTCTCAGTTCCCTAATAACCCTTGGGTGGATGCCATCTGGGCCCATTGACTTGATATCGGTGCCGATGCAGGAGGCCTGACAAGTATCAACAAGGAATCGTGCCTTCTTGGTTGTTGCCTCTCACTTGTGGAACGAACTGCCCCCTAAGATGTGTCTAGCTCCCTCGCTCCATTTTTTTAAACACCAATTTAAAACTTGGCTTTATAGGTTAGCTTTTCCAGTTTTTTAATATCAACAGCTTATATATGATGTCTCGAAACTTCTTTCTCTCTGCCTCTTTGTTTTTTCTGGTTATTATACTGTATATAATTTTATTTTCCATTAAAGATTATAGTGTATTATTAGTATAAGTTAATTGTTACAGTCTGATTGTTTGGCTTATTATTATCATTATATAATTTGCACAATTTTTTTACATAATTTTATATTTATTTGTTGATGTTATCTGTATTATCTGTTGTAAACTGCCCAGAGTAGCTTCAGACTAAATAGTGTGGTATAAAAATCTAATAAATAAATAAATAAATAAATAAATAAATAAATTGCTATCTTAAATGATATCCCTGTATCACATATCCAACCATATATTTGGAATCAAGCCTCACTAGAATAAATAAATTATATTTATTTTTGATTACATCTGTACAGAAACATTGGATATGGACCTACATCATTTAGTCTTGGCCTTTGAGGCCAAGTCTCTGTGACTCTTGAACTTTAGACTGGCTGACCATGCTCTTGGCTCTTGGTAACACCGTGGTCCTGTCCCCCTTACAGATAACCTAGTTGCCACCCAGGCCCCAGCTGTTACACAAGGCAATGTTTGACATTTAATCGCCACCCAGCATTTCATGCCATAGAATGCAATATGTCATACAATGGTGCGATAGGCCTTTTACTTTTAAAAAGTTGGTGAACTTTTTGTTGCACATGATGCTTGATGTCGTAAACCATTTTTGCCAGTCACCATTGATCTTTCATGTGACTTCTCGATTCAGGTTCCCATTGACTGTAATTGTAGAATCAAGGTATTTGAACTCCTCAGTTCTCGGTACCATCTATTTGGAACGCATCGTATTCATTTGGGTTGGTCTTTTCAGCTAGGAAAAAAAAAGGATTGATCCGCTTTTTCTCATATATCACCACTTTGACTTTGTCTGTCCGCATCCTAATTTGTTTGTCAGTCATTTTACGACTGGGCTTGTCACACCATGTTTGGCCCAAGCAGCTGTTTTAATCTCCTATTTTGCTTCAGCCCATGTACCATCTACTGTCATAATGGGAGGCAGTTGTATTTGCGAGATGCTTCTTGCCTCTTTTTGTTCATGCGGAGGATTGGACCTTGCCTTGTTCTAAACGGTACATGCTATTATATACAGTATTTATATAAATACATAAAATTATCCAGTAATGTCAATTTCGGCATGATCACAGATGGCAAATCCTTCAGGAACATTAATATATTGTTATATAATTATCAAAATAATTTAATTTGAACTATTGAATAGAATTACCCCCAGTAAATAACCACTGTGACTAACCAATCTCACACCATGCATGTGGATGTTTAACATCTCAGCATTTGGATTTGCCTGACTTGGTTTTGCTTAATTAACATCTGGCAGTGAATGTCTATTAACTGAACTCCAAACATCTTCTATGCATCTCATCATCAGTACTGCAGTTGCTCTGGGAAGCTCACTTAAAGTGAAGCTCAAACAAATGTGTGTGAGAAAGGTAATAAAAATGTAAAAACCTCCTGGAAAGAAGCTGTTTGGTCATCAGATCAAAGAACACCAGGGTAGTCACCTTCATTTTGTATTTATTTTTGTACCTGTATTTAAGGTACAAAACTTTTATAATGCAAAAGCTCAACAGAATATGTCGTTAAGACACTTCACACTAATGAAAAGCTACTGGAAGGAGCTTTAAAATGAAAGGTTTCACTTGGTCTCATATATGTGCTGAGTCGGAATTAAGCAGAGCTTAAATAAGTTAATTTTTTTTAACAACAGCTCCCTCAGGTCACCTAGCCGGCACAATGAGTAGCCCTGGGTATTTTGGAAGGTAAAAAGTTAAAATTCAAGATAGTAAGTTTTTTATGCAACTAAGTAAGTTGACTTACTCTGGACAAGCCTTGAATATCGACATTATAGAAATTTGCAAGGGCAGTCTCAGAAATTTTGCCGCCCGAGGCAAGGTGACAAATGACATCAATGACTTACTCCATAACTATCAATTTCTTGCTCTTTCATAATCCTGGAAATCTGCTATCCCTAGCTAATAGTAGATTCAGCACTGGAAATGCCTTTTCTTTACAGGAATTAGAAGAACATGAGGAATTGAAAATTCAATCTTCCTATATTGTATACCCAATTAATGGTTGTAGTGACAGTCCATGAAAGCTCATGTCAAATAAAATGCATTAATCTTCAAAGTTATACAAGATTTTTGTTGGCTTTGCTACAAGATACTAGCATAGCTCCCCCCCCCAATAACTTTTAACTTTAAATAGGGCCACTTGTTGGACAGGCTTATATATACGTACACACACAGAGAAGTAAGCATATCAAACAAGTGGCCCTGGGAGAGGGAGAAAGAGAGATTTGTAAAAGAAAGCTGTAAAAGATTCTGCCAAAGTGAAACACCCATTTTATGAGACCCAATATGGCATACAGATTAGAACATTTGACTAGAGTTCAGGAGTAAGAGGTTTCTAGCCTCACTGAGCCATTGGGCCAATGGAGACAAAATGTTGTCCGAATTTCCTGTAGAACTCCTCTCCATCTTGAAGATGAGGTGAAGTAACGCATATCAATGCATAAACCATATTGTTGGAAACTGAAAATGTATGTCAGTAAGGGCCTTTTTACATGACCCCTAAGATCCGCTGGCCACTTAAATTCGGACCAGAGATCTTAGGGGTTCATCGCTCTTCCTCTGTCCCCAACCCCCTCCGCACTTCCTGGTTGCTGGCTGCGTGAGGGAGGGAGAAAAAGAGAAAGAAAAGCATGCCGCTCACCTCGTTCTGCCTCTCGTCTCTGTAAAAGTAGCTCTTAAAGGGGTGGGAGCCAAAAAGCAGCAAACAGAAGCGAGGAGAGCCCCGCACTCACTATCGTTGCACCGCATCAAAGATTTTTCACCTCCAAAGAGAAGGTACAAGAGAAGTGCGCTGGGTCGCACTTAATTGTCTGCAAACTCCGGAGCTGGTGGGGAAACATTTTTAAGCTCCGGAGCTTGCAGCCATTTGCAGTGGAGCTTAGGGGTCGTGTATAAACGCCCTAAGTTAAAGAATTAATATTTTGATGAAAGCTTTGCCTCTGAACAATGTAATATTTCATTATTTCCTGATAGAACGATAGTTAGGTTAGATGGTTACAGGATTTCAACCTCTGGAAGTCCCTGCCCCCTGGCATACTTACATATTACTTCCTATATCGGCTCTGCCAGTGTCTCCGTCTGCTGCTTCCCTGATTCCTCATATAGAGAGCAGCGTCTGTTTTCTTGTACTATGTGAAGTACTATATAGAATTACAGTTCTATATTTCCCAGAGAAGAAGAAACTTCAGTGACTTTATCTGGAAGTTGAGTTATGGCAACTGGACTTCTTTTTCTTGAGATAGAAACGTTTTGCTGCTCATCCAAACAGCATGATGGAGGACACGCACTAGCTGTATTCAGACTGACGAAGCTGTTTGGATGAGCAGCGAAACATTTCTATCTCTTAAGAAAAAGAAGTCCAGTTGCCATGACTCAACTTCCAGATAAATCCACCTGGATGACTGAGAATCTTCACAGACATATTCAGTGACAACATATTCAGTACAACAAATTATGGTTGCAGCTATCCGGCCCCCAATGCCATGCCAAGCAAAGAAATGCAGACTACAAAACATCCTCCCCACCTCAACCAAATAGACACACTAATGCTTTCTTCTTTTACCTTAACTTCAGTAAATGTCTTAGTCCTCTTCTACACCATAATTGTTTTGATTTCAGCTACAGCAGCTCTAAATACTGCTGTGGTGTTGCACCCAAACTTGCCTTCAGTGTTTCTAGGCCAGTAAGTTGTTTTCCTTCCTGCACTTGACTTCCATTTATGTTATATTGAATAATCAGATGAATTTTTCTGCACAATCTATCAAAGTAAGCACTCCAACTTAATCCCACTGTAGAGATTATCTAGAAGCCAGTCTGCAATAGTAACTATATTTGTGGGTGTGTGGGCACACACATACACACACTTGAATCTGCACGTGTATGCAGATAGAAGATGGCAAAGATACAAAGGGAAGAAGGCTTACAAGATGTGGGAGCCAAATGGCTCCCAAACTATGACACTTTTACACAGAATATTTTATTTATAAATACAGTGTGCAAGAATACAGTGAGCAGCTGACAACAGCAATCACATGATAAATTATCACTCTGGAATTCAGGGTTCGAATCCCCGTTCAGCCATGGAAACTGACCAGGGGAGTGGAACTGGTAAAACCATTCCTTAAATATCTTACATTGAAAGACCTTTTAGGATTACAATAAATAAATTGGTTCTGACTTAATGGCAGACAGAACACACACACTTCTGGCCTGGATACCTTCAAAAGGGGATTGGAAAGATTCCTGGAGGAAAAGTCCATCACAGGTTACAAACCATGATGGATATGTGTAATCTCCAGGCTTAAAACCGGGGTACTCAAGGACCAGATTCAGGGGCGTGGTATCAGGAGACAGATATCTAGTCTCGTGTGCTCCCAGACGCATCTGGTGGGGCTACTGTGAGATACAGGAAGCTGGACTAGATGGGCCTTTGGCCTGATCAAGCATGGCTCTTCTTATGCTCTTATGTTAAACTTCCAAGAGACTAACACATGGGGGGCAGGTCCACTACAGCAAATCCAGAGTTTTGTGGCACCATAAATACAAATAAATTATAGGATGTGTTTTCAAGGATTTTTGCCCACTGTATCTGTCCCTTTGATTGACACTTACAGTATATGCCACAGCCAGCATGTGGGTCTTTATGGTGCCACACCTGTTCGCTGTTGTTTTGAAACATTGTAGTGTAACAATTTCATGCTGCATTCAGCTTTTGAACACTCTCTTGAAGCCTGGTGGTGATCTGAACATGATAGTATATATGGAGAAACACTGCTTTCCCACTGTTTTCTGATGGCATGGTTTCTGATGTTAGGTTTGTGACTATTTTCAGAGAGGTAGTCCCTGTTAGTCCAACCCAGTATTTATACAGTAATGGAGATAAAGGGCAAAAGTCTTGTGAGCCTCGCACGACAAAGCGACGTGCAGTACTTCAGCGTGAATAGTCATTAATTACCACTATTCCCATTTTTAACAGACGGGGAAAACACGGTAACAAGATCACTCACGATTATTATCCGACATGACATTAAATGGGACTGATTTCGAGGTAAAGGTGCGTAAGCTTGAATGAATCATTGCAGCGACACAAGCTACTCAGGGAGTTGAGGCTGCAAGCCTTCCGCCAGCAAACCTCACGCCTCACGCCAACATCTCTAAAAACATTACGTCATGCTTTCGGCTCGCCCCAGCATTACGTCAGCCGTCCCCTCCCTCGCTCTGATCGCCAACAGGCCACGCCCAGAACCACGCCCCCTCCCTCCTCTGGGAGCGCGCGACGAAGGCTTCGGAACTGCACGGTCTCGTTTGTTTTCGCGCGCCGCGTGACGTCACGGGACGCGAAACGCCAGGAAGTCGCTGTAGCCGCTGCAGTAGGGGCAGCATGTGCCGCGGCTGTGTAAAGACGGAGTACCCCTCTCGGGTAAGGGAAGGAGGAGGGCTTTCTTCTAATCTAGGCTGTCCATCCGAGGCGCTGCCCTGCCCTGCCCTGCCCTGCCCTGCCCTGCCCTGCTCTGCCCTTGGCGCGGTGCGGTGGCCTGAAGCCTACTTGGGCAGACGCCGTTGCCTTTTGGCTTCCTTTGAGAAGGGCTTGCCCTTTACCCTTCTCGCAGATGCAACTAGTGCTCATCATTGCAAAAAGAGAGGTTGAGAAGAACGTTTTCAGATCAGAAGGATCTGCCATGCCTGCCGGCCGCGCGCCTCCCCTCTCTCTCCCTCCGCAGGTCTTCTCCGGCCCTGCGTCTGGCTCAACTGGGAGAGAGAGGTTGTCTAGACTTTAGGGACAGGATGCAATCCCCGCTCCAGGCCAGGGGTGGGCAATTCATGACTTGCAGATGATCCTAATCGTCTCAGAACTGCATATGGATAATCGAACTGAGTCCCTGTCAAGAAGGCACAGTGGGGACATAAAAAAATTTCCAACCTCTGGTTCCGCAACCAGATGCCTAAAACCACGAAGCTTTTAAGCAGTTTGCTGGTTGAAACATCTATCCCTCTCCCCTGGCAGAATGTTTGTGATCATTTAGTGATGTTCAAAATAATGAGCAGTGGTGTGGGATTTTTTAAAAAAAGGTTCCATTTCTAAAAATGCAATTGTTTTATAAATGTAATTGATCATTTAGAGACTGAATAGCATTCCAGCCAACAAAATCGTTTCCGTGGTTGTGTGTGTGTGTGTGTGTGTGTGTGTGTGTGTGTGTGTGTGTGTGTGTGTGTGTGTGTGTGTGTGTGTGTGTGGAGTATCCATACATGCTATACTTGTACAGTACTAGATTTATTTGTTTATTTTAAAAAGCCAGAGTCATTTGCTGGGTAATGTTAAAGCCAAAAGTAACTAACCCACACATACAATACTGAATCATATTCTAAATGACTGAGAATAGAAAAACATTCAAAATAGTGTGCTCCCATTGTAGACTTGAGATGACATCTGGTGTAGGAGTTTGCTGGTGACTGACTACTTTAAGGTTGTAATATATTGCAGTCAACCTATGGTAGTTCTTAAAATAGATTAGTCTAAAGTAATCTGATATTATTAACCAGACAGATAAGGAGAGGGAAATAGGCTGGAACTGCATCTGAGAGAGGTGTGTGTGCGTGTTTAAATGACACCCAGTGTTTACGGCTAGCCTGAAATTTGAACTCATGCATTAAGAATTCATGCTCATAATAACTTTTATAGTATTCCCGTCACCTAAAATAGCTGTGACAGCACTGCCATGGTTGGAATTTCCTGCTATTTCCTACAATGCAGCTGTATGATGATTAGAATGAAGGTAGAGGTGGTCTTAAACTTTGGCTGTTTGTCAGGGTCCCAGTGTAACACCTCCTCTGTAGCCCTAGGTCCCTGGAAAAGGGGGAGGGAGGTACGTTACAAAATGTGTGGGCATTCAGTCCCTCCACTCAGTTGGCTCATACAACTTGGAGTTGGTAGTTACTACAGGGCAGAAGAGGATGAATCTTGGCCTCAAGTGTCACATGCAGCAATAGGTGATGAAACTGGACTTTGCTTGGAGAAGCACACTCCACTTCCTCTGTGTCTTCCTTCCCAGCATGTGGCAACTTGAGTGCACACATAGGTTATGATCTGCCCATATGTGATACATAAAAATCAGTACAGGATCATTCCCATGCACTAGATCTGGTCCAAACCACCCCTGTAGCTGATTTAGGGAACTCAGTGTTTATTTTGATCATTAAAAGAACCCCTTTCACTCAAAAATATCATTTTTTGTTATATCGCTGTTTCAGGGTAATACCTGCTTGGAGAATGGTTCCTATTTGATGAACTACTTAGGTTGCGTTGAATGCAAGAAGAGAGATTTTGTGATTATAACAAACAGAACGACAGAAGAAGAAGATGGAGAGGAAATTATTACGTACGACCGTAAGTAGCCTAAACTTATGCCAATTACAAGGCCTTGTTTTGAGCGTGGGAGGGATATTATTCCAGAAGATTCAGTTGTTTGTAGCTGAGAATATGATCTTCATGCTTGTTTTCAGATAAACGGTAGTAAGTTATCTGAACCATGTCATTCCCATCAAGGACGTGAGATCATGGCTTCCCTTTCAACCCTGCTTATTTCTGACATATTTCTTGATGAAGAGATAATCTTCTTAAAAACTTGCCTCATTTTTGTTCCTTTTTGTTTGGCAATCAGTCTAGTGTTTTGTTTGTTTTGTTTTGCTTTTGGAATTTTTGCGCCTGCATAACTATTGGTGCCTCTGTTTAAAACAAGGCTGCCCAGTCTTTTTAACCCATCTAGTGTTAGCTGGGAGGGCAGGGACTGCAACTTCATTTTTATATACAGTATATGTGTACTGAAGCTGCATGCTCCCAATTTTCTTCCTTAATAATTCATGACAGTGAGCCATTGTCACTGGTTATTTGTAACTGCTCAAGCTCTCTTTTTTTCCTCAACTACTAATCCCTTGTCCTGCCTACATGACTAAATCATCTTGTAGCTGAGGCTTCCTACTAGCAAGGAGAAAACATATGTTCCTTTTGCTTTCTGTTTGGCTGTTAGGGAAGTCTGTTTCTACAATTCCCTTCAGGCTACCAGACCTCATTTCCTTTAGCATCCAAGAATAGCTTTTGTCCTCATCTCTGCTGAGATGCCTGGAAGTTTCCTATTTGAGAAAAGCCAGGGAAATTGCTTAGAACTAATGCATTGTTATGGTAGTCCTTTTGGCAATGCCAGTGGGTGACTGAAATACACTAGTATTTTTCTTGTTATACTCACTGGCCCTTTATGGAGATGTATCAGTCAGACCAAATATTCTGATTAATTTCTAAATAAAATTATGATGGTGGCAGTGGGAAAGTAAGATGGCCTTCCCATGCAGTTACCTGGGAGGAAGTTGAATAGGCTGGAATTACTAAATATATGTGAATAGGACTGTACAGTTCATTACCTAACCTCATGGAACCTAAATAAAATAACAATGTTTATTTTAATCTTAATGAGGAAGACAAAATTGAACAACATGCTTAGGTCATGATCTTCCACGGAGTTCCTTATAGGATGACGGAAGCTATAGTCCAGTTATATCTGAAGGGCCACTTCTCCATTCCTGCTTTATTTGAAACAGCTATTTAATGACAAAGGTGAAAGAGCATTTTCAATGATATTGCCATAGTTTTGAGCTTTGTTTTGCAAGAGACATGTCAAATGCCTGGCATACCAAGCTTTAGAGGCTAAATTACAACTTTCTTCCGGTTTTTTAAATGAATATCATGTTTGACATTCTTTCTGTGGCTTTAACTATTGTCTCTTATATTACAGTGGACCCTTGTATAACAAACAGTTTGTATATCAAAAAATCTGTACAACATAAAAAATTCCGGAGATAGGGGAAATTTGCTTAACATAATCGCCTATGGGCAAATCCATACAACATAAAAATGGGATTACTCCATTTTCAATGCAGTCCTATGAGAAATTTGTATAAAGGAAAATTTGCTTAACATAATTTCATTTGGAACAAATTAATTTCTTTATACAAGGTACCACTTTATAATTATATCAAAAAAAATTCTCCTGCTTGACAGAGGGCAATATAAATATTTTACTTGATCTTTAAAACTTGATCTTTAAAAGTTCTTGTCAACCATCTGGAGGAAAAAGTCTGTCACAGGTTACAAACCATGATGGAGATGTGTAATCTCCAGGCTTAAAACCGGGTTACTTCAAGGGCCAGATGCAGGGGGGCGGTATCAGGAGACAGATATCTAGTCTCGTGCGCTCCCAGACACCTTTGGTGGGGCCACTGTGAGATACAGGAAGCTGGACTAGATGGGCCTTTGGCCTGATCCAGCAGGGCTCTTCTTACGTTCTTATGTTCTTAGCCATCAGTTTAGGACTGCTTGTATCCTTAATTATTAGATGCCTTCAAGTCACTTCTGACTTAATAGCGACCCTTTTGAGAGTTTCCTAGGCAAAGAGTACTCAGAAATTCTTTGCCATTGTCTTTTTCTTGGGGCATTTTGGGACTCTGCAGCTTTCCCAGTGGTCCCTACAGGCTGGCTCTTCTCCCTGGAGATATAATGGGGAAATGCTTCAAATTCCCAACCTCTAGCTCTGCAGCCAGAGACCTAAACCAATGAGCTGTCTGGCCAACTGTATTATTACAACTGGGAAGTCTGTCACTTTTTGCCTCTTTCATAACAGGAGACTCAGAAGCCAAGTGTCAAACAACAATGTTACCTCAGCCAGTGCGTGTGGTCATCTCTACTTGATCGCTTGGCACTGCCATTCCCACAGCCTCTCCTGTTATTGGTGCTGTAGCTGAGACACTGATTGTGGCTTTTTGGAGCGACACAAAATACAGTGTCATTGGAGCTAAAACATACATGGCTTTCCCCCCTTTTTCACTTCAAACTGTAAGTGTAATAGGGGGAAAAAGGAAAGCAAACACAATAGGAGAAAAAAAATTGAACATAGCTATTATCCCTATTGTTAACTGCCCGGATTTCCTCTGGGAAGATGGGCAGTATATAAATAAATAAATAAATAAATAAATAAATAAATAAAATGTAGTCCTTACATTATGCAATGCAAGAGGAGGTGATACTGTACCTTTCTTAGACCATGAAAAAGAGTCATAGAGTCTTCCAGCTTTCAGGGATGAAAGCCAGCTTCTTCAGGCATGCACTGATACAGTACTTTGCCATTAAGGCCGAGAATTTAGAACCCCAAAGGTTTATGATAGATAGCTCATTTCTTAAGCCATAAATCAGAAACAGTGCAGGCTGCTGTGGATATGTGATCTTTAAACTACAGCTCAGGTACCTGTTGATCAGATATCAGGCCCTAGCTCTTCAAAGAAGCACAGGCATTGTGTGTATACATTCTTCCGTGGCTTTCTTTCAAAATGACATTAGGGGAAATCATTGATGGGGCAGGAAGGTGGGGTGTACCGGGAGCAGAGTTGAGCTATCTCAGTGGTTCCCAGAAGTCTTTACCCGCCAGCTGTGCTGGCCAGGTTTCTGGGAGCTGCAGTCCAATGATACCTGGGTTATCCAAAGTTGGAAACCACTGGGCTACGTGAATAACCCACATTAATATAATTACATGATTGATATAATAATAAGTGCCTTCCTTTGAACTTCTTTTGAATCTTTGAATGCCTTTTGAAATAAGGGGTTTTGTTTGCCAGCACTTGTTTCCAAACACTAGCAAGACTGGGGTATTCATTGGAGTCAAGTTGATTTGCTTTCCTCATCTCTTTGTCTTTTTCCAGATAAATGTAAGAACTGTCACCATGTAATAGCCAGGCATGAGTATACATTCAGTGTGGTGGATGATTATCAGGTAAACCCTTTGTCAACATTAATTCATTTGCTACATTTGTTGGCTTGGGCCTACTCCTAACCCTGCCCTGACAGACTGGTGGTTCTATGTGTTCATAGCAGATGTTGTGCAAACTTCAAAGTGAAAGGGCCTGTTTAATACAATTTTTCATTTGATGAAAAACTTGGCGTACTGTGAGATCTACATAAGACAGTATTTATTGTCTTTTCGTTGAAGTATTTTGGGATATCCTATAGGACAAGGACCTGTATGTATGTAAGAAAAAAAAATCAAAATTGCATTCCTGCTTGGTTGGGTACTCTCTGGATGTCTTTGGTCAAGTACTGTAATTGGTTTCTTACCTTGGATATTGTAAAGTTCTTTTCTGTCCTGAAAATAGCTGTCAGGAAAAGATTTCAGCAAAAGGACATTCTTACTAATCTGCCTGGGGGCTTGGCGATGGCCTTTCTGAAGTTATTGTGCTGCCTAAATCTGATGTGTTGGGAATAAATAAATAAATCTAGATAGTCAGCCCAGTATCTGTTTCTGCAGGAAATGCACATTGTTGTGGTTCATATAATAACTTGAGGCTGGAGCACTGAGGAATACCTCAAGCCATTTAGGACTTGATAGATTAGAACCAACACCTTTAATTCAGCCTAGAAACAAATCAGCAGCCAGTGGAGCTACTGTAATAGGAGGTTTGTGTGACCCCTGTAACCAGTCCCAGACAGCAATCTGGGTGCTATGCTATGGACCCAATGAAGTTTCTGGATACTTTCCACAGGCAGTCCCACATTATAGTAATCCAGCCAGGATGTAACTAAGGTGTGTATTATTGTAGCCAGATCAAATCTATGCAGGAATCTGGCTCTCTAATTTCAATTGTGCAAAGGCGCTCCTGGCCACTGCCAAAACCTGGGCATCCCGATTCAGAGACTAATCCAGGAGCACCCTCAAGATGTGCACCTGTGTTTTCATTGGAAGGCACAGGCTGCGTCCCTATTCCCTGACCTGCCTTCTGACTGATCAGGAGCACCTCTGTCTTGTCTGTCTTAGGTTTCAGATTATTTTTCAATACTGTAGCTTTATTGCTCCTTGTCACCTAATTCCAGAGAAGCAATTAACTATTCAGTATTGCCTGAAATCTGTCATGGCCTGGATTAGCATGAACAAGACAAAATTAAGATGATGGTGCTTCTGGTCAGTAAAGAGACTGTCCTCCTGATGACTGGGATTCCATCTGTTCTAGAAGGGATTTCAGTCTCACCAGGATCATAGTCTAGGAGTGCTTCCAGGTGGCACCGGTGGCCAGGGGTGCTTTTGCACAACCCTGTTGAACATGCCAGGTGAACTATTTTTGATTACAGATATCCATGCCTTGAGTGCATCACTCCTCAAATATTGTACTGTGCTCTGTGGGTAGGTTTACCGCTGAAGAAGATCCAGGATTTTCAGCCGGACTTGTATGCTGCAGCTAGACCCCAGACACCTGTATGGTATAAAGGTTTCTATAAAGCCGATATGGTCCTAATATTGCAAGACCCATACTGGTTGCTAGTTGCTTGCCAGGATAAATGCAAAGTGTTGTTTTTTAAGCATTAAATGCCTTGGGTCTGGGCTAAGGGACCACTTCTCTTGTTATGAGCCTGCCTGGGTGTTAAAATGCATTGAGGGGGAGATTTTCACCAGGTTTCACTAGGTGCCAGAAAAAAAAATATCTCTGGAGAGTTCATTCCATGGAAGTCGCTAACCTCAGAAAGACCTTTTCTCTCACAGCCACCTTATTTTGCAAAAGTAACTCAAGCAAAATGTATGATGGTGACTGTAGGGTCCAGAATCTGAGGGTCTTGCTCCCTCAAATGGCCTCACCTGCAGATGTTTAAGGCTTTAAAACTTAAACTCAATTAGCCTGGAAAACAAATTAGAAAGCAGTACAAATTTAATGAATATGGTAATGCTGTGTTTAAAATCTGTATGGGGGACAGAAGGAATACATACAGAATTGTTTACATTCTGCTATCCGTGACAAAATCTGCTACAGAATCTTAGCTTCTTAGTTTTTTCACTATATGCTAGACCCCCTCTATATCATGGTCCATATACTGTGGGACAGCTATATCGCAGAACCGCAATATATGGACCCCACCCATGCCACCCCACCACCCCTGCTACTGTCCCCACTGCTGTCCTGGCTGCCACCACTATTACTGGTGCCACCCGTGCCCCCTTGCTGCATGCTGCCGTCACTGTCACCCTTCAAAGTGGCTTTGGAGGGAGGGTGATGGTACTGCCAGTGGCAGTGAGGGGATGATAGCTTGCGTATACTGTGGTATTTTGTTTATTGCGGATGGTTGGGGAATGTAACCTTTGTGATAAATGGGGGAATACTGTATACAGACACATTTGTAAATTTCTAGTCTTGCCACTTGAAAACAGAGGGTGGAAATATTTCAATAGTTGAAGGCATGGAAACTGAAAGAAACTTCCTTTTAAAAATCTCTGTGAATTGGTAATAGAGTCTCTGAGTCTACACTCTCTGTGTCCCCTACTGAAATCTTTCCTCTTCTTTTGGGAAACCATGTGTCTTAAGAAATCTGAAAGGTAAATTTATGATAAATGCTCCTTAGCTTTTTGTCTTTGAAATTTTATCTTCTGGTCACAGGGTGTGATTTTTTCAGTGTGGAATTTGGCTGGGTGGGGGGAGCTTGTCTCGGTACAGTTTTTCCTTCAGATTCCAGTTTAAAGGATTATATGATCTTGATACTGCAGAACCAAGGGCCTTTTTACACGACCCCTAAGATCCACTGGTCCCTTAAATTCGGACCAGAGATCTTGAGGGTTCGTTGCTGTTCCTCCGTCCCCACCTGCTCCGCACTTCTTTGTTCTGTCTGCGTGAGGGGAGGGAGGAAAAAAAAGCCTTAGACAGAGACAAAAGAATGCATTCTTATCTCCGGTGCCGGTGGAGGTTGCTCCGACCTCCGTTTACTTCCTGGTTCCTCTTTAAGGGGCGGAGGCAAAAGAAAAACAACAGAAAGAAGCGAGGAGAGCTCAGGCACTCTCCGCATCAAATATTTTTCACCATCAAAAAGCAGGTACAAGAAAAGTGCGCTGGGTCGCGCTAAAGTGGGTGGGATTGCACTTAATTGTCTGCAAACTCCGGAGCTGGTGGGTAAATTAAGGTCCAGAGCTTGCAGCCATTTGCGGCGGAGCTTAGGGGTCGTGTATAAACGCCCCAAGATAGTTGTGTGTCAAGATTACCTACAGCTGATTGTTCTGTGAAAGTAGAAGTTCCAAAATCGGGTCACCTTGATCCTAAGCCAATTTTCATGCAGTTCTAACAGATTTCAGTGAACTTGGCTTTTCAAGTATGCATGGGTACCAGTGTTGTCTCAGTTTAATAAGCGGAGAAAACGTTTTCACCTTTTAGAGGGGAGTTTGAAAGGGAGACTATGTGTGTCTTTCTTGAGCCCCCCCCAATTGAAATCCTCAAAGCTCCAGCTAAGTATGGGAGCTGCCTCCCTTGAGAAGTGTTTGCATTTGACCCTTTGGATTTATCAGTTGAACGAAGGGGCAAACTCATGACTACCTCATGCTAAGTAGGAAAAGGTAAAGCAGAAAAGTGTGTCTCTGTTGACTCACTCAACACACCCACCTGCTGCTTCTGAATGACTGAGAGGGATCAAAGTGTGATAGCATTTTCCTTCATCGCTTTTCAACCATCTTGAGGAGGATTGGTTTACACTGAAAATCAGTTTGCTAAATAATTGCTCAGATTCTTTTGTCTTTGTGACTCACTTCCAGCGATAGAGCTAGTTTAATTGTCACTCCTAAATGACGGTTCCTACACAGTTGCCTGTTCACTTGTGCATGGCTGCTCCCCTTAACTACCAGTAGCAGGAACTGCAGTTTCCTTTGTGTGGAGATTTTTGTAAACAAACAGACACCCCGTATTTAATTGGCCACAATTACAGATACAGGCAAAACACACACACACACACACACAGAGAGAGAGAGAGAGAGAGAGAGAGAGAGAGAGAGAAGAGGATAGAAGTTGAAATCTAAAATGGAGATTGCCAGTTGAAAGAGGATATCATTGTCTGCTGTGTTTAATATCTGGAAAGCATCTTGCATGAAGCATTGCATTGTCATGTATTCTCTGTCATTGGGGGTGGGAAAAAGGTTTCAAGAATTGTGTGTCAAGAGAGTTTTACTCTTTATTTGTATTTCTAATTAAGTAATAATTACTTCTAAATGTGCATAAGTAGGTGTAATTAGGTATTTATTATTATAGTTCTTTCTTAAGCACACAATGGCTTTCTTTTCCACAACTTCTCCCACCATCCATACATTTAAAACTCTGTTTGTGTCCATAAGGGAAGGGGGGAGATGAAACCTGATGTTTTCTGCATGCTTCTTCTAAGTTCACAGTAGGCCCTATGCCACCATTCTGTCTAGGTAACTTAACTGGTGTTCCATTATTAGCGAGGTAGCTGCTAGGTTTGTCTGATTTACAGCCAGTGTTACGGCTACAAGTGTAACGTACAGTTATTTATCTGCATAGCAAATAGAAACATTTCCTCCCACTACCTTAAAAACAAGGGTGTTTTGTTTCTTGTTCCAGGAATACACTATGCTTTGCATGCTGTGTGGGAGAGCAGAAGATTCCATAAGTGTCCTGCCGGATGACCCTCATCTGATGACCCCATTTTTCTGAAAGAATCTGGCGGTTTTTAATCAGCTGTATTATACATATGTGTACCTATTGGCACCAAATCATGAAATAAATCATTTAAATGTATTGGCTGTGCACAGTGGGAGACATCCTTTGGTCTTCACCATTGGCTGAGCTGGCAGTGGGAGTTTCTATCCAACAGCTGCTGGTGAGCCATAAGTTTCCCTTCCATGATGTTGAAAGGCAAAGGACTGGCCGGGCTGGTGAGGGAGGGGTGTCATCAGATGCCAGCTTGGCTTACCAGCTAAGCCTGTGTCTTTTCTTGCTACAAGTTTTACCTCCACCGGTTTCTTTAACTGCTGGAGGGTATGAGGATGAGAGGAAGCCTTTTCTGACTTGCAGAAAGCTCTTCAAGAAAAGCAGAGAAAGAGAGAGAGAGGCCAGCTTCTTCTGTCTGCCAGAGTTTTCTGCATGTCTTAACACTTTTGGGCACTTCCATGGCACATGTAGGAAGTGTGATGGGTTGCTGGAAGAGGCACAGCCTTGCAGAAGATACAGAAATGACAGGCATTTCTCCAGCAGCTGCTGCCGCTGCTGCCTTTCTTGGGAGTTTCCTGCAAGGGAGAGACATCCATGAGCATTCTAGGAAGTGTAGAGAGCAGGAGTCCTATTACTTCACAGGCTTCAATAAGGACAGGAACAACAAGAGAAATCTCTGCTGTCCTTGATTTCTGAACAGCTGCTTTTCAACTGTGTTGTTGTGAACCAGGGGACTACGGCATCCACCTGCAGCATGGCTGAGGAGCCCTCAGGCTATGGGCCCAAATTTGACTTTATGGGGTTCAACAGAGGGCCTTTTCACACGATCCCTAAGATCCGCTGGCCACTTAAATTCAGACCAGAGATCTTAGGGGTTTTTTGCTCTTCCTGTGTCCCCACCCCTCCGCACTTCCTGGCTGCTGGCTGCGTAAGGGGAGGGAGAAAAAGAGAAAGAAAAGCATGCCGCTCACCTCCGTTCTGCCTTTCGCTCCTGCCGGCAACATTCCAGTCTGTAAAGTAGCTCTTAAAGGGGCGGGAGCCAAAAAACAACAAACAGAAGCAAGGAGAGGCCCACACTCACTATCGTTACACTGGATCAAATAATTTTCACCTCCAAAGAGCAGGTACTTGAAAGGTGCGCTGGGACGCGCTAAAGTGGGCGTGGTCACACTTGAATTTCCTGTTAACTCCGGAGCTGGTGGGGAAACATTTTTAAGCTCCGGAGCTGGGAGCCATTTGCCCCGGAGTTTAGGGGTCGTGTATAAACGCCTAGAAAGCCCCAGTTTGACACACACACCCCATAGTTCTACCATGCCTCTTTCCTTATGATATTATTATCCCGTGATCTCCCAACTTGTATATGTGTACTGTAGTATGTTTTTCTCCATTCTAAAATTTCTTTTCTTTAAATGTCTCCTTGAAGACTAATTGGGGTCAGTAAAAGTTTTTAAGTGCAAATATGCTGGTATGATTTATCCCACCTTTTGGCTGCACTTATCACTAGGATCTCACCCATCCCACCCCTCAAAAATTGTCTAAAATCAAAATCAGACTCTGTGCTTTAAAAGATTCTCGTCCTTGACCTATAATTTCTTCAATTTAAAAGATGCTCACCTGTCCATGATAGCCCTGTAAACTTGTAGGTGGCACAAAAACAAGTTGCAAGAACCAATTTACACCTGCATTAGCTGGAGGATGTAAATATTTGTTGAGAGGAAGAAACAAAGGAGAACAGTTATGATGCTTTGTGGCCAACTTCTGCACAAAATATGACAGCAAGTGAGAGATAATGAATTGAAATGAATCTGATCCCCTGCAGGAAAGAAAACAGATGAATGAGAACAGCCAAGATTATTTCCTTTTCTACCTCAGGTAAAGCATGTTTGGTGCTTTGATTTCACAGTTGCACTCTGGCCATAAGCTGTTTGGCTCTGCAGCCTTCTTGAGTTAATTCGTAGTACCACCTTTTAGTTAGACTGCTTTGAATGGAAGCTGAGAATTGGGCTAAGATAATTTGATGTCAGGCTGAGAAAATGTGAAGTTGTACCTCACAGAACCCAACGCAAGCGCTGTAACTCCTTGGTCACTTGCAGCATTCTTACAGCACACATGTCTGTCTCTGCAACTAAAATACAGGGAACATTCTGAAAGCTAGTTTCATGGACAAATCACTATGGTGGTAGATGGATTTAATTGATTGCTGTCTGCTTTTGATCCTGTTCCGTGGTATATTGTCTACTCAGAACCACATTTTATTACATGCAGAAATTACATTTATATCTATGGATTTTCAAAAAGTTGTGATTTTGTATTTTTCACATACCAATCTTCTTGCTTTACACAACTGGGAAAGTCTCTTTTGGGATTCTTATTCATATTCTCCCTTCATCATGTTTTCTGGCACTTCAGAAATCCTAAAGAACCATTAAAAACTATTCCAAATATCAAAAGCAAGGCAACAGAGAATCAATCTACTCTAAAAGCAAGCAATAGTACATGAGAAACAAAAATTATGTTCAAACCTATGTAGGTACCTTTCACCACCAATCCTGTGTACACAACAGGAGATTCCTCATTTATCTACCAGTCAATTAAAAAAGCAGTAAAATAGCCAAACATTTGAAAAGAGAAAACAACAGTATGAGTTCAGTGCTACCCATCTATCACAACACTCTCTGGGCCTGGGTAGCACGGTAGAGGGAAAGGCAGGGATCCAGACAACCAGCCACTGACTGCCTGGCACATAGAGATACAATCAATGACAACACAATACAAAGAACAAGAGAAAGATGCCCTAGGTCAGTGGAGGTGAACCTTTGGCACTCTAGATATTTTGGACCACAATTCCCACAGTCCTTTGTCATTGGCATTACAGGCTTGGAATTTGGGAAATTGTGGTCCAAAACATGGAGTGCTGAAGACTCACAAGAACTGCCCTAGGATGTGTCCAACCAGTCACACCCATGCAGCCCAGCAGCACACTGATCCAATTGCAACATCCATCCCCTGGCCCACAGATCAAGGCAAAATTTAGAAGAAATGTTTGCTTGTCTTGCAAAATACTCTTAAACCAAGGTACTCTTAAACCAAGGCATTACTGTATTGGTTATATGTCTGTGAAGATTCTCAGTCATCCAGGTGCATTTATCTGGAAGTTGAGTCATGGCTACTGGACTTATTTTTTGAGAGATAGAAACGTTTCACTGCTCATCCAAACAGCTTCATCAGACTGATGTCCTCAAAACAAGGCTAAAGTTTCCCCAGGTAATTTCCCCAAGGATGTTTCTTAAGGAACTACTGTATTTTAAGTGAGGGCAAGTGGGCATAAAACAGCCCCTGAAAGATGTTGCTTAATTGGGGAGGGGGAGTTCTCTCTGCCATTGAACATGCCTACCCAGAAGTTAACACGGGCCTCCTCTCTTGGTTCTCAAGTCTTCGAGAGCCAACAGCTCCTTTGGCAGAATTTCATATTACTTTCCTTGGTCTAGAATGGAACTCCTTTGTTGTGGCTTAGTGTTAATTTGTTGGATCTGTTGTCTTAAAAGTCATCTATTGATCTTAATTCCCGGAAGACCTGGCAAAATGGATTTCCTAATGAGGTTCATAAATTTTATTGTATCTTTTTTTTAAGCTAAAAGGCAGCCCACTAGGACCTGGACTTCTGCCTCAATCCATTAGACATATGTGTTTCTTCCTTTTTTGCTCTTTAGCATTTCAGGGAAATTGTTCTGTGTGGCAACAAATCAAATACTGCGAAGGAAGCTCTCAGACTGCTTTAGGCTCGGTGCTAAATGTGATATGTCAATGATGAAAAATTGGTTTCGGTGCTCTGAAGGGCACCAAGAAAGCTACAGAAGTCACTATTTTCCCGTGTGTAAGACTGTATCTTTTTCTAAAATTGTTAGATTAAAAATTGAGGGTTGTCTTATACATGGAAATAAGCTGAGGAGAGTACTGTGTGGATGCACAACTGTAATTCTGTGTTGGAAAAATGGAGGGTGTCTTATACATGGGAGCGTCTTATAGATGGAAAAAATGTGGACAATTTGTGCGACAGTGCAAATTGCTCATGGAAAATGAAAGGCCTGTGAAAAAACTGTGCCTTGTTATACTCAGTAAGACCCGTCCATGCCTGTTCAATGGCCTTGCAGCATGTCCTTCTCTTTGATCGATAGTTTCAGCTATGAGATCCCTAAAAAGCTGTGAGTTCCCCAAGGACATTTAGCTGGGCAGTGGGAGGAGCGGGAGGCAGCTGAATTTCCTTCCGAGTGACTTCTGGGAAGAGCTGTATTGTGCTTTCAGTGGGAGTCACGTTGCATTGAACAACTGACCCAGTTTGCAAAAGAAAGCTCTCTTCTGCCTACCCTCCAGCATAGTGATGATAGATATGCCTACCTGCAAAGTGTGTGGGTGGGGGACGGGGGTTGGGAGGAAATCTCCCTAATAAAGAAAAGTGATATTCTGCTTGGGAACATCTGTGCTCCTTGCAGTGGCTTGTTTGTGTCAAAACAAAAAAATCTGCAATATGGGTCATTTTTCCCCAGGAGCCAGGATGATCAGGAATGACTGCTGAGGCTGCGGGAAGGCGCCCGTTGCTCCCCCCCCCCCCAATGGCACTTGCATTTACTCAAGTGTATCAAAGATGGATATAGAGCTGTCAGGCATCAAGCGCAAGACAGCTGCAGTGGAGCCGGATGTTCTTTGTAAAGAAAAAAAATACTCATATCCAGCAGCTAGGAAATTTCCTCTGCTAGGTTCTGCTTCTGTCCCGAAGGAAGAAGGCAAGCCCACCTGGGCATGCTCAGAGTTTGCCTTTTTTTTGTTCTGCATGTGTTGACACCGCCTCCTGGGCTGACCTGCTGGTGCCCTCCTGCCTATCTGGGCAGCCTGGGCAATGATTCAACACCGTGTCAGATGGTTTACCTGTGCAGCCTGCCCTCCCTCCCTTCTTGGTTGGACAGAGTGCCAGCCGCATGGAATACTGCAGTCTGACACCGTCAGAGGAAAAGGAGATGATAAACAGAGCTGCAGACATTTCATCCGCCTGCAGCTGAACCAGAGCTCAGCTTTTAGGCCCCTTCCTTCCCTAGATGAAACATAACACTTGTGATTTTGGGGGGGGGGGTAAGAGGTCAGTTCTGTAACATGTCAGGGGCTTCTGGACATCTCTTGGGGTGGGTGTAAGGGGTGGTCAATGGTGGCCTGCCAGATGTTTAAGTCTACTAACTCCCATCAGCCCTACCCACCTTAGTCCAAGATGAAGGGCTACGGGAGGTTGCAGTTCAAAGTTACTTAGATGGTCACAAATGCCCAGCCCTGGTGCATAAAGATACAATAGATTATAGCAGGTTCTTGGGAGTTTGTGGTGGCAACAGCATGAGTGCAGCAAGGGTGAAGGCTCCTCTGAGTTCAGCCAAAAGCAGAAACAGGAGGAGTTTAGTTCTGATGAGACGTTTGGGAAGTAGGTAATATGTGCCGTTGGAGAATTTTGTTTATTCGTCTTCTAGTTCACAGAGTATCAACTGCAACCAACAACTAACTGCAGAAAGTGTGAGAGAATAGTTCAAATCTCAAGAGCACACCCCCTGTCACAGTGACTAGCATTTTTTGTGTTAAAAAAATCACCCTGGAACCATTTTAAGTGTGTTGTGTGGAGAGTATCTTTAATTCTTGTCTACAGTTACGATTAGTAGAAAAATAATAAAAATGGAATCTCCACACATGGGAGAGACCCTTCCATGCTTCCTGCATGTAGAGAGGTCAGGAAAGAAGAGAAAAAGATTGAAGAAGCCAAGGAAATGAAGCAAACCAATGGGAGGCAGGCCAGATGTGTGGAAGAGAACTTTACAAATAGGTTAGTGGGAAAGGAGAGTCCTAAAAGCCCCCTCCCAAATTTATCATTATTATCTCAACATGTATAGTGGTAAAAAACTTGGTAATTGAATTTCCAAAGGGAGAATTTCTGTGTTTTGTACTGAATTTACTGGTTTATTTTCATTAGCAATTAAAGGTGTGCTGAATTTTAACACATGACTAGACCTGGGCGTTTTATTGTTCTTTTTAAAAAGCTGGGCAGTATTTCATTTCTCCAGTTATGTATGGTACACTGTTTAAGCAGCCAATGAAGCCTGGTTGGCTACCAGCCTTGTGTCCGTCGTTCCTCACAGAGTTGCCTTAGTAACGTATGAGCCTCCTTGGGACCCTAAATTGGGGCAAAGGCAGCATACAAAGGAAAATAAAAAATAGGGTAGAATCCTGACCAATACCACATTCCTCCACTGCAGAAAAGAAGGGGGGAAGCCAATAAAAGCATGGCCAAGTTTACTTGTTTTTAAATGCATGCTCTTACTATCCCCTAGTCAGCATAGACATCGGTCATGCTGTCTGAAGGGTTCTGGGAGGACTTTGTCTTGAAAGGGACCAGTCCAAGTGGTGGCGCAGGAAAGTGGGCAAGTTGTGAGGCCTTAACATTTTGTCAGTGGTTAATCTAACATGATCAGCTTTATTCCTTTCTGGATTTGCAAACAGTTCTGTGCTCTAATGTAGTGGTCCCCAACCTTCTATTTCCATATGTTCTTAGATTAAAGCTCCCAGAAGCCTTCAACACTAGCTGTGCTAGCCAGGATTTCTGGGAGTTGTAGTCCAAGAACATCTAGAGGCCCCAAATTGGAAACCACTGCTCTACTGACTGAGTTCAGGCAATGCAAACAAATACAAAAGTATATGTGAATTATTCTGGCCCCACTCTCTTGGTTCTGAGCCTCTGTAAATACTAAATCTACAGGTACCACGGAGCTGAAAGGGACCCTTTGTGTCAAGGAGGTACAGTGGGGAATCGAACTCCTAGGCTTTGGGAGCCCAGAGACAAAAACCACTAGATGTGTTCACAGAACTTGGAATGCTGCTCTAAAAAAGGATTTTATTTTAAAAAGTGTAACTAGTTGCTGTTACAATTACAATAAAAATTTCCCCTCACTATTAAAAACAACAAGCCTGAAGTTACTTTTTTGTTGATTAAAATATTTATGCCTGTGATATAAAACAGACCTAAACAGTGAGGCCACACATCCCTTGTAAATGTAACTAAATTAAAGTTACGCTGCAAAAGGAAAGACACATTGCAATTATAATGTTATGTAGTTATGATTTAGCTGTGTAAATAATTTTTATTTTAAAACTTTTCTGGGATCTGATATGTTCAGAACTCAGGAGAATAGCCTTAAATAATTATTTTTATTTCTGACAATCTTGAAATTAGGTTTGTGCAGTGAAAATTGAGTGAATACTATTGGACCTCTCTGTGCCATTTTGGTTATAGGTACCTTGAGTAAGTGCCAGCTCACAAACACTTCTGGAGTATATGACGTAACAACTGTGATCAATTTAACTCTTTTGGATAATAGTCATTGAGAACACTTAGATAATTTATTTGTTTTGAACGTGGAGCTCTCTCACCTTATTTTGGTTTGTGTATTTCTGCAGTGTGGATTCTTTCCTGCTTCTAGAACTGCCATTCTCTGGAATGAGCAGTGAATATACTTTTAATGAAGTATATTCTAGTGTTTTAGATAGGAAATGATAGACAACTCAGTAAATGGCTCTCAGTAAATCTAATTAGTTTTGTGAGCCCTGCCATGTATAAACAGACACTAGCATTTGTGGAAAAGAAGGGGCCATTCAAAGCCAGAAATGTGAAGACTTGAGAGTTGTTGTCAGTACCAGCAAGAGAAGCAAAATCAACTAACTTAGGGCCTTTATACACGACCCCTAAGCTCCGCAGGAAATGGCTGCAAGGTCCGGACCTTACAAGTGTTTTCCCACCAGCTCCGGACTTTGCAGACAATTAAGTGCGACCCTGCCCACCTAAGCGCGACCCAGCTGCACTTTCTTGTACCTGCTTGAGGTGGGTGAAAATCCCCAGGTCCGGATTTAATCTGGTCAGTGCGGGGCTCTCCTGGCTTCTGCTTGTGTTTTTTTGCCTCCTGCCCCTTTAAGAGAAGAGGTGGGAGGAAAAAAAGCAAGCAGAAGAGAAATGGAAGAGAAACGGAGCTCCGGGAAGCTCCTCCAGGTGAGCTGCATTTTCCCCCTCTTTCTCTGGTGGGGCGGAAGGAAGGGCAACGAACCCCTAAGATCTTTGGTCCGAATTTAAGGGACCAGCGGATCTTAGGGGTCGTGTGAAAAGGCCCATATTCCAGTGGGTGTTATTAACTGGCCTCCTGAGAAGAAAACAGAAAGGAGGGTGGTTCTTAAACATATTTTTTTTTACTTGTGGAACAACTAGTGCCCAGCAAGCAAAGGCCAGGGGATCAACGCCTTTACACTTTTCAGGCTCCCTCCTTTGAGCTTTAGGAGGGCACCATCACACAGTAAAGGCCTGATGTTGGCTCTATTTTGAGTTGGGATGAAGCAGTTCATACGCTTAGAAGGAAAGAGGATGAGAAAAGAATTGGGGTCTTCGCTTCTATAGATGGATTTTAAGGGCATGCACCTGATTCCAGTGCAGGTAATTTCTAAGCTTTCTTCTGACCTGGCTTGCTATGGAAAGTACTAGAATAATGTAGAAGTACTGTTCCCCCCTATTATTTAGCAAGCTTCAGAAGGCGCTGGATGTCAGGCTCAATGCTGGTGGTGTGGAATCGGGGGCTGTAACGTTTGAAAGGCTCTCCTTCAGGTCCCACAAGGAACTTCTCGAAATTCCACGAAATATCGTTACGCTGCACTGGACTCCATGTGATGAACTTGGGTTCCATCATGAGGCAGGAAGGATTATCTTCTGGGTACGGAAGTTTGTCCTTCAGATAGGCAAAGACTGAGTGGGTGTTCTTGCCATTCACCTCACATTTCTGACAAAGTGTGAAGTTGGGTTCGAATCCAGAGCCAGGCCGCACGTGCTTCAAGGTGTTGAGGATTTCTTCATTGGTGCAGTTCTCCTGCCAAGGTGAAATAGAATTTATGAAGAGAAAATGGGTGCCTGTGTGACAGAAGAGAAAGTTCAGTCTGTTCCCTACCACTTTTTAATACGAGTTGTTAACAATTCAAGCACAGTTTTGACTCATTCCTGTCCGTGCTGCTGTCAAATGCCTGACTGATTGACTTAATGCTGAAGCATTATTTCCAGAAGCTTTACCATCAGGAGGAATGTGGTATCTAACAGCTGCCACAGACACTTGTGGGTTTATTTGCTTTCAGTATCACAATGTGTTACTCATCCTTAAACAATATGCACCTTGCTTGCAGTGGGTGGGTGGCAGGTGTCATTAGTTATTGTACCTCAGGTAGTAAAAATACTTTTCACTCACCTGGGCTTTCTAGAATAAGGGAAGAACAAGGAAGCTAATTGGTTTCGAGGCAAAAGCTTGAAACGTGTATACTACATCTACCTCAACACATATTGGTAAGATTGACTAAAAAGTGTATTTAAGCAAAATGTTTCAGGCTCTACTTTCCGTAGTTGCTCTGGGGCAGTATGATATCTGTATATAGAGGGCATTGTTTTTAGTGCTTTCGATTAACTTATGCTTAAAAAAAAAGAAACAATTTCTTTACGACATATTGGTGCCATATTTCCATAGCCAGTACAGTATCTTGGTGCTTTTCTCCCTCCTCCACTGCCTCCAATTATTTTCTTTTTCGGGTAGAGCCAGTCAATGTTTTTCTCACTATATATATATTCAAGTTCTTTCATCTGTATTCTGAACTCTGGGAGGAGACTGTCAGAGATAATCTGGGGAGGGGGAACTAATCAAGAGGACCGTATGCTTTTTGTGTGTGTGTGTGTGTGTGTGTTTGATGTACTAGACATGGTGAGGTAGAAGGCTGTATTTGAAAGAGAGGTTTTGGGAGGCTTCTCAAACTCAGATTCTTCTTAGGGCTAGAAACAGGTGCCAATGTGGACAGGGCTTCTGCACCTTTGTAGTGTTATGGATCTCTGTTTTGCATCTAGCCCCACCACCCCAGCCAGAAGCACCTCTTTTGGACCGCTCTAGAGTCACCTTACTGCCTACAGTGCGGTCCAATGGATGTTTACAAATAAATCCTGCTTCATTCCATGGAACTTTCATTCAACAAGAAAATGCAATACTGGACTGCAATCTTAATAGACTAAAAGTACTGTCATAAATCCTGCCCTTGCCTGAAAACATCCTTGTAAGCAAGAGCACCTTGCAGTAGTATCACTTCTGCAAACTCTTCAGCTGTAAATAGCAAAGAAAATATTATATTTATTTATTGCATTCTTAGACCGTTCAATTTCTCAGATAGGGACTCTGGGCGGTTTACACGAATGCAAATAATCAATGATTAAAAGCAAACATAGAAAACATAAAAAGCAAACATAAAAAACATATGTTTGCTTTTAATCAATGATTAAAAGCAAACATAAAAAACATAGACTAAACACACTAAAAATCCAGAGCCCGGCAACAGGAAGACTGGGGGATGGCCAAAATAAATAAATAAATCAACTAGATAGGGGGAAACGGGGGGGGGGGGGACATATCAGACAGCTTTTTTTAAGTCAAGCGCCCTCCATATCTGTTGGATTCTGACTCCTATCACCCATAGCTAGCATTCCAAACAGAGTTGTAGCTCAGCACACTGGGAAGGCACAGGTGGCGACATTAGTGAATTGGCTTAATTCCTTTCATTGCTGCTGTTCTGAGTTTCAGTCTTCTTTTGATTTCTTGGCTTCAGTCTCCATTTGGCTTATTGATTGAGCCAAAGTGTACAAAATATTCAACAATTTCCATTTGATCATCATCATTAAAGACATTTAGTAATGATTTTCTTCTTCTTCTTGATGTTCAGCTTCAGTCCCGTGTTTAGCGAGTTCGTCTTCATCAGGAGTAATTATAGCTTCCTGCCAATAATATGGTATTTTCTGCATATCTATACTGATACGTCTTCCACCAGTTTTCACTCCTCTTTCAACTTCATCTAATCCTGCTTTCCATATATGTTCTACATATAGTTTGAACAGATAGGGAGATGAAATATACCCTGGTCTAATATTTTAGCCTCTGGGAAACCATTCTGTTTCTCCATATCCTGTTTCAACAGTAGCTTCTCATCTGCAATACCTACATGTTAAATCGCACTGATGTTCATTTGATAAAGAGGATGCAACAGAGGATCCTGTCTCTGCCAAATTGATGACTCATTTTCAAGTGCAGAGTTGACAATAAATTGCTTTAGCAACTGCATGAGTGCTGAGCAATTTTTGATCCCCCCCCAGTACTTCACGGCTTTTCTGATATGTATTTAAATTTTTAAATCACAATCTAGAGATTTGTCAATATTATTTTAAAAAAAATTAGTAAAATATTTGAGTATGTTTCTTATACAGCATACATGCAGGGTAATCCTCCCAAAACATCTACTCAAAAGGAAAGCCAACAATGTTAAAATGCCCAGCTTCCAAGCAGTTCTCTTCCAACTCTATGATTATATGATTCTAGAACCAGATCTCTCTCTTTTCAGTCAAAGGTACAGGAACAAACAAGGTCACATCCTACACATCCAGTCTCATCTGACCTTGCAAGCTAAGCAAGGTCAGTCTTTGTTAGTACTGTACTTGGATTGGAATCCACCAAATAATAATAGGTCTGGTATGGTTATAGAAAGGAATCCTGCCTGAAACTCTGTGAAGCCGCTGTCAGTCATGATCAACAGTATAGGACAGTGTTGGCAAACCTATGACATGGGTGAGAACATGGCATTCGGGGCCCTTTCTGTGGTCACCCAACATCGCCCCTTCACAGCCACCTGTATTCAGGTTAAATGGCTGTATTAGCACTTTGCAAAAAATTAGTGGGTTTTGAATCTCAGTTTGGGCACTTGGTCTCTAAAAGGTTTGCCATCACTGGAATAGGAAGACCAGTGGTCTGACTTGGTAAGGTGATCATGTTCCTATATGCTAAAAAATACCCAATGTGGTGTAGTGGGTAGGGTGATGGACTAGCACTCAGGGGGGCTGGGTTTGCATCTAGAATCAGCTGTGGAAGCTCACCGGAAGAGCAGAGCTGATAAAGCCACTCCTTAAATATATCACTTACCTTCGAAACGCCTATTAAGGTTGCTTCAAGTCAGTTTCAACTTGATGGCACATGACACAACAAATTCTGAAAGAGACGATTATCTTACAGGTGCAGAATGAAGCAGCTGAGCCACCTAGAGTGGGAAAAGGTAATTCAGAGAGAACAATGCAAGGCAGTTTACCTGGTAGCCAAACTGGTTGCAAGGGAAACCCAGGACGACCAGCCGTCGAGGATATTTGCTCTGCAGCTGGTTCATCTGGGTATAGTCCCTCACCGTTGTGGCTCAGAGGGAGGCCACGTTCTCGATCAAGACCACCCTCCCCCTAAAATTGTTGAAATCCACTTTCTCTCCTTGGAGGTCAACGGTGCTGAGATCGTAGAAGGATTTGGCGATGGGATTCATGGCGGTGGCAGCCAAGAACCACACCAAGACCAGCAGCAGCAGGGAGCAACTGGTGGAGACACTTGTGGGCTTAAGGTGCTTCTCTGGGTGCTTAGGTGATTGGCTGCATGCAAAAGGTCTTTCTTCCTGGGGTGTGATGTCCAGAAAGCGGAGCCATGCTCTGTTATCGATCCAGCTCTTTACTGATTTGGAACAAAGCAGCAGGTCAAGCCGCAGGGTGCTCCATTACAAGCCTCTCGCTCGGGAAGGATATCCGAAACTTTGCAAGACTTCAGCCGGGTGTCAATAATTGATGCTACTGAAGAAACCCCAAATGCTTGTTGGAAGAATGACAAGAGATTGTGAGATACATTCTCTCCCCTCCCCCCCAGGAGTCGGTCTTCAGTGAGACGTCCTGCCTAGTGAGTGTGCTGACGGTTGGAACTGAAAGGGCGGTGGCTTCTTAGTGTTATGCCAGCATTTGAGAGTTCATTCAGGCCAAATGCTATGCTGCGTACACCTACAGGTTGGCTATTTGGTGGGGGCATCCTTCAGAAGAAAGTACTCTTGGCACAGATACCTTTGCTAGATGAGATTGGAACCCAGATGCGAAAGTGAGTTGTAGAATGCCAAGATGGAGAATATTATCTAGCACAGTGGTTACCAACCTGGGGGTCGGGACCCCTTTCGGAGTTGAACCACCATTTCACAGGGGTCGCCATGAGCCAGTGAAGAAAAAGGCACAAACAGCTTGGGTCTGGAGGAGGGGGGGGAGGAAGGAGGTGAAAGAGTGAGTTACAGTTTGATAGGTTGGAGGGGATGTCAGTCAATGGCACTGGAGGCTGCGATTGGCTGAGGGTGCCTGTAGAGGGAAGTTCTCTTTGGCACCTGCAACAGTGGTCTGCCAAAGGGGGCTTGTGGCCTCTTCCAAGCGGGGCAAGGGGTCACCAAAACATGAGGAACTGTATTAAAGGGTCGCAGCATTAGTAAGGTTGAGAACCACTGATCTAGTAGCTACTTTCCTAGGAAAGACTGGTGTAAACAGATATATTTGAGACCACATCTTCATCTTGTACTGGCAAAAGACATTCTGTTGAAGATATCTGGGAAGAGGGCCTGATAGAGGGCATCTGTCTATCGTCCCGCTGATTGTGATCATGTTTATCATTCTTTCTCTTTTCCAGTGTTAATGATGATGAAGAACCTGCATCTCATGCATAACACAGATGACACCAGGAGAAGGCAGCAAATTGTCTGTGAGCCTTAAAATAAAAGAAGTGTTTATTCTCAACAGCAAGCCAGTCTCTCTGTAAAATGTAGGCTGGCTGGAATATGTGTGTGTTGACAAATCGACCCTTTGGACAATCAGCTGTCATTTTTGCACTACTGCTGGCCCTCCTTTTGGAGATCTGGAGAAAGTGGGTGGGGCGACCATTCTGGTGGACCATTATGTTAAAGGGAGTTCCCCCTTACCTTCTGAATGAAGCTGACCCAAGTTGTGGAGGTTCAAGACGAGGGATCAAATTTCTTTGGGAAGGGAGGGTGGTGATGGGAAAATGATTCCAGTTGTGGCTAAATTTAAGAGCACACAGGGGAGCCATAGCCAGGTGCAATATAGACATTTCCCCTTGAAACATAGAAAGTGCACATAAATTCTATGCATACCTAGAACGTAGAATTTATTTATTTTATTTATTTATTTATTTATTTATTTTTAAAACTTATATGCCGCCCACTACCCAAAGGTCTCTGGGCAATAGGTTCCCTGCCTTCAAAGTACAACCCATTTCCATGAAGGGTTGACATAGTTTTCTTCACTGATTGGAGATAAGAGCAGACATGTGGGCTTGATAAGGAACCCTGGCAGGTTACAAGTGCTCTATCTTTTAGTTGAACTCTGCAAAAGATCCATCCCTTCACTTCTGCTCTGGAGGCCCATCACCACCAAGAGACACTTTGAATTTTCTTCCCCTAACCCTGCAAAGTGTAGGGCTTAAAGTGAAAACTAAGTATATTTGCAATGTGGGATCCTTGGCATGAATTTTAGTGATAATTCTCTTTTAGAAGATCACAGCCAGAGTTCCAAATAATTTCTTACAAACACAGAATTCCAAATATAATAACCCAGGTGTAGCTAGTTAACAGACCACAAACCTTGAATAGTCTTGAATTTCAGAATACAGAGTATTTTGCAGAAAATGTGGTCTGGGGATCACCTGAGGTATGAATTCATTTTTATAGGCTCCATGGTTTAATAAAAAATGGTCTCTATGGCAAGTAACCATTCTATTGTCTAACATGATAACCCCACATATCTGAGGTCTGTAGCCTAACCAGCAGAACAGAAAAATTACTTAGCATCTGGAACCACTTCTGCTATAACTCTAAATGCACATCTCAGAAGAGCCATTTTTAATTTAGGTAGTGTTTAATAAACGAGAGCTTTATGTTTCAGATGCGCAGAAGGATGTGAGGTTGTTAATTCAGGTTTCCCAATATGGATTGTGTCTTTGACCTCAATCTTGTTTGATCAAATTGCTCACTTGAGGCACCCATGCTGTACTTTGCAAGTGTATATCAGTAGCAATTGGGACCTCTACTTCTGTAAGAGCAATCCTTCCACAAGTGGGGGGAGCCATGTTGCTGCATTTTCAGGGCTTTTTAAGATCTGCTGGCATCAAACAGAATTTTCTGCCTTTATTTTTGTGTAATCCCAACAAACCCAAGTGTTGCCACCTTACTAGATGAGGAAAGTCCATTTATCTGTTATATTCCAGAATCAATTGTTATGTGCACATAATACATCCAGATATTCCCAACTTTATTTTATTTTATTTATTTTATTTATTATTGAATTTCTAGCCCACCCATTTTCCCGTGGGAACTCTGGGCGGCTTACAATAGGCTGATGATTTCCCTCCAAAATTCACTATCAGAGCTCGCTTTGCTATGAAAATCTTAGTACAGTATAAGATTTTGATAGGGGAAGAAGATGTATTGCCCTATAGCTACAATGCACATTCCTCTTCTAAACTGGCCAGATAATGAAAGCCTTTAATGAGAATTCTGCTGCTTCTGGCACAAGAAACATGATGAATTATTAACAGCTGGATCAGATTTCCAGAGAGCTCGAGCAGAGGCCGGTTGGGCATGTAACCGGAGTCTAGTAATCTGAGATGATTTTCAAAAAGGAATTACACAGGATGAAGAACTTCTCTAATACAAGCTGTTCCAATGAGTGGGTAAAACACTCCAAGAACACCACAGCCTCCCCAACTGGTTTTGCCTTGTTCTAGCTCAATACCAATTGCCTCTGGTCCTTTCAGTATAAGCCTGGTCCCTGCTTTTGCTGCAAACCAAGTAAGAAAGCAAATGCAGAATGCATTGCCTGCTATCTATTGCGATGAAGAAGTCACAAAACAGCACGGGCTACAGCTGTCCTTTCAGTATCAAATTTGCTTGTGTGACCTATGGAGAAATTTAGAACTCTTTCTTCCATTGAGAAGAGGATGCAAGGCACTCATGGGTCCTGCCCGGCTCTAGTTAGGCTCTCTCAGCACCCATCAGACACACTGAATTCTAAGAGATGAGCAGTGCTGTCTACTGGTCATCCATGCCTTCCCTCAAATTAAATATTTGAAAGGATGTCATATTGAAGAGGGAACAGGTTTGTTTTCCATGGCTTCAGGAGACTAGGACTCGGGGCAATGGTTTCAAACTACAGGAAAAGATATTCCACTTGAACATTAGGAAGAACTTCATGATGGTTAGAGCTGTTCGGCAGTGGAATATGCTGCCACGGAGGGTGGTGGAGTCTCCTTCTTTGGAGGTTTTAAAGCAGAGGCTGGATGGCCATCCGTCGGGAGCACTGTGATTGGGGTCCCTGCATGGCAGGGGGGTTGGACTGGATGGTCCTTGAGGCCTCTTCCAACTCTATGATTCTATGAGACAATCCCATATCTCCTTGACTCCATTTGTAGACTCTTCGGACTGCGTGCAGTTGACAGGTTTAACAAGTTACTGTTCTACAGCAGCTGCATCAAGTCTAAATCTGCGGCAGGGGAAAAGAAACCTGCCAGATGTTAATGGATTACAACTCACATCACTCTCTTGACTACTTGCTGGTACCAGTGCCAGTTGTGCTTCAGCAACAGGGTTCCAGGCTTTCCATGCCTGTTTCAAGTAAATTGGTAGAAGCACAGAAAACTGCCTACACTTGCAATGTTTGAAATGGCATCCTTTTCAAGGGAGGGTATCTTTCTTACTATAATATCAAAAACCTGTCCAGTTGCAAACAAATCTAATAATAATCCCCAAATGCTGACACTTACTGCCAGTCACATGCGAGTGTGGTTAAGCCTCATTTTAATGTGTTCTCAAGTCAATTCTGCTTTATGGTGACTCTTTCCAGGGTTTTCTGAGTAAAGAATATTTCAGCCAGCTGGGTAATCCTCAACGTCTTCTGGACAAAGTTGATTGCCCTGCTACATGCACTCTGCTGTGCTCATTTGCCCACCTGATCCAGCTCATTTTTTGCATGTGAGAACTAGTGTGCCATATAAACAAGGTTTAACCTGGCTACAGTACTTCAGATACAGTATGGTTAACCTCCTAGTGAGACTTCAGTAACAAAGCTGTCCTTCAAGATAACATGGATGCTGCGGCAAATGCAACACACAACAGCTAGACTGCTCGTAGGAACACCTTTCAGAGCCCAAATGATACCCGTTCTGAACACACTGCACTGGCTACTGGTATGTTTCCAGGCAGAGTTAAACATCATAACCTATAAATCCCCCAATAGGTTGATTCCTAGATACCTGAGGAAACACCTGCCTCTGCAATATACTTGCCTGATCATTCCATTTATTGAATGATCTTCCCTAAGCTGAGGCTTGGCAGGGAGCTTACTACACTAATATCACCTCAGTGCCAAGTTTAAAAATGGTTATTCACCAAGGCCTATCAGGATTTAGAATGACTTTAATGGGATGTGTGGGTTCTATTAGTGTTGGTTTTAATGTTGTGCAGTTCTTGGTGGTTTTTTTAAAGTATTGTTTTTCTATTGCCTGGAATCCTGTTGGGAAAATAAGCAGGCATCAATGGCAATCATATCACCAGCCTGCAATATTAATGTTTAACTTAATTTGACTTAATGTTAAAACTTCCTACTCCCACTTCAGGTTCTGAGACTTCCTAGGCATCCCCTTTTTTATTGGGGGAAACCACTGGAAGCTTCAGTATGGGCTGGGCACAGCAATTTTTGAATAGTAAACGCTCCCTCCCTCACATCCTGGTGCTTCCAAAGGCATCCACAGACTAAACTAACAGGTTTCCCTCAGGAGCCTCAGAAACTGCGGGGGAGGCTATACGTTTTAAATTAAAGAATTTTATATGGCAGGGTGATGAAACCAATTGTCGTTTATGCCCACATAGTTCCCCCAACAGGATTCCTGCTCTTGTTTAATTGTTGCACTCTGCCCAGGGATCCTAAGATATAGGGCAGAATATAAATGTTTTACCTTAAATAAAGGTTGAAATTGGTTCTGAATGAGCTACATGTAGACTAGTTGTATTTTTTGAATGTGTTGGGAAAGATTAGTGATTCAGTCTGCCTCTGTTTCCCTTTGGTTTATGCTATTAACAGAATCTGGACTCAGGTACCTGGAACTTCCTATCCAGAAAGCTTTAGCCTAAAAGCATGAGTTGTGTCAAGCTCTCCAGGCAGAAAAGTAACCCAAGGAGCTTCGTAGCCAATTGGAGATTTTAACCCAGGTCTCTTTGAACCCTTGCCTGGGTTAACCATTCAGCAAGGAAATACAGCAGTTCACCAACCACTATGAGAGACTCTTTATTCTGTAAAGTTCTGTTTCTTTGTTTAAAATAATGAATTACAATGAGAGAGCATACAAGGGAACCCAGTCGGAGTGCAAAGTTCACAAGTTACAGACACAGCAGAGGATTCAGAAAGTTTGCAAGTTTTGGCTAGATCCTTCACAAGATGGCATGTGTGAGTTTCTGCTACAGGCAAGTGAGTTGCTAGGACCCATAACGTGGAGGTCAGCGAGCCTCAAAATACTATTCAGAAACACGATTCATGGCCCCCTCCACACTTTCCCTCTCTCACACTGGTCTGACACCCCAGGAGCACAATGTGGCCACTAGCGAATTCCCCCCTCTAAACCTAAACAGAGAAAACTGGCATCGGCTCAAGGAGACTCTGCCTCTCACTGAAGGGACTGTGTAACAAACAAACCAAAGTGGCTTCATCAAGAGTAGAGGTGTGCAGACCTGTGTTTTGTACTACAGCTCCCAGAATTCCCCAGGCCGCCTTGCAGTAGTTAAGAAATACAAATCTGCAGACCTCTCATACACAGCTTACAAGTCTTGGCATTCCAGAAAGAGCCACGGTTGGGTCTAAAGGCAATACCAGTTCCCGTTGACTCTCCAGATACTGTAGATAGGCAGAGAGTCTCACCCACTTTGTGGTGGAGATACACTGGAACTGATCTTGTGCGTTGTTAACAGTATCAGCAGGCCAGCTTCTATGATACTCATGAAAGTTGAGCAGTGCTTTCAGATCCTAATTGAAACAATGAGCACCAACATGATGCTGGACTCTTAACAGGTAAGGGAAGTTAGAAGGGAGGAAAACAGCCACGGATCTACTTAGAACCAAATACTTTTAGATCTCTGCCTTACGGGATTTTGCTGTGCCTGTCGTCGAACTCGTCTCAGGGCAGCTGAAGTCACACGAGGTTTTACAATCAGTATGTGAAAGAAATACAGAGGTGCCCTTCATGTGCCCTTCTGCAGGTAGCCAGCTGGCCAGGTTATTTGTTTTATCCCCCTCCCCCCCCCAAAAAAAACACCCTGTTATAAGCACATGGCAAATAAGTTACCTATCTAAAATTTCTCATAAGATTCAAGTGCCAAAGTCACCCTATATATAAAGACTTCCTGTCACGGTTTCAGAAGCCACGGTCCTAAACGGATGCCTGTTTGCCTCACTTTAAGCCTATTTGCCTTGAACACAGAATAGTGGAAAAGTTACATTTTTTTGGACAGCAGCTTCTAGAATTCTCCCTGTCAGCAGGGGGCAGTGCCTGTGTTGGTTGAGGGATTCAGGAAGCTGTGGTAAAATTTGCCAGAAAAAAAGGGGGGGTGGTTTAATTAAAGCTCTGAGTACAACCATACAGGTGATATTTCAAAAAAAGTTATCAGATTTTGGAGGAGAGTCTGCATGAACTGGCTTCCGTTCTCCCCTGATTTTGTACCAGAGACCATCAGCTTTAGTAACATCCCCTCCAAATTGGTGAACAGTGTTCAGGCAGCATGAAAAATCTGAGTGAACTTCACTTGCTTTGGCTCTCTTCCAGGGAGACTTTCTATTATTTCATCATGGCCATTCTTCTCCCTGAACTCGTTTTAAAGGCAACTTAACCTTTTCTAGTGGACCCTGGGTCCTCTTCTACAAAAATGCCAGTTGGTTAATGGCTATACGTGTCTCTAATTAGTGTCTACAAAGTCTCTGACCTCACACTAATTAGGACAGAAAACCCTCTCTGGGTGGTGGGGGAAAGGGGTTCATCCATTTCATGTCTTCTCTACAGATCCCAAAATGGGAGGAGACTCTTAACTGCCTTAAGGCAAGGTGACCGTGGTGGTCACAAGCCCTGTCCTGCCAGCAGCAGACAAAAAAAAAACCTACAACACTCATACATTTGTTAATGGCCCTAAAGCAGTTCAATCTCACCCAGCAGACGGAAAGAAGTAAAACTGACCTTTAAAAAAAGGAAAAGGAAAATATATATGCCATTTCAAGTACTGCCTTTTGGGAACTGCTTGGGAACACTTGAGTCAAGGCAACCTCGTTTCACTGTCATTTACAGACGATTCCCCCTTCGTTCTTGAGGGGGAAATAATTTAATCAGCTTCACAGAATGTTGGAGGAAGTCAACATACAGGAGAAGGACAAAAGCACAGGGATTCCTGTAGGTCTGTCTGGCATGAGCTTGTGGCTAGGAAAGAGGTGCTCACCACACACAGTTACTATGGCCTGGATGGCTCAGGTCCGATGGCAGGAGGAGATCTCTGTACGGACACTCCTCCCCAATCCCAGCCAGAATGCCTCCTGGTCGCTTCGGGATCAGCAGCCACGATCTGCTTCTGGCAGGTGTACAGAAGAAGGCTATAAGCATCCCCAAGGTGTTGGTACGTCGGGAGCAACTACTCTGGAGCAGGCAGGCATCTAAGATGAGAATACTAGGGCATGCCACTGAGCGTGTGTCTCCTCCCCCAAGGCATAAATCGAGACTCAGCCAGGAGGGGGGATGCCCGTGCAACATGCAGGCAGGCAGGTTTTCGTTTGCTCTGAATGAGCAGAGCGTAGCTGCGCATGGCAAAAATCCCCCCCCCCCAATTGGGACAAACCAACTTGCCTTTCAGGACCCTGCAGAGGAAATTCTAAAGGAGAGCCCATAAACATGGTCCTGAGCAACGTCTTGCAGGCTGGGCCTTGAGTGTAAAAAATAGCAGAAGGCCGTGGGTTATAAGGTCTGTTTACATATCTGAGCATTGGGAGGAGCTATTATTAGGGTGGGAGGAGGAGAGAGAGACCTTCCAAGAGGACTTTCAAACCCAGGTCAGAACCTGTGCCACATAAAAAGGATTGGTTCTCTGTCTCCACTGGTACTGAGATATACAGTTTCAAGTGGGTACCTGATGTACTTATAGTGCCCCCTCCCTGCAACACACAAGAGGAGTCAAAGGGGGGGGGAATCCCTAAACCTTTTAAGTAAGTCACAGGGAAAGGTCTGTCCTGCTTGTACAACAACAGGGTTAGAAGGAGTTCTTGAATATTGAGTCTAGTCTGGCTAGGGAGAAGCAAACCTTTCTTTCTCAGTAACTGGTAAGGCGCATCTGAATTAAAGCTATACATTCCACCCTACAACCCCCTTCCCAGAACAGCTAGACTTCTGTTATTCCCACCCCATGTATTTAGCAGGGTAAGATGGCTGTTATGCATTTGTTGTGTGTGTGTGGAAAGAATCCAATTGTTGGAAAAATGTCTACTACAATTAACAGGAAATTGTAGGACAGACCGTGAACTGACCAAGGCAAAGCATTTGTTGAGAAGTGTGGGGTGGCACGGGTCCACAAGCCATCTGCAGGCTTTGAGCTGCCAAGTGGGTTAGGAAATGGTCTGCCTGGGAAACTGTGGCAGAAACACACACCCCTCCCAGAACACCCTGTTCTTAGAGGACGGGCGCTCAGCCCCATCAGGCACAGGCACCAAGCCCAAGTGGCTCACCTGCCCAGGTGGAGAAGGCGCAAGGGCTGTGGGAGACCAATCAATGGTGGTTCTCAACCCCAGTTCTTCCATGGAGGCAACAGGACAATATTCTGCATATTGTGAACCACCTGAAGAGATTTGGATCCAGGGCGTTTTTGGGGAGCAACAGAAACCACCAATCAAGGAGAAACACCAGGAAACCCAAGGAGGACCCAGCAGGGCAGATGGTGGGCAGGCGGGCCGCCAGTGACCAGAGGGATGGAGCACAGCAAGCCAGCCCTCTCTTAAGTGGCAGCCTTTCTACCTGCACTAGGGGTGGGAAGGAAACGGAAAGACACTGGGAAGTCCTCAGCACCAGCAGGTCTTGGGAGAGTGTTCTGTGCCCTCTGGCTTGCTTGCCTCTTCCTCCATCTCAACCAGGTTCAGTTCGTCAGCTACATATGCACGGAGCCCCTCCAGCTCCTTTTTGTGGGCCTGCAGGACCAGCTCCGTCAGACGAGTAAAAGACTGAAAGGGATACATGAGAGAGACAGAGAGAGAAAGAACCTTGAAGGTCATATTAGCGTCTTTAGATATTTATTCTGACTTGATAAGTTCAGAACAGTTTGCAAATGTATCTATATGCTTCTGAGCACCCCTGTTTTAAACATCTGGGGTATATTGTTAAGTGTCAGGCTCCCAGCAACGTTTGGTATGGCTTCCTTATTTGGCACTGATATTTATTTCCTATAAGTGGGTCTCTTTTAAATATGCTTTGGTCTAAGAGAGAAATGTAGTATGATCACATCTAACCTGGTGCACAATGAAAACATGTGCCGCGGTACCTTGGTTTACGAGCACAATCTGTTCTGGAAGCAGGCTGGTAAACCAAAATACTCGTCAATCAAAATAAATTTCCCCACAGATAATAATGGAAATTCAAAGGATTTGAATTATTTCTCCTATGGAGAAATTTGCTTTGGCAGGGATTCCTAACATCTGGCTTTCCCCACTTTGGTGCATCCGCCTTTTTGACATCCAGCTCCTTGTGTTGGCAGCGGCAGGGTGTCCTGGTTTGACATTCGGCTTTTTGACATCCAACTCCAGCTCCTCCAAGCAAGTGGTGGCCCCAACTCAGTGGAAGGGGGGGGAGCGGTGGTGGAGGATGGATGACCTGCGGTGCTTGCATATATCTTAGAAATATATTTATAGAAATTTGTTTTTGTTGATCAAAAGGCTCATTAACCGGGTTACTTGTTAACCGAGGTACCACTGTGTTAGTTTTGAATCATGCAGTGTGTTCGATAAGCATATTGCATACACACTTTTTGTTTTGCAAATTTGTGTTAACAGCATGTGCTACAGTACCGACCAGTTAAATGGAATGAGAGGCAGCATCATTTCACTCCTTGACTAACCTCATCAGGGTTTAAACAGCTTTTTGTGATCATCTGATAGCCACAGAAGAATTACAGATAGGCTTAAATTAATAGATGAATCATCTTCTGAAATTAATAAATGGCTCAGGCACCATCATGCAAGCAGTAGTGGCTTTGTATGGACAGAAAGCATTTCTACTTGCACAAATGGAGGCAGCTGATATTAAATCAACCTCCCCTATAAAAGGTGCCCCCAAGAAGCTGCCTTGTAGGGGGGAGTTGTGCCCTTGAGGGCAGATCAAAGTTATGATACAGAAAACAGCAGCTGGCAAGTGAAAGTTCCCACCTTGTGATAACTCGAAACACTTTCAACACACATGGCAGTACCACTGAATACAGCTCATAATTGATTTTTGTGAACATTTCCCTCCTATGAAATTGCATAGTGTCCTTTTTAATTTTATTTGTTTTTTCCCACAGGACGGATGGTAATAGCTGCTTACGGTTTTCCCCTACTGGTCTCTTCTCTTTATTTTAGATTGTTCTGCGAGAACGTGGCATTTATTTTTTTCTTTTGAATATTTTTACCCCACCTTTCTCCTTGGAAAAGGACCCAAGGTGGTTCTGAATGGCAATTCCTAGTCACGTGGATGTTTGGTACCCCATGTTCTTACCTCTTTGATGTTCAAGTTGGTGCAGGCACTTGTTTCATAGAAATCCATGCCATACTCTTTGGCCAGCTAGAAAAGAGAAATCCAAACAGTTTGCTATACAAAGAATCTGAGTGTTATTCTGGTTTTTCAAAACCTGTGTGTCCTTTACCACTAGGAAGGCAATTGGCATAAGCAAGGCTAGGTAGCAAGACGAGCTTCCAAATGGAATAAAAAACAGCTTCAGAAGCATGTCTTATCTTGCAGTATGTCCTTCATGAGCATTGGGTTGGGAGACCAGTGGACTGATAATTAGGTAGCTTTAACATGACCCCTAAAATCCGCTGGCAACTTAAATTCAGATCCTCCCAACCATAGATCATGTGGTCTTTGTTCTGCTTCCTGTGTTCCCACCCTCCCGCACTCTGATTCTATTGCTTCTGTCTGCTGTGAGGGGAGGGAGAAAAAAATGCAGGCTCACCTCTGCCTGCTGTCGGCAGCAGCTAGTTGTAGTAGGACAGGAAGCCCGTTAGGGATTCCTGTCTGTTAAAAGGGGGGGGCAACAAAAAAAAGGGGGGGACAACAAAAACAAACAGAAAGCAGAGGAGAGCCAGGCATTCACAGCTTTAAAATCCGCATCGGAAATTTTTTACCTCCTTGAGACCAGGTACTGTACTAGTAAAATGCGCTGGGGTGCGCTTAAGTGGGCGTGGTCGTACTTTTATTTTTTTTAAAGTCCGCTGCTGGTGGGAAAACAATTTTATGCTCCGCATCAGCGAGCATTTTGCAGCGGATTTTAGGGATCATGTGAAAGCAGCCTTAGATACAATTTCAAATCCAGCTTTTATTAAACAGCAATCCTCCCACCCCAAACCCATTGAGAATGGAAAAAAAGCAGGCTCTCTGTGTCGTACCTTCACCTGAAGGTTCCTGATGGTGCCACCTGATATTAATGGAGATGACTCACATGATTAAATGCTGCTTCATTTTAAAAGAGAGAAAAAACCAACCCAATACACAAATTTGCTCCACATACAGTATGTGAAAATGTTCCATATATGCCAGTTTTTACATGCAGTGGGGCTTTCTTTGTACAGAGAAGCAGTTCCAGCTTGTGACCCTAGCTGCAAATCTCAAATGGGGCAGCCAAGAAGGACATTTATATCTTGGCTGCTATTTGTGAAGGATTTGACTTCGGTGGAGGACAACGAGGTTCAAGACACTTACCTGGAGGCCTTGCTCTCTGCCAACTTGCCTCTTCTCTTCCTCATCGGCTTTATTCCCAATAAGGATCTTCTGCACACCCTCTGGAGCATACTGGAAAGAAGGGGGGAAACATGAGCCTCTTTACACTCTGCACAGATTCAGAGCTGCAGGAGACATAAGCCATTAGACACTGCCGTGCCCAGTGTGAAGACACCTCCCTTTTCAGAAGTGTAATTGTGATGAAAACGTGAAGTGTAGGGAACCCAATTATTAATCTTCACAGGATCCACTTGGTAATGCTGCCACCTTTTAAATCATCGCCTCAGACTCAGGTATAATATAAACATAATGATTATGTTTATTGAGAAAATAAATAAATACAACAATGACTGAAGTTGGTATGCGTTGCCTTAAACATAAAATAGATGAAATCAAATCTTCAAGCCTCTCTGTCTTTAATAAACAATAAATAGTAAAGCCCTCACATCTAACCTGCCTGACTGAACTCTTAACAGAGCTGTGCTCTTCAGCTTTCTCAGCTCTAAACTCTCAACCCCTAAAAAACTCTCACAAACCAGGCTCCACCCTTTTTATACCATGCAATCCCCTGCCCTCCTGCTGGGATTGGCTGATGATTTACATATGTATTTCTCCTGCTTCCAGGGTGTTGTCACACCCAGGCTCTCGGCTTGGGAAAGTTACTTTTTGAAAAGGACAACAATTCCCAGAATCCCCAGCCAGCATGGCCAGTGGGGGGAATTGGGTGTGTGGGAGTGCCAAGAGATGATTTTCCCTAGCTCTGCTCAGATTGAGGACTGCCACACAGCCCAGTCTGACCTCTTTTAACATCTGAATAGCATGAGTATATCCACAGGAATAGTCTCTTTGCTTGTTGCAGGGCAAATTCTTAATACACAGCACCTTTCAACATACTGCTGAGCTTATAGAGCTATTAGAAACAACACTGGTCCATTTTACAGGCTAAGAGACCATTAAAAGGAAAATTTCAAAAAGCTACTAGACCTCTGAAAAGCAAGCCAAACACAGGATGAGTTACACAAGCTATCGGAGTTAAGTCTCCGGGTCTGAGCCGTATCACCTTCCTCAGTTTCAACTTGTTTGTCCTCCCTCTGCCAAGTGAGTTTGGTGCAAAAGCAGAAAGTTACCAAGAACTGGCACAGTGCAAGAGTTAGCCTATAATTCAGGTAATCAAGGTTCTAGTCCCCATGGAGCAATGAAACTCACTGAGCGACCTGGGACAAGGCTATTCTTTCTCAGCCTGACCTGTATCAGGCTAAGAGTAAAAAAGCAGAGAAGCAGAACCATGGCCATTGTCTTGAGCCCCTTGGAGGAAACCAGAATTTAACTGGAATGAAGTGCCTGTAACTTTAATAACAGCTATAGCAGAATGCATATGGAGCTGCCAATAAATAATTATTCAAGGAGTTTGCAGTTATAGCCTTCCAGATGTTTTTGTCTGTGGCTCTCATAATACCATACTTTGCCATTGGTTTTGCTGGCTGTGAGTGATGGGAGTTGTAGGCCAATCAATCAATCAATCAATCAATCAATCAATCAATCAATCAATCAATCAATCAATCAATCAATCAATCAATCAATCAATCAATCTTAAAAAATCAAGGATCACACTTGCTCACTCCAGATTCTACCTCTCCTAGAATCTTAAAAAACAACTTATGGGTATATTTAAAGCCACAATGTCATTAGGGAACTTATTTGCATGATCTATTAAAAGGAGAGATGATAAAAACATTTTGTGCAGGTATTCCAAAAAAATACTCAGACTGCCTTTGCAATCCCCAAGATTAGTCTACAGTCTTAACAATGCCCCAGCTACGTGCATGGTGCCTCTGCATGTAAACACATAGGCTCCTACAAGACAACAGTGCTTCTAAAGATGAAGAGTACAGTGGTACCTTGTATAAAGGAATTAATTCGTTCCACATGAAATTATGTTAAGCAAATTTTCCTTTATACAAATTTCCCATAGGAATGCATTGAAAACAGAGTGATCCCATTTTTATGTTGTATGGATTCGCCCCATAGGCGATTCTGTTAAGCAAATTTTCCCTATCTCTGGAATATTTTATGTTGCACAACTTTTATGTTATACAAACCGTTTGTTATACAAGGGTCCACCGTACTCTACCCCCTCCCAAGTCTCAAGCTAGCATCCATGCTGCCCTAGTATCATATTTTATGTTTAATAGGACATCCTTCATTTCAGCAGATGAGACAGGAGTAAGAAGCAAGGAGCTCCTCTTGCTTACCTCATCCACATCACTGGCCCACTTCATTATATGCTGGTATGAGCGTTCACTGCTAATGTCGTACACCAAGAATATCCCCTGAAGAGAGAACCAAGTCAAGGAGGGAGCAAGCATCAAGATGGGTGCCAAATCTCAGCTTAGTGCACAGAAAATGGTCTTTATTTTACTGCTGTCTTCAAATGTGTCACAGATACAACTCCTTCTCTCACTCTCTCTCTCCCCTACTGTACAAGATAGTGAAGTGTTCTGCTTATATACTGCCCCATAGTGCTTCAAGCATTCTCTGGGTGGTTTGCAATGTAATTATGCAGGCTACACATTGCCCCCTGCCCCCCAGCAAGTTGGGTACTCGTTTTACCGACCTTGAAAGGATAGAAGGCTGAGTCAATCATGAGTCTGCTACCTGGGATTGAACCCCAGGTCGTGAGCACAGTTTTAGCTGCAGTACAGCCATTTAACCGCTGTACCATGAGGCTCCTGATAGCAGACAACTAATTACCGTAGTCTTCGAGCCAGTCTTTGCTTAGTTCAGCCTTCCTCTAGCTGGATTGGTCCAAATATTTTTACCATTACTCCCATTCTTACTGATCAGAGGCTATGAAGGTTGGGTCTGATGGATCTCACGGGCTTACCCTGAGCATGGCTCAGAGCATCTAAAGGGAGTCAGCAAGAGAGTCACAGAGTAAGCCCATCCAATAGGCAGCCATGCAATCTTCGTCAACACTTTCAACTGTAAAGGGATGGCTTTCAACACATACATTTGTAAACAACTGGCTCTCAGTATCAACATGGTGGTCAGTTTGGTACCCTGCATTCCAAATGCCCCCAGCAGTTGAACCAGAGGGAGCTGGTAGATTTCACATGGGAAGCACAGTGACCATTACACTTAATGGTTTCATTTGCTCCAATTCCATACAATCAGGACAGCTCCTCTTTATTTATGAACTTACTGGTTGCCTGTCAGAATTGGTCTCAGCTATTTCAATGGGTGAGGAGGAAATAAACCCTAGGGGCCCTCTCTTCAACCACCAGCACAACAACTCTCAGTTCAGTTGTGAAGGTTTAACACCAGTAGAACATACTGAGTCCCACAGTTACTCTTGTCAGTATTTGTTTCAAGGGTGGAACAAAGCTCGGAAAGGTTTATTTGGGGCGGCTAAAGTTCCCAGAATCTACCAACCAACATAGCAACTGGCTCTGCTAGCGGGAGATTCAGGGATCCATAGTGGAAGAAAAAAGTAACTTTTCCAAACTGAATATGAATTAATGTCTTAGGTTATCTCCTTGCGTTCCTGGTAAACCTTGTTTTTGCTGGCAACAAGAGATGCTGATGAGCCATTATGGCAGTTCCTGTGCATGTATGTATTTATAATGGGATATAGATTGTGATGACTCCCACCGCTGGCGCCAAGCCTTTGCTTACCCTTCTTTTGACCACTCCTAGCCTTGGCTGAAAACAATCTTACCTGGGCACGTCTGTAGTATTGTTTGGTGATGGTCTGGTATCGCTCTTGACCCGCAGTATCCCTGGAAGAGAAGCAAAGAGCAGTGGAGTGAAAGATGATGCCCATCTATTCACAGGATATTCTTATTACTCATTCAGGATCTTCAAGGATCTTTCATGGCCTTTACTGCATAAACATTTTCATGAGGGAAGGGGAAAAAAGTACTGCGACCTACTACAGAACTTTGATGGGATTAGACTATTAGTAGCACAACAGACAATGTTCTGTTTGAAGCAATCAGACATACCATTCCATACAATCCCCAGTTGGCCACGATGTATGTAAGCTGGAAGTCACCCCATGGAAATGAATGTGCCTTTACAATGGAGTGTTATGCAAGCAGAAAGGAAGAACAACAAGATTGTCCTTGCTTCAGTACACTTAAAAGGTAAAGGTAAAGGTTCCCCCCGCACATGCGTGCTAGTCGTGTCCGACTCTAGGGGCGGTGCTCATCTCCATATTCAAGCCGAAGAGCCAGTGTTGTGCAAGTCCGTGGCCACGTGGCCGGCATGACCGAAACTTTAGCACTAACACCTCACATGGATTCTGTACTGCACAAATAGGGGGGGAAAGGGCCCTCCAAACCCAAGCCAGCATGACCAACAGTAGGAGATTATGGGGACTGTAGACCAAAGAAGCTGAAGGGCCCAAGTTTCCCTGCCCCTGCTGTGTGGCATGGCCCTATTTCAGAAGTCAGGGAACAACATGGGGAGAGGGGCAGGTCATGCATCACACAGAATGAATGGGACCCTATCTGCAGTGCAACTTGTACCAGTATAGCAGCTCCTATGTATGTATGTATGTATGTATGTATGTATGTATGTATGTATGTATGTATGTATGTATGTATGTATGTATGTATGTATGTATGTATGAATAAATGATACTTTTAATGTTTATGGCCTCTGGCTGCATAGCTCAGTGACTTGAGTATTTGGCTGTGGGGGAAAAGGCGGCACGTCTGATTACCCACTGTACTTATAGGCAGCCCGTGTGGCCTGGGGCAAGCTGCACAGTTCCAAGGCAACCCCAGAGGAAGGGAATAGTCAAATTCTTTGGAGTACTATATACTTAGAAAACCTTGGAAAGGGTTGCCATTGGTCAGAGTCAACTTGATGACATGTTGTTGTTATCACGACCACCACCACCACCACCATTATCTATATCAAAAACTACCTGATAGACATGACACAAGAAAAAGCGGAAAAGGAGGGAAAACACAGCCAAGTAAGTTTAGCTAGCTGTTATAGTTAAATAGTGGTTTTTGTAATGAGCAACCTGATGCACTGTCACAAGACAATAGGATGCTGCAAAGGAGCTTAAAGAAATATCTACACTAAGCAGTAGTGAAGTCATCATAAAGCAGAAGAGAAACCAGACGTCTTCGAGCACTTTTAAGACTCAGCTCAGAAACACAAAAGCTCATGAATGATAAACAGCTAAAAACTCTACAAAACTTCCAATTTCTCTTTTGCTATCACAAATTAACACAGTTGCCAGCTAGATTATGAAGCAGGATTGCCTTCTTGCCTTTAATGCCTCTTTCATGGCCGGTTTACTCTCTGACTCGCAAATGGCCATAATCATCACTAATACGGTATTGTCGCAAGATGATTTCCCTGCAGATACACACATGACATACTACTGTATGGTGGTTTAATTTTGGAGGTGTGATCTGCTGCCCCCTGCTGGACAGAATTAGAAGGGACTGGGAAGAAAGCCATAATGCCTGTAGGTTCGGGTCTCTTCTGAAAAATACTGTTTTGTACATAAATGAACAGCGAAGCCTCAGTTTCCAATTTAAAGATACCTTCTTTTAATCAATTATCTGAAGGCTCCCTACCATCCTATTTGGGATGGGAAAAATTCATTAGGTTAATAGTTCCCTATGGAAATATTCATTTTGTACTTCCTGGCACCGGCAATAGGACAAAGAACAGTCTTTCTCAGGAATCTGTACACTTCTGAGGCACGCAATGTGTTTTTATGTAAAAAGTCATGTTTTTCACAACGACTCATGAAGTCGTGTGCTGTTTTGAAAAACATGAAGGACTAAAACATGTATTCAAAAAGTACACATAAAATCATCAGTCAATTGCAAAGGACAGGCAATGAATACAACAACACATGGCTATAGGGAAATACGTCACTGCATAAACATTTTCATGAGGGAAGGGGGGGGGAAAGTACTGCAACCTACTACATAACTGTGATGGGATTAGACTATTAGTAACACAACAGGCAATGTTCAGTTTGAAGCAATCAAACATACAGGGACTACTGTCCCTGAGGACAGTAGTGCAGGCCCTGGTGGTTTCAAGGATCAACTATTGCAATGCCCTCTACGTGGGGTTGCCCTTGACCCTCCTCTGGAGGCTCCAGCAGGTGCAGAATGCAGCGGCCAGGCTAGTGGTGGGTGCTCGTAGATTCGAGCACATCATCCCAGTTCTGGCTCGCTTGCACTGGCTACCCATTGTCCTCCGGATCAGGTTCAAGGTCCTGGTTTTGATTTTCAAAGCCCTCCACGGCTTTGGACCAGAGTACCTGGCGGAGCGTATCTCCCAGAGGTGAACTGGGTCCAAACCCACGAGGATGGCGCAGGCGCACTCACTGAGGGTGGCCACACCCAGAGAGGCGCGGAAATCGTGTACGCGTGACCGCACCTTTTCTGTGGTGGGACCTACGATGTGGAAGCATCTTCCCAGTGAGCTGTGCCTTGCAGTGTCCCTGCCAGCCTTCAGGAAAGCCCTGAAAACCCATCTATTCAGGGAGGCTTTTGGCGACCTTTTTAGTTAATTTCTTTCCTTTCCCCCCTTTTTTTCTTCTTTGCTGCCATTGCCATCTGTTGTGGGGGGTTATGGTCCCCCTCCTATTTTAATTGCCTTTTACTTATTTTTATCCTCGTTTCTTTCCTTGTTTTTATTGTTCACCACCCCGAGTTCCTATAGGAAGATGTGGCGGTATACAAATGCAACAAATAAATGAATAAATAAATACAATCCCCAGTTGGCCAAGATGTAAGCTGGAAATTGCCCCATGGAAATGAATGTGCCTTTACATTTGTACAATAAGTTAATGGATACCTCCTTGTGGAGGCTTAGAAAATGTCCATCCGCTCATGCAATGGAGTGTTATGCAAGCAGAAAGGATGAATAAGACAGGGAAACAAGATTGTCTTTAGCTTCAGTACACTTAACCTCTGCTTAGAATAAAAGGGTAATCCATATCTCAAAGGCAGTGCAATGAAACAGCTCAACTATTGTTGGGTAGGTAGGCATCCATTCACCTTAAATCAGAGTATGTGTGTGGCAGTCCAGAGAGCTGTCAAATGTACTCCAGTACAAGGATTCCCAAAAATCGCTAGTATCCACATCCAGAAAAGATCACAAACAGGGCACCAAAGATGGAGAACCACTATCCCACGCAGCCAAAGGCAGCCTACAGAACTCGGTCCTCAAAGACACTGAGGATGAATCCATCTCCGTTGAGCTTTTGAGCATGTTTTCAATACAACTCTATGAAAATGTTTTGCATCTCTTTCAAATTGTTTTGAATGGATCCTTTACTTTGCAGAAAACTCCTTAGAAATAAATTACCAGAAGGCTAGGATTATGGGATTTGACCGAGGCCATAAGAAGAATACAGAGGCGGCTACAATACGGAGCAAGTGAATCATGACAGATGTCTGGGTACCACTTCCAATCACCCCTTCGTTGGGTAAGGCCAAAGTGGACCAAAAATATCAGCACCAGTTGTAAGATTCTTTTTCTCTACAGGGATGCAACATACCCTCAGTCTTAAAGATCAGAAGAGCTAAGGTGGAAACTATATCAACGTACGGCATATGATAATGGTATATAGAGGAATGGATTTGGATATGGAGAGAAGCCAATCCATTTTTTAAACTATACTAAATTTGCTTCAGCATATAAGAGGTGCTGCACTGAGGGTGGGGCGTGGTCTCACTTATACTACATATACTACAGCCTGGACCTATGCAGTTCATTTGGGGATTTGTCCAAATGTGGGCACAATACCAACTAGTCTTAGACTGATGCTGGCAGATTTGTACACTAATAATCGATATAAGAAGTTAAAATAAAATTAACCGAATTGGATTGGGCTGCCATCAGCTGAAATGAAAAGATACAATAATGGAGAGCCCAAGTAATAAACTAAGAAGAGGCTACTAGACACAGGTTATTAAGTATACAGCTGGTGGTCTATACAGCTGGGTTATTTATTCACCAGCTCACCCCTTTCAGATTGTATTCACAGACAAATGCAGGATATCAATTCAATTGTCTGCCTTTAGCAGTAATGGAGGCATGTCTTGAAAGGATTCCTTTTAACTTGAGAAGCTACCTTGCCAACCAGGACACGTGGGCACTAAAGAACGCATTACTATATTCTAGGATATATATTATACAACCAGCGGAGGGCTTGCTTTTAAAGTCAGCTACTTATACTTAGCTTACTTCGCAAGCTAAGCAGGGTCGGCCCTGGTTAGTACTTGGATGGGAGACCACCAGGGAATACCAGATGCTGTAGGCGCCTGGAGTAGGAACTGGCAAGGCACTCCAGTATTCCTGCCAAGAAAACTCCTTGGACATGGGGTCACAAAGAATCAGTCTCAACTGTAATGACACAACACACCTACTTACTCTGCAGGTGGGGAGGTCAGTTACATCCTTTGCTGCAAAATTACTGGAAACCAGACACAAATTAATAACAGAAACAATCAGCAAAATATATTGCTGCTGTTGTAAGGAGAACGGAATTAACTCGTCCTTGTTTATGGTATGAAGAATATTGATAAAGGCTGGGACATGTTTAAGCTGTATACAGCAAATTAAATGATTTGTAGCTTTTACTTGTCTTGACTACGTTTTTATTGCGTAATGGTCAAATGACCAAATGAACATTTTTTTTTTGGTTTGTGAAGATTCTCAGTCATCCAGGTGCGTTTATCTGGGAGTTGAGTCATGGCTACTGGACTTCTTTTTTGAGAGATAGAAACGTTTCGCTGTTCATCCAAACACCGATGAAGCTGTTTGGATGAACAGCGAAACGTTTCTATCTCTCAAAAAAGAAGTCCAGTAGCCATGACTCAACTCCCAGATTTTTTTTGGTTGTTTGGAATGTATTTAACAAGTTATTGCAAACTGCTTTGGAAGCCCTTGGGAGCAGAAGGATAATGGAGAAACGCTTTAACAATACATTTTGCTCATCATTCTGATCTGTTCAGCTCTCCTCCCAGGATTCTATGATAAAGTACCTGGATCACTTACCAGATCTGTATTCGAACTTTAATCCCATCTACTTCAATAGTCTTCATTTTAAAATCAACTCCTGGGGACAATAAATAAGGAATAAAGAACAAATAAAGTTACAAGGCTGACCCCAGCATTAGCCAATGCACCTTGCCATGTGCAGTTAATTGATGTGCCATTTAGAATAAAAGAGGTGGAGACTCGTACGTGCATCTTTGCGTGGGGTGTACATGTGTGATCTTCTTGGTATCCTGTTCCTTCTTCATGTTATTGCACAAATACCCACTAATAATACTGGCACGACATTTACTTACTATGCTCATGTACAAATGGCATTCACCACCCAATATGAATACATACAGTGATATATACAGTCTAACAGTAGGTCAGTGCAATCAGTGCACCTTTTCTGTTTAAAATATTTCCAAGAAAGCATTCCTACCTGCCTGTATTTAGCATTAAGCACTGAGAGATTTGTAAACATTTGAACAGTTGAAACGGAAGAAACCCAAAGCATTTTTTAGCCAAGCCAATGGTTGTGAAGGGATTCTTTCCAATTAATTAGCAGTAGACGTTCTTAACAGCCAGACGCCGAGGTTCCCAACTGTGCTTCCTGTGAGAAGAGTCAGCCTGTGAGGCCTTGGACGAGCTACATGGTCTCAGGGTGTCCCTTCAAGGGCCAGATGCAGGGGAGTGGTATCAGGAGACAGATATCTAGTCTCGTGCGCTCCCAGACGCATCTGGTGGGGCCACTGTGAGATACAGGAAGCTGGACTAGATGGACCCTTGGCCTGATCCAGCACAGCTCTTCTTATGCTCTTATGAATGGCAAACTACTTCTGAAAGTTCTCTACCCAGAAAACCATGAAAAGAGTCACTATAGGTCAGGTTTGACATGATGGCACAATCTTAGCTGGGTTTTACCCAAAACCAAAGCACACACACAAAAAACTGGATCTGTGAATCCTCAAGTGGCATGGACACTCCAGAGTAAAACCCACAGCAGTTTAAGCCAACAGTAACTCACTTCCATTTTGACAGAAGCTGTTTTCATCTTGTAGCTTCAACATCTGCGGTCTTGTCCAAATTCTTCCTGGGCAGTCTCTCCACCTATGGTATGCAGGCAACCAAGTGCTGCCACCACCCGATACTTGCCCCTTCCCTTCATCTTCCCATAGAGCAGATGAGCTGGTATGTCCATTACAGCAGGGGTGCTGGACCCCTATATATGTTTTGGATTGCTAATCACACAACCTATAACCGTTGGCCTGATGTTTCGGTTGTTCTAGAACAGTGGTTCCCAACCTGGGGGTCGGGACCCCTTTGGGGGGGGGTCAAACGATCATTTCACAGGGGTTGCCATGAGCCAGTGAAGAAAAAGGCACAAACAGCTTGGGTTTGGAGGAGCAGGGGGAGGAAAGAGTGAATTACAGCTCGATAGGTTGGAAGGGATGTCAGTCAATGGCACCGGAGGCTGTGATTGGCTGAGGGTGCCTGTAGTAGAGGGAAGTTCTCTATGGCACCTTTGGCAGTGGCCTGCCAAAAGGGGTTTGTGGCCTCTTCCAAGAAGAACAAGGGGTTACCACAACATGAGGAACTGCATTAAAGGGTCACGGCATTAGGAAGATTGGAAACCACTGTTCTACAAGCTAGAACCCAGCACATCTGAAAAATCCATAGTTCCCCCATCCATGCAAAATACGACTGCAGAGGAATGACGAAGATGCCATATTTTAATCTGAAAGCCTCTAAGATACGAAGAGCACGTGGAAGACCATGAGAGGAATTGTAGGAACAATTATTCATGGTAGAATACTTTAAAATCCCAGTGGTAGAGCACGTGCCTTACATACAAAAGCCCCCAATCCCACTTTCTCCATGGTTGGGAATAGCATTTGAATCAGAATCTCAAAAGCTACTGCCTGTGACTAAATACCAGTTGTGTCCAAACTTGGGTCACCAAGATGTTGTTGCACTTCATTTCCAGGTGTCTGGAGTTCTAAAAGGTGAAGCTAAACATCTGGGAATCCAAGTTTTGAGAAAGTACAGTACTATGTGAAATGAACCAAGATTACAACAGCATTTGTTAGTGTCCTCTTTCTCATAATCATTCTTCATGGCTAAAAGTGGGAAAGTTATAAACCAGTATACAGTAGGACCCCCATATCCACTTATTCATTATCCATTGATTCAGTTATCCACGGTTGGCAGAGGAAAAAATTAAATAATTCAGAAGCCACAAAGCAAGCTGTAAAGAAAGCTGTTGTCACAAACAGCATCTGTAAAGCAAGCTACTGTCACAAACAGTGGCCATAAAGCAAGCTACTGTCTAAAAACAGCAGTCATAAAGCAAGCTACTGTCAGGAAACAGCAGTTTGGGGGTGGGTTGGTAGGCGTTCTCTCTTATCCACGGTTTTCATTATCCATGGGAAGGCCTGGAACCAATCCCCAGTGGATACCGGGGTTCGACTGTAACTCCAATTACTTGAATTCATAACAAGCAAGATACAGAATGAGCTCAGTGGTTAAGGCATTGGGCTGTGGAGCCAGAAGTGAAGGGTTCAATTCCTGTTAGTGCCTCCTTCACAAGGGCTGGACTTCATCATCCACAGGGTCCTTTCCAGCTCTGAAGTACTGAGACGGTTGTGACGATGACGATGTCTGTCTACTTCTCTCCATTATCCTTTGCTTGTACTTCTTCCAGAAGAATCCAGCTGCCTCCATTTGAAAGAGGTTGCTGGTCTTGCTGGGCCTTTTGCAAGACAATTCTCCTAGTCTTGAAGACAAGATCCCTCAGCTAAGAAGAAATGCATCCCCTCCCCAACAGACAGTGTGTCGCTTCCTGATAAGTTCCAGGCACAATCCAAACGAACAACAACTTTCTTTCATGATCTTGTATGCCCCACAAGGCATCTTCCACAATTTCTGTGGTTTCGACGATGAGAACTTAATTAAATTGAAATAAATAAGGGCCACGAGTTTTGCATCACTCGTATGGGAGAACAGGGCCATTTCAGGATTGATCCATGGCCAAAGGCATTTTAAGGACAAGAAGAAAAGAAATCTCATTACATGGCCATCCATATAATACTGCTACCTGGATAAAACTGGCTGTGGTCAACTGGTGTCTGCTTTGAGTTCTGAGAGCCAGGTAACAGGTCACACTAGAACAACAGGCTTTTCTGGAGAGACAGCACCCATGTCACTTCGCTCATCTCCCACCTCAAGGAAGCAGGGGCTGAAAACCACCCCCATTCCTGTTTCTCTCTATCGACTCAGCTAGAATGAAAGCACATTTTAAGCATAATGGTCCCCCCCTCCGTAAAGAGATAACTTCTATTTAAGAGAACGAATGGGCACAACAACAGAAACATATGATGGTACAAGATTTTTTGCAAAGCCAGCAAGAGGCGCAATTAGTACATGGATCCATCCATGCTCAGCTCTTAACCCAGAAATTCCCACGAGGAAGAAGTTGCAGTATCCTTGTGGAAAAACCATTTACAGAGGTTTTCACCCTCCTGCCCAGTCCATGTGTTGGACTACATTTCCCACTGTTCCCAGCCAGCCCAGACAGAGGTCCTATTGGGCATCCACACAAACAAACTTACCCCATCTACGAGGTCACTTGCAGTCAGTATTGAACAGGACAAGGCAGCATACATTTGCCGGTGTGGTTGGGACCCAGCACCAGCCACTCTGGCTCCTTCACAAAGCAAGATGGTAAACCTGGGATTTGTTGTGATGTTTGCATCAATATTCCACCAGTGGCTAGTGACTGCCACTGACATGGCAAAGGTGCTCTTTCTCCCGTGTGTTCTTCTCTCCTATCCATTTGTTGTTCGGCAGAAACCTGTACTGCTAGAAAACCCTGAGCCACTTCCCCTGAGGGCCATGCTTCTCCTGTACTTCAGGGCAACATCCAAATGCTTTAGATTTAAGAATAGCAACTTAGATAGGTTGGCAGGGTCAATTTCCTATCCATTGAACCCTCTAGAGCAGTGATGGCGAACCTCACACCTTTTAGAGACCGAGTGCCCAAACTGTGGTCCAAAAGCCAGTAATTTTTCACAAAGTGTCAATACAGCCATTTAACCTGAATACATGTGGCTGTGAAGGGGCGATGTCGGGGGCCCACAGAAAGGGGTCCGAGTGCCACCTCTTGCAACTTTGCCATAGGTTTGCCAACAGTGCTCAAACGGATGTGGCTAGAATTCCACTTCTTCAAAAACCATACTTTGAGATATTAATTGGGGAAAGTGGGCCCTGTTCTCTTTTTAAAGGAGAGTTCTTGGCACTATAACTCATCTAGTTTTGTGGGGGAAAGGCAGGGATTATAGGAGAGGGGCATCACACAATCCGCAGGTCATACTTTGCCCACCACCGTCCTTTTTTTTCCTGGCTCAGGAGCAGAATGCACATCTCCCTGCTTGGAGCATATGCCTCTCACCCTGGAGGGTTTGACTCTTAAGCATGAAAAAAAGCATCCCATGTAATTCCTACTTCTGCTATCACCACTTCTGGGCATCTAAGATGGCACTCCGTGGAAACTATGATAAACAGAGAGTCCCACCATTAAAGTAATACACTGCAGTTACTCTTGTTAGAAAGAGCGAAGCACAGTAACTTCTGCATATCTGCAGCCACTGTATGGATGTATCAAGCGGCCAGAGCACTCCCCACTCCACCCCATCTTTTATAAAATGTACACTGGGAACAAATCGTTGCATCAAAAGAAACATGCATCCTGATTTGCAGGAGTGGAATAGGTAAAGATGGTGGCAACTGTGTCATAAGCTAAACTTCATCATGTTGATTTCAGTAAGACTGACTTCTAAGGGAGTAGGCTTTGCCCTGCAAATGTGTCTGTAGTGTATGTAAAGAGATACACAAAAGGAAAACAGGCTTAAAAACATGCCGTGGAGTCCCTAGAAAGCCTTCCTCAAGTCATTACATTCTGAGTAGCACACAATGCAGAAGCACACAAGAAGCACAAACTTTCCAAAGCCGCACACACAAACAGCAGATCCAGTCAACCCTTGTTCGACCGAATCAACTAAAATAAGTAATCTACGGTATTTTGTTCTCTACTCTTTCTAGTCCTACTTTGTTAATGTATTTTATTCCTTTATCTACCACTTTGAACTGATAGTTCAGTTTCCTCCACTGTTAAGTGGATAGATCCCTTTGTCAGTGGATGCTATCAAGTCTCACCCAGGCTTTTGTGAGTCTTGATGATGTCTTTGAGGTAGGTGCAATATAGTGCAAAAGTGGTCTGCTACTGCTTCTCCCCAAAGAGTTTCCATGGTCAAGCAGAGATTTGAACCCACGACTCCTTGAGTCCTGGTCTCTCACTTCTAGAAGAAAGTGGGGAACGCGAAGCCTGCAAGTCATCGGCAGAGATCACCTTAATTTCATGCAGACCTCGTTATACTTCGTCAACGCCACCTGCTTTGCACTGATTGTAGCTAGGATTGGAATAGAGATTTCATCTGATTTCTTGGACACATGCCACATATCCACAATAATAAACAGCAGACATAGTGTAGTAGTGGTCGTTAGCATGTTGAACTAGGACTAAGGAAGGCCTGACTTCAAGTCCCCACTAAGCTGTGTTCTCACAGGGTGGCTTTGTGACAGTCAGCCTACTTCAGGGAACTTGTTACCTGCATAAAAGTGGGGAGAAAACCCAGATATGCTATTTTACGTTCCTTGGAGAATACCTTATGATATGGGAATATAAATTCTATAAAAGGAATAAATAAACAGCTCCCTGAAGTATTGTAGCAAACAGAATGAAATTCTGCAATACACATAACTAAAAATATAATCTTCCATGCAGCCATTTGAAACAATAGCAGCATTGGAATGCTAAGAGAGGTCAAAAGTATGTGTCTTTGGATTTTGGAAATACAGGAACAGATCAGGTGGAGAGCTGCTATGCTTCTCATTAGCAACAAAACAGCTCACTTCTTTGTTATGTGTTACTGAGCCAGTGCTCCCCAACCTTTTTGTCCCCGCGGACCGGGAAATTTTTGATAATTTTTCTGTGGCCCGGGGGTGGGGGTGGGGGTGGGGGTGGGGAGGGGGGGGAGAACGCGAAAGGGGGGGTCCGGCGGGGAGGCAAAAGGGGAGGTGAAAGCAAAGGATGGGAGGGAAGGAGGAGGGAGAGGCACGAGAGCAGCGGCGGCGGCACTCACCGGCCTGGGGCGGCGGGCGTGCCACTCTCCCCACACACACGGGCGGGGTGGGGGGGAACCCGGGGCTCCTGGGCAGGCGGGCCCCCAGCTCCTCCTCCGGCGCCGGGGCCAGGAGCCGCGCGCGGGTCTCGCTGCTGGCGCCCCGCTTGCTCCTGCTGCCGCCGCTGCTGCTGCCGTGGGCCTCCTCCTCCACCGGGGAAAGCAAGCGGGGCGCCAGCAGCGAGACCCACGCGCAGCTCCTGGCCCCGGCACCCCGCGCGCGGCACCCGCCCTGCCGCGCCGGGAAGCGCCCTCGTGGCACCGACGAGCCGCCGCCGCCTCCTCCTGCTCCTGCTCTGGTTCCTCCTCCTCCTCCTCCTCCCGCCGCCGCCGCCGGAGGAGCAGCAGCAGCCACCCCCCCGCAATCGCCCCCCGCCGCCGCCGCAATCGCCCCCGTCCCGCCGCCACCGCCGCCACCCCTCCGCAATTGCCCTCGCTGCTGCTGCTGCTGCTCCTTCGGCGGCAGCGGCGGGAGGAGGAGGAGGAGGAACCGGAGCAGGAGCAGGAGGAGGCGGCGGCGGCTCGTCGGTGCCGCGAGGGCGCTTCCCGGCGCGGCCAGGCGGGTGCCGCGCGCGGGGCGCCGGGGCCAAGAGGGGAGGAGGGAGGCAAAGGCAAAGGCGGCGGCTCCTCCTGCGCTCCTCCAGCCTTCCTCCTCCACCGGCCGCCCGCGGGAGAGAAGAGGAGGAGGAGGAGGGCGGCGGAAGAAAAGGGGAGGAGCCTCCCCGGCCTCCCCAGGCGGCCCGGTGCCGACCGGTCCACGGACCGGCACCGGTCCGCGGACCGGGGGTTGGGGACCACCGTGTTACTCAACTGCAGGGAAGATTAAAACTGCAGTCTTAATTTTCCCTCCCTCCCCCTTACAAACTCCACTACAATCAACAGGGCATTTTACCCACAAAAATTGCTACCTAAACTACCACCCAACACTCTGTTTTGCCCTGTGCTATCCTTGTAAATTCTCCTTAAAATACACACAGACGCTCCAAAAATTAGGAAGAAGGAGAATTTCATCTCACCCTGGATCTAAATCCCATTTCCCCAAATCATCTCATGCTGAGAGAATACCATACTAGTGAAACAGCTAAATATGGTATTCAGCTTGTATAGCTTAAGGCCTAATCAATAATAGTGATGTAAACACCATTAGCATTTTCAATGAACTCTGTTAATGAGCTTCACAGTTCTCCAGATTTCTGGTTGAAGTTGAGAAAAATGGACAAACAGAGAAGGTTGCATTTCACAAAATAGCCTTTATCACACTTCCCTTAACCCCCCCCCAGCACATACAGGGACCCACTATCCTCTGTTCACCTTCATAGCTTCTAAGCGACACATCTCTCAGGTGAGAGAGGCTGGAATGCTGAGCTGCCTCAACAACAGAAAACTCTAATCCTTCTATCTTGTTTCCAGATTGTAGTATTAGCCTGCAGTGTTTTTTAGGACATTAGGTTACTGCTGATTTCAGCGTTACTGAACCTGGTACATTCGAGCAATGCTGAACTGTAACTGTCATCATTCCCAGCCAGCATGATGGAAGCTGTAGCACACCCCCCCCCCCCCGAGAGGACAACTACACAAGGGAAAGATTGGTCGCATCCAACCTCAGCTCCAATGAAAACATTATAGGTTGGAACAATTTACAGCCAGGGTGAGCAACAGCCCCCCCCCCCAATATTTCAGGATCACAGATCCCACAATCCCTCACCATTTGTTATACTGGCTAGGGGTGTCAGGAGCTGTAAAAGGAAAAAGGGAAATGTTCTGCTTATATACCGCCCTATGCCACTTCAAGTAGTCTCTGGGTGGTTTACAGTTTAATTACAGTATGCAGTCTAAAACATCTGAAGGGCCACCGTTTCGCTGCTGCCTAATGGGCCAGCTGCCCTCAAAATAGAGTCCTTCCTTAAGAAAGGACAGCCTCTAGAACTGAATATTTTCCAGTCTGAATAATATAAAATCCTTAGACATGACTACCAAAGAGGTATTTCAATGAGAAGGTACTAAGAACCCAAAATGACGTGAACACAATGTCCACATCAGTTGAATCGATTTGCATCAGTGGAACCATGCCTGTAAGTACCTTCCTTCTCAAGATGTCTGTTGCTGGCTGCCCTGCCCAGCTTAAGGAATCAACAGCATAGAATCAATTGTGTAATTGAGGCTTTGGAAAGCAAATGGTTTTCAAGGCAAAACCCATCGCCGCTTGAGCTGTCCTCAGCCAAAAGAGTCAAACGCGTGTATGGAAGCATCTCTACACCACTACCTATCCACTTCCAATAATATTCCATTACATGCACACAAAACGATAAAATGATTTCCACACGGCTCGGTTTCTATGAATGAAAGATGTGGTGGTTTTCCCACTTCAAATTCCAGGAGCATGGCTAGGAGCCCTCTCTATTCATGCTTCACCAGAAACCTCCATTCATGCTTTTTAAAAGCGACTGTAGTACTACAAGCCATTTCTTTCTTAAGACCCGAACAAGTCACAACCTGCTCGAAAGCTTGCCCACTTCAGATAAGCCCTATATATTGGGTCAAAAAGAAGCCAGGAAAGCAAGGCAAGCTTTTACTGAAGTCATATTTTGCCTCTCGCAGGGATGCTTCACACATTATGTTCTTAGCTCACAAGCGTGCTCCCACAAGTCTCTCCTCTATCTAAAAATAGAACAGGCTCCTGCGGTAGTGGCTGATAAAATTCCCAGCATACGGATGTGCCTGCTTACTCCCACGAAAAGCAGATGCTCCCAAGCAGGCCCGTTCCATGTGCTGGGCTTAGGCACCCATGCGTTTGGTCAGACTGGTTAAAAACATGTAAGGAGACAGGCTTTGCATTCCCTGCCCAGCGCCGAGTGGCAGGGAATGCAGCCCCAGGAATTTCCAAATAAGCTAAACTCCTTTTTGCTTGCTGGCTCGCCTGCCTGCCCAACTCTCCCTCCTCATATGACTCATGGGTTTATGTCAACCTGAGGTTCGAGCACACTGACGTGGCTTTTTATTGTCACCTGTGAGGTGAGCGGGCATTGCTGCATCCAACGGGGTGGGAGAGCAGCACCACCACCAGCACCATGTACAGTACTAGCTCCAGAGACCCGGGACGGTGTGGCTCCTGCTCCCGGACAGGCAGCCACACACCGGCAAGGCCCGGCCTCGACGCAGCCATGCCTAGAACAGGTAACTGGAAGCCCGGCATTTGAAGGGAGGAAGGAGCCTCGCGATGGAAATCGGAGGGAAGTGGGGTGGGGGTGGGGGAGCGATTCCGACAACCCCCCCCCCCGTTCCTCTACTAGTCCGAGCCTTCCTGCGAGAGACTCCGGGCGCATCAACCGGTGCCAAAGACGCACCGCGCCTTCTCGCACGAAGCCAGGCTCACCTCCGCCCCCCCCCGGCAACGAGTGCCATAAGGGAGCAGCATTGAAACCCCCCCCCGGCATTAAAATGCCCCCCATTCGGTTTCTCTCGCTCGGATCCGGCCCGCATGAGCCGCAGAGCGGAAGGTTCATCACCAGCAGCATTTAAGCGCAGCTGAAACCCACGCTCGCTCGCTCCCTCCCGCCCGAGGACGACGAGTCTCTCCGGCTCTCGGTCCTGAGCCTTTGTCCCTGATCCCCAACCCAACAAGGCGGAGGAGCCGCGCGGCGCGGGTTCCCCTCCCTCCCTCCCTCCTCCTCCTCCTCCTCCCCGGTCGCTGCCCCCCCATACACACACCCGCTCCTTTCCCGTACCGATGGTGGAGATGTGCGACGGGTGGAACTCGTTGTCGGTGAAGCGGCACAGCAAGCAGGTCTTGCCCACCCCGGAGTCGCCGATGAGCAGCAGGCGGAAGAGCACGTCGTACTGCTTGGCCATCGCGGAGCCCCCCCACCCCCCACCCCCTCCGGCGTCAGCCTTGCGCTGCGCCCGCGGCCATCCCAGCTGAGCGCGCCCTCGGCGTCTGGCCGGCGGGCTGGGAAGGAGCGGCGCGGCGGCAGGCAGGCAGGCAGGCAGGCAGGCAGGGGGCGGGGAGCCCCGGCGCGGCAGATCTCGGAGGGGGAAAGCCGACGCCGCAACCGAGCAGCAGCGGCGAAGGCGAAAAGAGAGGGCTGAGCTGGCGGCGGCACCAGCGTCGCCTCGATGGCGCGGAGCTGCCCGGGAGGAGTAGAGGGGGGGGGGGACAGCCAGAAAAGCGGGCAGAACCAGGGAGAAGGCTGGCTGGCAGGGGAGGCAATCGCCGTCCCACTCGGCGCGGCAGGCAGGCAGGCAGGCAGGCAGGCAGGGGAGGAGTGGAAGAGATGCACGGCTGGGCTACGGCTTCCTACCGCCGGCGACGCACGCCCGGTGCGGGGCGGGGGAGGAGAGAGAGGGCGCAGCGGGCGCGCCAAGCTGGGACGCGGCCAGCGCGCCTCGCCTGGGCGGCTGCGGGCTGCCTCCGGGGCGCTTCCCAGCCAGCGAGCGCGCTCCCTTGGTCCCACGTGCCTCCCGGCCCACCGAAAGGGGGCGGCTCCAGAGGGAAGGCGGCCCGCTCAAACGGGAGCCAGCAGGCCCGCGAGCCTGGGCTGCCCAGCGGCTGGGTCTCTCTTGAACGCTTCGAGCTCGGCCTTGGCCTTGGCCTCCCGCGCCTTTAGACCGGAGGGCCGTTTCCAGTTCCTTCTTTATTGCCCTTCCAAGTCTCCGTCTTCTTCTGATTTCTTGCCTGCGTGCAGACTCCATTTGGATTTCGGATTGAAGCAAGGGGTACAAAATCTTTGACAATGTTTGCTTCTTGCGCTGTCAGCTTTGAAATCATTTAATTCTTCTGTAGTTGGCAGTTTTGTTCTCTGATTTAAAGCTATAGCCCTGCTTTGGCACTTCCTTCCTTCCCTTCCTTCAATAGTTGTCTCAAGTCATTCCTGCTTTCTATCAGTCACCTCCATGGCTTAAATTCTTGATGCTACTTCCATGAATTTTGACTCCTTTCTGGTAACAGTATCAATGTAATTACACAAAGAGATATGTAAATACAAAGTTATAAGTGGTTATAAACACAAAGTCTGTGTAGCCATGTGTGGTAGATTCATATAAAAAGCACAATAAGTAGTCCATCATTCAGGGAAAGTTTGCCTGAAGAGAAAGGTTTTTGCCTGTTTCTGGAAAGACAGCAGAGATGCGGCAGTCCTGGCTTCCAGTGGGAGGGAGTTCCAAAGTCTGGGTGCAGCAGCCAAGAAGGCCCTTTCATTTGCTCCCAGGAGACATACTTGTGAGGGTGGTGGGATGGAGAGAAAGTCCTCACCTGGTGACCTCAGCAGCCAGGGGGAACTGCTGCAATAGAGGAATTGTGCAGTCCCTTTAACTAGCCCCAGTTAACAATCTGGCTGGAGCATTTTTAACTTGTGTTATAAGTTTCTGAACACTTTCTAAAGGCAACCCCACACAGACCACATTACAATAATCCAAAGAGGATGTAATTAGGGCCCTTATTTTCAACACACCATTAGTTTCTCACAGCTCCACCCAGTACTGAATTACTGAGGATTCAGGCTCAAGGCAAGGCACTTGTGAAAATGATTGAAGGGCCGCCGTGCAACATGGACTTTGGATCCAGATTCACCATTGTCTCGGACCAGACTGCGAGGGCATTCTTCCCTGGGGGTAAGTTCCCCTCTCTGGAGCCCTTCCCAGCAACCTTGCAAACATACACAGCTGGCTGCATCCACATTTTGGGAATGTGTGCCGTGAAAGTACAGTTCTGGGACAAACAGGCTGTGCTCAAACTGGTGATTGCAAAACGGAGTCGCCCCAGTCTCCTGGGTACTGACTTGTCCCCCATCCCCACCCCAGGACTGAGTACATCCGGGCTTAACTCAATCCAAACCTCCCCTGGGGTGGGCAAGACATTATGCAAAGAATTTGCTGGACTCTTCAATGGGAAACTGGGTTGTTATAAAGGGCCCCCAATTGACTTTGAGCTGGACCCTGGGGTGGCCCTAATTTGACTCAAACCGAGGTGAGTGCCATTTGCACTGAAACCCAAGACTGAGACAGAACTGGATAAATTGATCAAGCAGGGAGTTCTCTCACCTGTGGACTCTGCTAAGTGGGAGACTCCAATAGTCACTCCCCCTTAAAGCAAATGCGGAAGTCAGGATTTCTCCCTGCATGAAGGGAGAATTCATTCCTCACAGTCAAGAACAGTTCTGAGCAGGTGCAGGTGGTGCATTGCCCTCACCATACTCAACCTCTAAACATGTGGTGCTGCAGAACAAAAAAGTCATAATAGGTCAGAGAATGAGGAATGGCAGGCTATTATATATTCCAACTCACCTAGCTTTAAATAAATTAGAATGAAAATCGTAATACAGATAGGTTACCTTTGTTAAATTACTTTCTTGCAGAACCAACTGTCACGTAGAATTTCCATTATAAGACAAGTACCACATTACAATGGGTTGGATCAGTCACACTTAGAGTAGTCCACCGAAATCAACAGTGGTCAAGTCACATCAATTATTAGGGTAGTAATTACACATCAAGTATTTGTGTAGAAATTGTTTAATTTGAGAATTGGTTCCTTTTAAGTTTTAACCAGTAGTAAGTTCCAGTTAATTTCGATGTCAGCATTGATGTTGTACTCCCCTGCCTGTGTTTCTTTAATTATCAGAAAATTGTGTTTGTCCTCACTGCTTTCTAATTCCAGCTTTTCCAGAATCTAATGAGTAAGTTATTTACAAAATTTAAATACCTTAAGGAGGCCCTTGACTTCTCCCACAAGAAGTTCCCATTTGATGGAACCATTATCTGACACTCTAAAACTAAGGGCCTTTTTACACGACCCCTAAGATCCGCTGGTCCCTTAAATTCGGACCAGAGATCCTGAGGGTTTGTCGCTCTCCCTGCGTTCCCACCCCCTCCGCACTTCCTTGTTCTGTCTGTGTGAGGGGAGGGAGAAAAAAAAGGAGAAAAGAATGCACTCTTACCTCCGGAGTGCCGTGGAAGTTGCTCCGACCCCCTGTCACTTCCTGGTTCCTCTTAAAGGGACGGGAGGCAAAAAAAAAAAAAACAACAAAAAGAAGCGAGGAGAGCCCGGCACTCTCCGCATCAATTTTTTTCACTGTCCCAGAGCAGGTACCTGAAAAGTGCGCTGGGTCGCGCTTAGGTGGGTGGGGTCGCACTTAATTTTCTGTTAGCTCCGGAGCTGGTGGGGAAACATTTTTAAGCTCCGGAGCTGGGAGCCATTTGCAGCGGAGCTTAGGGGTCGTGTATAAACACCCTAAGATCCCTGCCTTTATAGGATACCAACAAAGGCCTGAGCTTGTAACAGTATGCTCTGTCCAGTGACATTTGCTTCACATCTGTTATTTTGATTCCAACTTTCTCTTTTAATGAATTTACGAAAAAACTGTATGGGGGAGTTTTCTTCTGTTGCTAATCCCGTGCTAATTCAGTCTGCCAATTGTTGAGGTATGGGTTGTTTGGTTTTATTATAGTTTGGTTTCATTTGGATTTAAGTTATATTTCTAAGTGTTTCTGCTAGTCTCTGTGGGTGGTGTATCTGGGAGTTGAGTCATGGCTACTGGACTTCTTTTTTGAGAGATAGAAACGTTTCGCTGTTCATCCAAACAGCTTCATCGGTCTGAATGCAGCTGGTGCAAACCCTGACTCTTATAGGCAGCTTTGACCTCTAGTCACCCTGGCCTCACTTAGGCTCATCAGATGAACTAAATAGGCTCGTTAGGGAGACAATGGTATCCTTAGCCTTGAGGTGAACCATGGCTTAAGGTGCTGAAACCTATCAAGAAAGGGTCGTTAATGGGTCGTTAGCTGTGGCCTTGGTGGTAAAGGCTTTTTGATTTGTCTTGGTAGTGTGGAAAGCACAGCTTGATAAGTAGCAGTGCTCAACCACCACCATCCAACCTCACCAGCCAAGAGAGAAGTGCTGTGACATCCCTCAGCAGGGATGAGAGCATCACAATTCTGCCTGCGGACAAAGGAAGGTGCACTGTCGTCCTCAATACGGTGGACTACCACGAGAAGGTTATCACACTTTTAGATGATCAGCATACATATGAAAAACTAAGAAGAGACCCCACCAGCAATTACAAGAAGAAAGTAATAGAATGCTTAAAACTCTTGGAGCAGGAAAACGCAATTGACAGGGTGACCTACCACCGGTTATATCCCGGAGAGACAGTCCCCTGCTTTTATGGACTTCCCAAGATCCACAAGCAAGGAATCCCCCTCAGACCTATTGTCAGCAGTATAAATTCAGTGACTTATAACATCGCAAAATACCTGGCAACTATCCTAGCCCCACTGGTTGGACACACGGACCACCACGTACACAACTCAGAAGAGTTTGTTTCTAAAGTCAGGGAGCTCAAACTGGATACAGAGGAAACCATGGTATCCTTTGATGTCACATCGCTCTTTACAAGCATCCCCACCACTGATGCCCTAACGATGGTAAAGAGAAGACTAAGAGAAGACAGCACCCTCACCTCCAGATGCCGACTCAACCCAGACCAGATATGCCTGCTCCTGGACCTGTGTCTGAATACCACATATTTCATGTACAGAGGGGACTTCTACAGACAGAAGCATGGTTGTGCCATGGGTTCTCCAGTGTCACCAATTGTTGCAAACCTATACATGGAAGAAGTGGAGAAGAAGGCACTCAACACCTTCCCAGGGACAACACCATCTCACTGGTTCAGGTATGTAGATGATACCTGGGTGAAAATCAAGACTCGGGAAGTACAGGCCTTTACAGACCACATCAATGCAGTGGACCCTAATATTAGGTTCACTAGAGAAGGCACCCAAGACAACAGGCTGGCTTTCCTGGATTGTGCAGTCATCATCAGACCTGACCGTGGCCTGGAAGTAGAAGTTTACAGGAAACCCACCCACACAGATCAATACTTACTGTTCGACTCCCACCATCCATTACAGCACAAACTAGGAGTCATCAGGACCCTAAGCCACAGAGCAGAGAGCATCCCCACCTTCACAGAAGCCAAGAAGAAGGAAGACAGGCACCTGAAGACAGCACTTAAGGCCTGTGGATATCCAAAGTGGGCCTTCAACAAAGCAGTGGGCCATCCCAGAAGAACAAGGGATCAGTCTGAGACCCAGACCCAGCGGAAGAACCTGGTCATTCCTTACATGGCTGGAGTGTCAGAGAAGCTTAAAAGGATTTTTGGCAAACACCACATCCCTGTTTATTTCAAACCCACAAACACACTAAGGCAGAGACTTGTCCACCCAAAGGATCCAGTACCCAACCATAAAAGGAGCAATATAGTATATGCGGTCCAATGCAGTGAGGAGTGTTCAGACCTCTACATTGGGGAAACCAAACAGCCATTAAACAGAAGGATGGCCCAACACAGGAGGGGTAACAGCTCAGGTCCAGAATCAGCAGTACACCTCCATTTGAAGGAGAAAGGGCACTCTTTCAAAGATGAGGATGTACACATATTAGACAAAGAAGAGAGGTGGTTTGAAAGAGGAGTAAGGGAGGCCATTCATGTGAGCATTGAAAATCCCTCCCTCAACAGAGGTGGTGGCCTCCGGCATAGTTTATCTGCTACTTATCAAGCTGTGCTTTCCACACTACCAAGACAAATCAAAAAGCCTTTACCACCAAGGCCACAGCTAACGACCCATTAACGACCCTTTCTTGATAGGTTTCAGCACCTTAAGCCATGGTTCACCTCAAGGCTAAGGATACCATTGTCTCCCTAACGAGCCTATTTAGTTCATCTGATGAGCCTAAGTGAGGCCAGGGTGACTAGAGGTCAAAGCTGCCTATAAGAGTCAGGGTTTGCACCAGCTGCATTCAGACCGATGAAGCTGTTTGGATGAACAGCGAAACGTTTCTATCTCTCAAAAATGAAGTCCAGTAGCCATGACTCAACTCCCAGATAAACGCACCTGGATGACTGAGAATCTTCACAGACGTATCTGTGGGTGGTGGGATTTACTAAGGGGATAATTTGAGCTAAGGAAATAATTTAACCTAATAATCAGAGCTCTCTATAAAAATATGTGCATCTTAGAATGGCAGAATATCTCCAATCACTAGGGAATCGTGGTCCATGTTCAAATGTAATAATAAATAACTGGTTATATCAACTTGATTTCAAATTATGGTGACATCTTTCTAGGACTTCAGGAGGGGGGTTACATTCTCTTCTTCTTGACATCCTTTGGGACTATGGAGCTTGCCCAGGGGCACAAAAGCAGGCTGTTCTCTTGGGTTGGCACAGTAGGGAAATAACCTGCTGATTCTTGACTCTGCAGGCAGGTGTTCCAACCAACTGAAATTTTCAGCCAGCTGCTACATGTATAGCATAGTTTAAGGTATGAATCCTAGCACATCTCTTTTGGCAAATAAGGTTTGCAGAACTGGTGGAGTAAAAGTAAATTCGTTTTGAGTACTCTATTAGGATGCCGGCTCAGTTGCTGTCTCCATCTAGGAAGTTCTTAACATACTGCAATAAATCCACATTTCAATTACATCTGCCTTTTAATAGTTGACTGTGTTAAAGTCTCTATGCCCTACGGTACCACTGACAATATCTGGCACCATTAAAATGCATTTTCTCAAAACCAATTTTCAGTTTTTGTTGCGTACTTTATATATCTAAAGGAAGCTGCCCTGACTGTCTCTTTTCTGGCTTTTATTGCATGGTGAGGATTCCACTTATCCAATGTCATTCTGTAAGTGTCTGACTGTCTCGAACCTGTAACCTGCACTTTTGACCTGCCTGCTGCCAATGGCTTTGTGCATTGACCCCATCAGCCTTGGCCAAGTCACTTTCTGGCAAGGGTAGAGTCTCTTGTCAGAAAATGGACTTGACAAAGTCACATTGGGTCAGCGCACAAAGGCATTAGCAGCAGGCAAGTCAAAAGAGCAGGTTACAGTTCCCCTCTGAGGAGGATTCCATCGATAAGAGACAGGTACCGCTACTCATGCAACCAATGTCCAGGCTACCTATCTTTGGCAGAATATTTAACACTTGTATCTGGAGCCTTTACCTGAATTTCTTGGACTTGCGCTTTACTCGTGACCAAGAATTTGATTTTCTCAGTACTCATTTTTACACTGTACAGGTACTCATTTCTTGGTTTATTGGCTTTATTTGAGTAACCTTTGCATGCTATCTTAATTGCCAGCTGGTGAATTTTTATCATTTGTGTATCAGATGTTATTGATAACCTCTCTTTTGTCAGTGATGTCATTTGAATTAGCAAAGTCCTCTCAAAATATGCTCTTGGAATAAAAATTGAAAATAAGTTGTGAGAGTACCCATTCTTCTTGACTCCTGTTTGTATTTCTGTGTCATCTACCTTATGATATTCAAATTTGGCCTTTTGTTGCCAGTACAGGTAGCTGATAGATTATGCATCTCTCTCTTAAGTCAAAAATCTCTTTTTATTGAAAACTCCAACTTGAAATATTTGTCTTTGCCAAAGGCTTTTTGTAATTAAACATGAATACAGACCTGTGTGGCTGCCTAGATGCCCTAAGTGCATCTGATCTCACCTGATTTCGGAAGCTAAGCAGGGTTGGCCCTGGTTAGTACTTGGATGGGCGACCACCAGGCAATACCATGTGCTGTAGGCGCCTGGAGTAGGAACTGGCAAGCCACTCCAGTATTCCTGCCAATAAAACTCCATGCACATGGGGCCACGAAGAGTCAGTCATGACCGTAACAGCACAACACAACACAACACAACACAACACAACACACACACACACACACACACACACACACACACACACACACACACACACACACACACACACACACACACACACACCCCTATGTGTTCTGCAGTATAACACCATCTTCTAGGATATGCTTCATGCAGGGAGAAAAATGCAGGCAAGATCTTCCAAACAAACCATAAGCTGCTGACAGACTGTTAGCATAAGCTGAAAACCAGGGAAAGTGGATTGGACTGGAATATCCAGCATAGCCGACTAGAACATTGTACAGGAGTACTCTTGAGTACCTGTACTGCAGTGTTTTGTTGCATGTTGTCTACGTCTAGAAATATATAAATATGAGTGCCTGATGTGCTATGAATAGCACAGAAACCAAACTAGTTAAATGGAAAGTGACTGTGAGAGAGTCGGCAAGAGGGGCTTCCTATACTTATACATATGAGAATCTAACAGCTATCAGAGGTGAGAATTGTTAAATGCCAAATACAGTTGAAACTCGAAAAATCAGAATATCGTGCAAATGTTCATTTATTTCAGTAAGTCAACTCAAAAGTGGAACTAATATATAAGATATGTCAAGCCTTACTTTGGTATACTGTAATTGTGATGATTATGGCGTACAGTTTATGAAAACCCCATATTCACAGTCTCAGAAAATTAGAATAATGTGAAAAAGTTCCCTATTACAGTAGTGCATCAAGAGCCACCACACAGAGACAGATCCTGGACATGGGCTTCATATGTCATATTTCTCTTGTCAAGACACTCCTAAACAACAAACAACATCAGAAGCATCTTACCTGGGCTACAGAAAAAAATAACTGGTCTGTTGCTCAATGGTCCAAAGTCCTCTTTTCTGATGAGAGCAACATTTGCATCTCATTTGGGAACCAAGGACCCAGAGTCTGGAGGAAGAATGGAGAGGCACATTATGCACAATATTTGAAGTCCAGTGTGAAGTTTCCACAGCCTGTGTTGATTTGGGGAGTCATGCCATCTGCTGGTGTTGGTCCACTGTGCTTCATTAAGTCCAGGGTCATCGCAGCCGTCTACCAGGAGATTTTGGAGCACTTCATGCTTCCTTCTGCAGACAAGCTTTATGGGGAAGCTGACTTCATTTTCCAGCAGGACTTGGCACCTGCCCACACTGCCCAAAGTACCAAAACCTGGTTCAATGACCATGGGGTTACTGTGCTTGATTAGCCAGCAAACTCGCCAGACCTGAACCCTATAGAGAATCTATGGGGCATTGGCAAGAGAAAGATGAGAGACATGAGTCTGAACAATGCAGCGGAACTGGAGGTCGCTATTGAAGCATCTTGGTCTTCTATAACACCTCAACAGTACCACAGGCTGATAGCATCCATGCCACGCCGCATTCAGGCAGTAATTCATGCAAAGGGGGCCCAAACCAAGTACTGAGTACATATGCATGCTTATAGTTTTCAGATAACTGATATTGTTCTATTTCCAATCCTTGTGTTATTGATGTTATGTAATATTCTAATTTTTCTGAGATTGTGAATTTTGGGTTTTCATAATCTGTACGCCATAATCATCACAAGTATACCAAAAGCTTGACATATCTTGTTTTGCATGTAATGAGTCTATCGCCTATATTAGTTTCACCTTTTGAGTTGACTTACTGAAATTAATGAACATTTGCACATTTTTTTGAGTTTCACCTGTATAATGCTAAATTCCAAAACTATTTATTTCTGCGCCTAAATGAACGGCACATTTATTGCTAAATACTGTAGATCTTACCCAAAGTTCCTGCCAAGAGCTATAAAACCAAGTCTAACAATATTTACTAAGTCCAGAAATCTCACAGGACTTGTACACAAAGAGGTTCTGGTTTTAAGATATTATGCTTGTCAATAGTTTTGTCAGTCTGTTGAAGGGAGCTTATCCAGGATGTTAGCTGCCACTTCATGCGTTTGGAAATGCAAATATGTTAGGTACACTAGGCACATAGTAAGAGATTGGTTAGAAATTATATCACCAGTTCTGTACCTTTGCTCTTGTTGACTTTTTTGTTGTTTAAGTTTGCCCTTTGTCTTAAAAAGCATAAAAGCAAAACCTGTTCTTTGGTCTGGTTTGCTGGTGGCCAATTCTACCCACTATGATTCTTACGACTCAGGCAGAAGGGAATTTTAATTTGTATAGCTGAAGTCCTATACCTCCCTTAATTAAATTTAAGACTAACTGCGCCAACTATTATAGCAAGGAAATCTAAGTGAACAAAATCAAAATCTGTTGCGTTACCTTGTTTTAAAATTTTTTTGTTCCTTGTTTATATTTTGTTTATATTTCTGTATTAATGAATCAAATTGCTCTTAAGAGATTTGAAATAAAACCAGTGATCTTGAAGCCTTCAGATCCTGCTGATCTCTTATTACATTAAGTGGTGGGTGATGGGCTCTAAGACAACCTTAGCTTACCACTGAGCCCTGTGGCACAGTGGTTAAACTGCAGTATTGCAGTCAAGACTCTGCTCACAATTTGAGTTCAATCCCAAATGGGCTCTTGAAGCAAGGTCGAGTTTGGCTTTGCCTTCCATCCTTATGAGGTCAGTAAACTGAGTACCCAGCTTGTTGGGGGTGTGGCAATGTGTAGCCTGCATAATTAAATTGTACACTGTCCAGAGAGTGTTTTAAACTCTGTGGGTGGTATATAACAGCACACTTTGCTTTTTTACCCAATTGTGTGCTTCAAAATTAGGCTAGAAATTTCACCACTGTCTGCCAGCATGACTGGCTGTTCTTTCTAGACACCATAACCACCTCACAAAATTGCATAATACATACATTGATATACATAGAAGTAAGTAACAAACATTCAGGTGCAGCTTTTCTGATTTCATGTACTATTTCTTTCCCATGGCTGACTTGTGCATCTCCACAAAACACAGTGTATCCCCTTCCAGTCCAGACTTTCATGAGAGCACTGCATTTCCTTGTTCAAAAAATACGCATAAGGGCATTGGATAGGTGAACCACATTAGAATGTGAGGGCATGTCTTATTCCTCTGTTAGAATCAAACACTTATCCTTCTCCATGGGCATTCTGGCACACCAACACATGGGAAAGAGGAACCCATGCTGATCAAAATGTAGCAACAGCAATGGGAATGGATGGCCAAAGAACCATGGGAACCACCCACTGCTTTGGTTGTAACCCAGAACTGCATGGCTGCAACACATCATGAATTCTGGCATGGCAGACCATTCCCTAACCATGGATGTGCACAAGTCCTGTGTTGAGTGGAGACATTTAGAATGCAAACAGAGATGCAAAACACCATGCAACCTTTCAGCAAAAGGAATGGGGATAACCCTGCCCTCTCTGTAGATTTTTTTTTCATTAGAAGCTTTTATATTTGCAGGCAAAAATCAAAGAAAAACAAAACAAAAGACACAAAAGTGTGGCACCTTAAAAGACTAACTTTCATAGTTTAATGTATTGTTTCGTGGACATGTTCACTTCTTCCGACATATAGCAGTCATATAGAAGCTTCTATATGTATCTCTGAACTACCTGAACCATCTGAGAATATGGCTAAAGTGCAGCAAAAAAGTACCAGAGATTTTTTTTTTAAAAAAAGATGCTCATTGCATTGTGGACCTGTACCATCCATGAAAAGTGTTTCACACATTAAGAGAAAAACACAGAAAACCTGTGAAAAAGAAGGGATTGGGTTAGGGTCAAAATGGCAGGAAGTGTGACTAAGCAGGAAGGATGGGATTATGACGAGTCTTCAAAGGTGTATGACATACTTAATAAAAAAAATTTCTTGAAGTCCAAAGCAGAGTTATAGGCTACAAGCCTGATCCCATTTTCTGAAAAATTGGTGCTAAATATTTATGAGTTCTTACTTTTGAGTAGCTTGGTATGAAGGCTATACTGCAATCCTGAACACATTTGTAAGACAGTGAGTCCCACTGAACTTGGTTAGATTTACTTCAGATTACAAAGGCTAAAGTATAAAAATGTCTATACCTTGGTTCATCAAGCATGATGTTAACAGCACTGAATATAGTAGCTGAGGATTTTCAAGGGTACTCAGAAAAGCCACACAACAGTCCGTATATCTTTCTCCGCTTGCCAATCCCATCCCACTCACTGTGTTACTTCCAAGGTGACCAGACAAACACAGCATCCTGATGTAGAGGATCAGACCTACAGCCTTCTCGTCACGGTCTAGCAGCTGAAGTGTCACCAAGTATCACAAAGTTTTCTCAAAGTTGCACAGCAGCACAAAGCAAAATTAACATGCTTCCTGCACAGCTACCTGAAAATGAGACCAACCTTTCCTAAAAACATTTATAGACAGAAGAGCTGCAGATTCCCATATAAAAAAACAAACAAACAAACAATCCCCAAACTACCTACTTATAAGAAATAAATCAAGCTACCATTGGCTCGTCCTTTAAAAGGCAGGGACACATTCACAAAAAGTGGCACAACAACTGTGCAATTGTGAGAACAACTGCGTTTCTTTGAGCAAATATGTAGGAGGAAACCCCATTGAAAGCAGTGGAGCTGACTTCAGACCTAGCATGTGTTGCATAGCACCTGATCTGGGATAGGACAAATAGAAATACAGTGGTGCCTCTACTTATGAGTTTAATCTGTTCTGAATGCATGCTTACAAGTCGAACAACTCATAAGTAGAGCAGCTGTATCTAATAAATAAATAAATAAACAATGTATAAATAGAGCAGACTGCATCTAAAATTTGTAAGGCAGCAACGGTTTTCTGCTCTTAAGTCGAATTGCTTGTAATTAGAGCCGCTCGTGAGTAGAGGTACCACTATACAGCGTTCTTCTGGATATGATTATTAAACTAACAAAAACAGGTAAACTTTTGAGTCCTACAAAAATCTTCATCAGGCCGAGTATTGGAGAGCTTGGAGGATGGGGGTAGAAAAATCCAAAAATCATTCTAACTAAATATAATTATTTAGTGTCAGACTCTGTAGTTAAACTAATTTCCAAGATGGAGACTTCAACGTTAAAGAAGCTTTAATTTCTACCCAGGATAACTGAATTTTCTGTATAGCCCACCCTCACCTCCAGCCCAGTTTTAGAATACCCAGCCCAAGAAAGATGGAGAGTTCCTATGGAATGTTTGGCTATTTTAATGGTCCAATAAAATTATTGCCCACCTTTATTTCTGGATTTGGCACAAAGAGCACCTAAGGCTTGGTTGTTTCCCCCTTATTTCTTGTCTGGATAGAAAGCTGCATAACAACACATGTGTGTTCCTTTTCTCAACCAGTCACAATTACATTAGTTGCTATGGCAGATTTCTATGACCGTGGCCTCACTACCACTGAACTCAGGAGTGTCCTCCAAGCCATTCAGTGCAAACACAGAGACATTTGTCTCTCTGGTTCCAGGAACATGACACATGCAATTGCCCAGGAAAACTATACAGAGTCAGTTTTCTCACACAGACAGAGATTATACTGTATTATGCTAGTTCAGAATGTGGTCATATTTTTCTCTCTGTCTTAAACATTTGCCTGTTTTCACCAGGAATGTTTTGCTTCTTTGTCTGACAGAACTACTGATGAAGCTATTTTACACCAGATTTAACCACAGTGTAACATATTCGTTTCCTTTATCTCATCTAGAAGATTTTAGATGCCTTTTCTGGAAAAGGTGAATACGAACAAATGTGTCTGTGAAGATTCTCAGTCATCCAGGTGAGTTTATCTGGAAGTTGAGTCATGGCAACTGGACTTCTTTTCCTGAGAGATTGAAACGTTTCGCTGCTCATCCAAACAGCTTCTTCATGACAACACAAGTTAGGAGTCATTGGGACCCTAAACCACAGAGCAGAGAGCATCCCCACCTCTACAGAAGCCAAGAAGAAGGAAGACAGGCACCTGAAGACAGCACTTAAGTAAGGCCTGTGCATATCCAAAGTGGGCCTTCAACAAAGCAGTGTGCCAACCCAGAAGAGCAATGGCTCACCATGAGACCCAGAGCTAATGAAAGAACCTGCTCATTCCCTATATGGCTGGAGTATTGGAAAAGCTTAAAAGGATATTTGGCAAACACCACGTCCCTGTTTACTTCAAACCCACAAGCTCACTAAGGCAGAGACTCATCCACCCAACAGATCCGATACCAAACACAAAAGGAGCAATATAGTATAAGTGGTCCAATGCAGTGAGGAGTGTGGAGACCTCTACATTGGAGAAACTAAACAGCCATTAAATAGGAGGATGTCCCAACATAGGAGGGGTAACAGCTCAGGACCAGAATCAGCAGTACACCTCCACTTGAAGGACAAAGGGCACTCATTTAAAGATGAGGATGTACACATATTAGACAAAGAAGATAGATGGTTTAACGGAAGGGTCAGGGAAGCCATTCATGTGAGTATTGAAACCCCTCTCTCAACAGAGGTGGGAGTCTCAGACACAATCAATCTGCCACTTATAAGGCAGTGATTTCAACAGTACCCAGACAAATAAAAAAATTCACACCTCCACCACCAAGGCCATAGCTAATGACCCATACTTTATGGGTTTCAGCACCTTAGGCCATTGTCCACGTAATGGTCTATTGAGTTACCTAATGAGCTTGTTCAGGCCACTGTTCTTCTTATGAGCTGATTTCAGACCAGGGTGACATAAGGTCAAAGTGAACTATAAAATGGAGGATTCACAACTAGCTTTACTCAGACTGATGAAGCTGTTTGGATGAGCAGCGAAATGTTTCACTCTCTGAAGAAAAGAAGTCCAGTTGCCACGGCTCAACTTCCAGACTAACAAATATATGATATTTCAAGACCAATTTGAAAATAAGTAAACATTGAGAGACTGAAGTTGTTACTGTTATTATTGTGTTATTCTATATTGCTATTGCTGTTCTACTACTATGACTGTTGGTTACTAGGGCTATGCTTGTTGTTTTCCTGTCCTTTAGTTTGTAGGAAAACAACACTGATTGGAAATCAACAGCCTGCATTCTGTATTTCCAAAATATCCATCATTATAATGACTTCTAACTTTTCCCTACAGAATGAAGCAAATACACACGTGCAGTTAGGATAAAGTAAGGGAAATCTCTTGCTCTAACTCTTAAAAACCTATCTATTTTTGTCAGTTTGTTAAGTTGTTAGGGTCAACCATGGAAAAGACACTGTAGTATCCACATATCCAGGTTCCAATCCTTATTTGGCCCAAGCAGTTCATTGGAGTTATGTGTGGCAATGGCACACTACTCCTTTCATATCTCACATACCTTGAAATTGTACCAGGTCATCATAAGTCATAAGTGACTTCATGGTACACTGCATAACAAAGAGCCTACCTAGAAGTATTCAGCCAACCCAATTTGCCGCTTACCTCCATAAACGATCAGTATACTGTACATGTATGCCTGTGTTATCCCAAATGGAGCCCTTACTTGGGGCCTGAACTTTCCTGTATTCAACCTAACATTTTCATTTGTGGTTCATCTCTACTGTATAAGCATTTTTCTCTAAGGCTAAAGCAGTGTAAACACCCTGGAACCCATTCCTGTAGCTGTAGTGCTGTCAGATCTAGGAAATAACACAAAAAACATGCTTGCCTATGCACATTTGGCAGCACAGAAAGGCAGAGAAGCAAAGAAACGTGTAAGCCTTAGTGTGTGTGTCTGATTTAATACTTGGGGCATATGGGTGGTTTGGCAGTGAAGACATCCAAGGGTAATATTCAGTCAAGGACACATGGCTGTTAGGACTGTATGAAGTAAAATAAACATAATTTCGAGAAACACATCCACAGAAAGGTAACTAAATCTCAGTCTTTCTTGTGCCCAAGGCCTCTCCCTCCCATATACACACAGCTGATAAACCTAATTCTTCCCTCCTGCCAAGACAATGTGAGGCAGTGATGGGGAGATCAATCGGAGATAGCAGCCATCCACTCTACTAAGCTTCAGTGCACTGTGGAATGCAGCCAAAATACCAGAGTAGGCACAGCACTCTGCATTCCTGGGTGGTGGCACTGAATCTTTGCTTCTCTAACTCTACTGTAAGAATGGAGATGCCTGGAATGGGGACTAAAGCCGGCTGTTCACCCTGTGAAGAATGAGATGCGTCATTCTGGCAACAAAAAGAACCCTCCCCGTCAGGCTTATGATCCTGCCATGTCACCAGCTGTCCATGGAATCTGCACAGAACCTTTTTGTCTGCCAGTGCTGGATGTAGAGAATCAGGACAAGTAGCACCTTCTAGACATTGTTCAGATATCTGTGGCAATGTTCAGTCAAATATTACAGTAAAGAGCATCTGCAGTTCAGAGATAAGATACTGCAATGTGCTATACCACTGAAGAGAAAATTGATACAGTGCCTGCATTAAAAATTGCCTTTAAAAACTGATATGTCCTCTTTTAGCTTGACCTTTGAGGTAAACAAAATGCATGATGTGTAAGATTCGGTGTGAGATGATGTGTCTCTCTCACACTGTAGCTTTCTGATGTAACATTGGTGTCTTGTGTGATTTCTGGGACTTGGGGTTCCCTCAAGCTGCTGGATCCAACCAGGGGATCACAAAGTATTTTCTGGAGAGTCACGGGTCACTTTATATGCATTTTAACCCATGATAAATTATTCCTTCCCTGACCTTTTGGAGTGGGCTGTTATAGTGTGCATATGTATATATGAGAAATAGGCCCTTTGGGGAAGAAAGATTGGGAACAACTGGTCTAAACCAAGTATAGCAACTGCAAAATGCTTTTATAGCATGGTACTTCAGACTGCGATATACACAAAGGACATCACAGGTTACAAACCATGATGGAGATGTGTAATCTCCAGGCTTTAAACCAGGGTACTTCAAGGACCAGATGCAGGGGAGTGGTATCAGGAGACAGATATCTAGTCTCATGCGCTCCCAAACACATCTGGTGGAGCCGCTGTGAGATACAGGAAGCTGGACTAGATGGGCCTTTGGCCTGATCCAGCATGGCTCTTCTTATGTTTTTATGTTCTTATGACATGTTCATAGAGAGCTATGTAGGTCTATTCAGAAGAAGCCACAACACTCCTTTGTCCTGGACATCACCTCATTAGAGATTCCAGTCGGCATCTACTTTTCTTCAGTGACCCTCATGAGCTAGCTAACCCATTTCCATTATGCCCACTCATTTTGGGAGAACAGTCTGCAACCCTGCCTCATGGGTCTCTGCCACCATCACGAATACCCAGTGCTTCCTTTCTGCCACAGAAGGATACAATCTCTCAGCATCTGTCAGCAAGGTGGAGGTACCCTGTTATTCACACGGAAGATTGGTTTGCCTGTGCTTGCAGCCCATTCTGTTACAAGACAAAGGATAATTTCTCTCTTTCGTTGTGAAAGGACAGCACCCTCCCATCTAATCCACCAAAAATATTGTTCTACATTGGGCAAAACTTCCCCAAACCCTAGGATTATTGCCTCAACACCCCCCCCCCCCCTTGCAGTGAGATCGACACCATGGCAAGTGCCAAGCAGAGGTTCTGTAATCATATGCCTCCACATAAGTCCCACAAAGCAAAGTAAAGGAACTGGTAGAGCCATTGAAATCTGAGATATACAGAGAGACATCTCAAGATGTACAGGGATCAAATAAACAAGAAATGTTTATTCTTGCCGTTAAAAAGCTCTAGCTCTAGGAGTTTCAGCAAAGTTTTTGTCAGGAGTGAGCTCTCTTAATTTTTTTGTCTGTATCAGCTCCAATTTAGAAATGCCCATGCTGGGAAGAACAATGCTTTTCAGTGCAACCAGCCTTGAGTTTCGTGGAAGCCATAAGATCTTCAGCAAAATCACTGTAGAATTAAAAAAAACATACTTAAAAGCTTGTAGAATATAATTAACATAAGGGGTGCCCCCTAAATAAATATCTTGCGAAAGTGTATGCGTTTGGGAGGTGTCCTTACATACTCCCACAAATCATCTCAGTGCCTCTCTCTTTCCTCCACACCCAAACTGGGAGCTCTGTCTTGGAGAGAGAGAAAATTCGCCAGGGGTTCGGAGGTCCTTCGACGAACCCCATCGCCCTATTGGCGGCCAACCTAGAATGAGGAACATTGACTGGCCATGCCAGGCAGGTTAAAAGAGGCTCCACGAGGGGGTGATCAGGAGCCATCGGCGCTGCTAACCCGGGGCTTCCTCGGTTCCTTGAAGTACGAGCGGAGCGTTAGCAGCTAGCTCTGAGCTATCTTGGCCGCCACGAGCTGCCGTAGTCGGGCTTTCAGCCCACTCCTTCCCCGGCGGCCAACCCCAGTCGCGCGAATCGAGCGGCTCTCTCGCTCTCTTTCTCTCTCGGATCATGGCGGCCGCCGCTTCCACCCACCCGGGCGCCGACAGGAGACACCCCCCTCGCGGAGGCGGCATGGAAGCCGGCCGGGAGAGGCTGCAGGACGACGGCGTGCGGACCCTCACCTCGGTGGAGCAGGTGGGGCTTGACAGCGGCTCGCCCCGCTTCTCTTGACAGTAGGACTACAAGTCCCGGCGTGCCACGCGTGTGCGTGCTTTCTGGGGTTTGGCCGCTTCTTACGCTCCGGTTGCCGCATTGTATCTCCATTGTGCTGCTGGGAGCCTTAGCAATCTTATGGTCTTATGGAGCGGGTTTGGCTTGTGCAGGGGTTAATGTCGTTAAATTTGGTTTATTCGAAAATAAGCGGCAGCCCGTGGCTGTTGTTTTCAGCTCATTTGGTTTCGTCTAATAAATGTGGGGATTCCTGCTGGAAAGTCATTTTATCTTCTACCTGGTGGTTGATAAAGAGTTGGCTCTCCAATTGTGTATCCTGAGAATTGTCTGTCTTCTTTTGGGTTAACGCTCTGCTCACTCTAGAAGGGCACGTTTTTTCTTCTGCTGTACGCATCTGCTGCAGGAAATCTCTTAGGAAACAATTATTCAGTGGTGGTGGTGGGAGAAAGGTGGAGTTAATTAAAAGACCTGAACAATAGTTTCAACCCAGAAGGCAGGAAAATGTGTGTAAGCTTTTGGAAACTTGAAAAGACAAAATATTGGGTGCAATGTTTCGAAAAGCTGGAGAAATGTATTTTGTGAATTTAGATCCTTTCCCAAAATTTAGTCTGCCTTCAGGGGTCTCAATGCTAACTCTTTGTTAGAAAAATATGCTGAGATTTTGCATACAGTGACATGTGTCCACCTGTTCCATGTGAAAAGGCGTAGTTTGAGAAACAGAATTTCAAAATAGTCTCCAGCAGTATTTCTTTCCCTATCACCATTAGTCATACTTCCATTTATCTAGTTGATGTTTGCAGACATAATTGCACTAAACCTGTTTTGATTTAGAACATGCCACATTTTGTGTGATGAATACTAGTCTTACACCATAAATGTAACTTGGACATTTGCTTTTAATCATACAAACAGCATTTGCTTAAGTAAAACATATGACTGTTATTTTATGAACACATATTTTTGTTGTTACATTGACAAAGTGGTAACAGTTTACTGAAATGGAACTAGATGATGATTTTTACAGGGTTATAAGGGAAATTGGACATTGATATTCTTTTACTCAAGAATGGCCTCCTTGAAGTCAGAGCCAAAATGATCTAGGAGACAGAAATATTCCTTCACCGGGTCTTAAAAACTACCATTGTTAATGTAAGATCTGTGTCCGTTTCTTTGTTTGAGTAGACTGTGATCAGTAGTAGGTGGCTGGCAATTGAGGGCAGCCACATATGACTTTGGAAGAGTGCCTACCCACCTGGGGGTGTGCCTTAGAGCAGGGGTGCCCAAAATTTTTGTAAGGAGGGCCAGATTTGGTGGCTGAGAATGTGTCAGGGGCTGGTTGCTCCCCGACCCTGCCACCCCACTGCAAGCCCCACCCACTGACCCCTTGCAACCCCACCCGCAGGAAGGAAGGCAGGGACCAAGGGAGGGAGGGAGGAAGGTGGAAACCAAGAGAGGAAGGAAGGAAGATGGGGAACAAGGAAGGAAGGAAGGAAGGTGGGGACCAAGGGAGGGAGGAAAGAAGGAAGGTGGGGACCAAAGGAAGCACAGGGAGCCGTGGCCACAGGTCGCCCCTTGGAAGAGGCAATCTGTGCGACCTTGCACCCCCCCAAGCTCCCCAGCGGTAGTGACGGCTCGCCTGCCAGCCCACCCCAGAGCTCCTTGGCGGTGCCAGAGGCCCTCTGGCCTGTCCAACCCCACACTTTCCTCTGCAGTGCCGGTGGCGGCAGACCGCCCGTCCACCCGCCCAAGCTTCCCAGCGGTGTCAGTGTTGGCAGAAGTTTTTTTTTAAAAAAACATGGGGGAGGGAGGGGCAGGCCAGCCAGCCGTGGGCCACTCAGAATGGCCTGACGGGCCGGATTTGGCCCCCGGGCCGGACTTTGGGCAGGCCTGCCTTAGAGGGAACCTTGCTGGCCACTGAAGGGGGTACACAGGGAATGGGGAGGGACCTTCACACCCTTATTAATGCATTGCTTTGTAGGCTGGTTCCTTACAGGTCATGGATCAGTACCAGTCTGTGGTTGGGGGTGGGGATGAGACCTCTGTGTTAAAATACTGACAAGCCATGTTGCAGTTTTATATTGTTCTCCTTTTCCTAACTGGGGACACTGGGCCAAGTTTTACATTTTGTTAAACATGTTTAAAGGGAACCAATAGGGCAGGGCCAAATAGAATTTCTGCAAGAATAAATCCAGCCTTCAGGCAGGATGACAACTAGCCATAGCTAAAGAAATAAATGCCTTGCAGTTACAATAAGCAGAGGGACACAAAAAGAAGTGGGGTGAGTAGGGTGGGTAGCATGAGGTCTTCCCCGATTAAAGGTAAAGGATCCCCACACACATGCGTGCTAGTCATGTCCAACTCTAGGGACGGTGCTCATCTCTGTATTCAAGCTGAAAGAACCAGTGTTGTGCAAGTCCATGGCCATGTGGCCAGCATGGCTGCAAGGAAACACTGTTTTACCTTCCCACTTTTTACAGCGGTACCTATTTATTATCTACTTGCATTTACATGCTTTCGAACTGCTAGGTTGGCAGGAGCTGGGTTTAACAGTGGGAGCTCAATCCTCTGTGTGGCACCTGGGATTCGAACCGCCGAGCTGCCGACTTTGCAGCTGACAGTTTTCGGAGCCTTACTCCATGGAGCCACCACACCCCTGATTAGATGAAACCAAATTATTTCAAAATCACAAAATCATTCATGGAGCAGGAGATTGGACGTGATGGCCTTGTATGCCCCTTCCAACTTCACTAGTCTATGATTCTATTGTTTCTTTTAATATTTTATAATTATTGAGTAATAAAATTGGTGATTATATATATATAATTTAAACTATCTTAGCCCACCTTTCTCCTTAAAAAGTATCAAGGATGGCTTTTACAACATTTAAAAGATAATAAAGTTAATAATAGTGAGCATATAATGCTAATTATTTATTTGTATATATAATATTAATAATATACAGCTGTTGCAAAATATCATTTAAATAGTGATTGGAGGTGCTGTGTTTTAGCCTAATGTATCTGGAAAACACCAGTTAGAAAGAGGCTGTTTTAGGATTTTGGAACAATTGTAATGTTCCTTTATGAGAAAGTGTACTGTACATTCCTCCCACTCACCTTGTTTTGAAGCAGAAGTGTTTTTCCAAAACCTCTGCCATCTGCTTGGGCAACAGACATACACAGTCATGGAGGTCCTTGCATGTGAAATTGTTAAAATTCTCCACCTCTGTTGTAGTGGAGTCAGGCAATGTGCCTGGGATCCAAGGTGGGGGAGAGTCAAAAGGAGGAAAACAAGAAGATACCCAAGGTCAGATATTAGGTATAGATAAGCAAGCTAAAGCAGATCTTTGGAACCCCACAAATCTGACACCAGTGAGAGGAAGAGAACAGTTTGACTGTGGGCGGACTATTGCTTTTTTGAAATCAGCACATTTGCAACACGATATAGGAACACTGAGAGCTGCCTAGATGCCCTAAGCCAGGGGTGGCGAACACGCGGCTCGCGAGCCGCATGCGGCTCCCGGCCAAAATGAATGCGGCTCTTTGCCTCTTATCATGTGTGTGTGTGTGTTTGACGGGAGGGAGGGCGGAGAGAGAGAAGAGAAAGACCGGAGCCCGACCATTCGTGGCAGATCGTCGGAGGAGGAGGAGGAGGAAGAGGAGGTGGAGGGAGGAAAGAGCGGGCCAGCGGGCGGGCGAGCCAGGCAAGCCGGAGAGCGAGCCGGAGTGCCCCCCCACCCCCCATCCCCCGAAGAGGCGCAGCGCTGGGGAGGCTGCCGGGCGCTCTGGATGGCCACCGCTTGAGATGCGCAGCGGGTGGGATTGAAGGAGGAGGAGGAGGAGGAGGAGGAGGAAGAGTGGGCGGGGAGGGCAGGTGATGGAATTGAGCCTGGAGGTGTTGGCACCTCTTCACCAGGCTGGGGACCTCCTGAGCGCAGTAGCGGCGGCGGCGGCCGGGGCTCACGGCCGGCAGCTCCCTCCTCCTCCGGCGCTTCCTCCTCCTCCTCCTCCTCCTCCTCCCCCTCCCCCAAGAACTCACCGATTCCCTTGCCTCCCCTCCGGGAACTGCCTCCCGCACGGAGAGCGGAGGAGTAGCCCGGCCTGGGCAGCCCCTCCACCTCCACCTCCTCGCCGCCGCCGCCGCCGCCCTGCGAGACGATCCAGTTCTGGTGGGGGCGGCCAAGGACTGGCAAGCAGCCGGCGCGACGCGTCGCTTTCCGGCCCCTTCTTCTGCCGCCCGCCCGCCCCGAGCCCCTCGGAAGAAAGCGGGCCACGGCTGCGCCCTCCTGCCGGCTGGCTGCCTCCAGGGCTCCGGCAGGAGGCGAGCGGGGGGATTCTGGGCATGCCAAGCAGCGCACCCCACTCCCTCCCCCCCACCCCGGCGGCCACCTTCCCCCGACCACCCCCGGCTTCCCGGGGAAAGAAGGAAGGAGGGAGGGGAGAGGAGGGGGCGCGCAGGACAAGCAGCACACCCCACTCCCTCCCCCCCACCCCGGCGGCCACCTTCCCCCGACCACCCCCGGCTTCCCGGGGAAAGAAGGAAGGAGGGAGGGGAGAGGAGGGGGCGCGCAGGACAAGCAGTGCACCCCACTCCCTCCCCCCCACCCCGGCGGCCACCTTCCCCCGACCACCCCCGGCTTCCCGGGGAAAGAAGGAAGGAGGGAGGGGAGAGGAGGGGGCGCACAGGACAAGCAGCGGACCCCACTCCCTCCCCCCCACCCCGGCGGCCACCTTCCCCCGACCACCCCCGGCTTCCCGGGGAAAGAAGGAAGGAGGGAGGGGAGAGGAGGGAGCGCGCAGGACAAGCAGCGCACCCCACTCCCTCCCCCCCACCCCGGCGGCCACCTTCCCCCCGACCACCCCCGGCTTCCTGGGGAAAGAAGGAAGGAGGGAGGGGAGAGGAGGGGGCGCGCAGGACAAGCTTTCAAACTCACCGACTCCCTCCCCTCCCCTCCCGGAACTGCCTCCCGCACGGAGAGCGGAGGAGTAGCCCGGCCTGGGCAGCCCCTCCTCCTCCTCCTCCTCCTCGCCGCCGCGGCCGCCCTGCGAGATGATCCGGTTCTGGCGGCGGCGGCCAAGGACTGGCAAGCAGCCGGCGCGACGCGTCGCTTTCCGGCCCTTCCAGCCCGCTTCCCCTTCTTCTGCCGCCCGCCCGCCCCGAGCCCCTCGGAAGAAAGCCAACAAGGTAACAAAAAACACCTGACTGAGCATGTTATATTATGTGTTTAATATATTATTGTTAAAAATATATGCTTTTGTGTGAGTGTTTGTCTGTTTTGGCAGGTCACTGCGTGGTGTGGCTCTCTGACTCTCACAGTTTAAAATTTTGGCTCTTTTTGTCAAACTTGTTCGCCACCCCTGCCCTAAGCACAACCGATCTCGCCTGATTTCGGAAGCTAAGCAGGGTCGGCCCTGGTCAGTACTTGGATGGGAGACCACCAGGGAATACCAGGTGCTGTAGGTGCCTGGAGTAGGAACTGGCAAACCACTCCAGTATTCCTGCCAAGAAAACTCCATGGACATGGGGTCACGGAAGGGTCGGTCACGACTATAACGACACAACACATAGGAACACTGACCTTTAGCAGACTAGATAGCTCAGTAGGTTAAATATCAGAGCCGGGGGCTGGGAGTTTGATGGCCTCCTGGAAGAAGAGGTAGCCTCAAGGAAGAATCACTGTTCTGAAGTGCCCCCAGAAGAAGGAAATGATAAAGCACTTCTAAGTAGCCTGTACCTGAAGAACCCAGGGAAAGGTCACCATGACTAAGAACTGACTTGACAGCATGTAAGTATTATTCCAAGACGTGTTAATCCTCAAAGCTTCCACATATGATCTACACCTCTAGGCTTGGCTACTGAATCCCTTGGTGCCACATCCAGCAGTGCAGTGTATGATTTTTTTTTAATTTTTCAGAAACATATTTGTTTACACTAGCTGTTCCTAACCATTAACTTATTGTGCTTTTCAATACAGCTACAGTGGAACCTTGACTTACGTCATTAATCCGTTCCAGTGGTCTAGACTTAAGTCAAACATGACTTAAGTCAAATGAACGTTTCCCATAGAAAGTAATAGGAAAGCGGATTAATCTGTTCCAGATAATGAAAAAGAGCCCCCAAAACAGCAGTTTAACACAAATTTGACTGGGATAGGAGATTCCTTCCGGGGATGTAAATGAAATGTCTCTTCAAAGAGAGGAGGAGGCAGTGGAATTATAGTCCACAAGTTATATGCCTCCACTTTTTAATGTTCATAGCAACAATGTCTAACATTTAAGTTTTACTGATTTTTAACCTGACGTTCCAAGTTCTGAACAACTCTATGCTTACCATTAGAGTCCCACAACTTTACAGCTCCCCAGCTAAAATGCTTCCATTGTGGACCAGACTTCTGCAGCCAGATTTTTTACAAGACTGAGCCAACTGTCTAACCAGCGAGGCCAGCCCTGAGTTCCCGGCCCTTCTTCTCTTCTGGCAGCAGCAGTGGCTTCGGTGAGGCCGAGGAGCAGCTCCAGGTGCTCTGAGCTGGCCTCGCCGAAGCCGCCGCTGCCGGAGGAGGGGAAGAAGGCAGGAGCAGTTTGGAGGCGGCAGCTGCAATGCTGGGTTGTGGCTGCCACCCAATTCCGGTGCCTTGCGCCGGGGCTCCGAGATGTAAGTCAAAGCCTGCGACTCAAGTCAAACAGGCCCCTTCTTGCTGCAAGTCAAATATGATACAAGTCAAGCAGTATGTAAGTCAAGGTTCCACTGTAGTTGTTTTACAATATTTTGTGGTTTTTAATATTTAAATACTTTATATATTTTAATCATTACAAAATAGTATTAATATTATTCTATTTTATAGTATTCTGTTCTTTTATAATTTGTTGTAAAACACTTCAGGGAAGTGGTTAATAATTATTTTAAGAAGTTAAAAGAAATTAAGGTTGGCATTGATTGTATTTATTATCAATCTGCTTTCCCAGTAAATAATCTAGGTTTTTGTGCTGTACATGCTTCCTACATTTTGACTGTTTTGTGCCAATCTTGTCTTAAAGACAGACATAACTGATTCAGAGGTCTAACTTCTGGGTTACATCAGTAAATGAACACACAAGAGCCAACAGATTTGTCATGTCAGGGTTTTCATAGGTTAGAATGCACCATTTTAGTTCACAAAATCAGGGGTATTTGTGTGTTGGTCATAACAGAGATACATAACAACTCATCTACAATCAGTAAATGAGAGATCTTAGTTATATTTTTGTTAAACATTTGCATTTTCTTTATGCATTGGGCTGTTTCACAGTGTTGTAATGATGTGTTTCACACATAAAATTAGTTGTTGAATTGTCTTTTTGACTGGATGGTGATATCATGTTGATTTGTTCTCTGTGGAGGTTGTTTTAATTTTAGATCTGGAGACAAAAAAGGCCATAGTGTAATAGGAGAACATGTGCCTGCCGTTTACAAATTATTGTCAGTTCCTGGCATTAACCATGGACAGTAGAGTCTCCTTTCTGATATGTGGATTAATCATTCTTTATTTCTAATTAGCTAGGAGGCCATTTAACCTGACATGTTGTAAGGTAATTTTAGTTTTAAATAGTATATACAGGTGAAAAACTCAAACAATTAAAATATCATGCAAATTTTCATTTATTTTAGTAAGTCAACTCAAAAGGTGAAACTAAGTATATGAGAGACTCATTACACACAAAGCAAGATATGTCAAGCCTTACTTTGATATAATTGTGAAGATTATAGCGTACAGTTTATGAAAACCCCACATTTACAATCTCTGAAAATTAGAATATTACATGCCACCAGTAACACAATGATTGGAAATAGAACAATATCAGATCTCTAAAAATATAAGCATGCATATGTACTCAGTACTTGGTTTGGGCCCCTTTTACATGACTTACTGCCTGGATGCGTCATGGCGTGGATGCTATCAGCCTATGGCACTGCTGAGGTGTTATGGAAGACCAAGATGATTCAATAGTGGACTTCAGCTCCGCTGCAATGTTTGGTCTCATGTCCCTCATCTTGCCAATGCCCCATAGATTCTGGGGTTCAGGTCTGGTGAGTTTGCTGGCTAATCAAGCACAGTAATCCCATGGTCATTGAACCAGGTTTTGGTACTTTGGGCAGTGTGGGCAGGTGCCAAGTCCTGCTGGAAAATGAAGTCAGCTTCCCCATAAAGCTTGTCTGTAGAAGGAAGCATGAAGAGCTCCAAAATCTCCTGGTAGACGGCTGCGATGACCCTGGACTTAATGAAGCACAGTGGACCAACACCAGCAGATGGCATGGCTTCCCAAATCAACACAGACTGTGGAAACTTCACACTGGACTTCAAGTATCGTGCATTGTGTGCCTCTCCATTCTTCCTCCAGACTTTGGGTCCTTGGTTCCCAAATGAGATGCAAAAGTTGCTCTCATCAGAAAAGAGGACATTGAACCACTGAGCAACAGTTTTCAGGAGTGGCTTGACAAGAGGAAGTCGACATTTGAAGCCCATGTCCAGAATCAGTCTCTGTGTGGTGGCTCTTGATGTGCTAACTCCAGCCTCAGTTCATTCCTTGTCGAAGTCCCCAACACTTTTGAATTGCCTTTTCCTGACAATCCTTTCCAGCTTGCGGTCATCCCTGCTGCTTGTGCACCTTTTTCTTCCACACTTTTCCCTTCCACATAACTTTCTATTGATGTGCTTTGATACAGCACTTTGGGAACATCCAACGTCTTTTGCACTCTGTACCTTTTGGGGCTTTCCCTCCTTATGGAGGGTGTCAATGATGGTTTTCTGCCCACAGGTAAACAAGATGATTCAAATCATATAAGTCTCCTTGGGTTTTAAGATCTCAGTAGAGGCTGTCAGTCCCACTATCACAGGTGTATGTGAAGGAGGGTGTTTTTGATAAGGAGGAGAAGGTGGTTGTTTTTGATGGCTGCTCCTGAGCTATGGAACTAGGTTGCAGCAGGAAATAATGCAAGTGAGAGCACATTTGTTGTTTTGGTTGTATAAAACTTTAGAAAGTAAAATACTTTCCAATTTATACTACCTTAAGTTTTTTTTATGTAGCCTGCACACTGTAATTAAAATTGTAAACCACCCAGAGACTACTTAAAGTGGTATGGGGCGGTATATAAGCAGAACACTTTTGCTTTGCTTTATAGAGATGCACAATTTCTGGAAACTCTGTTGTGGGGAGGGAGAAAATGGCAGGGAAACTGTTTTCCCACTAATTTTTCCAATTTACTCCAAAGTTTTCCCCCCATGGCTTTCAGAATTTCCAGAAATTTTACATCTCTGGTTTTGGGATTTATTTACAGCCGCTAGAAGAATCACCTTAGTATTAGTGACGGTGATAGTTGAAACACCAAATGTCTAAATGAACAATGTGGAAAATCATGTTTTTGTTAATAAAACACATCTGCCATTTGATCTTTTGTCTTGTTAGGGCAACTGAAGCAGTGAGAAAAGAAACTATTTACAAATTGCTTGGTTGCTGAGTGCATGTGACTGTTCCTCCCAATATAGCATTCAGCCCGGCCACACTTTAGGCCTGGTCTTCTGTCCTGATATGGACAGTGGGGGCATTTAGGTAAAGGAACTTTCTGTAGTCCCATTGTCCTGGACAGACCACTACATGGTGTGTTTTAGGCTTGCTGTAACTCAGAGCCTGGCTGGGGCGGGGAGGTGGAGAGTCAGACAAAAGCAATATGTCCCCAAAGGTTGATGAATCCAGATGATTTTTTAACCGCCCTTGGGGAGTTTCCTACCTCTCTGATGGGTGATTCTATTGAATCCTTGGTTGAACTCTGGAATGGAGAAAATAGCAAAGCAATTGATCAGATAGCTCCTAAACATCTCATTCCTCAAAATAGACCCAAATTGGTTGCTTGGTTGACTGGGGAGTGGCAACATTGAAATGGGTGGCCTGTAAAGGTGCTGGCAGAAAACCCAAATTGAAACAGACAAAGAAACAGTGAAAGGCCTTCGGAAGGCTTACTCCAAGGCAGTAGAGGCAGCAAAGAAATCATTTTTTCTCTACCACTATTGATTTGGCACAATGTCGCCAGGGCAGCTTTTCAGAATATTCAAAAGTCGACTACACACTGACCCATGGGCAGATAACGCAGACCACTTTGTATCTTGCTGCAAAGAATTTGCACAACACTTCGCAAGCAAAACTGAACAGATCCGGGTAACCTTGGATGCTGCTGTTGATGCAGAGCCTGTAAATAAAAAACACCCCACCCTCCTTGTCCTGTATTAATGGATGACTTTCAGCTCCTACAGCCAGATGATATGGTCAGGACTCTTGGGGAGATGAGGTCCACCACTTTTCTTCTGGATCCTTGCCCCTCATAGATCAGAAAAGCTGCTAGGGAAGGTATGGCAGACTGTTTAGGAAGACTAGTGAATGCCTTCTTACAACAGGGCAGGACTCTGGCATGCTTAAAGGAGGCAATAGTAAAACCGCTGCTAAAAAAAAGCCCTCCTTAGACCCAATGATACTGAAAAATTACCGACCCTTATTGAATGTCCCATTCTTAGGGAAAGTTCTAGAGCAGGTTGTGGCCTCGCAGCTCCAGAGGTTTCTGGATGAGATAAGCTACCTGGATCCATTTCAATCTGACTTCAGACCTGGCTATGGGACTGAGACGACTCTGGTTGTATTGGTACATGACTTATGCAGGGAAATTGGTAGGGGATCTGTGTCCCTTTTGGTTTTGCTAGACCTCTCAGCTGCTTTTGATACTATAGACCAAATGTTTTGGACCACAACTCCCACAACCCTTTGTCAATGGCAATACGGGCTTGGAATTCTGGGGGTTGTAGTCTAAAACATCTGGAGTGCCTAAGGTTCGCCACCCCTGCTATAGACCATGGCATCCTCCTGAATCGTCTCTCTGAAATGGGAATTGGGGGTACGGCATTAAAGTAGCTCCTGTCCTTCTTGCAGGATAGAACGCAGAATGATCCGATACCAAAGGATCCAATACCAAAACATAAAAGGAGCAATATAGTATATGCGGTCCAATGCAGTGAGAAGTGTTCAACCTCTACATTGGAGAAACTAAACAGCCATTAAACAGAAGGATGTCCCAACATAGGAGGCGTAACAGTTCAGGACCAGAATCAGCAGTAAACCTCCATTTGAAGGACAAAGGGCACTCTTTCAAAGATGAGGATGTACCATATTAGACAAATAAGAGAGGTGGTTTGAGAGAGGAGTAAGGGAAGCCATTCATGTGAGCATCGAAACCCCCTCCCTCAACAGAGGTGGCGGCCTCAGGCATAGTCTGCTACTTATCTGGGTGTGCTTTCCAAAGTATCCAGACAAATCAAAAAGCCTTCACCACAAGGCTATAGCTAATGACCCATTCTTTATAGGTTTCAGCACCTTAGGCCATTGTTCACCTTAAGACTATGGATACTATTGTCTCCCTAATGAGCCTATTCAGGCAATTGTTCATCTTATGAGCCTAATTCAGACCAGGCTGACAAGAGGTCAAAGCTGACTGACTATAAGATGGAGGACTCCTAGCTGTATTCAGACTGATGAAGCTGTTTGGATGAGCAGTGAAACGTTTCTATCTCTCAAAAAAGAAGTCCAGTAGCCATGACTCAACTTCCAGAGAAAGTAGTGTTAGGTGATTCATATTCGACACCACGACTGTTGACCTGTGGAGTTCCCCAGGGTTCTGTTCTGTCTCCTATGTTACTTAACATCTATATGAAACCACTCGGGGAGATTATCAGGTCTTTTGGGGTTAAGTGTCACCAGTATGCCTGTGGTACTCAGTTCTACCTCTCGTCACCTCTGGATTATAAGGGAGCTACTATCTCAACTTTACATGAGTGTTTAGCTGCAGTAATGAACTGGATGAGGATGAACAAAATGAAACTAAACCCAGACAAGAAAGAGGTGCTCCTGATCAGTCAAAAGGGAGATAGGGATGCAACCTGTACTGGATGGGGTCACCCTTGAAAAAAGAGGTATGCAGCCTGGGGGTGCTTTTGGACCCATCCTTGAGCTTGGATGCCCAGGTCATGGCTGTGGCCAGAAGCGCATTTACACAATTAAGGCCAGTACACAAGTTACACCCATTTCTTGAGAAACCAGCTCTGGCCACGGTGATACATGCCCTAGTGACATCCCAGCGAGACTACTGTAATGCACTCTATGTGGGGCTACTGATGAAAAGCCTCAGGAAACTTCAACGGCTCCAAAATGCAGCAGCCAGACTGCTGACTGGGGTGGGGTTCAGATATCACATTACACCCCTATTAAAGCAGCTCCACTGGCTGCCAATCAGCTATCGGGCACAATTCAAGGTGCTGACCTTGACCTTTGTTGTTGTTGTTGTTGTTGTTGTTGTTGTTGTTGTTGTTGTTGTTGTTGTTGTTCAGTTGTTCAGTCGTGTCCGATTCTTCGTGACCCCATGGACCAGAGCTCGCCAGGCCTTCCTATCTTCCACTGCCTCCCGGAATTTTATCAAATCCATATTGGTTGCATCGATGACACCGTCCAACCATCTCATTCTCTGCCGTCCTCTTTTCCTTTTGCCTTCAATCTTTCCCAACATCACCTCAGTCTGGAATATCTTATAAATGGGGCACATTTCTACTTTTGTGTCCCAGTTGATCAGTGAGGCTACAAAATAAAACAGGCTGAACTGTGCTTTCATCATTGTAAGGCTAATTACACTGGTGACAAGGAGGCCTGTAATAAGACTTCCTGGGGTAGGAACTGGCAAGCCACCCCAGTATCCCTGCCAAGAAAATTCCATGGACAGAAACAAAAGGCTAAAAGACCTTGGCCTACAAAACACTATATGGCCTGGGTCCTGGGTACCTCAAAGATTGAATCTCACAGTATGAACTGACTCGGGTGTTATGGTAATCAGGAGAGGCCCTTCCTTCTATCCCACCACCCTCACAGATACATCTTGTGGGAACTCAAGAAAGGGCCTTCAGACCTTTCCCTTCAGGCAAGCTTTCCATGAATGATGGTCTACCTATTGTGTGTCTTTTATATGAATCTACAGCAGAGGTTCTCAACCTGTGGGTTCCCAGGTGTTCCTGGACTGCAACTCCCAGAAATCTGGCCAGCTCAGTTAGTGATTAAGGATTCTAGGAGTTGCAGTCCAGGAACATCTTGGGACTAGAGATGGGCACGACTTAGCGGTATTCCCGTTTCCGTTTCCGTTACTCGTTTCCGTTACTCTACGGAAACGGTAACGGGAATTACTCCGCCAGAATTCGAGCTCGAACCGACGAACAAACAATTTTGGTCTGATTTGTCGTGCTCGTTACTTGCATCGCGGCGATCGCGCAATGCCAAGCGGCACAGAAAAAAAGTTTTTAAAAGTTAAAAAAAAACCCGATTCCCAGCCCTAAAAGTAGGCGAAAACTGTCTGAGGGCACCTACCAGGCCAGAAGGGTGTTTTATTTGGGGGGGGGGTTCCCCGCCCCCCTCTCCTTGGCTATTGCTACTGCTGCGCTGCTGGTACCAGGCTGGGAGGGCGCATCCATTTGCCATGCAGTGCGGGGGATCCAAAATGGTGACCGCAATATTTTTTTTTTGAAATCGTTGCCCCAAAACCCCACCAAAGCACCACAGAAACGTGCGAAAATTAGCTATTTTAAATGCTTGAATTTTTACAGTAGCAGCAGTGGGTTTTTCTTGCAAAAAAAAGTCTCCGTTTATTTTATTTTATTTTATTTTATTTTTTTACACCTGCGCATTCGCAATGATGGGCTCGCCCATGGGAGTGGACCATGCAAAGTTTTGGAGCCATTCCACCAATCGCATGGCCAGGTTTTGCTGACTGTACCAGGCTGGGAGGGCGCATCCATTTGCCATGCAGTGCGGGGGATCCAAAATGGCGACCGCAATATTTTTTTTGAAATCGTTGCCCAAAACCCCACCAAAGCACCACAGAAACATGCGAAAATTAGCTATTTTAAATGCTTGAATTTTTACAGTAGCAGCAGTGGGTTTTTCTTGCAAAAAAAAGTCTCCGTTGATTTTGATTTTATTTTATTTTATTTTATTTTTTTTACACCTGCACATTCGCAATGATGGGCTCGCCCATGGGAGTGGACCATGCAAATTTTCCACCAATCGCATGGCCACTTGGCCAGGTTGACCACAGAGACTTCTGGGATGTGCCAATCGGGCATAAACAGCCCACTAATCGTAGCCCAAACCCGAACCCTAAGCCTAACCCATACGCCAGTACACTGTCCTTCTAAGTGGGTCAGAGAGGCACCCAGATGCACCCCAATACTCACCCTAACCTCACCCGTAACTAGCCTAATCCTAGCCCTTGCGCTAACCCGTCTTAACCCTAAGCCAGATCTACTTGCATTGCACTACATGCAAGTACGTGAGACACAGCGGGTGCAAAGAGTCTGCCAGTCCGTCACTTGTGGCTCTGGCTGACTCCTGCAGCTCCCTCCAGGAGCCCGCTACCCCCCCCAAACCAGTACTGACAACGAAAAAATGAAAAAACGAACCGACTAATTTTTGTGAAATTTCGCGAAAAACGGAAACGAGCCGAAACGGACTGCCTCCGACACACGACAACTCGAAAACGTCATTTTCCCGAGTCGTGCCCATCTCTACTTGGGACCCACAGGTTGAGAACCACTGATCTACAGGATCACATAGACTTTGTGTTTATAACTACTTATTACCATATGGGTTTACATTGACACTATGTTTTCAAAGTTAGTTTCCCTCACTCATAACTTTACATGGAACTTTACTCCCCTTTAACTGCTCGTGTTCTCTTGTAGCTTTAATATAATGTTGTCTATTAATGCTGTAAGATGTCCCTCAATTCCCTGTTCTCAATACTTGAACATGTCTTAATTGTACTGGACTGTATATTATCCCTCATTCTCTAAGCCAGTGTTTTTCAACCTTTTTTGGGCAAAGGCACACTTGTTTCATGAAAAAAATCATGAGGCACACCACCATTAGAAAATGTTAAAAAAATTAACTCTGTGCCTATATCAGTCTCTAAAAGGTTCGCCATTGCTGGTGTAGGGAGAAGCAGGACAGAGGGGCCACAGATTGAGGCAGCCCGCTCTCTAGCACCCAGTTCCCACTTACCTGTGTTGTTTTTTTAAAGACATTTTGCCCTGCATGGACTTCTGTGTCCAGTGGAGACCTGAGAAGGGGCACTGACTCTCCAGGAACACAAATAAGACCCAAAAGCCCATCTTGCTCTCCACACTGTGGCCAAGGCAGATGCCTTCAGCAGGTCCAGCAACAGGAGGGGAGGAGGATGAAGGAAGGCAGGAAGGAAAGAAGGCAGAAAGTGTTCTGCTTGTATACTGCCCCCATACCACTTCAAGGAGTCTCTGGGCGGTTTACAGTTTAAATTACAGTAGGCAGGCTGCTAGACATACACATATGCAGGCTAGAAATGAGCACGTTTCTATGAAGAGGGGAAAGGGTACGAATGGAAAGAGAGAGGTGGGGGGGGAAAAGAAAGAAAATACAGAGAGAGAGAAGAGGGCGACCCAAGACAGAAAGAAAGGGGCAAGACTTCAAGGAACCCATCGCGGGGCCCCTCAGAGACGTCTCTTCCCCTCCCGGACCCTAAAGGCCGTCCGGCCGGCCGTCCAGCTGTGCCAGTAGCCTCCCCCGCCTCCTCAGCCCAGGCCCGGCGGAGGCCTCCTCCATCCCCTCCTCCTCGCAGCCCTGCCGCGGTGCTCGTGGGGCAGCCGGGCGCCCCTCCTCCCCTTCCCCTCACCTGGTGGTTTGTTCTGGGCTGGGACTCCCGGGCCGGCTCGTGTTGGCGGGCGGGCTGTCGGGCGGCTCAGTCCATTGGTAGCTCCCAGGAAAGGGGTGGTGGTGGTCCAGGGTAAAAAAAGGAGGGGGGAGAGGGAAGCGAGCGAGTCGTGGCGGCGGCGGCAGGCACAGGGCAAACACTAAGAGAATGAGCGGGGCCAGGTCTGGCCGGGGAGGAAGTGCCACGGGCCTCGGGGGGGGGGAGGAGCCAAGCTGGGCCTTGGACGCTATTTATAGCGCCTCCCAGCTGTGGGCTGCCCGCCGGCCCTGGGTTGAATTTCTTTAGAATTTTTCAATTTTTCCCATGGCACACCAGGCAACATCTTGCGGCACACTAGTGTGCCACGGAACAGTGGTTGAAAAACGCTGCTCTAAGCTGCCTTGGGTCTTTTTTCCAAGGAGAAAGGTGGGGTAAAAATACTCTAAAATAAATAAATAAATAAATAAAACCCACATCTGTGAGGAGAATATCTGAAATTGGAAGAAAGTCAAGTTGTCTTCCCTGAGGTCCTAACACACAAAGGCCAAGCATGTACATAGTTGGTAGAAATGTTCCTCTGTGTTCAAGAAAATATTGGATTTTATAACCTCTGCCTGGCTTAAATTGCTCTTGAGGCCTCTTGCTGTTAAAGCTGAAGTGGCTGAAATTACAGTTATCTTCCAGTCATCCTCATTACTGGTTAGATTTGAGCTTTGTTGCTGGAGGCCTGAGGCTTGTGTGAGGAGGAAATCTCTGCTCATTATCTCTCTCTGGAATCGGACCTTTAAGGAAGAGAGCACTTCTCATTTAGAGAGTGTGTGTGAAAATGCTAAAGAGAAAGCTGGAGTGACAGATTACCACACAAAGGTCAATTGAAGCTTTATTCCCTCTGTTGGAATGAGGATGTGACTGGAAACCTGGCTGCCTGTTCTCCTCTCAGCAGTGCCAGGGATGAGTCCTGCACGAGGTGGACAGGAACCTTCACTCATTGACCTGTTCTCTTTCTGGGCAGTTGGTGCCAGCTTTTCTCTTGCTTGGGTTGGGGAAAGCAAATCCAGTTCCTGTATTTTTTATGTGTTGGGAGTATTTTAAGAAAGCTACATGTATATTTTCATAGTTCTAGGTACTTAAAGGTATTTCCTCACCCAACCTATCCACTATGGTTGAGCTCCTTCCCTCCTGTCCTCATTCTTATAGTAGGGTGGTAAGGCACACAGATACCACCCCACAAACACACTGTATCTTTAGGTCTGTGAAGATTCTCAGTCATCCCGGTGAGTTTATCTAGAAGTTGCGTCATGGCTACTGGACGTGTTTTTCTTGAGCGAAAAAGAAAAGTTCTTGAGAGAAAAACAAGTCCAGTAGCCATGACGCAACTTCCAGACTGTTTCTTTAGGTTTTCCTCTTTGCCTCTCTTAGTGATCTTGGTCCCTGAATCCCAGGAATACTTTATCCCCTACCTATTTTATTATAGGATCTAGAAAACAGTTTCTTAGAAGTTTTTAAAATGAATTCTGGAGATATGTTTTTGAATATGGTGCTTCCTCTACCCTTCCAAGCCCCCTTTTCTCCCCTTCTGAGTCTTAGACCATGATTCTTCAAGCGAACTGGTCCTAAGCTGTTCCCAACAAAGTTGTAATAACCATGCAGTACACTGCTGCGTATTGTCACAATGTTGGCCCTCACAAGCAGTGGGAGAACCAAACTAGAGGCCCACTCTCTAACCCGGATGTAAATCCTAGCCTCATTTTTCCTTTCATACAAGGAGGAGAAACAGCAACATTGTTCTACCCCCCCCCCCAAAAATGGATTCCTAGCAGTCTTGACAAGAGAAGAAAACAAAAACAATTATTTGCTGCACAAATCAAACAAAATTGCACAAATGAGACTTTAGAAGTTATACAGATTGTGTGAAACAACAATAGCTGTTGCTTGTTGCATGGACTTTTAAGGATTAGAAGCCCTGGAGAGTTGGGTTTTTTAAGCGATCTTTCCCTTCTGTTTTTGATTTTTGTCTGTACACTTTGTTTCTCCTTTGTAGCACACAGTCAGTTTTCTGGAAATTACACATACAGTACATTGAAGAGAACAAATAATGCCCCTTGTCTTGCATTTGTCTTGAGGCTAGAAATCTCTTAGGGTTTCACAATTCTTCAGGGTGTGTTGTCTTACAGAGACAGCTAAAATGAGAAAATGTAGCAACTATTCTTTGCATTCTCATTCGGGAGTGGGGAGGGGAGTGGCATTACCAAAAAAACTTGCCCAGTTAGTCTGAGTAAGAGTTTGAGACATTTCTCTTGGCATTCTGTGCAATGTTTTCTCCTTGCTTTGAGACAGTTGCCAATGCCCAGCAGTGCTGAGCTTAAGGTGCATTTAGTTAGGCAGGGTCAATAATGTCACATTTTCTTGATATTTTGCTCCCAACTGCGGAGGCCTGGATTGCCAGTAATAAAGAATTTAAAGTATCTGATGATTACCAGATTGTCTGTTCCCTTCTTGGGGTTTTAAACTAATATGTGGTCCATTTCTCTTTGTCCCTTTTATTTCTGCAGACAAAAGTAGAAGACATTGTTCAAGAAGTCTTTGATATTTACACGGCCAATCACCATGACTTGCAGTAAGTAATTGCTTCCATGAAATGAATGGAACCATTTTGCAAGAACAATTTGGAAAGAGCAAAATGCTTACGAGCTTTGTGTTTTGATTTGAACATTAACAGTGATAGTTTTTTGTGTATTTGTTTTGGGTCACTCCTGCGTCCGCAGTAACTCATGGCATCCAATCATATATTGTTTAGGAGAACCCTATAACCCTCTGGAGAACCTTTGGGGCACATGGGTAATTGCGTTGGAAAGTAGACAAGATATTCTGTGTATTTACTTTTGTTTGCTTATGTTAAGATTCAAGCCAATGACGCCAAATACAGCTACGGTGGTAGGTGCACATCTGGAATACTATGTGCAGTTCTAGTAATCCCATCATATAATGGTAGAACTTTGGTAAGTTACTATTCAGGCTAAACCCCTCTATAATTCCAAACATGGCTAGTGGGGGATTCTTGGAGATGTAGTCAACAAAAAAAGTAAATATTCAATTTCTGCATAATGGATATACAGGCTGGCTTTAGGGCCAGTTTTTTTTTGCATTTGAAAGCAATCTTCAGTTGGTGCAAATGATGAGAAATTGAAGGTATGGCAACCCTGTCAGGTCCAGAAGGGAGCAAAGGTCTGGCAAGCTCTCCTGGAATCAAGGTTCTGTTCTAAAGGTCTTAGTAGATCACAAGCTTAACATGAATCAGTGATAGATTGAGGACCAAAACAAAAATGAAAGGGGGAAAAAGCCAATTCACTTCTAGGTGTTAGAAAAAGAATTGTTCAGAGTAAGAGAAGGAACACCACCACATTCTTTGGTCAGCCTCGCCTGGAGAACTGTGTCTAATTCCGTGCACAACTGTGTAAGAATGTGGATGAATTGGGACATGTCTGGAGATTTTTTTTTTTTTGAAAACTTTGGGGGGAAATCCTCCCCAATTTTTTCCATTTCCCCCCTCAAAGTTCCACACCCACCCACCCCCGCCATTACTACAAAAATTGTTGAAATTTTACATCTAGACAGTCTTGAGGAGTCAGGTTGGTGATGGATCTGGAAACCAAGCTGTCTGAAGAATGTTTAGAGAATTTAGACATAACCATGAGAAGACTGAAAATTATTATTCACTTTCAAATATATGAAGGGCTGTCATGTGGAAGATAGACCTCAAGAGGGTAGAAGCCAAACCAAAGGAACCGAAAAGTATTAGAAAATACAATATTGACTTACTGTATTTTTCCATTTACAAGATGCTGCCATATAATAGACACTCCCCCTTTTAAGATCCCAAATTAATAACATTCATAAATCCTTTAGTTCTTCCGTGTATATGACACCCCTTAATTTTTAGTGCCATGAATTTAGGAAAAAAATAGTTTTGTTTACTCGGAAAAATATGGCATTTCCCCTCACCTCAAGTTTTGACCAGAAGTTTGGAGGCGTTTTCTGTAATGGCAGTTTCAAAGAAGGTAGCTGTGTTAGTCCTTTCAAGAATTGCTGGCAAAAATCAAAGAGAAACAACAAAACGAAACATACAAAACATGTGGCACCTTAAAGACTAACTTTCATATTTTAATGTAACGTTTTGTGGACACATCCACTTCTTCAGACGTGTAGCAGCAAAATGAGGTGTGTAATATACTATGTAATGAGATATACATTTCATACCAGATGTTCATTGGTGGATAGGGGAGGGGGAAGCGGAGGGAGAGATGATTAGTTGAAGAAGTGGTGGGAGGATTTGGCCAAGGGTCATAGATATGTTAAGCATTGTTAATGGGTCTGTGGAGGAGGGAGAGGTGATTAGTTGTACAAATGGTGGGGAGGAAGATTTGGCTAGGGGTCATAGATATGTTAAGTATTGCTAACCAGGGACTGTAGAAATGTTAAGTGTGGTACTTAACATGATTTTTGCCTGCAATTCTGTAATGGCAGTGATCACCTTTGGGGTTCCTTTCAGCTATACATACAGCTCTACAACACTATGATCTCCTCCCACATCACAGCTGTTTCCTCTAAAAACAACCCCTACACATGTTCTAATTTAGTGAATAGTGGCTAAATTCTCTCTCATTTAATTTTAAACTTAATTTGCTTGTGAAATTATGAAGAATGGCTTCTCCTTTCGGCTTCTAATTTTTCTCAAGTGCTTCTCTAGCGTTCCTCTGGTGTATCAACCTTATCCGGATTCTTGATATGATTCTCCTTGAAATCTTTCCTCTAGCATATGGTTGCCTAGGGGAAAAATGAAAATGATTCATCAACCTCCCCCTTTTAGAAGAACATCTGCACCTTTTCTCTTCTCATTTCATCTTTCCCACTTGAATCTTCTTGTCCCCTTATTAAATTTAAGTGTTTAAAGTGTGTCTGTTCATGTTGATTTTTCTAGACAACCTGTCCTTCCATTTTCTCTTTTGTTCCATTTCTTTCCCTTTCTGTCTTACCTTTAATGTTTAGTTATACATTGTCAACTTTGGGCAGGCTGGGGATTTTTTATATTTGTCCACTGAAAACTGCTTTTAGGTGCTTGAATCATCTCTCTCTCTCCCTCTCCCTCTCTCTCTCTCTCTCTCTCTCTCTCTCTCTCTCTCTCTCTCTGTGTGTGTGTGTGTGTGTGTGTGTGTGTGTGTGTGTGTGTGTGTTGTCATTGGAAATTGCTTACTAATACAGTAGATCCAAAATGAACAGAAGAAAGCATCTGTTGATGTACCACATTAATAACTAAGAAACTGCAGTGCTATAAAATGTGCTGGCCAGACTGGCTATATAACTCTTAAATGGGGACTAGATTCATTTGTGGTCTGTCAGTGGCTATAAGATATATTCGTACCCCCTGGATTACCCCCTGGATTCCAAAGCTAACATGGATGTCACATTAAACTTGAATTTCAGGCAAAAATCAAAGAAAACAAAACAAAAGACACAAAATGTGGCACCTTAAAGACTAACTTTCATATTTTAATGTAACGAAACGTTACATTAAAATATATACGAAGTGGACGTGTTCACGAAATGTTACATTAAAATATGAAAGTTAGTCTTTAAGGTGCCACATGTTTTGTGTCTTTTGTTTTGTTTTGTTTTTCTTTGATTTTTGCCTGAAATTCTTGAAAAGACTAACGCGGCTATCCTCTCTGAAACGTTAAACTTGGCAATCAAAGGTGGGGGTCAGCATAAAATAATTCTAAGACCGTCCTTGGATGCTGGCCAGAGTACAGGATTAGGTAGGCCTTTGGTCTAATCTGGTGGAGCACATCTTCTGAAGTCCTTGCAGTCAGCCTTAAGGATGTATGTCTGTGAAGATTCTCAGTCATCCAGGTGAGTTTATCTGGAAGTTGAATCATGGCAACTTGACTTCTTTTCTTGAGAGAGTGAAATGTTTCGCTGCTCATGCAAACAGCTTCCTCAATCTGAGGAAAGCTAGTTGTGAGTCCTCCATTTTATAGTTCACTTTGACCTCTTGTCACCCTGGTCTGAAATAGGCTCATAAGATGAACAAAGGCCTGAAAAGGCTCATTAGGTAGACAACATTTGGTTCTTCCGCCGCCACCATGCCACAACCCCTCACTGGGCTCAGGAGCAGCAGCGAAGCGTGCCCTTTTTAAAGAAGAGGAGGAGGAGGAGGGGTCCAGAGGGAGAGAAGAGTTGAGTTTCACCCTGGGCAGGTTGGGGAGGAATTGTGCCTTTTTAAAAAAGTCTTTCAGCAGCCTGGGCAATTGGCGGCAGTGGATCCACCACCGCTGCTTGCCCTGGCTGCTCATAAGCATGCACACGCCTCCCTTGCACCCGCCTGGGGCCCAACTTGACTCTCCTGTCCCACCGCCCCCCCTCCTGCTCTTCTTCCCCCCTTCTCCCTTCCAGCCCCCTCACTGCCGCCGTCACTGTCGCTCTCACTCACCTCTGCCATGTTTGCCACACAGCTGGGGTGGGCCGAGCCAGCAGCGGGGCAATTACATTGCCACTGCGGCACAAGTAGGAGGAAATGGCTCGGAAAGGGAGCAGGAGGAGTGGCTGCGGCAGTGGTGGGTCACAGTCCCTGTGAGGCGGCCATGGGGGTGGGAGGAGGAGGGAAGAAGGGTGGGTGGGAGGAATCCATGGGGGCGGGAAGACGGGAGATGTCACCGCGGCTCAGGCTTCCCCGTGGGGCTGGAACTCAGCCATGGGGCACCTCATTCGGGCTGGGAGGCTGTCTAGAGGGGTGCAAGATAGGGGGTGGAAGGGTTGGGGTGCCTCTGCTTTCTCTGTGGCAACCTGCTCCCCTCTCGTCCGCTTTCCTCCTTTGGGTAGTGTTTTTTTGGCTGAGAGTGCCCGGATTGGTCCCTTGCGATGCTCCCAGACTTATTAAGGGTGGAGACGAGGAAGCAAAGTGAGAGACCTTGTGCCATTTTCACCAAGGGGGTGTGCAGGTTAGTACTCCCCTGCTCCCCACCCCCACCCCCACCCGATGGATAACACCCAGAATCCCAGGCCAGTAACTTTCTCATGCCCTGATGGGTTTTCCTATCCCCCTCCCATCTTGAGGTGAAATTTGTTCCGGGCAAAGGGGACTTCAGGAAGTACATCTGCGTATGGCAGATGAGCTCCACGTGTGTTCTGAGGTCCTGGTGTGTTCCCGAATTTAGATTGGCTGGTGATCCGCCCCTTGGAAGGGGTGATCTACGCGACCATGCATGCCCCTCCCTTGCACCCGCTTAAGCCGGGTGCAAGGGAGGCGTGAGCATGGTCGCGTGGATCACCCCTTGGAAGGGGTGATCTGTGCAAGCATTCATGCACCTCCTTTGCACCTGCCCACATCGGTTTGAGCGGGTGCAAGGGAAGCGTGTGCATGGTTGTGTATGTCACCCCTTGGAAGGGGCGATCCGTGCGACCATGCACACACCTCCATTGCACCCGCTTGAGCCGGGTGCAAGGGAGGCACGTGCATGGTTGCACAGATCACCCCTTGAAAGGGGCAATCTGTGCAAGCATGCATGCACCTCCCTTGCACCTGCCCGTGCTGGCTCAAGCGGGTGCAAAGGGAAGCAGGTGGATGGTCAGCCTTCCCATAAGAATGCATTGAAATCTGTTCCCTCTGGAACTGAACTGATTGATTTTCAATGCATTTATGTGGGAAACCACTGCTCTACTTACACATTTTTCTACTTACAAGCGTGTGCTCAGAATGGATTAAATTCGTAAGTAGAGGCACCAATGTAGTAGCCCTCAGGCACTTTGGGCCGGAAAAAGTGGACCTCGGCCTGTTCCAAGTTGGACAGCCCTCGCCTAAGGTGCTGAAATCCATAAAATATGGGTCATTAGCTATGCTCTCGGTGGTGGAGGCATGAAGTATTTTTGATTTGTCTGGGGATTGTTGAAATCACTGCCTGATAAGCAGGGCCGGTGCTAGGTTTTTTTGCACCCTAGGCGAGGGGCGGTGGGGGCGGGGCAGGTGGTGGTGGTGGGGCGGTGGGTGGGCAGGGTGGTGGCGGGCGGCGGGGTGGCGGGGGATGGCGGGCGGCGGGTGGGCGGGGCAGGGGGCGGTGGATAGTTAGGGTGGGGGCGGGGGGCGGGGGGCGGGGGGCAGCGGATGGAGGGGGACGGCAATGGGCACAGTGGGCGGACAGCGACGGGCACGGGGGGCTGCGATGGGCGCGGGGGGTGGCGGGCAGACGGCGACGGGCAGCTATGGGCAGATGGCGACGGGTGGCTGGCAGGCGGTGGGGGAGATGGACGGCAGTGGCCAGTGGCGGGGGGCAGCGAGGGGGCAGCAGGCTGGCAAGCGCCCTCTCTCCATTTTGGCACCCTAGGCAACTGCCTAGTTCGCCTTCATGGAAGCGCTGGCCCTGCTGATAAGTAGCAGCTAGACTGTGCCTGAGCCCCCCCCCACCTCTGTTGAGAGAGGGATTTTCAGTGCTTACATTAATGGCTTCCCTGACCCCTATCTCATACCACCTATCTTCTCTGTCTAATATGTGTGCATCCTCATTTTTGAATGAGTGCCCTTTGTCCTTGAAGTGGAGGTATACTGCTGATTCTGGTCCTGAGCTGTTGCCTCTCCTATGCTGGCCCATCCCCCTGTTTAATGGCTGTTTAGTTTCTCCAATGTAGAGGTCTGCACACTCCTCACTCACTGCATTAGACCGCATATACAGTAAGACCTCGACTTAGGAGTTTAATCTGTTCTGAATGCATCCTCGGACGTTGAACAATTCGGAAGTTGAACAGCGGTTTCTCATAGGAATGCATTATGAACAGATTAATTTGTTCCAGAGGCTAGGAAAAAGATACAGATATCAGGTTTTTTGTGCAAAACTCTGTATAAACTCCTCTTTAAAGACATGCACACTGCACAGCAATATAACTTTTCAGGAATAAACATTTCCAACACCACATTTATTTTTGAACATGATGCCGAACAGTTCAGTGCAGTTTAAAGACAGCAAGGCACAATGGACATGCCTCATGCTCAGCCAGCATTTTCAAAGACCACAAATTTAAAAACAACCTTAAACATGGCATGGAAACAACACCCCCCACACAACCATCACACATGCAAAAAAGAAAAAAAAATCAAAAGACCCAAGAATTTCAAAGACCACAAATTTAAAAAAAAACTTAAACATAGCATGGAAATACCCCCCCACACACAACCACCACACATGCAATAAAATAAAATAAAATAAAATAAAATAAAATAAAATAAAATAAAATAAAAGAGAATAACAATCAACCTACCTTTCCAGCAGTAGTGAATTGCAGGGAAAAAACTCCCCAGAACTCTTCACAACAACTCCAACTCTCTCAAACTCTCTTCAACGCTCTTAAACACTGCTCCGCATCTCCTCACTTCATACCTTGTGCAACCCACAGAGGTCTGGAAGCATGGTGCAGGTGTTTTTGAAACCTCCCAGATGCAAAGTGCCCTGAGAGAACCAATTTTTGGAAAAAAAATTAAAAAATCCATAAGTCGAGCAAATCCTATCTAAAATTCGTAAGCCGGCACTTGAAATCGCCAACGGTTTTTCGCTCGTAACTCAAATGTCTTGGTTGTCAAAGCACTCATAAGTTGAGGTCTTACTGTACTATATTGCTCCTTTTGTGTTTTGGTGTCGGGTCCTTATGAGCCTTTTTCAGACCAAGGTGACATGAGGTCAAAGTGCACTAAAAAATGGAGGACTCGCAACTAGCTTTCCTCAGACTGACGAAGCTGTTTGGATGAGCAGTGAAATGTTTCAATCTCTCAAGAAGTCCAGTTGCCATGACTTAGTTTCCAGAACCTTAAGAATGGGTACATAGGACAGGTATAGAGCCAACTGATAGAAATGGTTCTACCTGAATAGGTCATTGTGAACATAATTTAAATTATTTTATGGTAATTTTTGATCTCTCCAGGTTTGTTTTGCACCGGGAGAAACACTTCCACTACTTAAAGAGAGGGCTGAGGCAGCTGACAGATGCCTATGAGGTAATTCTTGCAGGCTGATGAAATATGTCTTCTTCCCAGTTATTTTCTGCCAGCTGATGAAACACTGCTTGCTCAAATTGCATCACATAAGGGTAAGGAAATAATAAATTGAGGCAACTTTTATCTCAAGGCACCTATGGCTCCTGTGTAGTCCTTTTCATCACTGGGAGGCCATGAAGGCTGCAAGACAGGACAAAGAAGTCTCTAACTATCAACAATCACTTTATGGATAATAATTCATGGATAATTAGAGACATCCTCCATAGGATCATGACACTGAAAGGGATTACATCGGAGCCACAAATCATTTGGGACAGGAGCAGGAAATTTCTGAAATAAACGTCCCAGCTGATTATGTGATCAAACCTAAGCAGTAGAATTGATATGAACTTATTGGTATCTAAACATAGATTTCTCTCTGGGTTAGCTTGATACCCATGCTTGCATTTCTCAGGAATGCACGAGGATCATAGGACCTGGATTTACAATATGGCCGAAAATGTAGCTAACACCGATGCTGCCACTACCACTGCTACTACATTACTTTGGATTTTGGCTAAAACTTGTATCTGTTATGTAATACTAGTCAATATTTTTATAATTTTGATTGACCTTGCCTGGTAGTTTTGAATTATAATGCCATAGTTGAAGTCAAAGAATGGGGAAAATTAACAAAATACAAGGATTGGGCAAAACATACCTCAGCGGTGCCCATTGTCATCAGGGCTTTGGGAACAATATTAAGCAGTTCCAAGCAGTATTATGAGCAGTTGCACATTCCAGAAATAACATCAACAGAGCTGCAAAAATTGGCAATATCAGGAACATCAATCTTTAACAGATACTTAAGGTTTTGGTTAAAACTTGTATGTTACATAATACCAGTCAAAGTTTTTGTAATTTTTATTGACAGTGCCTGTTATTTTTGAATAATAATAATGGTAACAAATCTTAGAACTGCAGAGCAGAAAACCAGGATTATGTCTTTTGTTAAGTGCTGCAGCTTCTGCCCTCAGCAGAATTAGCAGCCTGGGAGTCTCCTGTCAATAATTACACCGGCTCCAGACTGCTGGTTCAAGTGCTTTTTATCATGGAAGGAGCTTTTAACAGTGGTTCTCTCTCCCTTTCTTCCCACAACCCAGGGGATTCAGTTCCCTGGCTTCAGTTCCCATCACTGATATCAGTGAAGTCTTGGTAATAAACATGCCCAGTCTGGGAACACACTTGGGGCCTTTTAATGAGGGTTGGCAGAGTTGGCTGGCTGTAAGTGATGGCTATCTGCTCCGTCTTTGTATTGCTCCCTCCTCCTCTCCTGCTGGCACTGGAGTTGCCAGCACCTTAGCTGTGTAGGGGTGGGTTCTTCAGGTCCTCTTGGGTGTCTCAAGGGCCTGGGAGTTGTAAGCACAGGAGTTGGATCTGGCACAGGCATAGGTGCCCCCTGGCTCCTGCCTCTCAACACCAGCATACAGAGCTCTGGAGGTGGAGTGGCTGCAGTCCCTCATCCCAACCTCTACTTCTGAACCTTGGGAAACCACCTGAGGACACCTGCCAGATATTGCGGTTTGGTTCCTGGGACAGCTCCACCTAAGCACGCCGGATGGGTTTCAGCTCCTCTGATACTGAGCCCCAGGTCTTTGCTGATGCCTCACCAGGTGTCCCCAAACCTAAAGAAGGACCCCAGCCTTCCTCCTCACCCTCATTTAATCCCCCTCCTCTGCCTGCCTCTTGTGCTCCCTGGTGCTGCTCCTCACTTCCCTCCCTATAGACTCCCTGTGCTTCTCTCCTCTCTCTCGCCTTCAGACTTCAAAGCAGCTGCTCTGCCCAACTTTCAGGGGTGTGTGTGGGGCAGATGGCCCACCCAAGGCACACGGATAGTGGCCCACTCACCCTGGCCTTGTTAAATGTGTCCTTCTGTAGCCAGTCTGTTTCAGTTCTAAGACTTCTAGCTTTGAAGTTTAAAGCTTTGTGAAATTATTACCCCATCTTTCGTTTTATCCATGCAAAAAACAGATATCGATGTCCGGAATAACGAATTTACTGTATTTTTAAAGTGGCATATAGAGAATCCCTTCGCAGATGTATATTCCAGTCTCCTAGACTTGCACTTTATTTTCCTGCAATTTTATTCGGGTTAGCTTTTGTCATAGTAGAGTCTTGCCTGTTCTGCGGCTGCTGTCGGGTAAGAAATACATCCTTGACAGCTTTGTCAGGCATGGTTTTGAGCATCTCTTGTTTCTTCTCTTGTAGTGCTTGGATGCCAGCCGGCCATGGTTATGCTATTGGATTCTGCACAGTCTAGAGCTACTTGAAGAGCCCATCCCAGAGTCCGTAGCTTCAGAGTAAGCCCTGTTTTATCCTTAGCCTCTCTTCCTATCAGAGTTTATTCCATGTGTTGCAAAATACCCTAATTCGAAGTGACAGAGCAGAATGTGATTCCTGCAAACCTTGGCTTTCTTACCTTTTGGGAGGAAAGACAAAAATCATACAATCTCTGATAAAGATCAAAAATTGCTTTAAAAAAGATTTTGGGCTTTGAGTTCTGTGTTTTTACAGCTCTCCGTTTTGTTAACCACATACAGTGATACCTTGGTTTACGAGCATAATTCGTTCTGGAAACATGTTTGTAAACACTCTTCTATCAAAGCAAATTTCCCCATAAGAAATAATGGAAACTCAAGATGATTCGTTCTGGGGTCCCATAGACCACATATTGTACACATAAAATGCCAAAACTTACAAAAGAAGTTGGCTAGAAGTCCACGCCTACACCATGGTTTAGGTATCTGGCTGCGAAATCTGCTCTGTTTGGGGACTAACAACTGTATTTTACTCTGCGTTTTTAATGTAACAATAATCAAGTGCAATTTGTAACCCTCTACTCACTTGACCAGCTGCCCCATGACTGGAAATAGTTTGGGGAAAAAAAGAAAGAATGTTGAAAACAAATTACGGTAAAGAAAGATACTGTATAAAGAAAAAAAAACCTAACCCTGCACTCCCCTTTGAAAATGTTCCTGGCTGGTGCAAGGGAGATCTCTATTTCTCTCTCCTTCGTCTGCTTTGGGGTCTGCCTGAGATGGAACGTTCCAGACAATCACCCACAATCCAGCAGGGAGAGAGAGAAGGAGGGAGAACCACCATTAACTCACTTGTGATCATGTGACCTGCTCCAGTGCTTGTACACCAAGATAAATTGCTTTTTTATCAAGGCAAAATTTAGAATAAATGTTTGTTTGTCTCGCAAAACACTCTTTAACCAAGTTACTCTTAAACCAAGGTATTACTGTATTTAGTAAAGCTGCCTATCTGTAGACAACTGAAGGTAAAATCAGAACTCAACAAGAATAAGTGCTAAATATTGTGAAAATCATGTCCTGCTGCACTTTCTAATTAACAAATTATAAGAAAAAGTGATTCCCAAGAGTCTCCTTTATCCATGCGTACTGTATGGATTTCTGAGCTGACCTCCTAGTGTCTCTGCATTATGCATGCAATTTTTTTTCATGTACACAAGAGCTCATTGTCTTGTTTGCCTCACTCCAACAATAACCTCTCAATAGCTTCTTCTAGAGTGTATGTCTTGTGATCAGCACAGTGGATAGTGGGTAGAGCTTTATTTCAACCCCTTAGAAAAATAAACCCATTCCTTCTCTCACCCACCCCCATTGACTTGATTTCCTTCCTATTTTACTTTATTCATAATCATAACTCTTTTATTAGTTCTTCACGGGTCAGGGTTAACAAATGCAGGGGGGAGGAGGGAGAACGGGTGGCTAACAGGAGGTGATAGTGGGAATGTGTTTCCTGCCCCTGAACACCTGAAAGATCTATGCTTTCATTGATTTGTCTCTCCAACAATGCACATTGCAGCTATTTCATCCGCAGCTGCTACAGCCCATTCACCACTTGATTGCCATTTTTCTGTTGACAAGCATTTTGGTACCAGTCTTTAGACAAAAGACAGGCAATCCACTTTTAGAGTTGTTACCTCAAACCTGCCAGCGATTTTGCTGCGCTGGCATAACCTTCGTGAACGCACGGGCCGCCTCTGTGCTCCTTTGAGGTTACAGAGTAGGACTTTGTGGAGCAAAGGTTTCTTTATGGGGGGAAAAACACACCAAGAATTAAAATTGCTTATAAATGCCACACCACTATAAACAGACCTACCTTAATTTGACTTTCAAAGCCAAGGCGTGTGCGTGTGTGTGTGTGTGTGTGTATCAGGTCTGGTTTGTACTTGGGATGTAAGACCATTGGTGTGTGTCAATGATATTTAGGTGTGGATCAGATGGAACTCCATGTGAGACCCTGGTAAGCTGTTGCTAGTCAGAGTTGGCAATTCTGAGGTAGATGGATGGACTCTTTGTCTGTGGCTAAAAGTCTGTTGCCAAGACCTGAGCTGATGATAATATCAACTGTGAAGATTTTTCAGAAATCATCCTCATCAGCACTGTCACTGTCATCATCATCATCATCATCATCATCATCATCATCATCATCATCATCATCATCATCATCATCATCATCATCCATCTTGGAACTGCAAAGCTGGAAAGGACCATAAATATAATATATTCAGCTAAAAATGCCTACTCACCCCTGAAGGTGCCAAGGCTCCCCGGGGGATCCCTTTTGTCTTTTGGGGAATCTGTTGGGGGCTTCAACATGAGAGGGGTTTGTTAATTTTCTAAGACTGCTGCCACAAGGTCGTTTAAAAAGCAAAGAGAATTTTTGAAAATTAAGTGTCTCCAACCTCCAATCCCACAGCTCACAATGGAAGGAATTCCAGAGGAATTGGAATATTTTTATTTCTGGTGCGAAATTGCTGCTCTGACATCATTGTCCTTACATTGCATAGATTAAGGGATTGGATTTCAGCTGGTACCAGGCAGGTTCCTATGATGTTGGGTTTACTGTATAATGCTATGGTTTAATATTAGAACTAAACAGCGCGTCAATTATAGATTCATTTTCCAACTTGTGCCCTTGGGATGGACACATTTAGAGGAACTGTGGCTAATCCTTTGTTGATACTTAGTGTTGAAAGGACTCACTCCCCCTCTCTCCCTTTTATGTCCTGGGTACAGAGTTGATGAGACTTCTTCTGTCCCACTCCGTTGGCTGCTTGTATAGGATTTCTTTGAAACACCAGGAGACTTCAGAGTTCGGCTGAATCATGCCCAAGAGCTAGTGCTATTGCAGAATGTGACAAGCATAGAAAAGTCTTTCTATTGCTTATTGAAGTAATTTATATCCTGTTTTTCAGACAAAAGTATTCCCAGTGGACCTTATAGAATAGATCATTCTTAAAAAGGTGAAAGATACAGTGCAAAAGCCAAATACTGTATAATGAGGAAGAAAGAGGATGTTAAGCAAACATCAGACGCCATTTCTCAGCATGCTAAGGAGTTAAACTCAGCAACTGCTGGTCTGCAAAACCGATGAAGCTGTTTGGATGAACAGCGAAACGTTTCTATCTCTCAAAAAATAGTCCAGTAGCCATGACTCAACTCCCAGTTAAACGAACCTGGATGACTGAGAATCTTCACAGACACCACCTACAGTGTTTTCTTTTTTAAAATTTATTTATTTTCTGGATAAGGGACATTATAAGGAACAAATTAGGAAAGAAATGTGGTTGAAGTAAGGTTAGAAAGGGAGGGTAGGGGTAAGGGAAAATAGGGGGATGCAGGATTGGCAAGGCACATTGCAATTCTTCACTTTCATATTTCATATATATACATATCAGTCAGGACTTATATAGATAGTATATGTTACACAATAGTTTCTGGCTGTTGACATATTTCAAATGCAAACTCTTGATTTATTTGTTTTTTGTATAATTATCTTTTTTAAAACAACAAATAAAACTTTTCACAACTTTCCTGATGCTTCTGCTTCTGTGGTGTCTCTAACCATTCAGACAGCGTTTTCTGTCCATTTGTTCTTTTTGACCCTTCCCATGACATCCTCAGAAGCTCGAAATGAAATAATAGCTCCCAGCTGTGAAAATATGTATGCCACATGCGGGGCAATGGAAAGAGCAGTAGCAGTAACAATACTGAAACAAAACAAAATGGTTAGCACTTGCTGCTTGTCTCAAAACGAAGCTCATGTTGGGTCTTTCCTTTGGAACCAGTGTCTGCCAGTTCCTGAGCCACTGCCAGAGCCCCAGTGGAGGATTTGGAGGGGGCCCAGGACAGCATGCGCATCTCGCTCCTACTTACGCGGCTGTCAATGCTCTTTGCATTATTGGCACCGAAGAGGCCTACAGTGTGATCAACAGGTAAAACCAGAAATGGGGCTTTCTTTTTGAAATAGTTGTCTGTTGTTTGGAAAGTACTGTACAGTAACTGGTTTCATTGCTCCCCTGACTTCAAAGTAGCACAATACATTCCAACCAATGCTAGTTACTAGCATGCTGGTTGAAATCCTGCTGGTGTAGCTGCACCTGTAAAAGGCTGATCATATCATTAGCAAGGAGATTTTTTTAAAAAAATTAAAACACCTTCTAGTTCTGCCCTGAGGTTCCCATGGCTCCCCTGCAATTCTTTCATTGCCGGGAGGCTGTGGAAGGGGAGAAAGAAGTCTTTAATTAACAAAATTCATCCCCACTTGAGTGCAAAGCCACCCAACTCATTTATAAGGAATTACAGGAGGAACTCGAATGAATGGCAGTCCACCCTTGAGGTGGCATCATTTCCCCTATGCCTGTGTAAATTAACTGGATATTGATGATGGGCAGACTCAGAATGAAGTAGCTTCCTGCGTTCCTGCTGGCTGAGATGAGGAATGGGGGGAAAGGTTGACATTTTGCAGGATTATCTTGTGTTCTCAGAGATTTTAAACCCTACGATGTTGAAAATACTTTTGATCTAGGCTGGGCTGGGCAGAAAGCAGTTTGGGATTCTATGGAAGATCTCTGGACGATTTGCTGTACCTCCAAAGGCTTCCAATTCCCAATGGCATAACAGTAGCAATAACGAAATGATTTTTCCCCCCACACCTGAGTTGAACTCCTGAAATGAAGCAAACTTAGTGATAACTTCAGGTTAGTGAAAAAGCTGTGAGTTTTGAGACATGGCCTGAAAACAAACAGGTGATGTGTTTAGGGGGACCTTCTTCTTGTCTTTTGCACCTAGCTTGGGATGGGAGATCTTCAGGCACTGGTTGAGTAGATCCAGCCGTTAGAATCATGTTGTGCAGCTTTATTCCATGAGAGGCTGAAATGGGAGAAGGAAAATTTTAATGAAAACTGTTCTGTCTGATGATGTCAGCAGCCTTAGTCAGTATATGAAGTTGCACAACAGGATTTTAGCTGGTAAATCTGACATATCTGTACAAATCCTGAAAATTCTTGTATTCTGTCCCTCTCACCGCCCACTCCTCCGGTGCCTTTTGTCTGGCTAAATGTGTTGTTTCTCTTAATAAGGATTAATTTTCCATATGGATTTACTGGTTTTGGATTTCAGGGAGAAGCTTCTGGAGTATCTGTATTCCCTGAAGCAGCCCAACGGCTCCTTCATCATGCACATAGGAGGAGAAGTGGATGTCAGGTATGCTGGGAGCATCCAGGTGTTTCTCTTCCTGCAAGGGCAGCATCGTAGCTGTGGATGGCTGCAAGATTCACGCAGCTACATCTGGCTTCTAGTAGGTTAGAAAGCCATCACGTGCTTTGGACGGTTGAATAAACTGGGTATTCAGGGTGAAGGAGGCAGGAAAGGGGAAAGAAATACTGTGTAATTCGAAGCAATGAGTGGCTTGTAAGGGAGAACAAAGGGCACACATGGTCAGAGTCTTTTGTTTGCAACAGAAAATCCTATCAGTGAAAAAAAGCAGCTGTCTCAACTTCTGTGGCAAACCCAGCGAAAGTGGCTCTGGCTCATATTCAAAGATCAGTATTGTTTTCAGGCCTCCCCCATGCACGGATCTTCTCTGGATGCCCTAAGAACATCCCTTGAAGAAAATGTTGTGGGGATACTGCCTTAATTAACAATTTGAATATATTCTATCCTCTTTGCAATTATGAATGTACAATAACTTAACCTCCTTGTATTTGTCCATGTAGCTTACTGCCACATCTGTTATGGATAGTACAGTTTAATATTATTGAGTTCCTCGCCCTACAATGGCAGTAAAACACTTGGTGTTCTTTAATCATCTATAGATTCTGAATAGGCTTGTATTTAAATCTCAGGAGTGCCTATTGTGCTGCATCAGTGGCTTCACTTACCAACATCGTTACACCAACACTTTTTGAAGGGACAGCCGAGTGGATAGCAAGGTAAGAAAAGCATTGCCTTAGAAACCTGTCACTTTTTGTATTGGCAGTGTGGACTGTGCTAAAGTGCCGGCGGTAAGAACCTGTTGGGAGAACAAGATATTTCTTGTACTGGTATTTTGGAGGGAAAGAATACATATCCGGCTTATATGGTCTGTTTTTGTGTTTGTTTTAAATTAGATGTCAGAATTGGGAGGGTGGGATTGGTGGTGTCCCTGGCATGGAGGCTCATGGAGGATACACCTTCTGTGGACTGGCAGCGCTGGTTATTCTGAAAAGTGAACACATCTTGAATTTGAAAAGTTTGTTGGTAAGTAATCATTGGTCATCATTGCTCACGGTCTCCTCAGTATTTCTGCATTTCAGAAAGAGGCATTGTAACCATCACCATGCCAAAATGTTTTGATTCCTTAGGACATTGTTGGCGAACCTATGGCATGGGTGCCAAGGATGGCACTCGGAGCCCTTTCTGTGGGCACCCGACATCGCCCCTTCACAGCCACCTGTATTCAAATTAAATTGCTGTATTGGCATTTTGCGAAAAAATTGTGGGTTCTGAATTGCATTTTGGGCACTCGGTCTGTAAAAGGTTCGCCATCACTGGCTTAGAGATGGCGAACTAAGGTTCGCCATCACTGGCTTAGAGATGGCGAACTAAGGTTCGCCATCACTAGGTTTCTGTTATTTACGTTCACCTTCACATCCACTTTTAAGAGCAATGTTTGTTTTCATGTTTAGTTTTTTTAGTGTTGCGTAGTGTATAGTAGGATTCATGCCAGCGTGTCCCCTCCCTCCAGCTTTAGTAGCAGTTCCTGTGACGGTGTTGAGCCCTAACAGTGATGGCTTTCTTTCCTTGCCAGCACTGGGTCACGAGCCGCCAGATGCGTTTTGAAGGTGGGTTTCAGGGCCGTTGTAACAAGCTGGTAGACGGCTGCTACTCCTTCTGGCAGGCTGGTTTGCTGCCTCTTCTGCACCGAGCATTGCACGCCAAAGGTGAGTCGCAGCATCATGAGATTCTCCCTGCTTCCTCGGCACTGCTGCCTGTTCAATTCCCAAAGTGGAGCGACAGGCAGGAGCTTGGCGTGACATAGGACTTTTCACATCCTCTGTCATTGTGGAAGTAAATGACCGTTGCGCCTTCAAAATGTATGGTAGAATCAGAAAGCACCCGATGAGATTGTTAGCCTGTCAGAGGCTTCAACGTGAGAGAACAGTTACAAGGCACCGGTGACCTTAGTCATTCTGCTGCCTGAGACAGGAGGAAACATAAGAACATAAGAAGAGCCATGCTGGATCAGGCCAAAGGCTCATCTAATCCAGTTTCCTGTATCTCACAGTGGGCCCACTAATTGTGTCCAGGAGCACACAAGATGAGATATCTGTCTCCTGATACCACTCCCCTGGACCTGGTCCTTGAAGTACCCTGGTTTTAAGCCTGGAGATTACACATCTCCCTCATGGTTTGTAACCTGTGATGGACTTTTCCTCCAGGAATCTGTCCAATCCCCTTTTGAAGGCATCCAGGCCAGATGCCATCACCACATCTTATGTTTTCCTTTCAGAGCAAGGCAGGCTCTGTGGGAAGCTGACCAAGCACTCAAAGCCAGTGTTGTTTTTTTCACCCCTTTGCTGCCCAGCTCCCACTACCTGGCTAATTGGGGGACCACAGTGATTGGGCATTCATTCTGGGAGGTGTGCCCTGGGTGAACACCTGTGCCAGAGCAGCACAGGTAGCCTCTCAGGGCACACTGCTCACTGTAATCAAGGCCTCTAGTGTGTATGTGGATATTCACGGCACCTCGAGCTCTGTTGTCTGAGGCAGGTGACCTCAGCCTGCCTGCTGGAAGGGGTTGCCCTCTTGGGAGAATGTCATTGTATGTCAGGTTCTGGGATTCACGTCCACTGTATGAATTCTGTCCCTCAGACCTCTCCCACTGCCCTTTAACCTTTTACGACCAGGCCCCAGAGGCAGAAATGCACCCCATTTTGGAGAAACGTAACTTGATCTAGATGACAGCAGAAGGTGTTTATTAGATTGTGGGGGCATAGAAGCCTCCTTCTGTCTGTAAATCATACCAGATGTACAGGCATCTAGTGATGGGACACTTCCTTGGTATACAGTACCTCCACTCCACAACCTGTTGCTTGCTGTTCTCTCTTTCTGCCCTTGCCTTTTGCCCCTGGGCCAAGGACGTCTCTGCCTAGGAGCAAAAATAGACAGAGCCGCTATGGGGACAAAACCAGTTGAGTGGGTGGTAGCAATCCTCCTTGCCAAGAGGAAGAGGAGAAGACGTTCCAGAAGTAGAGTGACGTGGGAGATGGCTTCCCTTTTGCATATTCACGTTGGCAATATGTGTTTGGCCTTCCTGTTGGAACTATTAAACACTCCTTGCATGGCCTCCTTTCCTTCAGGTGACCCCGCCCTAAGTATGACACACTGGATGTTTGACCAGCAAGCACTTCAAGAGTACATCCTGCTGTGCTGCCAGTGTCCAGCAGGGGGCCTCTTGGACAAACCGGGCAAGTGAGTACAGTATTTTCAAGTGGTGCACAATTCTTCGTGGGATTTCCTTATTTTTTATTTTGGTGAGGTACAGAGTTGCTCTAATTAGAAACCTTTGCATGGTGATTCAGCCTGGGTGGCGAGAATGTGGCAGAGATGGATTACATTTATCAGCCTTTTTCTTACAGTGGTGCAGGTGTTATGAGGGGGATAGGGTTTTGGTCAGGGTTCCCTATAACTTACAGCACTGCTGGGCAGTGCTGTTTTCCTCACACATGCACCTTTACCCACCCGCCCGCACATGAGAATCCCCCTGCGCAGATTCTGTTGCAATCAATACAGAAACGATGTTTGCGGGTGCAGGAAGGAGGAGGAGCCCTGCGTGGAGGGAGGCCGAGAGGTGCGTGTGCATTCATGCATGTGCCTTAGAGGGAATCTTGTTCGTTGAGAAACTGGTGCCCGAATCCAGATTTGGGGATGTAGGTATTTCCCCACTGAAGCAAATACTTTTTGCGCTTTTGAATCTTCTGAATGTGGTGATGTCAGGAGAAGCTTAATTCTGCAGCCTGCATATAAAGTCTTTTATTTTTGCCCCTATATTTCTTCCCTTTTGAAGTACGGAGGGACAAGTAGGTTGGTAGGAGGTGGAAGTACTTTCCCATCCACCCCCTGACAGCCCCATAGAGAACTCGTGCTTCCAAGATTTTACCAGGCACTGAGTGCCTTCATGCCCGTCTTACATTTCAGTGTAAAATAAAGTCAGGAGCGTTGCAGCAGCCGAACCAACAACCTCAAGAGGTGATGAGTACTCCAACACTGGAGACATTCAAGAGAAACTTAGGCAGTCACCTGGCAGATATCCTTTGATTTGTATTCCTGCATGGAGCTTATAAGCCCCTTTCAGATCCTAGGATTCTAGGATGTGAAAATAATTAACAGCTTTAAATAAAAAAAACCTTCACTACTATAAGTAGATGGGATACGCTTTGTTAAGGTGAGAGGCTTAGAATAGTGGACTCTAGTTCTAAACCTGCCAAACTTTCTCCACTTGCCTGAAACCATGCCTTGTTTTGGATGGGAAGTGGGCTGGCAAGGACTTATACAGACCACGCTGGTCCCCAGCTGTGCACAGATCTGGATAAATTCTTTCAAGCTTCTTAGTTTTCAGTCAGTTCTATCCATGTCTTTAAAAAAGGTTACTTCCAAGAGAACAACTTCATTGTGTGCATGCAGGAATGTGTGTTTGCATGTACACATAGCCTCACCGTTGTGTGCTTCTCCTTCCAGGTCACGGGATTTTTATCACACCTGCTATTGCCTGAGTGGGCTGTCAGTAGCACAGCATTTTGGCAGTGGCGATCTCCTCCATGAAGTTGTGCTCGGAGTGCCAGAGAATCGCCTGGTAAGTTGTGCACCAGTGGAGCTACATGTCTGGGTATATTTATACGACAGAGATGCTGTGTCTCTGTCATTGTGGCTCTTAATGTTTTGACTGATTATAGCGGCCCACACTCACTTTAAATATCCTTCCTCCAGCTCTTCTGCACACCCACCATTTATGTGAACAGTGAACACATGCTTTGAACAGAGTACACGGCTGTTCTCGAGGACATTGCTTTGCTGCCGCCTTATTTTGTACCCTTGGTGGCACTTGCTCACTTGATCTTTGCCCTGGCAGTCGGCGGCTTTGAGGTTGTCCTAAAGTAAAAGAGGGAGACCAAAGCCCTACCTTTGGTGGGGGTGAGGGACTGCACGTTCCCTCTCACAATCATGAGAGTAGCCCATAGACGGAGCTGCCCCTTCTGCCTACGAAGGCAGGCAGTGCCTTTCCTGACAGAGAGAGAAAGAGAGAGAGAGAGAGTTCTCACATTTCCACAGATCTGTTTGGTTGAACTTCAGTGCATTTCATTAATAAAGCATACTGTGCATAAATCCATAGCAAGGTGGCCATGAGAAAATTCCACAGTGTTGATTTTTTTCTTTTAAAAAATAAAATCAGCACTAGGCTACTCAAATTAAATAAGAATAAACTTTGCAATTCATGCAGTTTTTTAAAAATGTAATACAGTGACCTCCCGCCTGTCGCTGGGGTTAGGGACCCAACCTGACCCGCGATAATTGAAAATCCGCGATATGCAGATGCAGGTCAGGTTGGGCCTGGGGGGCCTAGCTGGGGGCTCTTGTAGTTACCCCCAGCCTTGCGCTGCCCCAAATGGGCCTGTGAGGGCCTGCCCAGGCCTCCTGAAACCCCCAAAAAGGCCTCAAGAAGGCCCAGGAAGGCCCTCGCAGGCCTGTTCAGGGCAGCGCCAGTCCTGAAGTAAGTTCAGGAGGCCTGAAATAGGCCTTTCCCCTAATTACCCCAGGGGCCCTTTTTCATATACTGTGGTCCCGCGATATAGCGGGACTGCAATATATGAACTGCGAAAGGGCGGGGGACCACTGTAAATTGATACTATTGGTAACCCACTGCTTTTCTTTCTACAGCTTACACACTCGAGTGTGGGGAATTAAAGAAAAACATTAAAAACTGATAAAATGCCAATGTGTGTAACAGAAACAGACCGGTGCAGTAGATAATTTGCCCATTTCAGAAAATCAAATAGGGAGGTTTTAATTATGTGGTTGGCAACCTTGCCTCTCAGGGCAAAGAAGCTTACCCTGTTGGCCTGACTCATGAGAAATCTGTGCAGTTGTAACCCATGGTTCTTTTCGTAGAGTTTTGCTGCCTAGATGCCCTGAGCACATCCAATCTCTCCTGATCTCAGAAGCTAAGCAGGGTCAGGCCTGGCTGATATTTGGATGGGCGACCGCCAGGGTATACCAGGTGCTGTAGGTGCCTGGTGTAGGAACTGGCAAGCCACTTCAGTATTCCTGCCAAGAAAACTCCATGGACATGGGGTCGCGAAGAGTTGGTCATGACTATAATGAAACAACAGCAACAACATCAACCAAGGAGGGACACTCTTAGAATGTGTCATAGGAAGTAGTGGGAAGAGGGCAGCCTTTGCTCATTGTAGTCTCAACAGCCGCAAGCTGGCAGTTCTAGTTTGGGGAAATTGGAGGCAAATAGTGGGCAGATAGCAGGACTGGGGAACTTGGTAGCCCTCCCGACTGCTGTGAGACTGCATCTCCTACCAGCCCTAGCCAGCTAAACCACTGGAGAAGGATCAAGGAAATGGTACTAGTCTACTTGTTCCCTTTCCCTGTCCTAAAGGGAAGGAGGGGTGTGCGGGAAGGCTCTTGAGCCTAGAACACCAAGTCCTGCAGCCATGACATGTCTCTTTCAGCAAGTCATGACCTACCCTCTCTGTCAAACCACAGATTTCCATGCTCTATGGATTCTTTCCTTAGGTATATAACCCTGAACATTCTTCTCCTTCATACATGCCTTGCTCATGTCAATGGGAAATGTCCTATGTGTGTAGAGTCCTGTTGAGAAGAGGGAACCATGCTCTTGGGACGTTGTCCCAGTAGTAAACTGCAGTAAATGCTTCCTTCTTCCATCAACATGCTCGGGGAGCCCTTCTGCAAGGCTAGCCCCATCTTATGGAGGGCCTTGGGAGGTGGCCCTCTGATGTCCTGTGTCTTCCGAGACTCTGTCCATTCCCATGGCCCCAAAGGTCGGTGGGCATTCAGTGGCAATGGTGTAGAAGCTGCCCTGCCTATCAGAGGGAACAAGACAGGAAGGAAGTGGGAAAGTGGGTGTTTTTCTGTTCCTTTTAATCTTGTTGGGCGCTTGCTTGCCCTTCTTACCTGTTCAGATGAACAGGCCAGATGTTATGAAACATCAGGAAAGGAATCCAGCACTGGGACTGGAATTGTGGCCGCTGCTCAAGGAGGAGAAGCGGAACTTAAAAATACATGGATTGAGCCTGTCAGAGTCAATGGCTAGAGCCCAGTTGAATCAGTCCATGATAACCTGCAAAGACCACCATGGAGGTTTTGAGGATAAAATGAGGAGGAGAGCCATAGGCACTGGGAGAGAACAAGGACTCAAACTTCTGGTGGCCAGGAGCTTTCCAGGGGAAGGCAATGTCTGTGCACATCTTATCTAATAGAAGGGGAAAATGCCTATAGAGAACCGTAAATTGGACCAAAAATTGAACATGAGTCAGCAGTGTGATGTGGCAGCCAAGAAAGCCAATGCGATTCTTGGTTGCATCAACAGAAGCATCGTGTCTAGATCAAGGGAAGTGATAGTACCACTCAATTCTGCTCTGGTCAGACCCCACCTGGAGTACTGTGTCCAGTTCTGTGCACCTCAATTTAAAAAGGATGTTGACAATCTTGAATGGGTGCAGAGGAGGGCGACCAAGATGCTTGAGGGTCTGGAAGAAATGTCTTATGAGCAGCGGCTTAGGGAGCTGGGAATGTTGAGCCTTAGAAAAAGAAGGCTGAGGGGGAATATCATAGCTGTGTTTAAATATTTGAAAGGATGTCACATTGAAGAAGGGACTGGTTTGTTTTCCATGGCTTCAGGAGACTAGGACTCGGGGCAATGGTTTCAAACTACAGGAAAAGAGATTCAATTTAAACATTAGGAAGAATTTCATGACAGTTAGAGCTGTTCGGCAATGGAATATGCTGCCATGGAGGGTGCTTGAGTCTTCTTCTTTGGAGGTTTTTAACCAGAGGCTGGATGGCCATCTGGTGGAAATATTGTGATGGGGTTCCTGCATGGTAGGGGGTTGGACTAGCTGGTCCTAGATATCTCTTCCAACGCTGTGATTCTATGAGTCTATGAATGCATTGGTTGTCAGAGCTTCTCAGGATTTGGCCTCATTTGCTACAGGCAGAGTCCACCCTTTAATTCCCATTCTGTTGTCTTTCTGCCAAACAGCAGCCTACGCATCCTGTCTACAACATCTCCCCTGACAAAGTGGTGCAAGCTGTGATGTACTTCTTGAAGAAGCCAGTTCCAACTACTAGAGAGGCGACTGCTGCTAACTGAGAGGGAGCCACTGCCTTTGTAGACACTAAGCGGGGCTTTGTCCCTGCCCGTCAACCTGTGGCTGTTGCCCATTGGCCAATGTGAGGTCCCCCCCAGCTGTGGAGCTAACTTTGGTTTGTTTGTTTTTTCCCTCCAAACTGGGCTCAACATTCTTGGCGTCTTTTGAAAGAGCTCTGCTAGCCCTACCAAAAAAGTCTGTCATGTTTTCCATCCCTAGTAGCAAGTTGCCTGTGGGGTGGTGGCAGATGGCTTGACCCCGCTGTCTGCTCAGTCCTGCCGGGAGCCACCCCGCTCAGAGGATCAGTTTGGATTCGAAACATTGCGGCATGTTGACATCCTTAGTTGTGTGGTTTCACTTGCAAGCAGGCGAAGCATCTTAGAAGGGCAGCTTCCTAACCTACTGCCTACCAGGCTGGTCAAAGGGCAGTGTGTGGATTCTACCCAGGCCCTTACAGGCAGCGTTGGTTTGGTCCATTCATACTCCCAATGCATTTCAAGAACTTGAAGGTAGGACCCAAGCTTCTAACGCAAAGTGTGTGCAAAACCAGATAAACTGGGGGGGGGGGGATCAGTGTATGTACGTACAATAAACAGCGGTGCCTCGGCAACTGGAATCCTTCCTGGTGAGCACTCTCCCATTATGCAAAGGGAAGAGGAGAGGTCTCTTCTGTGTCCAGAGAAACGAGGCAGGCGGCACAAAGTGAACGTGAAACTTCTTCTCTTGCAGATTGGTATTGCTTGCTTGCCCAGGGGTGGGAGTGACCGTGTAAGGTGTTCGTGCATTTTATTAAAATAATATACTAATTCTTTTCTTATGACCTGTCCAGTTGTGCTACTTCATAAAATTCTTCAATCTAAATGTGTTCCAAGGTTTTAATTTATGAGGATGGCAAGACAACCCTTTGGTAACGGTCCGCCCATTCAGAAAATCAGACTTTTTCTCACTAGACTGCAAGATTTTTGATACAGGTGGAAGCGTGCATAACTGAATGTTCCAGCCATGTCTTAACGGACAAAGAGTAATAATTGAGTCATAACTGATTATTCAGTAGTTAGAACCCTTACCATTGCTCTGAGCGGCACTGTCCAAGTAGGAATGCCCTATGATTTTTCTACCAATGTTCTTTGGTGCCCGTTTGAAAATAGATTTTCCAAAAGATTCAAACTCATTTGCAAAATCATCCAAGTGATACGTGTTCAGATTGGTTAGTTTTTATACACGGATAGCAGCTCAATGACTGCAAGAGATGCCTTTGGCGGTTGGCAGATATCTTTGCTTTTATGATGCTCTCGAATTGTATCTGCTTCTGAAAAAAGGTGCACATCAATTCTGCTGAATCTAATCAGATCTAATTCTAAGCACATGCCAGAGACTGAAATATAAACTAGGCTCTTCAGAGGAAGAATTGAGTATGAGTGTAAAAGCAAAAACAAAAATGAACACCCCTCCCCCCACGCCGTACTGTGGAGCAGGCAGTAGAGAAAGAGATGCACAAATCTGCTGCCATCCTTATGAATGGGATTTCAGGACAAAACTTGTATAATTTCATTACATAAACTCAATGCTAGGAATCATTTACACTCAGTGCTAGGAATCATTAGGAAGGGTATAGAAAATAGGTCAGCAAGTGTCATTTTGCCTTTTTATAAATCTATGGTGAGCTTTGTGTATAGTTCTGGTCACGATACCTCCAGAAGGATATTATAGAAATGGAGAAAGTGCAGAGGAGGGCAACCAGAATGATCAGGGGACTGGAACACCTTCCTTACCATCTGAGGCTGCAACGGCTGGGCCTCTTCGCTCTTGAACAATGGCACCTAAGAGGTGATCTGATTGAAGTTTATAAAATCATACATGGTATGGACAAAGTAGGTAAGGAAAAACTGTTTTCCCTGTCACACAACACTAGAACTAGGGGGCACTCCATGAAACTTTTGGGTGCTATATCTCAAACAAATAAAAGAAAGTACTTTTTCACCCAGAGGATCACTGGTCTGTGGAACTCCCTGCCAGAAGAAGTGGGGACAGTTGTCAGACTTGACAGCTATAAGAAAGGATTAGACAAATTCATGGAGAACAAGGGTATCAATGGGTATCATTATGGATGCCTAAGGACAACCTCCGGGCTGGAGAGATAGGCAGGATATCTCTCAATGCCATTTGCAGGGAATTTTAAACAGGTGAATACATCTGCTTGGGAATACCCTGAAGCAAATGGTGAGCTGCTGTGTGAGACAGAATGCTAGACTGGATGGGCTGTGGCCTGTTCCAGCAAGGCTGTTCTTATGTTCTTATTTCAAGGCATTTGGTTAGCTGAAATGGCCAAACTTAAAAATTATCATTAAGATGTTGGATTTTGAAGGGAATAATACAACAGTTGTACTCAGGTGACACTGCAGCTATACTAGTTAAGGATGGGATAGCAGAACAAATCTCTCTATGCTGAGGAACTAGGTGGGATATTCCTTATCCCCAGCACTGTTCACTGTATTGGTTATTTAGTTATTGAATTATTAGCAAATATTATTAGAGAAGATAAAGAGATTTTAGTTATTGACATTAAGGAGAGAACTAAGATTAGATTATTTGCTGTGCTGATGAAATTTATTAATAGAAAATCCTTTAAAAGTTGTAGAGAGGATTAACTTGTATTTAAAAATAATTTGGGTTGTAGAAATGATGGTTTTATACTGTAATGAAGAGGGAAAAAGAAAACATTTGAAAAGAAACGAGTGTTAATATTCAAATATCTATTAAGTATTTAGGTACACTGGACCCTCATATAACAAAGTTTGTATAACATAAAATCTGTACAACATAAAAAATTCCGGAGATAGGGGAAATTTGCTTAAAAGAATTGCCTATTGGGTGAATCCATACAACAATAAAATGGTCGCGATGAGGGATTACTCTGTTTTCAATGCATTCCTATGGGAAATTTGTATAAAGGAAAATTTGCTTAACAGAATTTATACAAGGTACCACTATATAAATACTGAAACAGGCAATTATGAAAAACCTTGCTGACTTAAGGAAAATTGGATTATCACAGTTTGGCAGAATGGCAGTATGGAAAATAAATATAGTAAGTTTTTATTTATCATTCTACCAATAAAGATTAATAAAGAAGAGTTAAAAGACTGGCAAAATATGATTAGTAAATTTTGTAATGGAGATAAGAAACCAGGGATTAATTAGAGATGATATAAATAAATAAAAAATAGAGGAAGCTTAGGACTTTGTAACTGACGTTTATGTTACACTGCCAATCAATACAGTAAATATCCTTTTTATTTCATAAATATCCTTTTATAAGATAATAAAATAGTTTAAAAATTGAAAATGCTTTTCTTAATAATACGGTGTGTTAATTTGAAATACATATTGAAAATTGTTTATTCCGCCAGTATCCATTATGCCTGCTGACAGGGCTGGAAAACTTTCCAGAGAATTTCCCTATTAAAAATCTCTTCATAAAGAGAGAAGTTATTAGATTAAAGGTTTGGCTAGAAAAAATGGTGAATAAAGAAGAAACGAAGTGTTAGGCAAGGATGAAATAACAGTAAATGTAGTGAAGCTAAGAAATATGAAGGAATTATTTCAGAGGGAAAATTTAGCAGATGAGAAGGTAGAGAAGGGGACAGTTAGCAAAATGTATAATTTATAATTGGAAACAAAAGAAGTGGAGGATTTACTCAAAATGTTGAGGGAATGTAGTTTGGGAGAAAAAAAATAAGGTGAAGTGCTTGTAGAATAGTGAGATCCATGCTAGTGTGGAGAGAATGCCAGTGAAATGTAATCAAATAGATGACATCTGTTCACTGGCACCCTTTCCAGCACATTTTGTCATCTATTTGATTACATTCCTCAAGATGTACTGGAGAGGGGGAAAGAAAATAGGCACATACAATATTTTCATATGTGGTGGGAATGGTTTTTAAACAAATCAACGAAATAAGCAATTTAAACCTGTACATTCTAAAATAGCACTTTTATCAACATTTGAAAAAGAGATAAGTGGACAATGAGAGAACTAGTTTCTAATTTGTTAGTAGCAGCGAGATTATTGCTCAGAAATGGAAAACAGATGATATATTGCCAAGTGATTGGTATATAGAGCAGTGTGGAATACAGCAGTTAATGATAAAGATACATATAAAATCAAAGTTAAGGAGAAAGACAGTAAAAGTTGTTTTTGCACGTATAAGGGGACTTTTTAAAATTTTTTTGTGTTGTTCAGGGAGATGGGACAAATTTCAACACAAGAGTCTGTACCATTTTGGAAGGGATAGGGCCCCCCAGAAAGGTAGGTGGTAAATGTGGTTATTTCCTCAGGTGGAGAGCACTTGTAGTTGTATTCTTTCTATACATTTTAATGCTCATTATTTGTATTAAATTTTTGAAGGGTCAAGTACTGTGAAGCAGATCTTTGGAATACACAGGGGACTGTAGTGAGAAGTGCAAATTGCCACCATCTCTATTCCAGCTTTCTACCTGAAGTCCAGTGTGGGAATCTGAGCATCCACAGTGGATGGTTTTTGTAGCGTCAAGCACTAGCGTTCCACTTCATAGCAATCAAAAGCCGATCATCAAACACAGATATGTGCATGGCATAGAATCTAGAATCCCTTGATGCAAATATGTTACCTGCCCGAGAACCAGCACAACTTACAATATTTTCTCGTGGAAGAAAAGCTGGAGGCTCTCCCAACCCTTTCCCTAAATCATAACAAACCTTGAAAACATACACTTCTATGGGGAAAGACTTCCTAAAGAGCTTCTACATAACCAAGACAAGTTTGGGGGCTGTGTGGGCAAGGTTTGAACAGCCATAGAATCCCTGTACAGCAATTCAAGGGTTATTTAGCAGAGCAATGTCCTGCCTGCCTGTCTTTGGCTATTTACAGGGTGATAGTGATGCATATTTAACACAAGTGTCACCTGTATTATAGAACTCTTGAAGGGGCCATGCATAGTAGACATTGATGTGAACAGAGTTTGTGGGGGAGCCAATTTAATGTGAATCAGCTGAGATGACACATTTCCTCTATTTGTTGTCAGAAAGTTTCCCAAAAGGAAACCCATTTCACATCTCTATTCACTTTTCCACTCCTGGCGAGATTGGATTGATCCTGGGAAGGAAGCAGGTTGCCTGAAGGTCTCAAGCAGAGCCTGGAAAGGAACCATGTAAGCAGAGCAAGATCTCAAAAGGATACACAAAATGGACTGGACCACTGGAGATAGAAACTGTTGACAGCATTTTAAAGACGCAGTTTCTCCAATCTGTTTTTTTAAAACTTACATATTAAATCCTTGCACTTCGTAGAGCAGCATTTCTAATGACTGCTTTTGTACCAACAGGACACTTGCGTCTTGGGATCTAAACTAGGATTGAACTGGTACAATCTCCAGAACAAAACTCCAACCCTTCACAATGCAATTTTTGCTTTTAGTTAAGAACTAAACATTGGCTTTAAAACTGAGCTACTCTCTAAGAACCTGGAAGTTCTAGATTGTCTGTTTTGTTAAAATGTCTGTGGGGGTTAAAATCCTATCCACGTAGAGTTTTTCCTACAGAAAACATCCTTCCTTTATATGTTTGTGATACAATCTTACAGAAGAGGTCGGACTTCTATCTCCCAAGAAGAGGAAATGCTTCCTGGATCGCTCTTCTGGCTTGTGATTGTTCTAATGGATGCCCCACCCTGTACTCCAGTGGGCCTGTGCAGGAGGACCCTTTGTCCTCCGCTTTCCAACAGATGTGGAGCCACCAGTAGTGGGTCTGAGGTTTTAGGAATACACTGGAAAGCCATTCTTAGGGTTATGTGCACAAAACATGCACATGTCCAAAATTTGAGAAAACACGAAATGTTACCACCTTCCTGCACGTGAGCCCGAAAGCTCTGCAGTCCTAAAGGAGGAACCATGTTAGAAAAGTACATAGCTCGGATCTGTTGCAATCCTTAGCATTAAAATTACAAACCTGTGCCATTTCCTGTTCCTGTGTATATGTAGCAGCAGCAGCTTGTTGAGCCATTTAGCTTAATTTCTTCACCAATGTTACTGATGAAGTTCCTGAATTCACAGCCTGAAGAACCATTCTAACAAAACCCTCTCCCTAAATAAGGACTGCAAGCAACGTGTGACTGGACTACACTGTACACATACAGTGCAGACCAAAGCTCTCTACTGTTAATAATCATCGAGATACATTTTTTCAGCCCTGTGTACCAAGGCTATAATGGTTCCTACACAACCAGTAAGCCTTTACATAAAGATCTAAATCTGGTTGTTCTGAAGATCTGAACACTTTCATTCACTCTGCAATCTTTCCGACATGGGACCTGTCTGCCACCCTCAAGATATTACAACTTGAATAATCCAAGCAATTGTGTTAAAAAAAAACCTCACAACTAAGAGATACTATACGTGCAAAAACTGCTCTGCACTGTGTCCCCAGGATAACAGATACTCAGACACACCTCAAACTTGATTCTTTGCATTAACAACTTAAGTTCCCGTGTTGACCAAAGGCTGCCTTCTCCATCTGATTGGCAACAGAAATTGCCAATCAGTTTACGCTAGAGATGGGCACGACTCGGGAAAATGACGTTTTCGAGTTGTCGTGTGTCGGAGGCAGTCCGTTTCGGCTCGTTTCCGTTTTTCGCGAAATTTCACAAAAATTAGTCGGTTCGTTTTTTCGTTGTCGTTAGTACTGGTTTGGGGGGGTAGCGGGCTCCTGGAGGGAGCTGCAGGAGTCAGCCAGAGCCACAAGTGACGGACTGGCAGACTCTTTGCACCCGCTGTGTCTCACGTACTTGCATGTAGTGCAATGCAAGTAGATCTGGCTTAGGGTTAAGACGTGTTAGCGCAAGCGCTAGGGTTAGGCTAGTTACGGGTGAGGTTAGGGTGAGTATTGGGGTGCATCTGGGTGCCTCTCTGACCCACTTAGAAGGACAGTGTACTGGCGTATGGGTTAGGCTTAGGGTTCGGGTTTGGGCTACGATTAGTGGGCTGTTTATGCCCGATTGGCACATCCCAGAAGTCTCTGTGGTCAACCTGGCCAAGTGGCCATGCGATTGGTGGAAAATTTGCATGGTCCACTCCCATGGGCAAGCCCATCATTGCGAATGTGCAGGTGTAAAAAAATAAAATAAAATAAAATAAAATAAAATAAAATAAAATCAACAGAGACTTTTTTTTGCAAGAAAAACCCACTGCTGCTACTGTAAAAATTCAAGCATTTAAAATAGCTAATTTTCGCACGTTTCTGTGGTGCTTTGGTGGGGTTTTGGGCAACGATTTCAAAAAAAAATATTGCGGTCGCCATTTTGGATCCCCCGCACTGCATGGCAAATGGATGCGCCCTCCCAGCCTGGTACAGTCAGCAAAACCTGGCCATGCGATTGGTGGAATGGCTCCAAAACTTTGCATGGTCCACTCCCATGGGCGAGCCCATCATTGCAAATGCGCAGGTGTAAAAAAATAAAATAAAATAAAATAAAATAAACGGAGACTTTTTTTTGCAAGAAAAACCCACTGCTGCTACTGTAAAAATTCAAGCATTTAAAATAGCTAATTTTCGCATGTTTCTGTGGTGCTTTGGTGGGGTTTTGGGCAACGATTTAAAAAAAAAAATTGCGGTCACCATTTTGGATCCCCCGCACTGCATGGCAAATGGATGCGCCCTCCCAGCCTGGTACCAGCAGCGCAGCAGTAGCAATAGCCAAGGAGAGGGGGGGCGGGGAACCCCCCCCCCCAAATAAAACACCCTTCTGGCCTGGTAGGTGCCCTCAGACAGTTTTCGCCTAGTTTTAGGGCCGGGAATCGGTTTTTTTTTTAACTTTTAAAAACTTTTTTTCTGTGCCGCTTGGCACTGCGCGGTCGCCGCGATGCAAGTAACGAGCACGACAAATCAGACCAAATTGTTCGTTCGTCGGTTCGAGCTCGAAGTCTGGTGGAGTAATTCCCGTTACCGTTTCCGTAGAGTAACGGAAACGAGTAACGGAAACGGAAACGGGAATACCGCTAAGTCGTGCCCATCTCTAGTTTACGCTTATCAAACCCATGATATGGATGGATTTAATGGGGCACTTTGGGAATCTTCTATCCCCCCATACACAAATTGTCCCTGCTCCACTTGGGGGCAATGAGCACATGCTGGCTGGGTGTGTGCGCTTGAGTGCTTCCTGAAAATCATGATGGAATGCTTTGTTTACCATGGAGGAAAGGACCAAAAGTTACAGTTTGGCCTACACGGAGCAACAACACATGGGTCGTTGAATCAGGTCAACTTTAGTTAAGGTTGGATTTCCTCCTCTGAATTGTCAGAAATGTAGCAGAAATTTTAATGTTTATTAGTAAATATAGACCAAAACTCAACCTTCTGGCACAGGCTTGAAAACAGTAGAAGAGGTCACATCACCTGCCTTTACCAGGACAGATATACTTGCACAAGTTCTTCATATGGCTTTTAAAGGCACAAAAGCCTGCAGAACTGAAATCAGGGTTTGGCCAATATCTGTTCTAAAACTGCTTGGTAGATTCTGACTAACAACTAGTATTTGAACTAGCAGGAAACATTTTAGTAGAAAAACATGATCCTAGTTCTCCTCCCATGAAGATCAACACAACTCAACATTAAGCCGCAGTAGCAACTGATTCGGTGGCCCTTTGCTAGCTGTGACTTACTCCACCAAACAACAGGAATCCAGCCGCTGTTTCTAAATCTAACTAGAAGCCATTGACTTTTTTTTTTAAAAAAACCCCATCATTATTCCACCACGGGAAGAGCTGACCATGGTCAAGCTTTGGTTTATCTCACAATGCAAGAAAAAGTCCTTAAAATAAATTTCCACTATTGCATCAGAAGCTTCCTTAACTTTAGGACAAGGATTGCTTGCATGTTAATGCCTACAGAGAAGGACTCTCAATTCACGACAAGAGGATGACAAAAGGTACTCTGTCTAGCCCAAAAGCACAAGCTGTTTAGCCACCAACAAATCAAGGGCAGTATGACATTCTCTGTATATGTAAATTCACCTCAAAGTAATAATACGCCAGCTACTAGTAATTCATTAAATTATCCAAAACAAGAAAACATGTCTTTAACATTTGGGAATGTTGTAAGGTTTTTCTTGACATTGCATAAGCTTCTGTCTCTCTGCAGCCTATTATCCAACTGTGGCAGCCAAGTAAGCCATAAACATAAAGTTCCATTCTAAACCTTCACTTGTCCCACCGTCACTGCTGAAGAATTTGAAGAAGAGTTTTCACACTGCCAAGAAAGTCTGGTGCAAAAAATGCCTTTTCTTGCCCAAAATTAGGATGGCTGCTGTTTCCTTTAAGGATATGAGACAACAGATAGGTTGTTGGCATCTTTCTTAACAATCAGTCATTGTTCTAGATTTATTCAGTGTACATACATGCTTTGGTTTTCAAAGGAACAGGCAAACATGAGATATTTCACATCTATTATAGAAACACTGATATGTTTGGAAAGAAGAGCTCTTGCTCTGTAATGGAGGAATTTTCTTGGCACTTTCTTGCAGTGTGAAAACTCCTTGTTATAATTGGTCTTGTAGAGTAGTGGTTTTCAACCTTGTGTAATCCAGGTGTTCTTGGACTGCATCTCCCAGAAATTCCATCCAACAGAGCTGGTGATAAAAGCTTCTGGGAACTGCAGTCCAATAAACACCTAGGTTAATCGTAGGTTGGAGGGGGATCACAGTTGTAAAGGAATCCAATGAAATGAGTTTAACTCAAAAACTACTTTTTAAACGCCATTGCCCACTTCCTCCTGAACCAGCTTTTTGTTTGAGAATCACCTTTTAACATACATAATGCATTTTGTAGGTGTTGAAGCTGCTTTGGTGATGATGATTATTAATTACCAGACACAGTCAAAATTATAAAAAACATTTGAGTGGTATTATGTAACAGATAAAGGTTTTAACCAAAAATCTATGCATCAGCATAGTACTTGGCTGCTCCCAATATTTGCTGTCTCTGTAGCTCTGATTGTGCTATTTCTGAGATATGCAACTTCTTGTAATATTGTGTGAAATTTCTTGACATTGTTCCCAATGCCCCAATGATTGACGTGTTTCATCCACAAGCAAGATGTTTGGATTGCCAGCTCTTTGTAATCATCACCATCACAATCATCACCACCACCACACCTTTTACCTAGAAAAGGACCCAAGGTGGCTTAGCCTTACATCATTAAAAAGATACTGGTAATTGTTTGAAAGCTAAAAAATAGTAAGTTATATAAAAACAATTAAATAAACACAGTATTTAAAATGCTAGATTAAAAACATAAGTAAAACATTTAAGAACAAAAATATAAACCATCCCTTTTTAACTCTTCTGATAGAAAGCCAGTCAGGAAGGGAAACCCTGGCTGAAGGGAAAGGCCTTGGCCTGCTTGGAAGAGGACAAGAAAGAGAGTGGGAGTCTATCCCAGAGCCTGGGAGCAGAGAGAGAGAGAAAGAAAGAGAGGGGGGGGCTCTCTTGCGTCTCTCCCTCCCACCAGCTCACCTGTAAGGGTGATGGGACTGAAAGAAAGTCCTCTCCTGATGATCTTGGCCCCTGAGTAGGCTCACAAACACAGGGGCTAGATCAGACCTCTCCAGGAATGGGTGCAGTTGTCAACATCTCTTGATATAAATGTACTAATTTCCTTAAACATACATTATAGATGTGTTCTGTGTTATCCGCCACCCACTCCACTAAAGTCCCACAAAGACACCAGTACCACTCACAAGGATAAAATACTTTTTTATTTATAGTCTTATAGTAAAGGGAAGCCTTAACTTGCAAGACAATTCTTGGGCAGTATGTACAACATACTTCAGTTCCATGGAACAGACTCACACCTGGACAGAGACCAAGCTACATTTGTATACACCAGATTAAGAAAACATCACAAACAAGAGTGGGAAGAAGACAAAAATATAAGGACACATATAAACACCCACGCACACGCCCATGCACATGCGCGTGCACATGGACACAATAAGCCGTTGCTCACTCTCAGCCTATGCTGCTATAATTCACATAGGTAGCTGGCTCATTTGCCAGAGGTCCACGCTTTGATGCAGTTATTAGTACCAAGTAACAAAGCCTGTGGAGTATTTACATTAAAAAAAACTGGCTCTACTCTGAGAAATTCCAAAGGGGGAAGAATTGATCTTGATACAAATCTGTAGCTCACATCACCAACGTCCACAGAGGAGGAGCAATCTGACCAGATTGAGTTTCCATAGGAGAAAATAAATACCAATTACTCCTTTTTAAAAAAAATCATTTAGCCTCATCTTAAATCCCACACTTCTGACAAGGACACACACACTCACACACACTCACTCACTCACTCAGTCACACACACACACACACACACACACATTTGTGTGGTCCCTCCTCCCGCCAGGATTCTTAAGGGGATGTTTGGCTTTGTCATAAATAGAAATATTTTGATAAATGCGACAGAGAGAGGCTGGTGCAACTCTAGAAGAATGGAGAGGTCGCTGTCCCCACTGAGACCAGGCCATCACAGACTCATCAGTTCATCAAATGGGTCTGGGCATTCCTGGCACTTGAAGCTTGCAGCCCCAGGGCAGGACCAGACAGAACTGCACCCTTCTCCAAGCTATGCCTGAAGTCTTTCAGGACGTAAACTGCTAAGCCATGGATTTGGGTTTAACTTTAAAAAGGCCAGAAAGGGGTAGAGAACAAGGGAAACTGCAGTCCAAGAGCTTCTACTAAAGAAAAAAAAGGAAAGTTCTTAAGCAGCCAGCAAGTGTCTAATGGCAGCAGGAAACGAGGCCTCTTCTAGCTGGCCTCCATACGAAGCTTCTTCCGGCATTGGGGCTCTTCCAGTTCAGATTCCGAACTGGAATCGGAGCCTCCGTCGAAGGCGGAGATGGTGCTACCCTTGGGATTGGTGTAGAGGCTGTTGTCTGAAGAGGAATAGTTGGCCTGCAGCTGGGCACTTGACCTCGCCTTCTCCAGTGCACGAACTAAAATGCAAGAACAAAAACAGAGCAATGGATAGGAGAATAGCATCACATGACATGCCCGGCTAGGCACGTTCAACTGTTTGAATTTAGTTAAAGCAGTTTCATTTACTCATTTCAGTTCTTCGTAGCCTGCCTAGGATAGTACACACTTCCTAAGATCAGATGCCAAGTTCAAAAACTGAGCAATTCTGTAAGTCCCATTCAATGCCCAAAATTTAACGCCTCATATGCAGCTCAGTTTGTCACTGTCTTAACGTTGCTACTCTTGAAGAAATCAGATCAGTTACATTATTAAACCCAGTAGCTCTAAAGATATTAAAGACCTGAAAGAGGGAGTATAGAGAAAGCTGAGATACTTGTACTCCAAGTACCTCAAGAGCTCACTGGAGTAAGAGCAGTACCTGGCCAGTTAGCTTGCCATTCTGCTAAAGGATAAGTGCTAAATCAAGCCCAAGTGTCTGAATCTGGATCACCAAGTGGTTTTGGGGAAGTCACCATCTGAACCTCAACTCACTGCATTGTTCTTATGGTGAATGAAAAGGTTCAAACATGTTTTGAACAACTGAGAGATTGTGATTTCACACGGTCAGTCTGAGAGTATCTATGTGACTCACACAACAGTCAGAAGACACAAAATGAAGTTCTACTCCTAACCTAAGGTCTGGTGTGTGGAGGTGGAATACTGCTTGGAAACAATATTATTGGCAACATTGATATTAAAAGGATTTTTCTCTGCCCCTCAATGAATCTATCCATCAATTAAGATCATCAAGTGATGATATTTTACAAATGACACACCTGTCCATTGACAGGCCAATTAGCCATACTGAAATTAATGAAGCCAGTAATGCCACCATAACAGAGGGAATATTACCCTTTCTTAGGATATTGGTTGGCTAGGACATAGTATATGAGAGTATATTCCACTTTTCCACCTACCTATTGGTGGCAAGCTGGTGAGTAAAAGAATCCCCCCCACCTGTTTAATTCCAGATACCTTTATGCTGGCAAGTATCCAAGACAAACGTTACTATACCAAGGGGTCCATCTAGCCTACTGCAGTGGATGAAGGGCTAGGGTCTCCATACAAAACTTGCATTTTCTACTATTTACAGGTACTTCATTTTATTTTTATTGATTCAATTTTTAGAAGAAAATTTAACTGATGGCTGCCTCTGGCATTCTAGGTTCAAAGCCAAGCCAAGCAGTTCTTGAGTGCCATGATCACATTAAAGATGGGGATTGGAGGTCCAGCTTTTAGCTGGCTTTGGTCCTTCCTTGAAGGCCGTACTTAGGGTGCTAAGCTCGGAAAAGAATTGTTGGCCCCTTGGACACTCTCTTGTGGGGAGCCCAAGGGGTCGGCAATCTCCCCAATGCTATTTAACACCTATATGAGGCCGTTGGCTGAGGTCATTAGGGGATGTGGGGCTTGCTGTCATCAGTATGCTGATGACACGCAGCTCTCTCTCTTTTTCCACCTCTGCAGTGGAGGCGGTTCAGACCCTTGACTGTTGCCTGGGTGCAGTCATGGAATGGACTAGGACAAAGCGGCTCAGGCTCAATCCGGAGAAGACCGAGTTTCTGTTCTTTGGGACATCCTCTACTGGGTATAGTGGCCCTCTCCTAGCTTGGAGGGTTCTTTCCTCCAGCTGACATATAGAGTGAGAAGTCTGGGTGTGATCTTGGACTCGGCTTTGTCCCTGGAAGTGCAGGTCTTTTTCCATCTCTGGCTGATCACCCAGATTCACCCCCATACCTGGACGAGGCCTCCCTGAGAGCAGTCGTGCAGGCACTCATGATCTTGAGGATTATTACAACGCCTGCTACATGGGCCTTTCCTTGACCCTTATTCGAAGATTGCAGTGTTAGCTCACTTGCACTGGTTGCCCGTTGCCTTCTGAATAAGGTTCAAGGTACTGTTTTTGACTTTCAAAACCTTCCACGGCTTGGGACCTGAATACCTGGAGGAGCGGATTTCCCTAAGATGAACTGCGGCCCGACCCACCAGAGCGTCACAGGCATTCTCACTCCAGGTGGCCACATGTAGAGGGGCCCCAAAAATGATCACCAGACACCGGGCTTTCTCAGTGGTTGCCCCATCATTATGGAACAAACCTCCGAGTGAGATTCACCTTGCAGAGTCCCTGCCTGCCTTTAAGAACCTTCTCTTTAAAGAGGCATTCGGCGACCTTTAATTATTATTATTTTTAAACTGGGACCAATAGAATTAGACTGCCTGCGGTTTATGCTGTTTTATGTTGTTTTTATTTAATTGCATTATTTAATGTTATTTTTTATTCTTTTTTTGTTGTATTATTGGTTTTCTTTATTTTATAAATAATTCTCACAAATGCCTGCTTTATATATAAAATTGAATAAATAAAATCTTTTAAAAAATAAAAAACAAACAAACAAGTGCCTGCTTCAGCTCAGTGTTCGACATGCAATGCTCCCTTTACTGTATCTTTGCAAGTTACTAAAAGGATTGTTTCATACATCTTGTGCAGTGGACCAAAGAAGACATGGAATGAGTCACTCTTTAAAGTTTAAAAAATGTGGTGTGTGTGTGTGTGTGTGTGTGTGTGTGTGTATGCCTGTGCATGCCTGCAAGGGCACATCTGCATACACTGAGAACACTAAACTGTGATACTGAGGTAACTACCGGCTGATTATTCTCCCTGAACAGCAACGTACTAGTTTAGTTCAATTTATTTATTTATTTATTTATTTATTTATTTATTTGATTCATATACCGCTCATCTGGCAGAAAGCCGCTCTGGGTGGTTTACAACATAAAACTGAACTGTGACAAAATATAGATACAAGGATATAATAAAAAGCGAAACTATTACAAATGAAAACATAACTAAAACAACATCATTTTATATCCTATAACTATTGTGCTTGGCAGTTGGAGCCCTTAAGCAATACTTGAGTTGCATCAGGTGATTTTCTCCATGGCCTGTACACATAAGCACGGTGTAGGGCAGCACATTAATAGGCCTCATTCTGGCCCCTCTCGTACGTTATCTATGCATTGGCCAAAATACTCAAAGCAAAGCAAAAAGTGGTCTGCTTATATACCGCCCCATACCACTTCAAGTAGTCTCTGGGCAGTTTACAGTTTTTAAGTATAGTATGCAGGCTACACATTGCCCCTCCCCCCACAAGCTGGGTACTCATTTTACCGACCTTGGAAGGATGGAAGGCTGAGTAAACCTTGAGCCTGCTACCCAAATTGAACCCCATGTTGTGAGCACAGTTTTACCTGCAGTACAGACATTTAACAACTGCGCCACGAGGCAAAAGCCTGAAGAATGTGCACAGATTTTTCCTGTCTGCTAACGCCTGGCCCAACCAGAATTTTAGTTCATTGGGTAAATTCTGTATGTTCTGCAGGCTTCTTCTCTTCAGAAATTCTTCCCAAATGGTGACAGTGCTCAAGTGGGAGCTAGTGCAGTGTCCAACAGCAAAGACGAAATTGCTGAGATTAGGTTAGAGAAACCTCCAAATCAACTTTCCGTGTGCTTTAAAAATGTGAACATGTCAGCCACTTGTAATGGCCGATCAAAAAGCTCCCCAACAATCCCCATCCTGGCATATGCTCTGACTTTCAGACAGGAGGCAAAACTCTAGGGCTTGGACTGGTTGAATTCAATAGATTCAAATGGTTACACTGTAAATACAACCTCCTGATACCTTATCACCCCATCATCATTTTACTAAAAGCAACTGGAAGATTTCGAGTGGGACATAATGCTAGGTCAAGGGCCATTTTTCTACCGCCAAGGCCCACCACATGTTACTCTCAAGTTGCGAGTAGAAAGGAGGGGCCAGTCACATCCAGTTTAAACAACAACCAACTACATTTTTAATTTTTTCAACAATCAGATTTTTGGCTACTGAGGGACAGCAGCCCTTATTTTAGAGGAGAATTACACCTCTTAGAGGTACATACATATCTTTCAGAGTGTGTGTATGTTTGTGGGGTCACCCTGAACACTCCTGAATTATTTAAAATCTCTCCTGAAGTCCTATAAAAATGTCTGAAGATGGGAGCATGAGTGCTACCCCTCCCTCCACACACAGGGAAAAATAAAGCCGTTTTCTTCTGTGGGGAAACACAGCATCCAAATGAATGACATGGCACAATGAGTACTCAAGCTCAGCTCCCCTCACCTTGCTGCTCCAGAAGTGCATTCTGGCGCTTTAGATCATCAATGTCCTGCTGGTGCGTGTGGTTTTTCCGGCGCATGTACTGGATGTACTCTGTGGCTTTATCTAAGATTTGAGCCCGGGATGCCTGTTGCAATAGTAGGGAAAAAACACACCAGATAAAGTCCTAGTTCACATAGACAGTTATGCTAATACTCCTCTTCTGCAGGGAAATAATTCTACTGCTGACTGAAATGTAACCTTAGAATCCATGTGAAATTTGCAAGAGCTTCACTTCTACAGAGCTTTCTGAGACTCAATGTGTATGTCGCCAGAGTTCTATTACTTTACACATACAGTACTGGCATAAGTCAAACAGTGTAAACCACACTGTTACTTAAGAAGTTTATGTCTGCATTCTGCATCATTACTATAAAAGACTGGCCTGGGCTACACACTGTAAACATGTGGGCTGTGTGATGGAGTAAAAGCTTACTTGTTGTTTTAAAATACTTATCTTTGCAAAACATTTAAAAATACTTTTAAAACACAGCGTATAACTTTATGCTACTGTATAGTGGTGCTACCATTTTTGCATTTGTATTTAAATTAATGTTTTAGACCAGGGGTCCTCAACCTAAGGCCCCGGGGCCGGATGCGGCCCCCCAAGGCCCTGAATCCGGCCCCCGGGACCAATTGCAACCTCCCCACCTACCCCCTGCTTTGCGAGCAAGCCAGCCTCCGCAGCTGCTACTATTGCCGAGGCAGTTCAAAGCGGTGGGCTATGTCGCTTCTCCCACTCCCCCCAACTACCGCCCAGATGATCAGCATGCTGGCTAGTGGGGCATTCAGAGTGGGAGGGCTATGTCAAGGTCCCCCGCTCCCTCCACCCACTGTGGTCCGGCCCCCAGTGGTGCCTGGGGCGTGGTGGACTGGCCCCCTCTTTGAAAACTTTGAGGACCCCTGTTTTAGACACTCATGTAAAAAGGGAGGTAGATAGCCCTAAATGCTATCCCTCAAGAGTCTCAGAAGGGAAAGAAAAGAAGCCAGGGCCAGAACCATTTTTTTACAGTAAACATGTTCTCTTCAGGGCTGGATCTGATCAAAGCAGAGGAAAACCTGTCCTGGTGAAAATGAGATCAGGTTGCATTACCCAAAGGGCAAAGATGGAGCTGTTTTGCTTTGCTGGGCTTGGATTTTGTTTCTTTTAAGATGGGGCCATTCAGTCCTGTGTTTACAAATAAAGTGTGAAAATATTCATGATACACACCACAGTTTCCATTAAAGTTCAAACCTGAACAAGCAGAATGAGGCAGTATTGAAAAGAACATGAGCTCTTACTCAAGCAGGTGTGCATACAGGTTTGAACTGCTTAGTCTGAGTGCAGTTTAGTATTGGATAGTTTGCACCACTCAATGGAAGACACAAGATTGGCAAAGCACACTGCAACAACTCAATCCCTGGAAGAGGGGGGCATATCAGTCCTTGGGGAAAAATTAAAAAAATAGTTCTACCTTAGAGCACTATTAGGTTACCTTCTATAGGCAGAATTATTTGATTATATCACTTCATCTCACTTTCCTCCCTTCAGCAGCACTCCCACCAAAATCTGCACCAGAGAGTCCCCCAAACCAGGTTAAAATGGTATAGATGAGTAGCTAAAATATAAGAATGAATAGTACATTTATGATTGTTCAATAGCAAAACAGCATCAAAATGCATGCAGAAATAATTTTTGAATGGCCACATCTGTATCTGTCATTTTTCTCATTTTTTTTCTAAAATAATTTCAATGTTTAATGCTTCCTTTGAAATTATAACAGAATATACAGCTTCAGTGAAAACAAAACATTAACAAACACAAGTGGATGGAGTACTGCCACATAACTAGTACAGTATTTTAACAAAGTACCCGTTCTGATGTGGTAGCAAACCTATTTCTCAGTTCTGAATGGGTGTATTAATGAAAGCTGAAATGTATTTATTCATCTTTTGTTCAGCTATAACAATTGAGTAGCCATATGAAGGTCTACTGATCTTTGTTTTAATTCAGTGGCTATTTTTTTAATTTCAAAAATATTCTGTTCCTACAAACAGAATATTGCCAACATTGCCAACCTGTGAACTTTTAACCCACATCGTAAATTGACATTACCACTAACAAGTCTGCTTTTATTCAAATCTCATCCCATGACCCCATATCTGCATTTGTTTTTAGAACTTAATTTTGTATCTACGTCTTAAAATTTGAAATGCAAATGCACTCTCTTAATTTTAATATAGTCTATGAATATGTTTTATATTTTCTGAAATTAAACACAATCAGGAAAAAAATAGCCGTTTTATATCCCAATGAATTCAGTGAAGAAATTAAGCATATTTTAATCCCTCATGTGGAATTAACCAGGGTTTGGAAGTACAGTAAACCCCCATCTATTGCAGGGATTAGGGACCCGACCCGACCCGCAATAATTGAAAATCCGCAATATGCGGATGCTGGGTCAGGTCGGGACTGGGCAGGCTCTCTGGGGGCTCTTGTACTTACCCTAGGCCTGGCGCTGCCCCAAACGGGCCTGCAAGGGGCTTTCCAGTCCCCCAGAGGCCCCCAAAGTGTTTTCTAGTGATCTGGAGGTCACTTCTGGTTTACTGGAAGTCACTTCCGGTTTGCAGGGAAGCACTTTTGGGGCCTCTGACAGGCCTGGGAAGGCCTTTCCTCCTTACCCCAGGGGGCCTTTTTCATATACTGAGGACCCACAATATACCGGGACCGCAGTATATGAACCGCGGAAGGGCGGGGGACAACTGTACTTGATTTTAACTGTATCCTTTTCCTATTGAACATGGTAACATTTATTTTTAGAAAGCACATTAGGTTACACAAAGTAACTGGTTGAACCCAGACCAAGGACCAGTACTGCAAATAGTTTCTTTTTGCTTTTAAAATAACTGGGATATAGTATAGGCTTCTGCTGTGCAAAGTAAACAGAACATGGGCAGGTAACTTTTGCCAATCTCCCCTCCTTGTGCAGCCCCCCGGAACCATCACCCCTTTGTTTCTCTGGAGGCTGCTTTTCTGGGGCACTACAGAAGAATCGGCAAGTCATTCCGCCTCCTCTTGCCAAAGTTGTTGCCTGCAGGAGCATTCAGTTCACTGAGTTCTGTTCACTCAACTCAGGAGTCAACCCAATGAGTACAATTAGCATCAGGGGGGCAGCAGCCACATGTGAGGATTTCAATAACATAACCAAGGGATTCCCCAAGCGCTCAGATGCCCATTTCATGTTCTCCACTAGATTAAAGCCCATGGTCCAAGCCTGATGAAGCATATCTGACAGCTGCAGTCGGCACTAATTAGGTAATTGAGCATGTAGAGATGGCAAAACTTAGTGGTTTCCAAGTTATCTACAAGCATGTCAACTACTTGTGTAGCACAGTGGCTAAGAGACTGAGGATCTACTTGATTTGAACCTCATTTCTACCATAAACTCACCAAGTCTCCTTATGTACACACCATGCTTCCTCAACCGAATACACCAATCTGTAATATGGCAAATATTTTGAACATCTGGAGACATTATTGCTTATTAATAATAATTCCAGATGTTAATGCAGTTAGCTACTCTGTTATCACTCATATCTAATTTTAATGCAATCCACACTTGGAAAGCAAGTTCTTTATGTCTGCTCATTTTATCTTTGATCAACTTTTGTTGGAGCACTGATGGACATTTAAGCCAACATCAAAAGCATGAGCTTCTGTGCATGCTAATGAATCTCAAGTTAGAATAAGTTCTCTCTCCAGTTTATTTGAATACCTTTGGCCCTGGGGAGATTAATTTACCTTTAGCATGGGTAACAGTGACATATTTTCAACTTATAATCAACACTTCGTTTTATATAAATGTGCTAAATGCCATTCACCACACAGGGACAGCAATATAAAATCAGAAATACATGACACTACATCAATCACAGCAACAATTGACTGGCTTTCAGCAACCCTAATGTTTGCTTAAAGACTTGTTTGATAACATCTGAGAATCACCTGTACAGTACTTGCTTTTCAGTTTACTGGGAATAAAAGCACTGAGAAGTATTTTTATTAAACTTTTTGAGAACATGATTCAGAAAGCTTTAATGAAACTTTTTGAGTATGCATTTCTTGCAGAATATAAGTTTAATCATTACGTTTTTTTACATATACAAGTCTAGTAATTTTGCAGATTGGCATCCAGTGTTTTTGACATCAAAACATGGAACTGTAATACCTGACATAGGGTAGACTTCTTGTTTGTTATATTCCATCAAATCAGAACCAACTTATAATGACCTTAGGGAGTTCCAAGGTACAGTACATGAGATATTCAAAGAGTAGTTTTATGAATCCCATGCTCCCGGTCAGTTCCCATGGTTGAGTGGGGAGCTGAATCCTGTTCTCCAGAGTCTAGTCCATCTCTCAATCTACTATACATCACTCAATCTACTATACAGTCCATTAGTGCCATTATGATTACTGGGTCCATATATACAGTATTAAGTTCACATACACACATAGACCCAATGCAGTTTTGCAACTCCAGTGCATCGGGAAACAATGCATACAACCATTCTGACCTTCAGTGGAGTTATTAGCACAAAGCAAAACCCTTTCTAGCAGCTTCCAAATAGTACCTGAATTTCCAGAGCATTAAGTACTAAGCAGGTTGCTCATCTAACCTCAAGCCAAATCCAAAACACAGAAATGAAGGCTATATATTTTGGACAACGACATATCACCAAAACATCAGGTCAGTTTTGAAAACTGCCTGCCTGGCATGAGTAATAATGGGTGTGCTCTCCCCATCGTTAAGGCATAGTGTCATTCAAGGTAAATGCACATAAAAATGTTGCCTATCAAGCTAAATACTTTGTACTGAGCTTCTGCAGACAACTCCTTAGGCATTTCATCCACTGGTGACTAACAGGACATCATTTCCCCATTCCGTCTGAGGACAGCCACTTGCCCCCTGTGGAAATCTAGAAGCTGCATGCCTGCCTTGTTGTATGTGAATTTTTTTAAAAAAACAAGTCATCTTTAACATGTTCTCCACACATCTAGGATGAATGCATATGTTGCCCTGCTTGTCTGCACATCTCCTCTGTCCTCCTCTGCTGATCTCCTCTGTACCTTACTTCAATGTTATACACCAGTGATGGCGAACCTTTCAGAGACCGAGTGCCCAAAATGCAATTCAAAACCCACCAATTCTTTTTTTGCAAAGTGCCAATACAGCAATTTAACCTGTATCCAGGTGGCTATGAAGGGGCGATGTTGGGTGCCCACAGAAACGGCTCCGAGTGCCACAGTTGGCACCTGTGCCATAGGTTTGCCATCACTGTTATACACCAATCCTAAGCCGCAATTTAAAGCTTTTAAGTACATAGTGAGTGGTGGCATGGCCTTGGAGAAAATCATTCAAATTCCTTATCGGTAAGAGAAAAGTGTCAAAGTGAACTACAGAAAACAGACATGAAACTGATCATTGGTCAATTTTGACTTGAGGTTCTGAACAGGGAACGACTGTTTTTCATATCTGTACAGTCCAGTCAAGAGCCTTGCAGAGGTGAATCAAGATACAGGAATGCTGTTTTTTTTAAAAAACAAACAAACAAACCGAGAGGACAGAGGAGGAAGCAGTGTCCTCCACAATCCCACACGGCTGTAACAGGCAGGTTCACTTCATATATTGAGATAGGGTCTTGCTCTCCATATGCACTGAAGCAGACTTGTAATGCCACATGCTAAAGGCAGCTAGGGACAAGAAGGGAGGACATCCTACCATTTAGAAATGCCTCTGAAAGGGTAAACTCCTCATTACACTGCTCATTCACTTTTATGTTACAGCATACAGAGAACAACTATGAACCAATGAAGCAGGTGGAACATTACTTCAAGCCAACAACCTGGACATTTTGCAGAATTACCTCTTAAGCTGTCTTAACTGCGGCTGTTTCTTGCTTTCTGACTCAATCCGAAGAAAGAAATGGACAGGGACATACACCCTTCAGACCAATGGGCAGCCTTCAGGAGAAGGACATCGCTTCTCTCAATAAACTCACCTTCTCTCCCTGAAGTGATGGCACTGAGTCCCGCAGACTGTGGAAACTGTCCTTGATGTGGTCCCTACGTTTGCGTTCCAGTGCATTGTGGTGAGCACGTTTGTCAGCCTATGACAGATAACACAAAGAACTATTAGGATTCTCTCTCTCTCTACAGGCAAAACGGCATGAGTCCTCAATTGCATCCTTGACTCGTAGACCCAGGATGCCCATAGAAAGAAGGGTCTCCCTGCTAAGAGAAGGGAAGAAACAAGGGAATCAGCAAAAGAAGCATCCAGGCTGTTCATGGCCAGTACTGCATAAACAATTTGTTTTATTATTTAAGCAGACAGCAGGCGTTTTAATGATTCAAGAGGATGAATGCAGCATTTCTGCAGATCTTATTTATTTAAAAAACCAAAAACCTTTCAGTACCCCCTTAACTACAGTGTTCACCTCAAAGGAGCATGAAGTACTTTAAAAAAATATTACATGTCAAAGTACCAACTGTCCCTGGATACTTTTTATCACACAGAAGGCCCCTGAATCAAGTACAGTGGTACCTCTACTTATGAATTTAATATGTTCTGAGTACATGCTCATAAGTATAAAAAATTGTAAGTAGAGTAGCGGTTTCCCATAGGAATGCATTGGAAATCAATTAATCCATTCCAGAGGGAACAGATGTCAGTGCATTCCTATGGGAAGGTTGAACATGCACACACCTCCCTTGCTCCTGCCCGAAGGGAGACGTGTGCATCCTTGTGCAGATCATCCCTTGGAAGGAGCGATCCATGTCAGCATGCACACATGTCCCTTGCACCCGCTTGAGCCATGCCAGGAAGCACCTGGCGCGGCTCAAGCGGGCACAAGGGAGGTGAGTGCATGCTAGCATGGAGTGCGTGCAAGTGCAAGGGAGGTGTGTGCATGCTCACGAGGATTGCCCCTTTCAAGGGGCAGTCCGCATGATGGCCATTTCCTCTTCCTCCTTGGTTACTTTGATCTCTTTTGCAGAGATCAAAAGAACTAAGGAGGAGGAGATGGCGATACAGGTCCAACGTGTCAAAGTCAGCTGTCATTCGTAAGTAGAGGAAACTATATCTAAAATTTGTAAGATGGCAATTTAAAAGCCAATGGTGTGCCTCTCCCAAGTCAAATTGCTTGTAAGTAGAGGTACCACTGTATAAGCAAACTGCTTTGCATGGAACTTGCCACACCAGCCCACTAGAGAAAGCATATCGAAGGTATTTTTATCCAGCACAAATGTAGCCCTGCTCAGAAATGTAGCCCTGCTCTCCTGTTATATTCAATATGCACAAGTACGAAGCAGGGTCCTATTGACCAGCCTTGCCTATGTTGCATGCACCAACTAGCCCAAGCTCTTCATAGTGACGTCAACAACATAAACATACACAGGGCTAGACTGCACACATGAATGCTTCCATACTACCTAGTACTGTACTTCCAACTTCAGTATACGCCTAACAGGCTGTTGAGCATTCAAAGTCTCACTCTCAGCAGTTGTTCAAGGCAAACATGTGTACATGAGAGTTAGAACTAGGAGCTCTGTGGTGCAGTGGTTAAATGCCTGTACTCCAGGTAAATCTGTGCTCACGACCTGGGGTTCAATCCCAGGTAGAAGGCTCATGGTTGACTCAGCCTTCCATCCTTCCGAGGTCGGAAAATGAGTACCCAGCTTGCTTGAGGTGGGGGAATGTATAGCCTGCTTACTGTAATTAAAAACTGTAAACTGCCCAGAGACTACTTGAAGTGGTATGGGGCGGTATATAAGCAGAACACTTTGCTTTTGCTTTTTAATTGGTATGTCCTTCTCACCTCCTTTCTCCCCAGTTTCTGGTATAACAGTGAGTAACTTCTGGGTAAGACTTGTTTACAATTGTATAAGAAGAAAAACGAGGACTACTTGGTTTAGTTATGGCTTCACGGCTGAATGCTTGAGATGCCTTCCTAAATCCAGAATTACCCTCTTTGATCAACCTATCTGGGTTAAATTTATGCAGGAACTCCATGAAAAGAGAACAGCTGCTTCTATTCTAGAATTTAAAATGCCACAAACCGTGATTACCCACACAACAATAGTAATAATAATTGCAGTCAAGTCAATTCTGACTCATGGCAACTCTTCCTAGGGTCTTCTAGGCAGAGAATGGGCAGAAGTGGTTTATCATTCCCTTCTTCTGGTACTGAACAGCTTGCTGGCTCTTCTTCCCAGAGGCATCTTGGCAAATCAAGCTCCCAAGCTCTAGCTCCACATGCAGATGCCTAAACCTCTGAGCAATTCAGTCAGATTATCAACATGAAGGTACAAAAAATCCTTAAGAAGTTTCCAAAGAAATTGGCAACATCATCTACCGGTGTATGCATGATCAGCTAAGTCTAGGATACAGCTCCCATCATGACTGAAAAATTCAACAGTCACATCTCAGATTTCAAGAGTTGTTTCTTGCTAGGCATAGAAATACGGTACATTTTTCAATTTCATTATGTTATTCTTTTCTATGTAATGCGCTCTATGTGGGGCTACTGATGAAAAGTCTCAGGAAACTTTAACGGGTCCAAAATGCAGCAGCCAGATTGTTGACTGGGATGGAGTACAGAGATCACATTACACCCCTATTAAAACAGCTCCACTGGCTGCCAATCAGCTATCGGGCCCAACTCAAAGTGATGACCTTGACCTACAAAGCACTGAATGACCTGGGTCCTAGTTCCCTCAAAGATGGAATCTCACCGTAGGAACAGACTAGGATGCTAAGGTCATCAGGAGAACCCTTTCTCTCTATCCTGCCACTCACACAGGTACGTTTCGTGGGAACACATGAAAGGGCCTTCTCGGCTGCTGCACCCAGACTCTGGAGCTCCCTTCCACTACAGGGGAGGATTGCCCCATCTCTGATGTCTTTCCAGAAACAGGCAAAGACCTTTCTCTCCAGGCAAGCTTCCCTGAATGATGGACTACCTATTATCTGACCTTTATATGAATCTACCATACATGATCACTTAGACATTATGTTTATATATTTTGTGACTGCACTGATACTATGTTTTCAATTGTTAGTTTCCCTCACTCATACCTTTTCATGGAATTTTTCATTCTCTTTTTAATTGCTTTATTTTCTTGTAGCTTTAATGTAATGTTGTCTTTAAATGCTGTAAGATGTGCTTCAGTTCCCTGCTCTCAATTAGTTGAATACTGAATGTCTTAAGTGTATTGGACTGTATATTGTCCCTCATTACTGTAAGCCGCCTTGGGTGCTTTTCCAATGAGAAAGGCAAGATAAAAATACCCTTAATAAATAAATAAATAAATAAATAAATAAATAAATAAATAAATAAATAAATAAATATGTGGGCCCATGCCATTTAATGCCAAACACAATGCAGTGGAAGATTAAATAAGTTTCATCCCTGCATTTCTCAGTAAAACTTAGCTAAAGTCAAAAGAAATCTTTTGGCTCCAAAAGGTTTCTAATTAAATCCCTTTCTATTTAATTAAGAATATTCAAGTATGTGAGGATTTTAAAAAAATTATATTTTAGAAAAAGTTTTCTAAAACACCTGGTATTTTTAACAAGACATAAAAGCTTAATCCTACTAAGCAGAACACATGTGCACCATCTTTGGCTCTTTCTTTTTTGTTTCTATACTAATCAACTAGTCTAGAACTTTACACAGTCATTTAAAGACAATCCAGGTGGCACTGCTGAAATCAAATTATGTTTAATGGAACTCCACCTTTCAAATGTAAAGGCAACCTCTAGTCACACAAGTTTGGCAGCCATCCCACACAGAGCTAATGACACAGAGAGCAAAGACTCCCTGTCAGATGTAAACAGGCACTCTAGATGCAACTGGACCCCAAATTCAAAGCAGACCTTTTGTGCCTACATCCTTCAAGACTGATGAAGTGAGTCAGCTCTCTTCCTAAGTCAGCCTCTAAAAAGCCTATTAGGTTGTCCACTGTCTTGGACCACATGGAACAACCTGATAACGCCAGCTAAAGAGAAGGGGGAACAGAAAGACCCAAGACCAATAAATGCAGAAGAAACTGAAAGATACTACTGGAATAAAAGGGAGTCAGGTAGTTAATATAAAATACAAATGTAAGAGTAAGCAATAATTATCTAGATCCTTTTCAGGTTTCAGACCAGGCTATGGGACAGAAACCGCCTTGGTAGATGACCTATGCCGGGGACTAGACAGGGGGAGTGCGTCCCTGTTGGTCCTGCTGGACCTCTCAGCGGCTTTCGATACCATCGACCATGGTGTCCTTCTGGGCCGATTGGCTGAGTTGGGAGTTGGAGGCACTGTCCTGCAGTGGTTCCGCTCCTACTTGGAGGATCGGTTCTAGATGGTGGTGCTGGGGGATGCCTTTTCGGCTCCCTGGCCCTTGAAGTGTGGAGTCCCACAGGGCTCTATTCTGTCCCCCGTGCTATTTAATATTTACATGAAACTGCTGGGAGAGGTCATCCGGGGATTTGGAATTGGGTGCCATCAATATGCTGATGACACCCAGTTATATCTCTCCTTTCCTCCAGATTCCAGTGGGGCGGTTGAAGTCCTAGAGTGCTGTCTGGAGTTGGTGGGGATCTGGATGAGGGCTAACAAGCTGAAATTAAATCCGGACAAGACAGAGGTTCTCCTGGTTCAGAAATCTTCGATGTAGGTGCTGGAATATCGTCCTGCTCTGAACGGGGTTGCACTCCCTCTGAAGGAGCAGGCCCGCAGCTTGGGGGTCCTCCTGGACTCAGAGCTGCTCCTGGACTCCCAGGTAGCAGCTGTGGCCAGGGGGGCCTTTGCCCAGCTTGGGCTGGTGCGCCAGCTGCGGCCGTACTTGGATCGTGCAGACCTGGCCACAGTGATCCAAGCCATGGTGAGGTGACATCAAGACTAGACTATTGTAACACGCTCTATGTGGGGCTGCCCTTGAAGACGGTTCGGAAACTACAACTGGTACAGAATGCGGCAGCCCGGATGGTTAATGGAGCTTGACTGTTCGACTCTGTTGGGCCGCTTCTCCAGGGACTACATTGGTTGCCCATTCGTTTCCGGGCCCAATTCAAGGTGCTGGTTATGACCTTTAAAGCCTTATACAACTCAGGACCAGGTTATCTAAGAGACCGCCTACTTCCATATAATCCGGTCCGCCCCCTTCGGTCATCGGAGAAGGCCCTTCTACGAGTACCACCACCCAAGGAAGTACAAGGGGCGGCGACAAGAAATAGGGCCTTCTCAGTAGTGGCACCGACACTATGGAATTCCCTCCACTTTGAGTTAAGAACTGCCTCCTCCCTTGAAATATTCAAGCGAGGCCTTAACACTTAAGACTTACTTATTCAGAACACTTAAGACTTACTTATTCAGGCAAGCCTTCTGAGCCTCCAGCCTTTACAAATTTTTATAACATCCTAGTTATTGGCTGGGAAGCCTTTTAAACTCTGCTGCAGCTCCTGTTTTTAATCTTGATTTTTATTGTATTATATTTATAGTATTTTATTGGTATTGTGTTGTTTTTACATTATATTCATTTTATTGTACTTTTTTGAATTTGTTGTAAGCCGCCTTGGGTCCCTTTGGGGAGAAAGGCGGCATAAAATAAAGTTGTTATTATTATTATTATTATTATTATTATTATTATTATTATTATTATTATTATTATTATTATTATTATTATTCTACACACCACTAAAAATCACCATAAAGTATGTGAGCTTTTGTGGATCAGGACCATCCACTTCACCTGGTCTATACTAGTTTAAAGAATTTAAAACAAATACATTCAAGGAAAGATTGATTTCACCAGGAGAGTTACTCTTGGATGTAAGTCAGGAAAGATGTAGGCTGCATTAGGGCTACTGTTTTAAAATTACAGTTGAGGCAGTTGTGGATTTGATATCACACCCCAGTTCTTCAAACGTAAGAACATAAGAAGAGCCATGCTGGATCAGGCCAAAGGCCCATTTAATCCAGTTTCCTGTATCTCACAGTGGCCCCACCAAATGTGTCTGGGAGCACACGAGACTAGATATCTGTCTCCTGATACTGCTCCCCTGAATCTGGTCCTTGAAGTACCCTGGTTTTAAGCCTGGAGATTACACATCTCCATCATGGTTTCTAACCTGTGATGGACTTCTACTCCAGGAATCTATCCAATCCCCTTTTGAAGGCATCCAGGCTAGATGCCATCATCCCATCCTGTGGCAGGGAGAACCACAGGCCATGCATGCACACCCCTTTCCAACTGGCCTTTCTTTGAAACTGACATGTCTCTGTTTGGCCAGTGAGATGGGACAGGCAGAAAACCCAAGTCTTTCATCTGGGAATTGGGGTGATAATTTAATAAACTCACTAACTTTATGCAACTGGGGTCAGATTAAATTCAAAAGATACTAATACTAGTATGGAAGATACTTATCAGCCCATCTATGCATATGAAACCTTGTGTACTAAGATAAAAGATGGCAAATTGCAGTGAACCGGAAACATTTAACCCTCCTAATGTACATGTACAGTCTTCTACCATCCCAAGCCTTTAACTGCCCTGTAGTAATAAGCTGAAGGTTTAGTCAGAGAACAGAATGACGTGTCATATCCTCTCTACTAGCAACAGGACCTGAACACAACAATGTTTTGTAGTTGCTAACAAAAGCCATGCCGGAAAAGAGATACATGCTTGTGATTAAAGTTGTTACAGGGTGTGTAAGTGAAAAAAAGTCTGTTCTGAGTAGAGTATAAACCCTAAATGCAGGACCCTAAGCTATATTGACATAATATCAAAATATGCCATTTAATGGTATGACCACTTCAAACTTACCAGTTTTATAAGCCTCTGAAGACATAATACAAACCAAGTGGCTATGTATAATGAACTGCACGAGCTGACCAAAGGTAAAGAGATACACACTGGTGACTAATCTGCATCCAGAGAGTCTGTGAAATACACGGGAAAAGTGTATTTCGGTACACTTCAATATGAAGTACTGCAATTGAAGTACAGTACTACAAGGGGTATCATTAGCGTTAAAAGTGTTGGTCGCTTTCCCATATCAAAATTAAATGCAACAAGAGTGTAACTGAAATTCAAGTAAAAGCTGGTTGCAAATATGCCACTTCCTGAACAAGAAGACTATCAAAGTAGTCTTAACTTTTAAATAAATAACCGCAGCAAAACGTTGTTATATGTGTTCTTCTGAAAGGGCTGCTGGAATAAATAGGGAGTCTAAATAAGAAAACAAGAAAAGATTATAGCATGTTATCTAACTGACATGGTTCTTGGGTCTTATTTTACTAATACTATCAGAAATCTTGATGCCAGTCTTGGCATGCTGACATACTCTAAAGAGATTAAGTTTATTCACGTGAGTTACTGCATCTTAAGTTGCCAAGAGCCTATCTCACTAGCCAGCGTGAATATCCAGGTAATTTGGAGTCACCATTAGAAACTTTGTGGGTAAAAGTATCAGGCCACAAGGAGGGTCTAATAGTAGACATATGCTATCGAGCTCTGACCCAAGCCCCTGAGGGAGACTAGCAGTTGGAGAATATTGTAAAGGAGGCATCCAAAAAGGGAAGCCTGGTTATAATGGGGGGAATTCAATTACCCTCACATAGACTGGGTGAACTGTTGTTCAGCACATGATAAAGAGATAAAGTTCCTAGATATGCTAAATTATTGTTCCCTGGAACAGATGTTGAAGACCCAACTAAAGGTACAAGAATCCTTGACTTGATCCTGAGTAATACACACACGATCTGGTGCAAAATGTTAATGTGTCTGATCCAACAGGGAACAGTGACCACAACACAATTACTTTTAACTTAATCACAGACTGCCAATCACTGATAAAATCTGACACAGAAACCTTAAATTTTCAAAAATGAAATTTCTCAAAGGTGAGGAAACTAGAAAAAAGAAGCTGAAAGGGAAAATTGAGAGAGTCCAAACACTCCAAGAGGCATGGAGACTTTTCATAAAAAAAACAACAGAGGCCCAATTGGTATGCATACCCAAAAGGAAAAAAGGCACTGTCAATGTAGCTTACAGGAGCTTATTTGGGGAGTGATCAAAAACAAGAAAAGCTCATTTAGAAGATGGAAGGCTTGTCCAAACAAGAATAACAGGCAGAAACATATATTCTGGAAGAACAAATGCAAGGCAACAATTTAGGAAAGCAAAGCAAGACTTGGAGAAGTGTATAGCTAAAAACACTCAAAGAAATAACAATGCGTTTTTTAAGTACATTAGAAGTAAGAACCCAACTAGGAAGGCCATTGGACCATTAGACGACAATGGAAGGCAAGGGATTATTATAGAGGAAACAGATTGCAGAGAGACTCAATGAATTCTTTCCTTCAGTATTTGCTGAAGAAGACAGAGACCATATGCCCAAAACAGAGCCTGTCTTCGTAGGGAGAAGAATTAAGCCAGATAGAAATAACCAGGGAGGAGATTCTTGCATGTCTTGTTAAACTAAATGCTAACAAATCACCAGGACCAGATGGCATCAATCCACGAGTTGTCAAGGAACTTGAAGATGAAATTGCTGATGTCCTAGCCAAAATATATCATCTTGCCCTCAAATCAGATGTAGTGCCTGATGAATGGAAGGTAGCAATTGTAACACCAATCTTCAAAAAAGGACACAGAGGCGATGCAGGAAATTACTGACCGGTCAGTTTGACATGTATCCCAGGTTAAGTGATGGAAACCATCCTAAAAGAGCTTCTGCAAGGGCAAATCATGCCTCACTAATCAGTTGAAATTATTTGAGAGTGTCAACAAGCATGTGGATAAGGAAGATCCAGTTGACATTGTTTATCTGGACTTTCAGAATGCTTTTGACAAGGTCCCACACCAAATGCTCTTGAAAAAACTTGCTAGTCATGGAATCAAGGGACAGGTCTTGTCTTGGATCAGCAACTGGATAAGGGAAAGGAAACAAAGGGTAGCACTAAATGGACACTTCTTCAAGTGTATGGAGGTAAAGAGTGAAGTCCCCCAAGGTTCAGTACTGGGACCCCTGCTTTTCAACCTCTTCATAAATGATCTAGAAGTAGGAATAAATAGCAAAGTAGCCAAATTTGCTAATAACACTAAATTATACAGGGTAGTAAAAACTGAGACTGTGAGGAGCTCCAGAAGTATCTCTTGATACTGGGGCAGTGGGCAAACCACTGGCAAATGAGCTCCAACATTAGTAAGTGCAGAGTGATGCATGTTGGAGCAAAAAAAAAAAACCCAAACCAATTACATTTATAAACTGACGAGGTATGAAATATCTGCAACAAACCAGGAAAGGAACCTTGGTGTCTTGGTGGACAGCTCAATGAAGGTGTCAACCCAGTGTGCCACAGCACTGAAAAAAGCAAACTCAGTGCTAGGGATCATTAGGAAGGGTATAGAAAATAAGTCAGCAAGTATCATTTTGCCTCTTTATAAATCTATAGTGAGGCCCCATCTGGAGTATTGTGTACAGTTCTGGTCACCATATCTCCAGAAGGATATAATGGAAATGGAAAAAGTGGAGAGGAGGGCAACCAGAATGATTAGGGGACTTGAACACCTTCCTTACCATCTGAGGCTGCAATGGCTGGGCCTTTCCACTCTTGAACGATGACGCCTAAGAGGTGACCTGATTGAAATTCATACAAGGTGTGGACAAAGTAGATAAGGAAAAACTTTTCCCTATCGCACAACACTAGAACTAGGGGGCACTCCAGGAAACTTTTGGGTGTTGATCTCAAACAAATAAGAGAAAGTACTTTTTCAGCCAGAGGGTCACTGGTCTGTGGAACTCCCTGCCAGAAGAACTGGGGACAGTTGTCAGACTTGACAGTTTTAAGAAAGGATTGGACAAGTTCATGGAGAACAAGGGTATCAATGGCTATCATTACGGAGGCCTAAGGACAACCTCCGGGCTGGAGAGATAGGCAGGATATCTCTCAATGCCATTTGCAGGGAGTCTTAAGCAGGTGAAGACGTCTGCTTGGGAATACCCTTTTTTAAAATGGTGAGCCACTTTGTGAGACAGAATGCTGGACTGGATGGGCTGTGGCCTGTTCCCGCAAAGCTGTTCTTATGTTCTTATGCAAGCTTCATCAAATACAAACACTGATATATTGTTAGAATTTTTCCTTCTTCCTTTCTTCCAGTCGAACAGTACCTTTTAAGAATTCTGCGACCAACCACAGAAACCCTCCACAAAAAACTTCAGTCATTTAACATATTGTCGTCTTCCTCCAAAGTAGAAAACTCTGAGTGGGTGATGGTGGCGAATTAGGATATTCTGTCAATGCAGTCATTTTGAAAGACCAGACACAAACAACCAGATAGTTCTCTCTTTTTCAGTTTAGTCTGATAACGCACTGCACTGCACCTCATACCATTGGTTGAAGTAAGCAAAAACTTCTTGGTTTTTCAAACTTCTTTGTAAGAAGAGATTTTGTTCACAGTGGATGTAGCACCTGGCTCTACTATACAGTCTTACAGGCAAGGATTGAAAGCAAGTGAATGCATTTGCAAAAGACTGCCAGATTTAATCCAATGATTTTTGGCTGGTATAAGCCATGCTAAATGCTGAATAAGGATAGCGTGAAAACAGTGGCCTCTATTCATAAGAGCAAGGTGGCCCACTGCCATGCTACTCTCCATTACTACCTCATCAACTATATTCAAAACCATTTAACTGTCCGGGAAAAATCTCAGCTCTGGGCAAGGAAAAAGGACTGAGAAAGAGGGAAGAATGCAACATTCCTCTGTCCTAACAGAGACTACCAGATAACAATCAGGCAATTCCTGCACAGTGGACACGGGCTCATCGATACAGAATTATTCAAATTAGGAACTATGGATTTAACTCATAAATATGCTAACATAAATTTTAAAATCAGGCAGTCAAGGAATTTTATGGGGCCTTACTTTTTTATGCAAATATTTAAGGTGCAGGCAAAATAATGCTTTTATAGTTCTGCAACCAATAGGCTACGTTGTGCTAACCAGGACTCTTTGAAATACTGTTGTCTCCATAGCAGTGCCTTCTAAAGATGTCATGATAGTTCAGTCTCTGGGAGTGAAAAAGGCTTATCTCCTAGTGATGGGCAGTTGGTGACCTTAAAGCATCCCTGCTTTTTCAATCTGCACAGATTTAAGGAAGCAGTTCTTACAGGCATCCATAAAAGCAAAATAAGCGTCTAGTTTTTGGAGCATATAGGACAATGGCACATTAATTTTGCATTTACCACTTCCAGTAAAAAGGAATCCAGATACAAGAGCCAGCCAGTGAAAAGTTCACGTTTAATGTAATACACAGAGCTGCCATCCAGAAAACCCAGGGTTCTCAAGATGTTTGACTCCCAACTCCCCTCAGTCCTAGCCAATGGTAAAGCATGGTGGGGGTGTGTGGTTCACCAACATCTAGGGCCACAGATTTTGACCATGAGACAAGATATACCAAACCTATTACATTCTTTTCAGGTTTTCAGAACATTCTCTATTTTTCACTGGAACTCAGACTCATTAACTAGAGTCTTATACAGAAAATATCAAGTCACAATTGAGTGCCTTTGATCAGACTGAGCAGAGCTGAGGATTTGCTCTACTAGAACTGAGCAGATCTCTGTTATTCCACTCCAAACTTTCTTTATCTCAGATGTATTAGCCGCCCAGAGTTCCCTTTGGGAAGATGGGCGGGATATAAATCTAACAATAAATAAATAAATGAACAATGAGAAACTATTCGTTGCTCTAACTTTAATATATTGGGGAGTGAGATGAACAATGAGAAACTATTCGTTGCTCTAACTGGGAGTGGGAGTCTACAGTAAATCAGCCAGAGATCTGCCAGTAGTTCTGGGTTATTTTTCCACCCACCCCTGCCCTAAGGACTCATTCAGACATTTCATGAAATATACATATCTACACATGCACATGAGCTGCCTATGCCTAAGCACATCCGATCTCGCCTGATTTCAGAAGCTAAGCAGGGTCAGCCCTGGTTAGTACTTGGATGGGAGACCACCAGGGAATACCAGGTGCTGTAGGCGCCTGGAGTAGGAACTGGCAAGCCACTTCAGTATTCCTGCCAAGAAAATTCCATGGACATGGGGTCACAAAGAGTCGGTCACAACTGTAACAACACAACACAACACACACACACACCAGGGCTGTGGAGTCAGAGTTGGAGGAATTTTTGGGTACCTGGAGTCGGAGTCGGCAAACAATGCACCGACTCCGACTAAATTTAGATTGGAATTAAAAAAAACAAGTTTAAATGTCCCAATTCACAAAAAGTTATAATTAATGACTTCTCTACTGTAAGAATAAAGACCAATGCATGCAGTGCCTCACGTAACCGCAAAACGAACACGTTAAGTGACCATGAAGAAGCATGCTTTCCAGTAGTCCTGTGGTAATGACATGTATGTTGCCTTTCTTTCCTTCAAGGAATGTATAAAATACATTCACATATTAATACAGAGGAGTCGGAGTCGGAGTCAGAAGTACAAAAAAACTTAGGAGTCGGAACATTTATCTACCGACTCCACAGCCCTGACACACACACACACACACACACACACACACACACACACACACACACACACACACACACACACACACACACACACACACACATGGGCTTTCTCTCTAAACACAGATAACCACTACTGACAACTCAGAAACAATAGCACATAAAAAGGTCAAATGAATGAAACACAACATGTTCTCTTTCAGAAGCAAAGCTTAAGTAAACACAGCTGTTTTACACTGGGACCTCCTGCCTGGTGGTGCTGGCTGACCTGTATTGTGTTCTACCAGAGGGCAATGGATCTGTCTTTAGTATCAGGTGAGAATGAAAAATAGAGATCATGCAGGATGTTGGGGGGGGGGCACTCTTAGGATAAAGTATGCAAACTGTTTTGAGCACCAGCATGTCCCGCTCAACACATCGTTTCTCAACATGAGAAAGTGAATACATATGAAATTAAAATGAAGACACACATGTCTTTGCACAAAACAAAGATAATCTCCTGCCTTTTGTCAATTTAAATTTAATTATTACTAGCCATACAAAATTTTGAAAACATTATGTTAATTTTTTCTAGGTTATTCAACTGTAGTCAATCTACTAGCAACTCTCTGTGTGTGCACCAACCATAAACTAGGACTTTCAATCCAGCCTTATTTTAAACGAAGTGGCAGCAGTTTTGTAGAGTTCTTGTTACTAGGTGCATCAACCAGAACGAAAGAGAAAGAATTTTGCTTCTTTGTTGACAGAATTTTCCTCCAATGTAGGCTTTCTGTTTAATAAAAGGAGGAACAGCATCTTATACCTTGGTTGCTAAACTGGACTTATTAAAATTCTTAAGAAGATGAAAATAGATAAAACAAATAAATCACATATATTTAATTTTTTTATCAATAAAAACACCTGATTTAAAAATCCATAATCTAAGAATACTTACAATTATTTACAAAGTAAAATTGATATACATGTTACAAATTATCATTATAATATCTTACATCTGGATCATGATCACCTAGAAAATACAATAGCGGTTAAATATGTTTTTCTAAAAGACACACAGGAAGATAATGTTGTAGAGGAAATATATATTTTAGCCAAAGGGGCATATGTAGCTCACTGCCAAGCATTATTAATACATGCAATAATGTCAGCTTTCTGTGAGCTCTGGAGATTGGCTACAGAGCATTTTACTGCAAATCAAATTAGTTTTCCTGTTTGCACAATATTTGCACAAATCTTTAAAAAGTTTGGGCACTGTCTGATTACTAATGTTCTTAACACTTATGATCTAATCCTATGCATTTTACTTACAAGGAAATCCTGCGAGTTCAATGAAATCAATACTGTGTCAAATAATTGTACAAAACTTTGGCTTCAAACAAATGATCTTGCTTAGTATCCCACTGACTTACAGGAACCCTATGAATGACTGATATCTCAAATGTCCTGCCCTCAACAGCCTTACTCAGCTCCTGAAAACTCAAGGATGTAGCCTCTCTAATGGAGTCAATCCATCTTATAGTTGGTCTCCCTCTTTTCCTGCAGCCTTCCATTTCCCCCAGCATTATTATCTTTTCTAGCAAATCTTTCCATGATATTCCTAAAGTACAAAAGCCTCCATTTTATCATTTTTGCCCCCAGAGATAGTTCAGATTTGATTTGCTCTAGGACCCACTTGTTCGTCTTTCTGGCAGTCCAGCTTCCTTCAATGTCCAACCTCCATGCCCCTAACTAACAATGAGGAAAACAGTACAACAGTGGGAATGGTCGTCGCCTTGGTCTCCAGCCTTACAAGTGATGACCTTTTTCTAATTCCTTCCTTGCTGCTCTTTCAAGTCTCCGCCTTTTTCTGATTTCTTGACTGTAACCTCTAATAGGTTTGATGCCTGAACTAAGGCATACAAAATATTTGGCTTTCCAATTTCTTCCCTTACATTTAAACTTGTGTATTTATTTTACAGTGATTTTCTTAATATTCAACTCCAGTTCCTTACCTATCGTATTATCCCTACAGAGATTCTAACAAAAAACTGTTTCCTGTTCCAAGCAGATACAAGTCACATGGCTTGTAAAATTTTTAGACTTATGTTATATTTGGGGGGGGGGAGTTCTATTCAACAATTTTGTTAAAGCAAAGAGCATGCAGATTTTTGTTGGTATCATAAAGTACACTGGTTACAAAATAGTAAAGTTGATTCAAGTTGGCCTTTTCCCTAGGCAACCATTTGAATTTTAAATCAGTTCACCCTGTTTCTTAAAAGCTTACTACAGTATATAGAAATCCCATTTACACTTTTCTACAGTTTTCTTACACAGAGCAAGTAAAACTATTATTCCTCATTCACTGCCAGGCCATTGCTGCAAGTACTGCACAGTTCACAAGTTTCCAGGAATAGAACCAGAACTGTAACAGTGCAACATCCATGAATACAAACAAAAGGCAAAAAGAAAGAGCATTTGCTTGTGCCAATTGCCATGCTACATTGCAAAAAACTTTCCAAAAGACAAAGGCAGGACACACATATATACACACACACACACCACTTTGTGGAATTAGGAGCCATTCTTCATGATCACCAAGAAATCTGAGCATCACAGAAGCAATAGTTGCAATTCCTGTCACTATTAAGAATGACAGATGCTAAGAAGCACATCTATGTGTATTAAACTTTCAGAAAAGAAGCCAAAGCCAAAGCCAAAGCAAGATGCTCTGTGGAAGTTTTCAGTTGCTGCCAGCTTTTCCACAATAATCCACTAAGGAGATTACACAAGAAAATAAGAGAAATTCTAGTTTCTCCCTCATTAAAACCTCTGGCAGCAACAAATGGCGGTGTGTGTGTTTGATCATCCACAGCTTTTTGGCCCATTGACCAGTAGCACTTAGTATGTTACAAACAAAAAAACATCCACACCAGATGCTGTTTATAAATGGAACACTTTCTGCCGCCCTAAAACTTAGTGCTAAAAAGCAAAATATTAAGGCCCTAAAATGAACAACCAACACTTGCTTAGCATCCCATTTGTAGTGTCCTACCTTCTTGGCACAGCCCCAGGTGAAAAGTTTACAGGGGGGGTTTATTTCCCCCTTTCACGAGGGAGGGGAGCACCCCCTTCCGTTCAAAATTGCCAATCCCCTCATCGTGCCAAGAAGATTCCCCATATGCTCCAGGCTTTGGGGAGAAAGCTCCAGGGAGAAATGGCAAATGGAGGGGGCACCCTATCACATTCTGGCCGTGTAGCTCTGGCCTGTTCCCCCAAATACCACGCACACACTGATCAGTTACCCCCCCCCCACACACACAAACACACCTTACTCCAAAACTTTGTTCCATTTTTTCTCTTTCTAATCCCAATCCACCGGCCAGACAGGCTGCAGCAGACCGAGATAAACCTGCCAGCCCAATCTCACCAGAACAGGCGCCTCATTCTCTCTCTCTTTCTCTCTCTCTGTGTGTGTGTGTCCCCAGACACAACCGCCCACCAGCCTCTCTCTTCCTCCTCCTTCAGGCCAGGCTTCGGCCATGGCCAGGCCAACGCTTCTCTCTCTCTCTCTCTCTCTCTCTCTCTCTCTCTCTTTCTCCCCCACCCCCCTCCAGCCTCCGTCCCATTCCACTCCCCCTTCTCCCCCCACCCCCACCCCACCACCCAAGTGCTTCGGCACTTTTGTTTCATTTTAATTTTAGGTGGCCGCCGGGCCGCTCTCTCTGCCTGAGGGCGGGCGAGGGGGGGGGTCGAGAGGGGATAAAGGGCGAAGAGGACGGGGCGAGCGGGGAGGTATGGAGGGGGAGGAGGGGGAAAAAAAGGGGGGGGGTCCAAGCCAACGAAAGGCAGAGAGACGTACCGGAGACTGAAACCTCGGCTCCTCTTCCTGCAGTGAGAGAGAGAGAAAGAGAGAGAGAAGGAGAGAGAGAGACGCGTTACTGTCAGCGCCGCTCAGCCCTGCCCGCCGCCAACACCGCCGCCTGACACGCACCACCGACGGGTGGGTGGCTAGGAAGGGAAGGGGGAGCCAGGCAGGCAGGCAGGCAGGCCCCGGTGGCGGAGGGACCGGACGGCAAAGGCCCGGGAGGAGGAGGAGGAGGAGGAAGAGCAAGGGGGGGGTTAAGGAGGTCGGCCAGGCAGGCCCGGTGGGGGGGGGGGGACACCGGGATTGGGGGGGAAGGGGTTTGAGGGAGGGGGGGCCTGAGGTGGAGCCGCGTGAGGCACTCACGTCGCTCTCCACCTCGATGTCATCGTTGTCGCTCATGCTGCCGAGGGTGCCGTCGCCCGCCCGCCCGCCCGAGGGCCTTCGTGGCAGGCGCTGCGGGCCGAGCCGCCGAGAGCAGCGACGACGACAACAACAGCCCCCGCGCGCACCGTCGCCAGAGCAGCCCCCGCCGCCGCCGCCTCTTCCTCCTCCTCTTCCTCCGTCGTCGTCGTCGTCGTCTCTTCTTCCTCCTCCTTCAACAGCATCAGCGGCACACGCACCTCGCACTGCACGTGACGACTGGAAACGGCCTTTCCCCCCCCCCACACCCTCCACAACACACACGCACGCGCCGCCCCGCTTGCGCACACCCCGTCCCTCTCGCCTCGGTCCGCGCAACCCCCCCCCCGCGAAGCTTGCTGGGAAACAGAGTTCCCTTGGCCGCGGCGGACCCGAGGCGCCGGCCACGCTTGAACTCTCTTTCCCGAAAGCCTCTGGGAAAGAAAGGTGCTTTGAGGACACCCGTCTGCGCCTGCGCCCTGCCGCCGCCGTGTACGCTGAGCCTTGTAGTCTCGAGCCAAGAGGAAGGGCTCGACTTCCCGGCAGGCCCGAGCCGAGAGGACACGTGGAGGCAAAGGGAGCCGTAACGAGGCGGTGGAGGCATCCTGCGCTTCCCCACCCAGTACTTCCGAGTTTGTTTTTGAAAGTGGCGAAGAGTCGCATGCTTAGCTGAAAGAGAGCAAATGAGGTCAGCAGCCTCTCTGCGCTGTTGATATAAACGAAGCAGGACTGTATCCAAGACAGTAAAGGAGCAGATACAGAAGTGGGACAGGTGATACCTTTAGGCTACTATAAAAATAACAAAGCGTTGCTAATATTTCGGGGGCAAAACCCCCTTCCTCAGAACAGTACCAATAGGTTTTAACAGGGCAAAAGATGGATTTGCCAGGAGTTATTTCTTAGATGTAGGGTCCTTGGCAAGATGGGGAGGGGGGGGGGAAGCCAGGCAGTTTACTGGAGGCCAGGAGCTTGGATGAGCAGAATACGGAGTTTCTCTTCACGTTCTAACCAGAGGATTGCCTGCCTGTTACCAAGTTCCTGTGGTATCAGGAGGCCATGCTTCGTTGGTGGTTCGTGCGGCTAGCCGCTACTTTCCGTCTCCGCTCCCGAAGCCACGTGCATCGTGGAGAGACGCATCTGAGGCCTAAATATGGGGCTGCTTTTGCTTCTCTAGGGTGTGAGATTGTAATAGGTGAAAGCTCATACTGTTTGTCTGAAAGGCTCCACAAGGCACCCCTTTTCTATTTTGTTATTGTTGTTTATTTGTGTGCCCTGTTTCTTATCTCCATACACAGAAGCCCATTTATGGCCTCTTGGGAGTCTAGGTTCCCGAAGAACACTGCCCCCGCCCCTGCCAGCGTGTCTGGCTTGGTGATGAGTCACGTCATACCCTAGGCCAGTGGTGGTGAACCTTTGGCACTCCGGATGTTTTGGACCACAATTCCCACAGTCCTTTGTAATTGGCAATACAGGCTTGGAATTCTGTGAGTTGTGGTCCAGAACATCTGGAATGCCAAAGGTTCGCCACCACTGCCCTAGGCCTTGTTATGGCAGCTTGGGTGGGACAATAAATTGAGGCCTATTATCTTTAATTTTTCCTCCTAGGGAAATCATTGAGAAGAAAATTACTTATAGCAAGCTGTGAGCTGGTGTTGAGCACTGCCAATGGGGGGAGGGCATATTTGAGAAAGAAAAGTTGTAGGATATAGCACAAGAGTTTATCCTCCTCCCAGCCCACTTCAGACAGCGGTGAAAGGTCCAGCTGCACAGAATCCACATGAAAATAATGTAGCAAAGCGGCAGGCAGGCAGGCAATCAGAAGTCAAACCCCAAATTCACAAAACAGCTTTGCTACTACCTGGAAAATCCACCATCGGAAGCCGTACTTCAGCCATGTTGGATTGATGACTCATCCACCAGCAGGAGGAGGGGATTGTCTAGTTCCCACCAGCCATGCCCTAAGGGCATCTAGATAATATCTCCTTCTTGCAAAACCCTTTGTCTCCCCTCCTCCTTCCTATAAACAGGTACCATTCCTTTGTGTAACAACTAGTTTGGGGGAATCCCTTGCACCCACATATGGACCCCCCCTCCCCACACACACACTTAAAACCTCATTCTGTCACACTCCTTTTTCTCTTTCTTTTCTCTTTCCTTTTCTCTCCTTAAACATCTACTCCTTGCAATCCTGCCCCACTTGCAAACTTGAGGGAACTCCCAGGCCCAGATCAGCATATCAGCAACTCAATCTCCCCTTCAACCCTTCACAAACTCTGGAGGCACAAGATTGGATTATCCTGGGCAACATCTGGATTTTCTTCTTTTCATCTCAGTCTGGATTCCTGATGGAGTCTTTTGTATTGTACTTTTCATATGTGTGTGTGGCCCAGCAATCAAGACTTGTCCTTATCATGTTTAGACATCTGCCTACCATGTACTGTTAATCAATGCTACCTTGTTTTCTTTGTCCTTCCACCGGAAACTTCTAGCACCTATCCTTGTTCCTTTTGTACATTATGCCATCCCTGTTTGTGTAACCAAACATTCAAAGATGAGGATGTACACATATTAGAGAAGCTAGGTGGTTTGAGAGAGGAGTCAGGGAAGCCATTCATGTGAGCATTGAAACCCCCTCTCAACAGAGGGGGGGGGCTCAGGCATAGTCTATCTGCTACTTATCAGGGTGTGCTGTTCAACAATACCCAGACAAATCAAAAAGCCTTCACCACCAAGGCCATAGCTAATGACCCATAGTTATAGGTTTCAGCACCTTAGGCCATTGTTCCCCTTAAGGCTATGGATACTATTGTCTACCTAACAAGCCTATTCAGGTCATTGTTCAGCTTATGAGCCTATTTCAGACCAGGGTGACAAGAGGTCAAAGCTGACTCTAAGATGGAGGACTCGCACTGGCTGTATTCAGACTGATGAAGCTGTTTGGATGAGCAGCGAAACATTTCAATCTCTCAAGAAAAGTCAGTTGCCATCACTCAACTTCCAGATAACTATGTAAATAACAATTCCTCGTTGTGTTTCCATTGTCTCTGTACATGATTAGTCTCCCCTAAGGGTCTAAAAATCTTTTTAAAACCCCAGCCTCCTTTTGTTTGGAACAATATGTATTTGTACATTACAAGGGAGACATCATATGAAAACACCCTCAAGACATCACTGAACTGCATCTCCCATTGTTCCTCTGTTTGCTATACCGGTGGTCCCCAACCCCCGGTCCGCGGACCGGTGCCGGTCCGTGGACCTGTCGGCACCGGTCCGCCTGGGGAGGCCGGGGAGGCTCCTCCCCTTTTCCTCCGCCGCCCTCCTCCTCCTCCTCTTCTCTCCCGCGGGCGGCCGGTGGAGGAGGAAGGCTGGAGGAGCGCAGGAGGAGCCGCCGCCGCCGCCGCCTTTGCCTCCCTCCTCCCCTCCCCTCCCCTCCTCCCAGGCCGGCCAGCCGGCGACTCCGCCCCCAAACGCTGGCGCCCCGGCGGCGTTGGCGGCGGCCGCTTGGGCTCCGCCAGGAGGGACGCGGCGGCGTTGGCGGCGGCGGCACTCACCGGCTTGGGGCGTCGGGCGTGCCACTCCCCCCCACACACGGGCGGGGTGGGGGGGAACCCGGGGATCCTGGGCAGGCGGGCCCCCGCCTCCTCCTCCGGCGCCGGGAGCCGCGTGCGGGTCTCGCTGCTGGCGACCTGCTTGCTCCCCGCAATCGCCCCCCCCGCCGCCGCCGCCATCACCCCCGTCCCGCCGCCGCCGCCACCACCCCTCCGCAATTGCCCTCGCTGCTGCTCCTCCGGCAGCGGCGGGAGGAGGAGGAGGAGGAGGAGGAACCGGAGCAGGAGCAGGAGGCGGCGGCGGGGGGGGCGATTGCGGGGGGGGCTGCTGCTGCTCCTCCGGCGGCGGCGGCGGGAGGAGGAGGTGGAGGAGGAGGAGGAACAGGAGGAGGAGGCGGCGGCTCGTCGGTGCCGTGAGGGCGCTTCCCGGCACGGCTGGGCGGGTGCCGCGCGCGGGGCGCCGGGGCCAGGAGCCGCGCGCGGGTCTCGCTGCTGGCGCCCCGCTCGCTTTCCCCGGCGGAGGAGGAGGCCCACGGCGGCGGCAGCAGGAGCAAGCAGGGCGCCAGCAGCGAGACCCGCACGCGGCTCCCGGCGCCGGAGGAGGAGGCGGGGGCCCGCCTGCCCAGGAGCCCCGGGTTCCCCCCCACCCCGCCCGTGTGTGTGGGGGGGGGAGTGGCACGCCCGACGCCCCAAGCCGGTAAGTGCCGCCGCCGCCGCTCTCGTGCCTCCCCCTCCTCCTTCCCTCCCATCCTTTGCTTTCACCCCCCCCTTTTGTCTCCCCGCCGGACCCCCCTTTCGCATTCTCCCCCCCTCCCCACCCCCACCCCCGGGCCACAGAAAAATTTTCAAAAATTTCCCGGTCCGCGGGGACAAAAAGGTTGGGGAGCACTGTGCTATACTATTTTAGCTTGGTGGGACTTGCAATCCATCATTTGGCCCTACCCATTAACAATCTTGACATAAAAGAATTCGGCAAAAGCCACACAATGCAAGTCAGACCTGAGATATGTTGTCATAAGAACAGTTTTTAGTGGAACTTGCTGATGACTACAAGAAGGCTCTCCCAGCTGAGGTGATGTGACAAAAATACTCCCATCGAGAGAAACAGGCCATTTTCATTCCTGGGAAGGATTGCAACGATAAAGATGAATATATTGCCTAAAATCTTTTTTCTTTTCCAAACAATTCCAATCCAACTAGGAAGAAAATACTTAGAGGAACTGAACAAAACTATTTTAAAGTCCGTATGGTTAAAGAAAAAAGCAAGGATTAAAACCAAATTGCTACAAGAGAAGAAAGAGGAAGTTTTGGCTTACCAGATTAGACTGTACTACAGGCGTGTCCAAACTTTGGCCCTCCAGATGTTTTGGATCGCAACTCCCACATTCCTTTGCCACTGGCAATCTAAGCTTAGCATTCTGGGAGTTGTGGTCCAAAACATCAGGAGGGCTGAAGTTTGGACATGCCTGCTGTACCACCAGGGTTGTGTGTTAACATGGCTAAGAGACTGGATGCTGCTGAAAGATAAAAGACTTTTACACTTGGAAGGACATGATCTACAGCTAGGATGGCATGCTTTTTTGTGCTATGGAAAATCCAAAACACATAAATACTTTCAAAGTAATCTGATAAGAAACTCCTTAATTAGTACATGGGAGAAAATTAAAACAAGAATCGTCCTTTCCTCACTTCGTTGTGTTCGGTCCACCTCGGGTGTTGTGGTCATCTTTCCTGGTTTGGACAGGACCATGCGCATCCCCATGTCCCCTCACACCGGCGTGATAGAAGACGGCACACCTGCTTGGGTGCCGCCTTTTGGTTGCGGGCGCCCGACAGGGCTGAATAATTTTGGTTGCAGTTGTATGAAAGCTGGACAGTTTAAAATGCTGACAGGAAAAAAATGGTTTCTTTGAAATGTGCTGGAGGAGAGCTGGATCTTGAATCAAATCAAGCCTGAACTATTTTTAGAGGGGGAAAATGTTGAAATTGAGGCTGCCCAACTTTGGGTAGATACTTGGAAGGCATGATTCTCTGGAAAAGACAGTAATGCTGGGAAAGGGGAAAGGCACAGGAAATGAGGAAGACCACTTAGAGGTGGACCGACTCCCTAAAGAAAGTCCGCACATTTGGGTTTGCAAGAGCAGAGCAGGGCTGCTGAGACAGGACATTTTGGAGAGCACCAATCCATAGGATCGCCATATGTCAGAGGCAACTTGATAGCATATTAACACAAACTGTGTTTACTCAGAATAAACTATTAAAAGACTGCATATACTATTCTTTTACCAGTCCAGTTCTAAGAACAAGTAGATATTTAAAGTGTATTATGCCAACTTAAGATATACACCCTTTTGTTGGTGCGATCCTGCTCGCTAAACATGGGTGGAACAAGAAAAGCCTTCCATACCCAGTTCACCTTAGCTACAGCAATAGGCTTTTAATTTTGTTAATGTTTTTGATAGAGGAGTAATTACCTTCTGCTCGCCATTTCACAGTCATGCAACTCAATTCTACAGTCCTGCTCAGGTTGCAATCCCACGGACGTTTTCATTACTCCCAACTGCGTTGAGATTTGCAGCTTCAGGATAATTCCAAATGAAGCTTCTTTTGAGCAATCACCTTCCTTATTCACAAAATGTTGGGGGGGGGCGTGTTTCTCTATGAAACCTCCTGCCTGTTATTCTCCAAGCTTTTCCCCCTGCTGAATTCAGATGTGCTAGATATACTTTGGTTTTTTTTTAAATTCTAGTATCTATTACTCAGAAGCAAGCACAGAAGATAATCTTAAATATTGTATCAGGGCTAAGTAGAACCCATAATCCTTCCACAAAGAAATCCATTCTTACAGTGGATATAAAAAGTTTACACACCCATGTTTAAATGTCAAGTGTATGTAAAAAAAAAATGAGAAAGATAAATCATTTCAGAACTGTTTCCACCTTTAATGAGACCTATGAACTGTACAGCTCTGCTGAACCACAAACTGAAATCTTTTAGGTGGAAGGAAAAATAAAAAACTGAAATAATATGGTGGCAAATGTTTGCACACCCTTAAACTAATACTTTGTTGAAGCACCTTTTGATTTTATTACAGTACTCAGCCCTTTTGGGTATGAGTCTATCAGTATGACACATCTTGACTTAGAAATATTTGCCCACTCTTCTTTGAAATAACGCTCCAAATTTGTTAGATTGCAAGGGTGTCTCCTGTTCAGATCACCCCACAGATAATCAATCAAAATCAGGTCTGGGCTCTGGCTGGGCCATTCCAAAACGTTAAATCTTCTTCTGGTGAAGCCATTCCTTTGTTGATTTGGGTGTATGCTTTGGGTCATTGTCATGCTGAAAGATGAAGTTCCTCCTCATGTTCATCTTTCTAGCCGAAGCCTGATGGTTCTTTTTCTTTTGCCAATAGTGACTGGTATTTCGAACTGTTCCTAATTCCCTCTACCTTGACCAAAGCCCCAGACCCAGCTGAAGAAAAACAGCCCCAAAGCATGATGCTGCCACCACCATGCTTCACTGTGGGTATTGTGTTTTTTTGGTGATGTGCAGTGCTGTTTTTGCACCAAACATCCTTTGGAATTATGGTCACAAAGTTCAACCTTGGTTTCATCAGACCATAACACTTTTCCCCACATGCTTTTGGGAGACATGTGTTTTTGCAAAATTTAGCTGGGCTTGGATGTTTTCCTTCGTAAGTAAAAGCTTCTGTCTACCCCATAGCCCAGACATATAAAGAATACGAGAGGTTGTTGTCACATGTACCACTTGCCAGATATTCCTGCAGCTCCTTTAATATTGCTACAAGCCTCTTGGCAGCCTCCCTGACCAATTTTCTTCTAGTCTTTTTCCTCGATTTTGCAGGGACGTCCAGTTCTTGATAATGTCACTGTTGTGCCACATTTTCTCCACCTGATGATGACCGTCTTCGCTGTGTTCCATGGTATATCTAATGCCTTGGAAATTCTTCTGTACCCTTCTCCTGCATGATGCCTTTTAACAAGGAGATTCCTCTGATGCTTTGGAAGCTCTCTGCGGATCATGGCTTCTGCTGTAGGATGTGACTAAGAAAATGTTAGGAAAGACCTACTAGCACTGCTGATCTAAATTTGGGATAACTCAGGGGCACTTTAAATGATGTCAGGTGTGTACTGATTCCTACTTAACATGAGTTTGAATGTATTTTTTTACTGTTGTGCACAGCTACATCCCCAGTTATAAGAGCGTGTACACACATATGCCACCATATTATTTCATTTTTTTATTTTTCCTTCCTCCACCTAAAAGATTTCAGTTTGTGGCTCAACTGAGTTGTACAGTTCATAGGTCTCATTAAAGGTGGAAAAAAGTTCTGAAATGATTTATCTTTGTCTCATTTATTTACATCACAGACAACATTTTAGCAGGGGTGTGTAAACTTTTATATCTACTGTAGTTAGCTAAAACTCTTATTTTTTAGGCTCAATAACACAATTTGAAAGCAGCACGCTTCATGTTGTTGATGCTGTTGTTTATAAGCTGAGAATGAGAAATCATTGCCCGTTCACTTTAGAGCACCCAAGTCCTCATCTATCTTTTGACTACCCTAGTCATATGATGTCCATTAAATCTTGAAATACATTTTAAATAAGTGAAGGGAGTTGTTCATTTTCAAACTTGTGATGAGTGTTCCCTGTTAGCAGCTGTTACTGTGTTTGGTCATGATATGGTTTTATTCTCAACTCTCATGTAAACCTTGAGTGTCTAATGAGTTGGGTCAAAGTTTCTTACAGGGCCTTGCGGAATGTACTGTACTAGCAAGCTCTTGCCTAGGAAGAGAAAGAGAAAGCAGTAACAGGGCTGTCTTAGTAGCACACAGCATTATCATCACCAATGGACCTATGGTAAAAGATTTATGAAAATAAAATGACATTTTATTGCCAGTTCCTTATAAAGACGAGTAATAAAAGCTGTAGGCCTGATTAGTCTCTTCATCTCCAAGCAGGTTACCATGTAAAACATCTGCGGGTTGGGCATTTCCCACAGTTAGAAACAGAGATTAAGAACCCAGATGGAGATTAGGCGGGGGATGAATTTATGACCTTTGCCAGCAAGTGTGCCTCTGAATCTTCTTTTCAGCCATGTTTTATGTAGAGCTGAAAGTGCCTAAATATGGTGAGTGAAGGGCCATGGAGGAGAACATCCACAGTGCTCCCAAGTATCAAAGCAAAGGTGGACAACAGATGAGTTTAGTGCTGGAGAAAGGCTGAAGTCTAAGGCACTTGAATCTCAAGTCAGGACTGGAACAGGAGGACCGTGTCAGTACCCAAAGAGGTAGACAAGGGTAGGAACTAGCCAACATTATCCTCTTCCTGAGCCTGCTCATAGGCACATCTGTTCCGGCGACGAGGTTGGGCCTGTGGGCCATTCGGCTCCTCTCTGCCTTGCTCCTCCTCCGAAGACTCTCCTTCCTCTCCCTCTGAGCCGGACTCGTCTGAGTTCTCCTCTTCTAGATAGCGGTAGCCTCGGACCTTGTGGCGTGGCCTGGGAATCTTGGGAAGGCGGTGTGGAATAAGTTGGCCTATTTTACGTTCCATCCACAGATAGGAGAACACGGCAGCTCCCAGAATGAGGAGCAAGATGGATAACTTGGCCTAGAAGGAAAATACTCCATTAGTTAAGAAGGAAGGCAGATAAAACAGTAATAAGCAATATACAGGCTTCAGTAATGCAACTTTAAAAGTGAAACTAATATATTAGATAGACTCATTGCATGCAAAGCGAATTAATTCAAGCCTTAAGTTGTTATAATTGTGATGATTATGGCTTACAGCTTATGAAAACTCCAAATTCATAATCTTGGACAATTAGAATGTTACATGAAAGCAATAAAACAAGGATTGGAAATCGAACAACATTGGACCTCTGAAAAGTATAAGCATGCATATGTACTCAGTACTTGGTTTGGGCCCCTTTTGCATCAATTACTGCCTTAATGCAGTATGACATCGATGCTATCAACCTGTGGCACTGCTGAGGTGTTATGGAAGACAAGGACGCTTCAGTAGCGGTCTTCAGCTCTTCTGCATAGTTGGGTTTCATGTCTCTCATCTTTCTCTTGGCAATGCCCCATAGATTCTCTATGGGGTTCAGGTCTGGTGAGTTTGCTGGCCCATCAAGCACAGTAATCCCATGGTCGCTGAACCAAGTGGGTGGGTGCTAAGTCCTGCTGGAAAATGAAGTCAGCATCCCCATAAAGCTTGTCTCCGAAAGGGAGCATGAAGTGCTCCAAAATCTCCTGGTAGACAACTGCGTTGACCCTGGACTTAATGAACAGTGGACCAACACCAGCAGATGACATGGCTCCCCAAATCAACACAGACTGTGGAAACTTCACACTGGACATCTTGCATTGTATGCTTCTCCATTCTTCCTCCAGACTCTGGGTCCATGGTTCCCAAATGAGATGCAAAAGTTGCTCTCATCAGAAAAGAGGACTCTGGATCACTGAGCAACAGACCGTTTTTTTTCTTCAGCCCATGTAAGAAGCATCTGATGCTGTTTGTTGTTCAGGAGTGGATTGATTAGAGGAATATGACATCTGAAGCCCATTTCCAGGATCCGTCTGTGTGGTGGCTCTTGATGCACTAACTCCAGCCTCCGTCCACTCCTTGTGAAAGTCCCCAGCACTTTTGAATGGCCTTTTACTGACAATCCTCTCCAGCCTGCGGTCATCTCTGCTGCTTGTGCACTTTTTTCTTCCACACTTTCCCCTTCCACATAACTTTTTATTAATGTGCTCTGATACAGCACTTTAGGAACATCCACCCTCTTTTGCAGTCTGTACCTTTTGGGGCTTTCCCTCCTTATATAGGGTGTCGACAATGGTTTTCTGCACCACTGTCAGGTCAGCAGTCCTTCCCCTGATTGTGACTCCTACTGAAACTGACTGAAAGATCATTTAAAGGCTCAGGAACTCTTTGCAGGTGTTATTTATTAACCAGCTCAATAGAGTGGGGCACTTTGAGTCTAGAATGTTGAACCTTTTCAAAATACAGTATTCTAATTATCTGAGATTGTAAATTTGGGATTTTCATAAACTGTATACCATAATCATCACAACTGTAACAAATTAAGGCTATCTTGCTTTGCATGTAATGAGTCTATCTCATATATTAGTTTCACCGTTAAAGTTGCATTACTGAAATAAATGAACTTTTGCGCAATGTTCTAATTTTTTTGAGTTTCGCCTGTATGTGTTTCCAAATTCTAAGCCTTGGAACTTGGTTTAGGGAAAGGGGAACTGTTATTTAGGCCAAATTTGCGAGTAGCCACATTTGACTGCTTGACATTTCCTCTTTCTCTCTCTTCTTGACTCCAAGATCATGTCTTTACTGGCCTTATAAGCCCCTCCTCTTTATCTGTAAACCAGAGAAACTCTAGTGTTCTTAATTTCATCTTCACATCCTTCCAGAGTTCTTAGAATATATGGCATGTCTTCCCCCAGATGAGAATCCTAAGCTTCATTCTTACCTTCATGGGCAGGCCAGACCACAGATAAACCACAAAAATGGCCAGGGCTTGACACCAGTGGTAGATGGTAAAGATGAAGTCCTGTCGCTCTTTGTCTTCGTAAAGCATCCCCAGGAGCGCTGCAGTGAAGAAACGGAAGCAACAAGCAGATGTAGACTGAATCCCCTCTCGCTTTCATTGCTAAGGTAGTACACAATGGTCACAAAGGTTGAAATGGGGGAGGGGGATACAGCATGTAGGCAAAATCTTCCTAATGCATAAAACACTGTGGAACTTCCTACCTAACTTTGTTACCAAGAATCTATCATGCAAGCATTAGGTTAGGAAAGAAAGAGCTCCTTTTCAGCCAAGTAGCATCACCCCGTGTCACTTGAGGAACTGCTGATGCTATGGGGCTCATCCACTAGGGTTGATGCACCTCCTAGTCTAGGGCAGGGACATCTCTGGCCCCAAACTCAAGATCACTAAATGGAACCAAACAACAGATAATGGATTACTCGGTCCAGGAAATTGGTTTTGGTCACAGAACTGAGATCCTTATTCTTTTCATTCACCACCCCTACTCCGGGTGTCAACCCAAGCATTCTTGATTGCGGCAGCCAAAGGCGAGTTAGAGGAACCCCCTTTTCATTTCTTGTTTTTTCTAAATGTCCAAGAGGTAGAAGCCCTTGAGAGGAGAATTCCTGCAAATCATACAAAGATCTACCAGTGGATCTTGGCCCATTTTTGGTCCATTCCTGTTCTTGTCAACGGAAAGGACTGCAGTAGCTACAGCAGACCCTCACTGCTGAACAAAATAATGTATTGATGTGTTGATAGAAGCAGAGTGCCCTTAAAATGTAAAATATATTTGTCTGCCGTAGCATAAGCCTGTGTTGCTCATTGTTTTGTAAACTGCAGTTGGCGATGGGGCGATAAATATGGGGTTCATTTGCTTGTCTCGGGGGGGGGGAGGGAAGGAGGGGTTTGTAAAAGCAGGAAAATATTCACCTGAAAATGTGATATGTGGCTGAGTGTAAAGCAAAGGTCTATATGTAATAAGGGAAGAGGCAAGGGTTAAGTTCATCCTAACACAAAAGGAAGGTTCTGTCAACTCACAGCTGAGGCCGGTCTTATTGAGGGCACTGCCCAGGCCCCAGAGCGCAGCCACTATGTAGAATGCGTATTCTTCCGCTAAGCTCTTGGCCTTTGGCTCCCAGCAGAAGAGGGCAATCAGGAGGACGCCATGGACACAAGCTCCAGCCACCAGCGGTGCTCGGCGAGGCAGCCACAGCATCGAGAGCCCAAGGGTGCAGCAAACCGCAGACGAGAGCCCATAAGCAGTGAGGATGTACGCCATGCGTTCCAGGCCAATGGAACAGACGCCATAGTTCTGGGAAATGTAGAAAAAGGACACATCGGTGACAGGGCCCCAGTTGCGTACCCGGCTCCTTCCCACTGGCCAACCTTAGAGGTGCACCTATGCGTACCAGGGTAAAGCCAGTGCAGACAAAGACCAATTCAAAGCCACTGTATAGGAAGAAGAGGAAAAGGTGGCGCAGGCGATAGTCTCGCATGTGCTTGAAAGGCAGCTGGAAGATGTTACCCCAGCCGATGCTTCGTAAATCAATCTCCTCCGTGGGACGATAAGCTGAGCCACAGAAAACCAGCACCTGCAGAAACCAAAAGTCCCGCGGAGACATCAGGCATCGGGCACCATGACATCCATCCCGTTCACTATCCCTTCGTGTTTCAAGCACAAGTTATTGCTTTCTCCGTGCTTGCCAGTGGCAGCCAGGAATGGAGGGCACTAAAATGGCACCAAGACTGGCTAAGTGATGTCAGCCTCCACTGGGGTGGGAGGGAATGTGGTGCACTCCAGATGCCTGATTCATCTCACAGGGTGGCTGCTGTGAAGATAAAGCAGAAAGGAGAACAACCACATACAGTAATACAGTACCTTGGTTAATGAGTGCCCAAGTCTAAAAGCATTTTGCAAGACCAGCAAACATTTCAGAACGTTTTTTGTTCCTGTTAATGAGCACCAGAACACCACCTCTCCTCCTCCTCCTCCACTGGCTTCTGGTTGCCGGTGCACCTACTGGGCAGCTCCTCACCACCACAGCTGCTGGCCTCTTATTTCCACGTAGGAAATAATGGAAACTTCATCCCAGAAAAAAATCGTGTGAGTTTCCACTATTTCCTATGTGGAAATTGGCTTTGATGTACGAGTATTTGGGTTTACGAGCACGTTTCCAGAGCGGATTATGCTCATACACCAAGGTACTACTGTACACCACCTGGAACTCATTGGAAGAAAGGTGGGATATAAACATAAACTAATAATAAAAATCTTTTCTACATTATGTAAGACAAAACCTCAACTTCCACGCACACATATGAAGTGCTGTTTTAAAATGGTCTGTTATTATATTTGACTGTTATTCAACTGAAATTAGAATAGTATATTCACACTAGGTGTTTCTTTATTTCCTTACTACCTCATTAAGGAACAATTTAAATATGATTATATTGGCAGTGGTACTGGAGAATATTTACCTGAGTGAGCAAACCACATATCTAAGGTTTAACAAATCCTTATCAATGCACCAAAACATACATGCCGCTAGCTAGTGGATGACTAGGATGGTGTGCAGATGCTGCACACACAGGGGTTGGTGTGCAAATCCATTATTTTTTTCTTGGGTGTCCCACTTGCAAGATCCAAACATTATAGACACCTAAGCTGCACTCGCCTGGAGAGAAAGGCCTAGCTGGCAAGCTTCATGCCTTGCATAGGCCTGACTTTGTTTGAAAAAGAGGCTTCCCAGCAACCATCAGGGCAACTCCTTTTTCACATAGTGAACTAGGTCTATCCATGGCATGAAGCCAGCCTGCTGGACCTTCTCCCCAGGTGAATGCAATCTAGGTATCTGTAAGGCACGCTCCAAACTTCGGCCCTCCAGATGTTTTGGATCACAACTCCCACAGTCCTTTGTCATTGGCTGTCTAAGCTTAGAATTCTGGGAGTTGTGGCCCAAAACATCAGGAGGGCTGAAGTTTGGACATGCCTGTAGGTCTGGGTACCATGCATGAGACTCTCAGAGAGAAGAACTATGGGAAATGTAGTTCAAAACAATCTAAAAATGCACATCCGTCTTGGTTATACTTCTTTCTAGGAACCTTCCTCAGGCAGTCTGGAGTTCAGCCATGTGACAGTGGATTAAGACAGGAACCCCCCCTCACAAAAAAGCAAATAGCATGATTCAAAAAATGCAACATGGCCAATAATGCAAATATTTCATTGCTTATATGTTTGCCGGGCAGGAATATAATTATCTTCAACCCAACTTTTGGGCAGTGGTTATGCCTTGGCTCTTGCCCTACCAGTTCATACCAGGAGCATGGCGAGGAAGGCCACTCCCATGAGCACACTCTCCACTGTTATGAGCTCGCTGCTGCGTGGCAGTTTCTGTAGGACGGTAGTGTTGAATCCGGTGAGGATCCCATGGCTGTTGGTCCCTGGAAAGGAAGCAGCACCTCAGATATCAAGGCCTTGGGAGAGGCCCCTATGAGAGACCACCTCATGCCATGGGAATCACATCTATGGGACTCATGGCATTATGGAGCCTCTCTGAGAAGTGAAGGAGATGAAGGGCTGCACATGGGGAATGCCCACAAGCCCCATGTACGCTGCGCTAGGGGGTGTCCTCTGTGGTACTCACCACAATGCTCCACGTTGCACAGGGTGTGCTTTAAGTCATAGAGATACGATGTCAGGAAGAAAAACATGGGGAACTGGGCGCACACAAAACTCAGCTGGAGGAGAGGAGTAGGAAGACAATGTTAAAAAAATAAGCCGCCTGGAGGAAAGACAAACTCAGCTGGAACAGTTGAGGCAGGAGGTTCTCCCTGAGCTTTTTGGTCTCCAAGGTATCAGCCAAAAGGCAGCATCAGGTGGAAACCCCTCAACCACCTCCTTCACTTCAGTTCTTCCCCCCCCCCCCCCACCCCCAAATCAACAACAAGTCTGTCAGCAGAACGCTCACATAGAAAACGCCATAGAAGACCGACTGGAACACAATGATGTAGGAGTTGTAAGCTCCATGTGGTGCCCGCCTCTGGTTCTGGACATGCTCCAACTTATAGTTAGCATATTCATAGTATTTTTGTGCCATCCTGTTGGAAAAAGTAGTGCAGAAAAGCCAGTCAGATGGGCTGCTAGCCCTAGACCACTGCCTGCTATTGTGAGAAAAGCATTCACAGTGGAGCTGGCTGGAAGTGCAGCTGCTTTGACACGGGTGGATTGCGACTCCCATCGGTCTTGGCCAGGACAGCCAATGGGAAAGGACACTGAGAGTTCCAGTCCCACAACATCTGCAGGCTGCCTCCCACTGCTTTGAAGGCTCAAACAAGCAGTACACCCCCCATGTTCCAAGAGCTTTATCAGCACGATGCGGCCTGCCTTTCACCTGAGCAATGCTCTCCCGCTCCACCTGGCTCACCGTGTGATGTAGTTGCCCATGGAAGCCCAAAGGGGAACCATGGCAACCCCAATGGCCACAGCCGAAGGCACCAAGGTATAGTAGCGCTCCCAGTAGTTGGTGGAGACAAAGAGTGCATAGATGCCCACTGCCAAGAACAGCATCCACTTGGTGCCAAAGAATCTGGGAAAAATGTAAAGAGAACACTTGAGTTCTTGGTTGTGTGGATGTGCAATTCTTTTGATGTAATGGTCACTGAAGTGCCAGCTGCCTGAAGCAGGATGGTTCTAAGTTCCCCATTCTAAAAGTGGGTATTTCCATTCTATCCTAGGGTTCATAGCCCACCAATATGAAAAGCCATCCCGGTCTTTAGAGGGAGAACAGGTGCTTGAAAGTAGAGATGGGCACGAAACAGAAACATACTGTTTTGTTTCATTTCTATAGTAGTATCGTTTCATTTCGTTTGTAATGATTTTTTTAAAGTTTCAAAAGGAAACACAATGCAACACTATGCTCCCCTGGGTCCTAAAGGACCAAAATGGCAGGGGAGCTTCCTTAAGCGATTCTAGATAACCCCCTGAAATTTGGAAAGGTTTGGAGGCCAGGAAGCTGAGTTATGAAGCTCCAAAGGGGGTGCTCCTAGGGGAAAAATCTTTCTAAATGGAATTAGAACTTCGGAAGCCAAGTTGCAGGCAAGACGTGCAGCTTGGCTTCTGATTCCAAAAGAAAGACCTTTTCCTAGGGGCACCCCATTTGGAGCTTCATAACTCAGCTCCCTGACCTCCAAACCTTTCCAAATGTTGTCTATTAATGCTGTATGATGTCCCTCAATTCCTTGTTCTCAAATAGTTGAACATGTCTTAATTGTATAGGACTGTATATTATCCCTCATTACTGTAAGCTGCTTCGGGTCCTTTTCCAAGGAGAAAGGTGGGGTAAAAATACTCTAAAATAAATAATAAATAAATAAATAACTCAGCGCCATCGATTCCAGGATAAATCATTTTGTTCTAGAGGGGGAAAATTGTGTTTCGTGAAGAGACGAAACATGTCCTGCCGTTTCATTAGGTAATTTGTTACCTAATGAAACAATGAAACAGGGTTTCATTTTTCATTTTGTGCCCATCTCTACCTTAAGGGACAAAGCAGTACCTGATGAGTAATGGAGTATAGAGCAGTGCAGCAATTGGTGTGACATTGATGCCCATCAACATCTTGCTGTCGATATTCTGCAGCTCCAGGTTGCTGTATTTCACCTCCCGATAGGTCTCATCATAGTGGAGAATGAGTTGCATTTGCAGCAGGCCTATGAAGAGAGATCGCAGAAGCACAAAGGGAATTGGGATGTGCATATGAACCTCCCAGTTCAAATTCCAAGCAAGGGTGCTGCTTCGCCTATTCAAAAGAGGCACGGAATCCTCCAAGCTTGCAAGGTTCTGCCATGCTCAGAAACAAAGCTGACTTCTGCATAGGACCCCTCTGCCTCTTTTTCTGAAGGAATTCCACAGAAGAATGAGACTCAACCATCCTTTTACGGATGAAGCCAAGGAGCCGAGCACAGACAAATGAGCAAAAGCATGAATAGTAATAATAAAGTGCCATCAAATCACACACACACATCCCCGACTTATGGGAGCATTCCCTAATTTTTTCTCTGCATGAGGTGCTCAGAAGCAGTCTACTAGTCCTCCATTCTTGGGGTGCCCTGGGACCATAGAGCATCACTGCTGAATAGGCAGCAGGGTACGTTGTTGATGCTAGAGCACTCTCGGCCCAACATAATTAAGCAAGTGACTTGCTCCTTCACCAGCAAGATAGAGGGCAGGGCCCATCTTAAGCCAGCTATAAATCAAAGTCAGGTTGTGAGCAGAGTCTTGGCTGGAGTACCGCAGTATAACCACCGCGCCACAGAGGGCTTTAGATGTATGTAAACCTCCCCCCCCCCAGCTCAGGTGATCTTAGCCAGCCTCTTTTTCAGTAGATACCGAGGGAGATTTGAAATCCTGGCCCTTTATTGGTAGCCACACAACCGCTCATTGAGCTAAACCAGCCCGGTGAAAGCATAAAACCACTTCCAAATGGACCTCTGGAACCCAACACAGTGATTAATCAGGCCCTCGGGCTCTTTTTCTTTATCAAATAGCTGGAGATCAGGTGAGTTACACAGAACAGATTGCCTTAATTTCATATTCTCATATGAAATCAAGTGAGTTTTCACTCCCATAATTGTCAGCTTTAGTGAAAAAAAGGAAATAAGCTTTCACTGCAGCACACTCAGTACTCCAGGCCCAGAATTTTGGGGAAGTATGAACAGAAGTACAGTATTGTATTAGTAACGCTTGAGGCATACGGAAAGTAGCCTTGCACCCACATTTTGAGTATGCATAAGGAGAAAACAGCTGCTGTGGTTAACCCAACAGGAAAGATCTGTTCTAGATCTCGAATACAACTGATAAGACCGTGAGTAAGAAACTGGCAGGCATGCTTGACCAAAGGGTTCTGGTGCTTAACCCAAAATTCTGAGAGTGCAGCTCAAAATCCACTCCCTCTGGCCAGATCCTGATACCCCCGAACAAGCATTCTCATCCTGTTTCTTCCTGAGAACCTAGTTCCTGTGTAACTGGCCATATTCTACAACAGTGCTCGCAAAAGTGTCCCTTGCCCCAGGGTCCCTTATATAAAAAACCCCTTTTCCTAGGGTTTTGGCAGTCTATCGTCTCTTTGCTGCAATGATGTGATTTTCAGCAGCACGTCAGTGTCCAGCTCCAATGATCCTTGGACCACCTTTTCCACTGGCTTGGTCTTTCCACACTTCGTGGCACTGCTAAGCCATCAGCCCACCAAGCCACGCTTCTTCTAAGCCAAGGCTGTTCAACTTTGAACAGGCCGAGGTCTACTTTTTTCGGGTCAAAGTGCCTGAGGGCTACCACACTAAAACCTCTACTTACAAATTTTATCCGTTCCGAGCACATGCTCATAAGTAAAAACTTTTGTAAGTAGAGCAGCGCTTTCCCATAGGAATGCATTGGAAACCAATTAATCTGTTCTGGTGGGAACATATTTCAATGCGCCATGTCCCTTGAACTGCCCTGCTCAGCTGAGAGTGGGCTGGCAGACCCAGAGCTTTGCTAGGGCAGTGGTGGTCCTTGGGATGGGGGAGGGAAGGGTAGAGAACGTATCCCCTCACTTTTTTTATTGATGGCTGGCGGGCTACTTTTGAACCCTTCGTGGGCTACTGGTACCTGTTGGGCAGGCCTGTTCTAAACCTTCAGTGCTCTCTCAGAAAAATAAGGTCCCAAGAATGGCATTACGCAGAGTCACATCGATGTGCACCTTATCCTGGTCAACCATGCCTGGCTCTCTTCTGGTCCTCCTGGAGGGGAATTTTCTCAATCTGGCTGCCTGTGAGCCTTTTATTTTAAGCTGCTGGTGATGGGATACGAGGCCATCTACTGGCAAACCATACGCTTCTGAATTCCACTTGTCCTGTTCTTCATCATTGGATCATTCCATTTTAATATAAAATGACACGCACTAATTTAGCACCAGGAAACCCAATAGTTCCTTCTGCTTAATTTTGATGCAAAAGTGATTTTTTTGGCACCATCCGGAGGTACTGTATTAATCTGGGCTGCCCTTGCATTTGACAATCTGCCTGGTACCCAGAGGTCACCAAGATTTCCAGGCAGGCAAGGCAGGCAGATTCACTTCCTCCAGAGCCAGCATAGAAAGCGAGAGTTCTGTGGCTGAAGAAAAACCAGACAATTCCATTCCTCATCTGCCTGGCAGAAAACAGCAGATGGCATCCTTCCTTTGGAAGACAGCCAGGGCTCCTCCGTCTTGGGGCAGAGGTGGGCAACAGTGGCCCTCCTGGTGTTTTTTTGCATCACGTCTCTTATAAATCCCAGCAACTGGCTAAGTTTGCTAAGGATCGTAGGGTATGCAGGACAAAACCATCCACAGAGGCCAAAGTTGTCCACCTCCACCTTAAAGGAATGGTGAGTTCAGAGAGAGGAGAGAGAGAGAGAGAGAGAGAGAGAGAGAGAGAGAGGGATGTAACTCTTAGACAGGCCAGGTCAGTAGGAGAAAAGGCAGAAGAGAACAACAGGCATCGCCTACCTAGAAAAACCCCATAGGTTAGCATTCCTCCAGTGCTGGCTGCCACCAGGTTCTTGATGACCCCAAGACGTTTCCGTCGGAAGTACTTGCGCTCTTCTTCTTCTTCGTTGTACTCGCCTTGAGCGCCCACAAAGTCTTCCGGCTGGAGAGAGGAGCACAAGGCGGGGTTGAAAGGAAAACTCCGGATGGACCACCAAGACAGAGAGGGTTGCGTGCCACACATAACTCCAAATAAAACAGATACAGGTGGACCCTCGTATAACAATCATTTTTGTATAACATATAATTTGTACAACATAAAAAATTCCAGAAATAGGGGAAATTTGCTTAACAGAATTGTCTATGGGGCGAATCTGTACAACATAAAAATGGTCACAATTAGGGATTGCTCTGTTTTCAACGCATTCCTATGGGAAACTTGTATAAAGGAAAATTTGCTTAACATAATTTCATTTGGAACGAATTAATTCCTTTATTCAAGGTACCACTGTACTGTACTGTTGCTTCACGGGCAAGCTTTGCATACGAGCTTAAAAAAGAATCAACAACAGCACACCCAAGAGAACTGTGCAACTTAACGTTAAACAAATAAAAGTATTAACTCGATGAAGGATTTTGGACAACTTAAAAAAATATGAACATTTTTTGGGTTTGGGCCTGAGAAAACGTTCATCCTTTAAAACATGATTTTAACTTATTTGTCCACCAATAACACCACTTATCCACTATTTTTGTCACTTTGTTATTTTTATTATATTACTGTGTATTTATGTTTATTTTATTGTATGGATTATTTCATTTATTTGCAATGTACTGTATTCCTTAATTGTTGTAAACCACCCAGAGTGACCTTGCTGCCAGATGGGCGGTATAGAAATCCAATAAATAAATAAATAAATAAATAAAAATCATTGTCCCTCTGTGGATGTGGGGTTTTGCTTCCTTCCTATGGGTGAAAAACAACCCTGACATACATGCCATTCAAAAGGCATGTTCAATGGCCCATCAGCACATCCCTGGGTGTGATTGTAGGGATGTGTGCACATGTGGCTCGCTTACTTGAACCTCTGGCCCGTTCAGAGCATTCTCGTTGATCTCTTCCAGCTCTCGGTTGGCCGCGGCACCCACGCCGTTGGCCCGCGCCTCTTCGTACACGTTGCCGCCCCCGCCTGCAAAAGAAAACATCGCAACGGGGAAACGAAAGAGATCGTTTCTCTGGCCTCCGCCTGCACGGGACGACCCGCCACCGATTCCCGCCACCTCAGGCTGGTGGGTTCCGCTTCTTTCTTTCTTATTTACTTATTTATTCAAAACGTCCCGCCGCCGCCGCCGCCTTTCTCCTAAAAAAAGGCACCCAAGGCAACCCTTTCTCCAGCCGAGAAGATGAAGTGATCCAAAGGAAGGGGGGGGGGGGAAGAGTTCCATTTTGCCTTCCGAAGCCCCCCGCGGACATTCTAGGGCTGAAGTCCAGGGATCCATAAATGGATCAGCGAACCACGACCACGTTTCAAGGGGCTCCTTGAAATCCGTCCCCTCTTTGGGGTTGGTTGGGGGGGGCAGCAGGCGGGGATTGCGCTGGACCCGATTGATCGGAGCGACGGTAGGGCGCGGGGCGGGGAAGAGGTCCGGGATCGGGTCCTCTCTAAGGACAAATCTCCCCAGATCGGGATCCGTATTACCTGGTTCCATGGCGCCGTCGGAGCCGTCGGTTCTCTGCTATATTTCTGGTACCGTGAAACAGTTGCTTTTGCTAACAGGTCGCTCTGAAAAAAAAAGAGCGAAGGATTCACTTCGCTTTTCCGGGCTCTACCGGGATGCGGAGTGGGGTGGAGCGAAGCAAAAGGAGAGTTCTTAAAGAGATAGGCAGAGGGTTGGGAGAGGAACTTGGGGAGGGGCACTGGGCCCCCGCACGTGCAACAGGTGTACTGCAAGTGCACACGTGTGCATCCATGGGTAAAAACATACACAAATACAAGCTTACTGAAACAGGGTTATATCTAGGTTTTGGATGGACTGAACGTTAATCCTGATTAAAATAAAAGGGGCGTAGGAGCTGTATGACTCTTACAAAATACAAATGCATTGATGGAAATCTTGGGGCGCTTTTACACGACCCCTAAAATCCGAGGCAAAGGGTTCCCAGATCCAGAGCTTAAAAATGTTTTCCCACCAGCTCCAGACTTTAAAAAAAAATTAAGTATGACCACGTCCACCTAAGCACGTCCCAGTGCACTTTTCAAGTACCTGGCCTCCAGGAGGTAAAAAAATCTTCCGATGCACACTGTAAAGCTGTGAATGCCAGGCTCCCTCGCTGTCTGTTTGTTATTTCCTCCCGTCCCCCCTTTAAGAGACAGGAATCGCTATGGGGCAGCTCTGGGCTGCTCCCACTGGCAGATGGGAGGTGAGCCTGCATTTTTCTCCCTTTTTTTCTCCCTCCCCTCAAGCAGACAGGAACAATGGAGTGCCGAGGGGTGGGAACACGGGAAGAGCAACAAGCCCCCACGATCTTTGGTCCAAATTTAAGTTGCCTCTGGATTTTAGGAGTCGTGTAAAGCACCCTTGATTTCCAACCTGCGGGCTTGACAGATAGGCAGGATCAGTGTCATTTGCTGTGCTCTGGTCCATGGGGTCGCAAAGAGTCCTGTCGGACATGACTTAATGACTGAACAACAACAACAACAACAACAACAACAACAACAACAACAACAACAACAACAACAACAAGCAGGTGAAGACATCTGCTTGGAAATACCCTGAACTGAAGCAAATGGTGAGCTACTGTGTGAGACAGAATGCTGGACTGGATGAGCTGTGGCCTGTTCCAGCAAGACTGTTCTCATGTTCTTGTAACATTTCAGTACAGCTGTTTGCAATAACAACAATAGAGTGCTGAAAGAGAACTTTGCAGTCATCAGGGATTACCAAAAAGAGAGAAACAAGTGGGTCCAAGATCAAATCAAGGCTGAACGTTCTCTGGGGGCAACAGAGGATGAAACTGTCCTATTTGGGACACACAGTGAGAACACAGGACTCCCTGGAAAAGATGATCATACAGTACTGCTGGGAAAGGCTGAATGGTGGAGAAAAAGAGGAAGACAAACTATGAAGTGGACTAACTCCCAACAAGGACTGGAGTCTGCAAAAGCTAAGCAGAGTGGCGGGGGTGGGAGCAGGACATTTTAGAGATGTTCATTCATAGGATTGCCATATGTCAAAGATGACTTGACAACATGTAAGAACAACCAGTAACTGCAAATAGATAGCATCATGTTCTAAGTTAGAAGCCATGCTTCCTCTGCCACAACCTACCAAGTCATCATCTATCTTTGAATAAGGCTGTTTGGTTCAACACAAGTGTATTGACTCACACAAACCTGTAAGTGAAGCATGTTGTTGACTTAAATGCATGCAGTCAGTGGGTTGAGAGTCATCTGCTTAGGTGAGAACCCTAAGATAGGCAGACAAGAGATGCCCAATCAGGTTTGCCAACACAGTTCCTTTTCGAATATTGGTACAACTTGCAGAATCCTGCTACCATCACGGCTGCTGGCTATGCATGCAGTCTGGAGGGAGGATTCTGTGCACTGTTGCAATAAAAGTAACTTTTCCAAACTCTTCTCCACCAAGAGCTATTAGCTACATTGGCTAATTGGAAACCTCCAGGTCCATAGGCAGTACTGCAGGGGTGTCCAAACTTTTTGCAAGGAGGGCCAGATTTTTTGAGGTGAAAATGTGTGGGGGCCGACCATTCAGCCACATTTGGCCCCCAGGATGGTCTTTGGACAAGTCTCTATAACATGTAAGGAGGCAGGGAGGATGCTGCAGCAACAGAGCTGGGGGCAGGTAGGCTGGGCAGGTGGCTGGGGGGATGGACAGAGGCAGAGAGGGCAGGCAAACCGTGAAACTGCAAGCTGGCGCCTCCATCCAGTATGGGGAGAGGCCAGCTAGCGGGGATGCATGACAGGCTGAGCCAGCGGGGAGAAGAGGCTGCAGGCCACTCGAAATTTGAAAACGGGCCGCATTTGGCCCTCGGGCTTAACTTTGGACATGCCTGCAGTACTGTATACCCTTCAGTACAGGTTGCTGGGGAATGATTGCTAATCCATCTGCTGGTGGGCTTTCCTAGGCTGCCTATTGTAGGAAGCAGGATCCTGGAATAGCCAGAGAAACAGACCTGGATGTCAGTGGCATACTATTGGTTAAGAATATGTGCGACTCACTCTATGCCCAAATAAAGGGCAAATATAGATTGGGGTCAAGCTCAAACCCATATGCATTGGACAGTGTAGGCCAGTGATGGCGAACCTATGGCATGGGTGCCAAAAGTGGCACTCAGAGCCCTTTCTGTGGGCACCCGACATCGCCCCTTCATAGCTACCTGTATACAGGTTAAATTACTGTATTGGCATTTTGCAAAAAAATAAAATAGTGGGTTTTGAATTGCAGTTTGGACACTTGGTCTCTAAAAGGTTCGCCATCACTGGTGTAGGCAATCCAGAAAGGCACCATTGGCAGTCTGCGGTGCTGGCTGCTTTGCTTATTTTTTTATTTTTCCTCTTATTTTTTCCAGCTGCTAGTCCCAATTAACTTCACAAGACAACCACTAGCAAAGACGTGAGTGACAGACTTTGAAATGGCAATGGCTGTGGTCTTCTTAACACAAGATGTGGAGACCCTGCTCTTCAACATTTCCTTTCTTGTCTCTCTACCCTGCCCTTCCTGTTCCCTGGAACTTAAATTAGCAGATTTAGATTACAGTGTTTTAAATGAATGACTTTGCAGCAGAGAAATCAAGGAAGGTTCATTTCTAAATGAAGAGCATATTCTCCTTTGTCTTCCTTCATTTCTCTTACTCCATTTCTAGTTGTAAGGTGTAAATGTCAGCTTTAATACAATAAATCTATGAGAGTGATATTCAAGCTCTCAAATAGTCTCGGCCCGGTTTTTGCTGCCCCTTATGGCAGATTCAGAGGTGTACTAATGCCCCTGATGCATTTTGTGCTTATACTTTTATCCGAAGACAGGGCACATCATCACTTGTTGACACACCTCTGTCCAAATCCTTAATGGCACACATCAGATGGCACCATATACTTGTTAAATAGCTCTAAGGAGAAGATCCGTCTCTGTGTCATCCTGGCTGGCTTAAATAATAAGTGAAGGTGGGCAAAGGGCAAGAAGACACATGGTCAGCTGCATTGCCCAAGCACCATGCCTGCATCTTCAAGAAGGATCAATACAGACAGATCCCACAACACTGTGGGGTAGTGTTGGTATGTTCTGCCAAGTTATGTCCAGCTTATGGGCAATCCATTGAGTGCATGGCCTCCAAATGGTCCTGTTGTGTTTTAGTGAGCGAGATCGAGGCGTGGGCGGAGCCATAATGGAGTCGCGTGTTTGACGGAACCCAGCCAATTACGAGTAATTGGGGGAATGTGGCAATAGCCAATCAGGGGCACGCTGGGGAAATTATGTGCCTTTTTAAGCGGGGGGGTTGCGTCGTCGATCCCTGTGTCGTCCAGGAAATAAAGTTTGGAAGTGACCAGATTGCCTGCGTGGTTCCTAGCCCCCGGACTTAACTGTGGCGACGAAGGTGGGATACTTTTGAGCTGCCGTATCCCCAGGTCCCCATATCGGGCCTACCACGTCGTCTTGCGATGTCCTCTCCGGACCGAGGCGCTTCTCGACTGCCGCCGCCCACGCCTGGCCAGGGAGTAGCCGCCATTATGCACGCCCTGGGTGAGTTCGACCCTCGACGCCCCGAGCATTGGGAGGCATACATCGAGCGCCTCCGTTTTTTACTCGAGGCCCATGGCATTACGGAGGACCGCCAGAAGCGGAATATTTTGTTGGGTGGCTGTGGGGCGGCCACCTACATAATTGCTAAAGGGTTGGCCGGGCATAACCCGCTGGACTCTTTATCGTATGACGAAGTGGCGGGATTGCTCACCAACCACTTCATCCCGAAGCCATCAATAGTCTCCCGGAGGCACCGTTTTTTCCTGCGCTCTCAAGGCCCCTCCGAGTCCACTGCGGAGTACCTTGCAGTGCTCCGTTCGTTGGCGGGAGAATGTGAATACCCTAACTTGGAGGAAATGATCCGGGACCGATTTATATGGGGTTTACGTAACGAGAAGCTGCAGACCAAGCTGATGGCGCGCGAGACTATCACCTTGGGCGCGGCCTATAGTGAAGCTTTGGCCTACGAGCGGTCGGCTTCCACACACGCCAACAAGAAGGCAGCGGAAGTCCACGCCACGGACAGTACGTCGGAGGAAGAAGATACCAGCGTCCACCGCAACCTCAGCAAGTCAGGTATGAGTCGGCGTTTGCAAGACGCGACCACACCCTTGCACGTGCGCTCTACCGGATCGGCCCGAGGAGACTCCTGTTTTGGTTGTGGTGAGGATCACGATCGTCGCTCCTGCCCGTTCCGCGATGCCACGTGCCGCCGTTGCGGCAAGGCCGGGCATATCCGCCGAGTCTGCCGTTCCAAGTTGAAAGGAAACCGGACGAGACAGCGCGTACATGAGACTCGGGAGGAAGAGGAGTTGCAGTCGATCATCGCTGCCACGGTAATGCAGGTCTGCACGCGCAACCGTAAGCCCGCTAAGGTTAAGTTGGAAGTCAAGATAGAGGGGGCCCCTTGTGTAATGGAGATGGACACGGGCTCCATGTATTCTATCATCTCGGCTAAGACCTTCCGGCGTCTGTGCCCCAGGGGTGGCCCCCCTCTTCGCCCATCCCCGGTGATCCTCAAGGATTTTCAGAGGAATATAATAAAGACTGTGGGAATGGGCACGTTCCAGGTCCAGTATGGAAGGGTTTCACAGCGACTGGACCTCATAATTGTCGAAGGCCCTTTTACCAGCCTTCTGGGCTTATCATGGTTGGAGCCTTTGGGGATTGGGTTTACAGGCATTCATAGTCTCCTTTCCAAGGTGGGCCCGGAAGAGATTTGCAAGGACTTTCCATCTGTTTTCGACGGGTCCTTGGGACAGTATAAGGGCCCCCCCCGATTTCCCTGCGCTTGAACCCAGAGATTAGTCCCATCCGGGTGAAGGCCCGCCGGGTCCCATTCGCCCTCAAGCCCAAGATTGAGGCGGAGCTGGACCGTCTTGTTGCACAAGGGGTCCTAGAACCGGTAGATTCGGGAACCTGGGAGACTCCTATAGTCACCCCGGTTAAGCCCGATGGGTCGGTTAGGATTTGTGGGGACTATAAGTGCACTCTTAACAAAGCTCTCCGAGACCATGCGTACCCGGTCCCGGTTGTGAGCCATGTGTTGGCCACCCTCGCCGGGGCAAAAGTATTCGGGAAGTTGGATTTGGCACAGGCCTACCAACAACTGCCGGTTGACACAGCGACGGCAGATGCTCAGACGATTGTCACTCATAAGGGGGCCTTCCGTGTAAATCGATTACAATTCGGGGTGAGTGTAGCCCCAGGACTTTTCCAGAATATGATGGACCGCCTCCTGAAGGGAATTCCCGGAGTAACTCCGTTTTTTTGATGATGTTATAATCGCTGCTCCATCTAGGACGGACTTTGGTGCTCGACTTCGAACGGTGCTGGAGAGGTTTCGGGAGGCGGGCCTTAAGGTGAAAAAATCAAAGTGCCTGTTGGGAGTCGATAGCGTGGATTTCCTGGGGTTTCACGTCGATGCAACGGGCATACATCCAGCCCGGGACAAACTTCGCGCCATCCGCGAGGCACCAGAGCCCAAGGGGAAAGCGGAGTTACAGGCTTTTCTAGGACTTCTAAATTTTTATCACGCCTTCCTGCCACATAAGGCGGCCGTCGCGGAGCCGTTGCACCGGCTCCTGAAAAAAAAGGCGCCCTGGGTGTGGGGCAAGAGACAAAGGGAGGCTTTTCGCGGGGTGAAGGACCTGTTGGTGTCAAATTCGGTACTGGCCCACTTTGATGAGTCCTTGCCGGTTGTGTTGGCTTGTGATGCTTCCCCGTATGGAGTGGGCGCCGTTCTGGGTCATCAACTTCCGGACGGAAGAGAAGTTCCGGTGGCGTACTTCTCTCAAACTCTTTCGTCCGCGGAGAGGAACTACGCCCAAATTGATAGGGAGGGTTTGGCCATTGTGAAAGGGGTCAAGAAGTTTCATGACTTCTTGTATGGCCGACCCTTCACAATAGTCACAGACCACAAGCCGTTGTTGGGCCTGTTTGCCGCGGACCGTCAGACCCCCCAAGTGCTCTCGCCACGAGTAATGCGGTGGTCCATCTTCCTGGCTGGATACAATTACGAACTGCAGCACCGGCCCGGGAAGGCGATGGGTCATGCGGATGCCCTTAGCCGTCTGCCGCTACCGGAGTGTGGCCCGGACCCTGCTCCCGCCCACCAGGTCCTAAGGATCCAAGACCTGCCGGATTGTCCTTTGCACGTCCAGGATATCGCCGCTTTAACCCGACGTGATCGAGTGTTGGCTCGTGTTTTGGATTGGGTGGGGAGGGGGTGGCCTAAGCAACCGGGCCCGGAATTTGCGGCTTATACGGCCCGGAAAGACGAACTCTCGTCACACAGGGGGTGTGTGCTTTGGGGTGGTCGGGTGGTGGTTCCCCCCTCTTTGAGGACTAAGGTATTGGAGGCCCTGCATGTTGCCCACCCGGGAATTGTCCGCATGAAGGCACTTGCTCGGAGTTATGTTTGGTGGCCGGGCATGGACGCTAAAATCGAAGAGTGGGTAAAGGGGTGTGAACCTTGTCAGGCGTCTCGGCCCGAGCCATCTAAGGCCCCTGTACAGGCCTGGGAATCCACGCAAGCCCCTTGGTCCCGATTACATCTAGACTTTGTTGGGCCCTTTCAGGACCAATATTTTTTAATAGTAGTGGATGCAAAGTCCAAGTGGCTAGAAGTGGCCCCTACCTCCACCACATCCACAAGGGCGACAATAAATGTGCTGAGGCGGCTGTTTGCCACCCACGGTTTGCCCGACACAATTGTGAGTGACAATGGAACGGCGTTTACTTCGGCCGAATTTCAGGAGTTTGTCGCTCTAGCGGGTATTAGGCACATTAGGTCCGCCCCGTTTCATCCGGCCACTAACGGCCAAGCTGAGCGCATGGTCCGTACGACCAAGGACGCGCTCAGGCGGATCATACAGGGGGACTGGTATTATCGTCTTTCACAGTTTTTGTTGGCCCAACATGTCACCCCTTGTGCCGTAACGGGGCGTAGCCCTGCAGAGATCCTCATGGGAAGGAGACTGACGACGCTCCTTGATCGTCTCCATCCCGACAGGGCACTCGATAAGAGGCCCTCCACGGAGCATAGGGAAGCTCCGAGAGGATTTGCCATAGGCGACCCTGTATATGCCCGAAGTTATGGTCGAGAGCGACGATGGGTTCCTGGAACGATAGTGGCCTGCTCGGGTCCCACGTCTTATGAGGTGGGTTTAGAAGGGGGGTTGGTGTGGCGGCGTCACATCGATCAGATCCGCGTCAGAACAACTGTGGCGCTGGTGCCCCCGGAAGATCTAGCCGAGCCAGAGCCCGAGGAAGTTCCGGATTTTGAGCCGGAGCAAGTTAGTGACTTTGAACCCGGGGAGACTAAGGAGGTGCCGCCCAGGCGGAATGCCGAGTCCCCGGTTGTTAATGGGTTACCTGCTAACCCGGAGGCACAGGCACAGCCTGATATCCGGGAAGCAGCGGTCCCCGTTGTTCCTACATCACCACCTAAGTTGCGGCGGTCCCAGCGAGAGCGTAGAAGACCGGTACATCTGGGGGATTATGTATGTGACTAGGATAGTAGGGTAGATGGTAGTGTTGGTTGTTACTGTGTTGAACTATGGGGGGAGGAATGTTGTGTTTTAGTGAGCGAGATCGAGGCGTGGGCGGAGCCATAATGGAGTCGCGTGTTTGACGGAACCCAGCCAATTACGAGTAATTGGGGGAATGTGGCAATAGCCAATCAGGGGCACGCTGGGGAAATTATGTGCCTTTTTAAGCGGGGGGGTTGCGTCGTCGATCCCTATGTCGTCCAGGAAATAAAGTTTGGAAGTGACCAGATTGCCTGCGTGGTTCCTAGCCCCCGGACTTAACAGGTCCTATCATTGCCAGCTCTGCTCAGGTCTTGCATGGCTTCCTTTAGCCAATCTAGCACACATTTAGTATTCCTTTTTTCCTACTCATGTCTTCTGTCAATGGTGTGGTTGGTATTGCAGTGTATTTAACTAGGCTTTGCTGTTCAGAGCATTTGGGTGAAGACCCAGTCTGTCCACTAAGGGCCTTACATGAAGACCAGAAATAGATGGGAGACAGCCCATAATTGGGTGGGGGGGTGAGGTTCTTAATGTTGCAGAGGAGCGACTTGTGTAGACTGTTCAGGTTCATGAAACTGGATTTCAAAGGAACGCCATGCTTAATTCCTAAAATCGATCACCAAACCAGCCAAGCTAATTCAGAGAGGCAAAACATACACATAGAGGTGAGAGAAACTCCTGCTGTGACACCCAAACCTTTACAGTAGTTAAAGATTTTCCTCTTTTCTTAATGGACTATCCCTAGCATCTGATTTTGGCCCAGATTAATGGACTGCATAGGCTAAGTGGGCATAGTAGACATAGGCTGAGCACAACTGTGAGTACACACAGAGGCTAGGAGTTTGTGATGGGCATCAGAATCAAACTCTCCAGAAGGCAATGGTAGGCGATACTGTTATCATACTCCTAACATTCAGAAATATAAGATAGGTTTCAATCCTATATATGGGGACAAAAAACTTACTGATGTTGGAGATTTTTCAAAAGTGGTCTCAGAAAGATGTCACCCACGCTTGCTTTCAGATGATGTACAAGAATAACACAGCTTTTTGTTTGTTTGGAGAAGAAACACATGCACTGACACACAAACATAAAACTCTGGCTCTGCAGCCAGATACTGAAACCACTGAGCTCCCCCAACCAATATTTTTATTAATCTAGTATCACCCTCCACCTAAATCTGCCAGTAGACCCAAGTCTTTATTCTGCTTGTTTCTGTGTGGTAATGTAAACTAGTAAAATATCCTACAGTGAAATAACTCTCAATCGTAAATGTGCACCCAACCATTTTTGTTTTGTTCTGCACGGCATAAAGACATTGGGTTGCAACTGATGAGCAGCATAAATTGTCAACCCTGCGACACATTTCCTTCCCCTTATTTGACAGTCTTCTGCTTCACCATCAGTCAAGTTCCTCCTTCCGGTCTTCCTTCGCTGAGCACACAAACAGATCTCAGAGGAACACAGGAGGCCCCCGGCACAGTAGCTGCCCATCAGAGCTGTAAAAGGTGATTCTCTTGAACCACAAAGTCTTAGAACGTCCCAGCTGCTGGTGGAATTCTGGGACCAGTAGAGTTCCCAAGTTCTGCTGGGGATTAAAAGTATATCTTGTTTAAACTGGAGGGTCCATTCCCTGATGTTAAAGGGAATTCTTGAGGCTAGTCGGCCCTTGGAGCTAATGCTCTTTCTTGGATCTATTAATTATATTATTTATTAATTTATACCAGTTTCCCAAAAGTGGAACTTCTGGCAGCTCACAACAGGCACAATTGCAGCTTTTCCCAACACAGTATATCATCTCCCCTTTCTCTCAGCTCCCAGGTTGTCTTACAGGGAAGAAGGAGGACAGACAGATTGCAGAAGCTAGCATGGGGTTTTTTTTGTTACAGTACAGTGATTTAACCTCTTGTGATCTACATTTTGCGTATACAGATTAGTAATATAGAAGTAGCTCAGAGCCTTGCAGTGTTTTTGAACTGCAAAAGTTAGAACTAACATTCCCTCTGGTTGTCTATGGGCGTTTATACACGATCCCTAAGCTCCGCTGCAAATGGCTGCAAGCTCCGGAGCTTAAAAATGTTTCCCCACCAGCTCCGGAGCTAACAGAAAATTAAGTGCGACCCCGCCCACCTAAGTGCGACCCAGCGCACCTTTCAAGTACCTGCTCGAGGAGGGTGAAAATCGCCAGGTCCGGATTTAATCTGGTCAGTGCGGGGCTCTCCTGGCTTCTGTTTGTTTGTTTTTTTGCCTCCCACCCCTTTAAGAGAAGGGGCGGGAGGAAAAAAAGCAAACAAAGAGAAGGAATCAGCACAAGGGAGCTCCGGCAGCTTCTCCAAGGTGAGTCTGCATTTCCCCCCCACTTTCTTCCTCCCTCCCCTCAGCAGACAGGTGCAGAGTGGTGGGGAGGAAGGAAGAGCAACAAACCCCTAAGATCTCTGGTCCGAATTTAAGTGGCCAGCGGATCTTAGGGGTAGTGTGAAAAGGCCCTATGAAGATTCCCAGTCATCCAGGTGAGTTTATCTAGAATCTGAATCATGGCAACTGGACTTAATTTCTTGAGAGATTGAAACGTTTTGCTGCTCATCCAAACATATTCATCAGTCTAAGGAAAGCTAGTAGTGAGTATTCCATTTTATAGTTCATTTTGACCTCATGTCACCCTGGTCTGAAATAAGCTCATTAGATGAACAATGGACTGCAGAGGCTCATTAGGTGGACAATAGTCTCCATAGGCCATTAGGTGAACAATGGGCTAAGGTGGTGAAACCCATAAAGTATGGGTCGTTAGTTATGGCCTTGGTGGTAGAGGTGTGAAGTATTTTTTATTTGTCTGGGTACTGTTGATCACAGCTACTCAGGTAATACTCCATGTCTGGAATTGATGGAAGGCAACTATCATCAAAAAGGGTGAGATGCCATCAGACCATTAAGACTGGAGGTTAAAATATCTAGGCCCCTAGCTCCAGCAGGAGATCAGAGCTTGGAAAAGTTACAGACTATGCTGGCTGCAGGGTTTACAGCCCTCAAAATCTAGATGTTTTCAGATTGTGTCGGAGGGCCATGTTGCTCCCCCTCCCTTTTTTGGGTAGTTCCCCATTTTCATTTGGATAGTTGCAAGCTCTGGAGCGGAAAATATCTCTTACGACACAACTATAGAGATTTGAATAGTTTGTGTCTCAGGCTGAGTTAGGTATCTGGTTGAGAAGTCAAGAGGAGAGAGTTTGATTCCCCACTGTGCCTCCCACAAGAACAGCCACACTGTGTGGCCTTGCTGCCCAGTCCCAAAATGTCCCCAGAGAAAAGGGGAATGGAAAACCTACTAAACCTCAGAAACGGTCACCAATTGACTTGACGGCACATGATTCATTAATTGCAACTATATTTATTTGGGAAAAGATTGGACAGATTCATCGCAGTTTACTAGCTTAAGCTATGCACCTATTTAAGTGAAGCAACCAATGAGCAAACCACAGTCAGGGGGTCACAGCATATGTTGAGTAAACCATTGGTTCAGAGCATTAGCAAAATCCTAGCCAAAGCAGGTTGCTCTTCTAGTTTGCTGCAACAGCAGGTGCATGTGAGAGGAAGCCAAAATATAAACAGTAAATTGTTTCTTTCGGAGTTTGTAGAGCAGGGGTCTACAAAACTTTGGCCCTCCAGATATTTTGGAATGCAACTCCCGGAATTCTGCACCTGTACTGCCAAGATAAATTTAGGGTGGTCGTAGTTGCAGTCCAAAACAGTTGGAGGGCCAAAGGTTCCCCACCCCTGTTGTACAGCAAGGAAAAGCAATGCAGGCTCCCTTTGAAAATTAAAGTAAGCGTTTAAGTATTTTATCAACGTGCTCGGTTGATACATCTCGGAGGTCAACAGCTGAGAAGGTAAATGAACAGAATCAGAAAGATTTAAGTAATGGCCAAAAACATAGCTTAGGCATATAGCAAAGAAAGAGAGGAGAATACCTTGTAGAATGAAGACACTGGTGGGAGTTAAGATTTTTTTAAAATAAAAGAGAAACGTGCATATTCTTTAGCAAATAAGATACTAAAATAGATGTGACTGAAAATATATTTTAAAGCTTAGTGTTACTGTACTTCTTATAAAGTACTTTGTCAAGTACTTTATAATTCATTTTGAAACATTTTAATAAGTTTTCATAGTTACATTTTGAAACATCACATTTAGCTTTTCTAGTTACATTTTAAGGATTTAAATAGAGAGAAACACTATTACACCCTCATAGTGTATCTACTTACATATGCTTGTTGATTAAAAGAAGAGAATCAAGTCTTTGATTCTTCAAAGAGAAAACATTTTCTGCCTTTATAGGAATTAGGCCCCATTACACATAAGAAATTCTTCTTCCAAATATGATTCAGTAAGATTGTGCTAGTAGGAGTGCTGTGAATTATTCTCTAGTGTTCACTTTGAGTAGAAGTTAAGGTACACAAGGGGGGTCTTGTGGTGCAAATTTCCTTGCTTTGGTGGTAGGTAGTATAGCTGCTCCTGCTTCTACTACAACTACAATTTTGCTTTAAGTCTTTCTCCCTTTGAGGGATTTCCTTGATTTTTTTCAAAGATAGGTACATAGTGACATCAAGGGTGGAAAAATAAAGCTGAACTTACAGAACAGTTTAAGGTAAGTAACCATAAACAAAATTTAAAAGTCAACAATAATACAGTTCTTTGAATTTGTGGTACAATGCTGACCTATTTCTCTGGGCCTGTTCCAGCTGGATTTCTAAGAAAGCCACACCCTCTCATAAAGGAGTACTGATTTATGTTTCCTCCTTAAATAGCATATTTCCCCCATCTAAGGCATTACACCTAAATCTGCCCCCATAGTTTTTTTCCTGCTACTCAAACATTTTCCTTGGGAAATATGTTCCAGGATCAGATTTCCCCAATGACGAGTCCTCTCCAAGCACAGGTTTAAAAAGCCACACTTCCCATCATTGCCACTGCGCCATCTGTCTGGGTAAAAGGCTTCTTAGGCAGAGACTTCGTGCTTTTCAGAAGGTTTGAGAAGTAGAACTGCAGGTTCAGCAAACAACAGATATATAGAAAAGGCTCCAGAAAGAAAGAAGGAAAAAAAGTATGAGTTTCTTTTGCGGCAACATGAAAAGGGATTAAAAGAGGTTGATTGCAACAGGTGTGTAGCAGTTGATTTATCTGTATAAAAAGGATTAGGAAAACTAGTTAGATAGCTTAGCTTGTCTCTAAAGATGAGGGAGGCCTTTGCTCACCTGCTGTCTGCTGTTCTACGAAGCCATGCTGGAAAAGGATACACACTGGGTATGTCTCGACCCCTAAGATCCGCTGGTCCCTTAAATTCGGACCAGAGATCTTGGGGGTTCATTTCTGTTCTGCGTCCCCACCCCTCAGCACTTCCTGCTCCTGTCGGCGTGAGGGGAGGGAGGGAAAAAAAGGACAAAAGAAGCCTTTACTAACCTGCCGGTGCCGGTCGAAGTTGCCATGAGCCCCGTTACTTCCTGGTTCCTTCTCAAGGGGCTCTTAAAGGGGCGGGAGGCAAAAAAACAGACAAGCGAGGAGAGCCCGGCACTCTTATCCGCATCAAGGAAATTTCATCTGCTGAGAGCAAGTACATGAAAGGTGCACTGGGTCGTGCTTATGGGGGGCGTGGTCGCACTTAATTTTCTCTAAACTCCGGAGCTGGTGGGGAAACATTTCTAAGCTCCAGAGCTGGGAGCCATTTGCAGCGCAGCTTAGGGGTCGTGTATAAACGCCCTCAGATCCAAACTACCACTCTACTAAGGTATTAGGTATTGATACTTCGCCATTGTCCCCCCCCCCCCACGGTATGCTTCTCTTAAGTATCTGAGACTCTCTCTCTCTGTGTGTATTTCACTACAACCTTTTCACTACAACCTTTTCCTAACATTTTGGAACTTCTGTTCTTATATCTCTTTCCTTTTTTCTTTTAATAAAATACCAAAAAATAATAATAACCTTTCAAACAGCTGACTGGATTTTTTTGGCAGAGGGGGTCGGTGGAACTAGAACCAGGTCTTGCCTTGATTAAGCAACTGGGATGTGTTGATGTTTGTGAGTCGGTGTGGTAACAGTTCTCTACCTTGTGAAAGTTGGGCCTTGTAATTCCAGTGCAGTCATGGATGTACTAGCCTGCCTTTCCTTGCAAAGTGTGTTCAGGGGCTAGTAGTGTATCACCCCCCCAACCTGCCCCCCTTTCTGGATATAAAGGCTGATACTTCACGTCCCTCTCGCTGCAGTTCGTGGCCCCACTGGAGACCGGTTCGAAGGAACGTAACCTCACATCCTTGTGGGGTTAATCCGAGTTCACCCTGACCATGCTCCCTGAACTACGCTCCAAGCGGGGTGAGAGATTCCCATCCTGGAGCTCGGGAATCTTTTCAATCCACTTCTCGATCCGTGTTGAAAACCGATTTCAACACGGAGGCAAGTTCACCTCAGCTCGAGGAAGGGCGTGAAGTAACCACCAAAGAGAAGGCCCCTTCTCACCTTCCTGTAGCAGCTGTTTGCCTCTGCTAGTCTTGTCCCACCCTGCCTTTCTTTCCTCTTATCTTATCCTGTCTGCTTGCCTGATCCAATTTTTGGTGTTCTTCTTTTTGTCTTTCTTTCTTTTTCTCCTCAAACCAATTTTATCCTTTTTGTTCTTTGTATTTTCTATCCTGCCTTTGGTATGTACTGTACTGTATTGTGTTTTGCCTTATGGTAAAGCTTTGTTGTTCTATTTTTACACACAAGCTGTTGAGTTCTCTTAATTTTGAGCTGTACATGCTAACTGGATATTTTTAATGTCCTTGTTACTCTGTGGTTAGTAGTTTTTTTGGGTTACTACCCTTTAATTGCTGACTACCTTCGTCCACCCTGCTGCATACATTGAGTATCATATGTGGCTGTTTGATACTCTGGGTTTTTTAGTGCCAACAAGCCTCAGCATATAAGAAATACATTTTGTCATTAATAAATAACCCAACAGTGAAGCTGGCACGTTTTCTGACCACCTGCCCGTATGGATGTTTTTCCACAACTCACTGGAGCTGCTGCTGTCAGAACCCAAATTGAGTGCTGGGGAGGAACACAGGGCCTTTTCACACGACCCCTAACCTCCGCGGCAAATGGCTCCCAGCTTCGGAGCTTAAAATTATTTCCCCACCAGCTCTGGAGTTTACAGATAATTAAGTGCGGCCACGCCCACCTAAGCGCGTCCCAGCGCACTTTTCAGGTACCTGCTCTCCGGAGGTGAAAATTCCTGATGCGGATATAACAGTAGTGACTGCTGGGCTCTCCTTGCTTCTGTTTGTTCTTTTTTTGCCCCCCCCCCGCCCCTTTAAGAGATCTGAATGCAGTGCCGGGAGGGCAGAACGGAGGTGAGCGGCATTCTTTTCTTCCCTTTTTTCTCCCTCCCCTCACGCAGCCAGGAGGGTGGAGAGGGGTGGGAACGTAGGAACAGCGACAAACCCCTAAGATCTCTGGTCCGAATTTAAGTGGCCAGCGGATCTTAGGGGTCGTGTGAAAAGGCCCACAGTCTCCATCAGGTTCCATAATATCCATTCCATCTAGATCCTCTGTAGGCTCACCCACCTCAAGATAAGGAGGTAATGTGGCCAAATAGCCATAGAAGGGGGAGGACAGGTACCATCACACATTGTGTCTTTCCCCACCATTTCAAAGCCATACATATATAACCTTATTCAGAGTGTTTGCTTGTGCTCTGTAAAAAGTATCATGCAGTTCATGCCACAAAGAATCTGATGCCCTCTTTGCCATTATTTTTAAGCCCTTGTAACATGTACAGTGGTATCTTGTATAAAGGAATTAATTCGTTCCAAATGAAATTATGTTAAGCAAATTTTCTTTTATACAAATTCCCATAGGAATGCATTGAAAATGGAGTAATCCCATTTTATGTTATATGGATTTTCCCCATAGGTGATTATGTCAAGCAAATTTCCCCTATCTCCAGAATTTTTTATGTTGTACAGATTTTATGTTATACAAGCTGTTTGTTATACAAGGGTCCACTGTACTGTTTTAGGCCTGAGTGACTCATATCTTACCTCCAAGCGCTTGAGAGGTACTTCCTTCCATGTGATCCCATCGGGCAGGATAAAAGAGGTTGAGAGGCCAGCGTTGGAATGTGGTTACCCCCAGTGCATCATCATATCCATTTCATGTGTATTTTGTCTTCCTCTCTGACTGGAGCAGAATGGGATGGGCCTATGTGTGGAAGTGGTTCTTCCCCTTCCCAAAGAGGGAGGCACATGGAGTGAAATCTTTATCTCTTTTAAATAGCATTGCTACACATGTTTATTTGAAAGTAGGCTCCATTAAGACAATCAGGATTGTGTTTTTGAATTACCATCATTCCGCCATCATGCTTTGCTTTGGTATGCTCTTAACACTTCAGAGATATTTGATAGGAGAAAATTATGTTGGCCATTTTTGCTTCACCTAGCCACTGGCATCAGCATTTATTTACTGTATTTATTTTATTAGTGGCAGACTGTTGTAATATACAGAAGCATTGTATTAATATTTACTCATAATACCTTAAACCACTGAAAATGTTCAACAAGGATACATGTAAAATGTGTATGGTTAATTATATACTGTTCTGTATATATAATTACATAATTACTGTACCCAGTTATACAATTACTGCATATATAAATACACAATAAATGGTTAATTATATACTGTATATGAAAAGGGACAAATAATTTTGGCATCAAAATCATACTACATCAATTGCATTTTCTCTGCCCTGATAATACATGCTTGCATGGATGTTGCAGGACATGATGACCATTGATATAGGTTTCACATGATTTGGTTTTCTCCAGCTTCACATGTCATTACTCCAGGAGATAATTATTCCCATTTTTCCAAATTGCCCAGAGCTTGTCCAACACCACTCTGCAGTCTTGTCAAGGTTGCCAATTTTGCATATGTAAAAATACTTGAATTTTAACAAAAATTACTTTACTTACCTTGGGGCACCACACTTGATCTTAGCACCAAAGTAGCAGAGGTACCTTCAGAAAGCAATTTTAGGGAACCCCCTGAAATTTGGAAACATTTGAGGTAAGGGGCCTGAGTTATGAAGCTCCAAAGGGGGTGCTCCTAGGAAAAAAACTTCTAAATGGATTCATATGAAAAGTGGAGGCAGCGCTACCACTCGCCCAATCAGATTCTAATTCCAATTAGAAGGTTTTTTTTCTTAGGGGCACCCCTTTGGAGCTTCACAACTCAGCTCCCTAAACCCCAAACCTTTCCAAATTTAATGGGATAGGCTAGAATCAATTTCTGAAAGTACCCCTGCCATTTCCTCTAGAATGAATTGTTTCGTTCTAGAAGGGAAAATGGTATTTTGTTTCATTTGTAACAAAATGCTGCTTCCCCGTTTCATTTTGTTTCAATTCGTTTTGTTTTGTTAGCTAACGAAATGACAAAACACCATTTTGTTTTTTGTTAGGTGCCCATCCCTAATAGTCTCCCAATTCTGTGAACTACTAGTTCTCTATTCAGTACTGGTTAGGCCACATCTTGAGTTCTGGACAAAGCACTTGAGAACAGATGCCAACAAATTGGAACAGGTTCAGAGGAGAAAAGCCAGGATGATAATGGATCTGGAAACCAAGCTTTAGGAAGAAACACTGAAATAATTGGGCATCTTTATTTAGTTTTGAGAAAACAAGACTGAAGGGAGATATGATAGCATTATTGGAAAATTTTCATATAGAACAGATTCAGGATCTGTTCCCAGTCATCCCAGAGTGCAGGGAGGGCACATAAGAATAAGCTTAAGTTACAGGAAACAGATTTCAGTTGAATATCAGGAAACACTTCCTAACTGTGAGAGCAGTAAGACAAGAGACTCGGTTATCTCGGAAGGCTGTGAGCGCTCCAGCACTGAGGCACCCAAGAGAAAATTAGGCAACCATCTGTCAGATACACTTGGAGCAGATGCGGGTGGCGGTGGATTCAATGGCTTAATAGTCCTCTTGCAACTTGATTATACAATGACAAAGGAGTAATAGGCAAATGCAGCCATTAGAGGGAGTAAGTAGGCTGCACTATTCTTCATCTTATTTTTGTGTGGATTGTTTGTAAGTGGCTTAGTTTATATGTTTGCAAAGGTGGCCAATATTGCCTGGTTGATTTTTCGTTAAATCAGTGATGGGCATTAGGCTCTTGAGAGAGATCAGGGCTATTTCATGGGAAGAGGAATTAGTTTTATTATTTTGCCACACTCCGACCCCCCACAATCTTTTTGTCAATGTAGTAAGTTAGTCCCTTTGCCTGGGTTCACTGCTGGCACCTGTTGAGGCTTTCACACCAATTATCAATTAACAGACCCAGGGTGTCATCCTATTGTGCAGGTACCTAAATGCCAAAACTTAAGTTATCCAAATTGTGCAACTCCGTATGCAACAGGTTGTGTCTACAGAGATTTTTTAAAGGTTTTTGACAATTTTAGTCCAAAACGGGACAACAGGATTTCAGATACTTTGTATATATGTGTATTCCTGTGATTCTGACTAGTTCCAGTTTTGCAGGGACCCTCCCACATTACGGTATTTTTTCAACAAAACAATTATACAATGTCAGTCTCTAAAATTAAAAGACTAGATGGCTATCTCTGTAGAATGCATTTTCTTTTAATCAGAGTTTAGGACAGGCATGACCAAACTTTGGCCCTCCAGATGTTTTGGACCACAACTCCCACAGTCCTTTGCCATTGGCAACCTAAGCTTAGCATTCTGGGAGTTGTGGTCCAAAACATCAGGAGGGACGAAGTTTGGACATGCCTGGTTTAGGAGGACAAATACATGTTGGATTACAACCCCAGAATAGCCTGGTCACAGGAAGACTATGAGAGCTGTAGTCCAAAAAGTTTACAATTGTTTTACAATTTCTGCATTAGGAGCTGTCTATCTGGAACCCTACGCAACTTCCTTAATTTTAGTTTGTTGGCACATTCAAGCTCTTCTTATGGTGTGCCAAGAACAATATAAGATTTAAACAACAACAACAGACAAAACCTATGGCTTGTTGCCTGCTGTGTGTCCAAAGGTGAGGGACTGTCTAAAGTGCATGTTAGGATGAGTCTCATCCTATTGTCTGGTATGAAACATTTGAATTTTTCCTAAATAACTTCTACACAAGAACAGACAGTTTATTCAGTACTAGAAATAAATAATCAGAAGGAAGCTGAAACGAAATGTACATATTTTGGGTATTCCATGCTGGAATGACACCTACAGGGATCCCAAAGTTGCCAGCTCCTGCTTTTTCTTTCTCCCGCAATTCTATTTTTTGTAATTCCCTGTGTATGACTGTGTATAGCTGCCTAGATGTCCTGAGCACATCCGATCTTGCCTGACTTCAGAAGCTAAGCAGGGTCAGCTGGCTAATACTTGGACGGGCAACCACCAGGGAACACCAGGTGCTGTAGGCACCTGGAGTAGGAACTGGCCAGCCACCCCAGTATTCCTGCCAAGAAAACTCCATGGACATGGGGTCACGAAGGGTTGGTCACAACTGTAATGACACAACAACAACATGACTAGATGCGGCCTTTGTTTTTCATCATCCTTTCAACCACTTAGTTAAAGACTAGATTCAAGATTCCACTTTAGCAATTAAGGTATTAAGATATGCCTATGAGAAATGTAGATTTGTTTTAAATATAATGCTAAATGTACATAATTAGGGAAGTCAAAGACAAGGAAAGCTCAAGCCTGCAAAAAGCTTATTCACCAACATCTAGTACATAAGCATGTCAATTATGCTTCCTGCTAATGGAGAACTATCATTTTGGGGTAACAATACAGGGGAAAGGGCCAATAAATAACATATGCAGCAATCTGCCTTTTTGAGACAAGAGAACTCCCATTTGGGCCCATCATCTGTTATGGAACTTGATTTGAGTTTTTAAATTTTATATATTTTCCAACCATCCATCCTTCCTTCCTTCCTTCCTATTTCTTTCTTTTTTTAGATATGTATCAAACAAAATTAATTATACCATCAGAATGCAAACCCTCACTAGATCAGACTGGAGGTGGCAGGTGGTGGAGACAAAGAAAAACTGTCAAATGCACAGAAGAAGATGTAAGATTTGAGTCCAAGTCCAAGTCCTAGTCTGAATCAAACAACAGGGCACAATGGATTCCTCATTAGATGGATATCCATGCAAGTCCTGAAGGCTTTGGGTAGAAATGTAATAAGTTTAATTTCAAGGGAATTTTATTTTGGCCCAGCCTTGAAGGAATTAAGAGAAGCAAAGCTTCTGGGAACTTATCTGAAACAAGAGTCTCCTGACACCTGAAATATTAACAAGTTTTAACTAGCATAAACATTCATGAATCCCAGGAAAGCTCCTACTAAATTGAACTTGTGAGACTTCAAGGTGCCACAAGAACTTGGTTTTTACTGTAATGAAAGCGGGTCTCTCTCTTAACCAAATATTGATTGAAACATTTTAAGGGAGGATCTTTACAACAATGAGATTTGAAGACACAATAAAATGGGTATTTTGTTTACAATCCAGTTCTAAGTTTCTGTAACTCACTTATATAACACTTCTTAAAACTTCTTTCCCTCTTTGCAAGAGTTGAAAATAGTCTGGCAAACATCAAATTTCATTTTTAAACATATTTTTTTTAAACATCACCATTTGTGGAAACTTTGACTGGTGGGGGTAAATAACAACATGTTGCTGATGCAAAAGAAGATTTGCAGTCTTTTGAGTGTAAAATAATTTGGACAGCTTTTCTTTTTAGAAGCTGTACAAGAAGTGGTTAGCTCTGGGTTAAAGAAAAGTGTATATATATATATATATATATATATATATATATATATATATATATATATATATATATATATATATATATATATATATATATATATATATATATATATATATATATATATATATATAAAATGCTTCTAGGATCTCAATATTTGAGGTCCTACTAAATGCTTATTATAAACAAATATTTTAGATATTGGATATATCTTGGTTTTTTACGCAAAGTTATGCTACATGGAACATGGTTTCAACAAGCATGGGCTTTCTTATCCACACAACCGAACTGTGCCTGATGTTACAATGAATGGAGATGCTTAGAGCCAGATGACATTGATGAGATACCTCAGAATGTTCCGTGGAGTTAACAAAAGCGACTTATAGTCCTATGGTACTCTCGTTGATTTAGAATCACTGTGGCATCTGCTCATCTGAGTCCCTCACCCCACCCCATGGAGCCACTGTAGCACACAGGATTCTTTCACTTCACGTCAGGCTGGATCCTTAAACCCATATCCCCTTGGTCCGTATACAGATTATGTCCTTCCTCACCCAGCCCATGCAATCAACCCTTCACATTTTCCGTTTCTTCACGGAGAGTGGCTTCTCCCTGCCTGCCAGGCAATTTCCACCTGTTACATGGACAACGGAGTTGGGCATCTTATCTTTTTGCCTTCTTTCTTGCCTGCAGTTACTGCCACCTCTTTCCCCCACCTTCCCATCCTGAATTTCTCTGACAGCTGTGAACGATTTAGGAGCAGAGGAGGGGGGAAGTGTTAGTGTAACTTTTACTTGATATTTAGGGGGTGATGTCAATTGCCCGGTTTCCCAAGCGACCCTACTGGGGAGCAATTTCCTCGACAGAGGAGTATACAATGGGCAAGAGGATTCATAAAACACTTGAATTAAAATAAATAGCCCCTGGCAGAGGACTTAAAATAACATGCTCCCAAACAGAATAACACAAGTCCAGAGGAGGGGAGTTGGAACCAAGCTTCCTTCTATATCACATAGACATGTGTGGTTTTATAAAACAAATTAAAACATGCCTGACACAATTAAAATCTCATTTCTATTGGTAATGGGGTCACAGATGCTGATGCTGTTCATTGCATAAGAAGCCCTGGCTGGATCCAGCTGCTATGAATTTAGCACTGCCAAGCTGTTGGAATCACAAATTGCAGAAACAGTTGGAAGATCTACATTTGGGCCGTGAAAGACATGCTTAGGCAATGGGGATCTAGAATACATTGTCTGTTCAAAGATGTTGGCAGGACTGTATTGCGATGGGGTGGGGGTGGGGTGAAGAGGACATGGAGTATCTGTGGTACCTGAGAGCCGATCTGCTGATCTTGTGCTTAGCAGACTGGAAAAAAAACATGAGGCTACGGATATCAAAATCCTATGTGGCCCAAAGGAAGCAAAGCCTTGAGTGTATAAAACTGGGTTCTCCTCTCCCATGACTTGCACCAGATCCCACACCCTTCAGATACTTCACTCTCCTGCTTGCTAGAGAAAACAGGCACTGTACTATATATTTGTTTTGCTCCAAAGTAGCAATGGAAGAAATGGAAAGTATCTGGAGAGTGGAAAACAACCATAGATAATTGCTTGGGGGTGGGGGAGGGTTGTGAAATATTACCTGCAGTTGGAAGAAGACTTCTACAAATCCTGGCGATTGTTCTGTAGCTTACACGGCTCATTCACTGTAATTCTGTTTTCTCTCCCTGATAGTTATAGTGCAGTGATGGCGAACCTTTTAAAGGCTGAGTGCCCAAACTGCAATTCAAAAGCCTCTAATTTTTCGCAAAGTGCCAATACAACAATTTAACCTGAATACAGGTGGCTATGAAGGGGCAATGTTGGGTGCCCACAGAAAGGGCTCCAAGTGCCACCTTTGGCACCTTTGCCATAGATTCGCCAACACTGTTATAGTGCTTTGTCCATCCTGTTAGCTGTTATACCCTTTGGCCTATAGGACTGGCAGTTCTTAACATATCCTCTAAAGAAGCACAGATAATATCTGGCTCTCAGACTACAAAAACTACACTCTCTGCCCTGGAACAGTGGGGTTTTTTTTAGCCATTGGTCACTGTCAAGGTCCTCCATTTGAAGAGCTGCCAGAGGACAGTCCTGCTTCTGAAGGTGGCTGCATCCGTCCAAGTCCAATTTAAATGTAAACCATTTTAGAGAGAGATCAGCGACCTTGAAGTTGTGCATCAGTATTAGGAACCTGTACAGTAGACTCAGCAGAAAAGTGGAAGGGTTACCCAGTCATCTGTCATCCCCCTGGACACTCTCATGTGGGGTGCCTCAGGGGTCGGCTCTCTCCCCAATGCTCTTTAACATCTACATGAGGCTGCTGGCTGAGGTCATCCGGAGTTTTGGAGCTTGCTGTCATCAGTACGCTGATGACACGCAGCTCTCTCCTTCTCCACCTCTGCAGTGGAGGCAGTCCAGACCCTTGATCGCTATCTGGCTGCAGTACTGGACTGGACCAGGACCAACAGGCTCTGGCTTAACCCTGGGAAGACTGAGGTCCTGTTCTTTGGGGGTGGCCCGGATGGGTATTGTGGCCCTCTTCCCAGTCTGGGTGGGTCCGCCCTCCAGCTGGCTGAGCGAGTGAGGAGTCTGGGCGTCATCCTGGATCCAGACCTGTTCCTGGGCTCCCAGGTGGCAGCCGTGACCAGGTCGGCCTTTTACCATCTTAGGCCTATCGCCCAGATACGCCCATACCTAGATGGGGCCTCCCTGAGGACAGTGGTGCAGGCGCTGGTCATGTTGAGGATAGATTACTGCAACACTCTCTACATGGGGCTTCCCTTGAACCTTGTTCGGCGACTGCAGCGGGTCCAGAATGCGGCGGCAGGGCTGGTGGTTGGTGCGGGCAGGTATGACCGCATCACCCCCATTCTGGCTCATCTGCACTGGTTGCCCGTTGCCTCCCGAATAAGGTTCAAGGTATTGGTTTTGGTTTACAAAACCCTCCATGGCCTGGGTCCTGATTATCTGGCAGAGCGTATCTCCCTACAATCAGAGCTGTCCCGACCAACCTGATCATCTGTGGCTCTCTCACTTCGAGTGACCACGCCTAGAGAGGCCCATAGGGTAGCTACCCGCAAGCGGGCCTTCTCAGTGGCTGGCCCAGAATTATGGAACAAACTCCCCAGCGAGATTCGCCAGGCTCCCTCATTGGCAGCCTTTAAGAAATCGCTTAAGACCTGGCTATTCAGGGATGCCTTTGGCGCCTGATAGGATGTACCAAAGTGTTTTCATCTGCTAATTTCTGTTCATTTTTTTAAATTGTCATTTTTACTATTTTTATTGTCAATTTTTTACGCCTCTTGCCTAATATCTCCTCTCATTGATGTATATGTTTTTAACTTGTTTTTATGTGAACCGCCCAGAGTTCCCTCAGGGAAATGGGAGCGGTATAAAAATGTAAAAATAAATAAATAAAATAAAATAAAATAGTCATCCATGCTCAGGCAAGGTGCATTATGTCATCCTGCTTGAATTATAAAAAAATAATAATTATAAAAATCATAATTATGTAGGTATATGCATAAACTAACATATGCACCTGCATTCATATCAGTGGTTTATTTTGCTTCCCTTTTGGTGATATATTCAGTGGCCCCCTTAACTTTCAGTGGATTTCCCTGTCTGAGCAGGAATTTGAACCCAGGCCTTCTGATTCTGTATAAAGTTGTATAAAATAAATAAATAATCCTGTGTTTGACACTCTGTGCACTACACCGCATTGGCTACCAGGCAATACCTTCATTAGAAGAATAAAATCTCATGAACAGGCTAGCTTTTGGGTCCTCCAGAACTCTTCATCAGGCTGGGCTTTGCAGACCTGAGGCTGGGGAAAGGAAAACAACAACACACCAGCATCATCTTGCAGGTCATCTACATTGGTAATTTATGTGCAGTTTGCATCAGATCTGGTATGGACAAACATGAATTAAAAACTGGTGACTACATGACACAAAGCTCAGTATAGGGAAGTCCAGTAGAGAATCTTCTCTTTTTAGTGGGGAATCATATTTTTTTCACTTCAGATGGCAGGGGTAGTTTAAATTTTGCTCTATGCTGGCATCAATTACAGTATCTTTGCTTTCTAACTTTTGTTATTGTCTGATACGATACAAAGGGATGCATATGGGTGAGCACCTATCATTTCCAAACAGCTTGAAAAGGGGGGGGGGTTAAAAGTCAGCACTGAAAGAAATTAATGCTAAGCTACTTATGACTGCCAATTAGCATCTTGTCAGAGTGAAAAGAAAAACATATTGTAGTCATCTGGACAACTAAGCAATTCCACCTAGGAAAGCCAGGAGGGTCCTGCTGTATGTTCACACTTTTGTCCAGAGGTTGAGGCTAAGCTGTTATGGACAATGAATTTATGAAGTTAGATCTTGGTCAATCTCATCAGTCTTCTCCAATTTTTTAATTAAATTGTTCCGGAAGGTCATTTTGGAAGAGAAGAAGCAAGCCACATTATAGTTGCCGATCCACAGCAGGAAGGACGTGGTATGGCGTGGCACATCAATTTAGATCAGGTCTGTCCCAGAAGTGGACAGTGTGAAAGCACCATTCAGACCAGTCTTCTGAAATATCTGTTGTCTACCAAGATCTTCTTTTTCTTAGTATTTGTCTCATTTGTTGGTGGGATCTGCTAGATTGTTGCCTAACTAAATATTTATTCAAAACGATAGTGATTTCTTGTTTGCCTTCATTCTATATATATAATTATTATTAGCTGCAAGGGGTATTTCAAAGAGCTGTTAAACACTATGTCTTGTTAATTTTATATATATCCACTTTCTCTCTCAATGCTATTTCCCTAAGGCGGTTACCAGTAACAATGTTGCACAATATGATGATCAGTAATGTGTTTCTACTTCATTTATATCAGCAATATTTGATTATGATGACATTTGTATGTGTTACTTTGTGCAAAGTTAAAGCAAAAATGTGCAAAGTTAAAGACAAAATGTCTCATATCCCCCTTTTTTGTGACAAATGTGCCCTTTTTTGGTATTCCTCGTCCTCTGTGTCCTTCTGTTTGGTGATGCATGCCCTCCTTTTTGACCATGCCACACTGGTAGAACCTTCATATTGATTACCTTGAATCTTCTGTCCCTAACCTTGATGTCCTGTTGCAGACGATGCAGCTGTTATTTTCTTTTACATGTTTGTAGTAATTATATATGCATTCAGCGTTTCTTCTGCTTCCGTGTTTCAATGTATTGCTGATGGTAAACACAATTAACACAAGGCTGGGAAACATGAGCATCCTTATCAGAACCCCTGTGCCTTTTGTTTTTCTCAATATTTGTGTCTTTCATTTGTGTCCCTTAAAGAGAAGGAATGGTGGGATGCAGGATGCCAAAGGGGAAAGAACCACTATTCCAGAGACGGACCTGGGCCTCCACCACAATCTGCAATTCAAGCTCATCCTCCCTGCACCAGAGTCGTGGGAGTGCAGCTAGGGCTGGGCTGGTAAAGTGTTTGGGTCCCAAGTGTGTCTTATCTTGTTTGGCCACAGAGCTGTTACAGGGATAATGGAGAATCTTGTCTGGCCAGCACCATGGATGCCCTTTTCCTGGCACCATTTCAGAACTGATGAGCTCACTGTACTGCCACAGCTCTCGTGACATTGGCAGGTTGGGCAACACCTTTATTGAAGCAGGTATCTGCACACCAGACTGCTTGACTTCATTCTGACTTTAATCTCCCTCTATGTAGGGTTTGTTTTTGTTTTGTTTTTTAAATTATAGCGGATTCTGTTTGAAGTTCTTACCAAGCACTTATTGCTTCACTGACTGTTTCTTGAATGATGCAATTAGCAATCGCTTATGGATCAACCTGACATTCATGGCATTTAGCAGGTGATTTATCTCAAAGCATATCTAGCGACCTGTCATCAAACCACAATAGGCATATGATAATAATAGTAGTAAAGGGACTTGGGTGCCTCTAGTCTTCAGCATCTTAATGACAGCATTCATGTGCCTGCTCTGAGCAAGCCTTCATAGAAGGGCTTTAAACAATAGTCAACCCTAAGCACTTCCGATCTCGCCTGATTTCGGAAGCTAAGCAGGGTCGGGCCTGGTTAGTACTTGGATGGGAGACCACCAGGGAATACCAGGCACTGGAGGCGCCTGGAGTAGGAACTGGCAAACCACTCCAGTATTCCTGCCAAGAAAACTCCATGGACATGGAATAATGAAGAGTCGGTAATGACTGTAATGACGCAACACACACACACACACACACACACACACACACACACATACACACACACACACATCTTCATAACAAAAATCTTGACTTTTCTTAATAGTATGACCTTAGTCAAGAGTACAGCAATCAGTGTTCCTTAAGAGTAGTGCCTCGGTACATATTTAAGTAGTAAACACACAAATAACCAAGGGCAGGGGTATTCACAGAAATAATTGTGAGTGGGGGTGGGGACTTGATTAATAAAACTTGACTGATCTGGCTGCATTTATAACCTTTCAGCTATTGATACAGTTAAAGAAATACCAAGGTTATGATGGTAAACCAAGTTTAGGACTCCCCCATCATCACCACTGGCAATTAGCTATGGCCAGAGGTGGCCTGTATCAACACAGGAAGAGATCTCACCTTATAACAAGGGATGCCCACACCATGAAAACTATGAACCTCCTGCAGTGATAACAGGCAGAAACTTCTGAATTAAAGAAAAAAGTGGTCCAATCCATAAACCACATAAACTACAATGCTTGGGTTTAATCATAAATATGATTTTTAAAATCTCTTCTTACACCTGCTGTTTTTCCTTACATATTTTGGCACATGGGGAGGAAGGCATGGGGAGGTTTTCACACCATCTATGCCAGTGGTAGTGAACCTTTGGCACTCCAGATGTTTTGGACCACAACTCCCACAGTCCTTTGTCATTGACAATCTAGGCTTGGAATTCTGGGAGTTGTAGTACAAAACATCTGGAGTGCCAAAGGTTCACCACCACTGGTATGTGCCCTTTACGGAGACAAAGCAAGCCTTTGGGTACTTGCCATTAGAAAAGGCTGTAGAAAACTGTAGACACTGGCAAGCTAGCCCCTGCTCAGTGTAACAGCTTGTAAAAGACTCAGCACTGTATTTGTGTGACTGAGATGGAGGGGTGCCTGACCCCCAAATTTCAGGGGGAGTGCCCATGTCCATGTCACGACCACTCTTCTAGCCAGGAAACAAAGGCCGTATTTAGCCTTTGCATATGGAAGGTATATCCTCCATGCAGGATTTAGGCATATTGTTTTCTTTTTCTAAAGGACAACATGTGTCCCAATATCCATCGGGGGTATTTATAGGTATGGCTTCATACATGCCTTTCCACATGGTTGATTCAGAAGGCTGTGTATGGAACATGGAACATGGCCTTCAGGAAACAAGCTATGTCTCTTGTCCATGCCAGATTCCCCTTGCAGACAACTGCTGCTAGATGTATTGTCATTCCAAGCAGTTGAGAGCAGTTAGCTCTACATAAATACTTCTACTAAATAAAATAATATTTGGTGGTGGTGGGGAATTCTGGACTTAGCTCCTGGGCATTCTGCATCCTAACCAGGCAAAGCACTCTAATAAAGTCTTTCAAAGTGTCTTAAACAACACACTGCTGTTAATTTGCATAAGATGACAATAGTTTTCCAGGAATGAGCTTGGCTCTTCTTTTGACCTTGGCTTCTGCAAGATACCAGGAAAGCCGCTGGCTAGCTGTCCAGCCAGGGAGCCCGTGCTTTAACCAGAGCCCCCCAATAGGATCAAAACTGATCTGGCCATATCAGCTTATATGTGTCTCATTTTGTTTAAATGGACATAAATTCAGAAGTTCCTTGTGTTCCTTGTGGTTGATCAACTGGAAGGCTTAGGAGCCAATAGTGGATAGTGATAAGGGTGGCACACATAGCCAGGGCAAGAGTGGGCCTTCATATACATGCAAGCATTTACACATTTCCCCATCCCTGCTACATGTAAATGCAGCCACTCGCTCTGATCCTGCAGCAGAGGAACAGAACAATGCACCTTGTCTTCACATTAGAAATATTGTTCTTTCTTCCCCTGCCCCAAGACTGTGAGGCTCAGAATTCTGAAGGAGGGAAGGACAGCAGAGGACCAGGGCAGGAGAATATGGAATCAGTGAGGGATAACCTGACCCTGATGGGGACTGTCATCCAGTGGCTCTAATGGGCCTCCACGGCCCAGATGAGAGACTCACTGGCAATCTGGGCACCACCATTTGCTTTTTCCACCAAGGGGAAACTGAAGCTTATCAGGTAACCTCCTGAGAGAATAAGCTGCTCTCTGATTGCCTGCCTGGCCCCCAGGTGTACAAGGAGCAGTTTTGGGTGTGGTTGAAGTAGACCTCCTTGCTGTTTACACTGATGAAAGCTATAGTCAATTCATGAGACTGGACAGCATTTCATACTTGCTTAGAGATTAAGTTGTGCATTGTTTCTTCCCCAACTTAAGAACATTTTTGAAATCTAAAAGTTCATATTTGGAAGCTGAAGTGTTATATTGTGGCAGAATGGTACATATTTTAAAGACCATTGCAGAACATCTGGATTCATGACTCATGAAATTCCAGGAATTGGCAATTCAATAATCATGCCTTATAATTGAGAAATTATGATAATGCTCAGATGGGTGTGAATTCAAATGCATTTCTCTATGATGGCAGAGTATATTCGTTAGTAGGCCTTCAGCAGCTCCCCAGTTATGCAGAAACAAGGGTTGCTATGTTTTTCATTTACCGATGTTTTTGCCTGTGCTTGTAATGCTGCATTTGAAAGTACCAGATGGTGGTGTTCAGTGAGAAGGCCAAGATATATAGATGACTTGTTCAATAGCTTCCAGTCTATGGAAATTAACACGAGGTTGAATGTGTTTTTGTGTGATAATGATTATGACCAATGGTTAATGACTGTTGCGTCTCCTCTCATCTCTTCCCCTACCATTGGCTAAATGGCTATCCTCTTATGGAATGTCCATCAACATTCTACCTGTGCCTGTGCGCAATGCACGTGTCATCAACAGAATGTGGAAACTGACACAATTCAGTTTCTGTGAGGTGCACAAAAGCCTAAGTGATCTGGTATTCTAATATGACGTGGAGGCCAAACCTCACATATTTTATTTTGAGTTCAAGCAGCATAAAAAACATGAGATGATCAAATTTTAAGTCTGAATAATTTGAACATTCTCAATAGAAATGGGTGTGATACAAAATGGAGATTGCAGAAAATGCACAAGGGGAGACCATTTTCATGCCCTTGTAGTCCTGGCAGCCACAGAGCAAATGCATTTCCTATTCTCTCAAGCAGGGTTAGTGAAGGAGAGGAGAAAAATCACCACAAAATGTACATTCATGTTATCTCCCTTTGCTGTTGCCTCTGATTCTCTTTTGGGAACAGTTCCTAGGCAATAGCCTCTTCTGATGGAAATATTCCTTGGCAACATGAGTGTATATCTGCCGTGCTAGCTAAGGAACTGTCAGAACTTTGTTCTTTTCCAATAGCTACAGCATAACTCAACTATATTATCATTCACCTTTATGAGGGAGACCCTCAGTGCTTTTGCAAGGTGACTGTAACATTTTAGTTACTTCTATAATTATGGGGCACAGAAACAGGATATCTGTATTAAAAATCCCAATATTAATATAAAGATTTCATGTGCACACATGTTTAAATCATACAGTACAAGTTTAAAAGCGTACCGTTTATTTTAAAGAAGATGAACAACATGAGAGACATTTCTACAATGGGAAACATCAAGCTTCCCCACACTTTGGTTTGTGTCATGTAGTTTTTATATTGATTTTATTTGTAACCACTCTTGTAGAAACTGTGGGGTAATTGACCAATGTAGTTGCACCCTCCCTGAGCATGAAAACCCTTTTGGGATTGCTATAAGTCCTTCCAAAGTGAAGGACTCTGGCAGGAGTGGGGTGGGGACAACTCTATTAGAGCAACAGAGTTGAGTTGACAAGACTACTGTTTAAGTATTCACATGTGTCAGTGCTGCTCAACAGGTACAAGATGATACTTCCTTTATGTGGTGTCATTCCTCTTACTTGCTTTATGTGACACTTTAGTATCCTGTCCTTCAGTCCAGGATTTTAGGAGAGCATTCACAGCCTTGCTCATATTATTCTCCCAAGGGTCCTGCAGTGTAGGTTAGACTTGGAAATAATGAAACTTATGCCCATTGTTTAACCAAAGCCTACCCAGTTCCAAATCCAATGCTCCATCAATTGTCATTTGATATGAGTATATGTCAATCTTGTAATTAGAGATGGGCACGAATTTAAAAAAAATGCCGTTTCATTTGTCGTTTGTCGTTTAGGGGGTCCGTTTCGGTTCGTTTCCGTTTTTCGTGAATTTTTGCAAAAAAAATATCGTTTTTGTTTTCGTTCGTTTCGTTACTGTTTTGTTATCATTTATTTCATTTTTTGTGATTTTTTTTAGCATTTAAAGCAGTTCAATGTATTGCCGTAACGAAAACGAAACGGACGACAAAATTTCTGGTGTTTCTGTTCATTTCGTTTCATTTTAGAGACAAAATTTGTTTGTCGTTTCGTTACGTAATGAAACGAAAAAACGAAAATGGAAACGAAAAATTGTTCGTTTCGTGCCCATATCTACTTGCAATTGTTGCAGGCCCCTCTGTTTAATGCATATGCATTATAAGGGAAGGTTAAACATTATCGTAAAAATAAAGCAAACCAACAAACACTCTACCTCCACCATACTCTCCTGTTTCTTCAGTACGGCTCAAAGCAAGAGAAGTTCTTGCTGTAGAAGGGAAATGTATTCGAGAGCAGTTGGTTCCCAAACTTGGGTCCCCAGATACTTTGGGACTACAACTCCCAGAAAGCCTGGCTACGACAGCTAGTGGTAAACGCATCTGGGAATTTTAGTCAAAGAACATACGGGGACCCAGGTTTAGGAACCACTGAACTAGGACAATCCTTTGAAAAGGATATCCTTCCCAAAAAGATAGCATGTAACAGCAAACACAGCAGAATATTCTAATGGAATTTCAAGAGGACTTCAGTTACTAGACCTGGGATATTTAAAGCAGTCAAATCCTGTATTTGCATTGGAACTGAAATGTTCATACATTGCTTAATGGTCTGCAAATGCAGTGGCATATTTAAGACTTCCACAGAAAGGATAAGGATTAAGGATTCAAAATATAATTATAATAATCAGCCACTAGAACAAAGGCGATGATCAAAGTAATGTATGTTAATTACTGTGTGACTGCTGTGTCATCTGATGACAGAACAAGGGTGGATCCAGTTCACACATTTCGGCAAAAAGACCTGCTGTATAAGATATTTATGCTGCACTCTGAAAAATAGGACTGGTTTTAGGAAGGCCAAGACACTTTATTTACTGTCAATGTTTATGGTACCTAAACAGGGACACTAAATAAAGGTCCAACGGGAAGAGGCAGAAGGAGGCTATGAAGAGGGAGCCATCACGCAAAGACTTTGTATGAAGATTCAGACCCTTCAAATCCAGCTTTAAATTCAGAAATGGCAGGTTACAGCAGGGGCCTCCTTCTGAGACCCAGGACTGCTGCCACTGGGAAGAATAAGCTATGTAGTGATGAAAAGAACAATAGTTTGAGACCGGACAGTAGGCAGCTGCCTATATCACTGCATTGTAAAGATGAAATAATGGTACAGTACCTTGTAGTGCAAAGCACTGGCTGCATGAGAAAGCCTGGAATTGTAGGTCTGCCATGGTTATTCCCAAAGTATGGAGAAATTTCTTTGGGGTTTTTGGCCTATAGCTCCCAGAATGTCCCAGGTAACACAGCTATTCCTTAGTCAATGCTAGCTTTGATTGCTCCACACATTGGACCGCCGGAGGAGGGGGGGAGCAGGGAGGGAGAGAATCTATAAAAGATGAAGGAAGGCATAATCCTAGCAATATACTTTCAAAGCCATAAGCAGAAATGCCTATATCAGTTACACCCTCGGAATGTGAAAAGCTGAAGCTGCCACTTGCCTCTTCCAAAGATAAGATTTGTTTGGTACGCCTTCCTCCTTTCAAGATGATAAGACTCCAGGTTTGGCCCTCTTGAATTGAAATGTTTTATAAGGGACCTGAATGGAAGATCAAGGAAATGAGAGGTGGCCAGTGCAAATTTTGTTATTGTTACTTTGTTATGTTTGGATATCTGGAAGTTGAGTCATGGCTACTGGACTTCTTTTTCTTGAGAAACAGAAATGTTTCGCTGCTTATCCAAACAGCTTCATCAGTCTGTTCAGACCTATTCAGACTGATGACGCTGTTTGGATGAGCAGCGAAACATTTCTGTCTCTCAAGAATGAGAAGTCCAGTAGCCATGACTCAACTTCCAGATAAACTCACCTGGATGACTGGGAATCTTCACAGACATATGTTTGGATAGTTATACTGACAAAGTGCAAGATTCTAGCAATGTGAAAACACTCCATCAGTTGATGGATATCAACTAGAAATTTGCCCTTATTAAATGAAAGCTGAGTTATTTCCAGATATATATGTGGCATGTGTTTTGAAAATGAACTACTGTATTAAGTGCAGTCATGCCAGATTTAATTTGAAGTAGCCTTCATCACAGTTTAGACTTGGAGGTAGGAACTACTGTATTGCTCCAGACGAAAACTGGTAGAAAAGAAGATGGCGAAGTGGTATCCTTAGCTTACACTTGAAAGGAAATCTCCCGACCACCCGCCATCTTTTTGGCATCTGCCTGGATAGCTCTGAGAGATAGGCATCTGGCTGCAGGGCCAAAGGTTAGGTGTTCGATTCCACACTTATGCATCCTAGAAGAGCCAGCCTGTGTGGCCTTGAATGTCCCACACAGTCTCAGAGCTTCCCCAGAAGAAGAGAAGGATAAACTACTACTGAGTATTCTCAACCTAGAAAACCCTGAAAAGGGTTACCTTAAGTGAGAACTGACTTGACAGCATACAATTATTGTTTTCTTATTGATCATTTGGGAAGAGAAACCCTTCCAGCTACCAAACAAGAAAATAAGGGTTCAATGCTTTTCTCTCTTTTGGGGTGTTTTGTGGGAAAGGGGAGAAAAGATAGAAAATTTGGCGTGAAAGCATAAGGTGGGAAGAGTGGAGGGTATTGCCATCTGACTTACCTGTAAAACCATCTTTTTCAAGAAGGGGGGGAAAAACCTACACATAGCGAAAACCTCAATGGGAAGCATGTTTTCCCCCTTTCTTTACCTTTCTCATGATTAACTCCAAGGAGGCACCTGAAATCTGGAATGATGGTGAATGTGTTCCAGTCAGCAGATATGACTTCCAGGTAGGCTTTGGCCTCCATTCTATCATATGAAATGGAATGAGTGTCCTTTTTCCTTCAAATGACACTGCTGTTTCTGGTCCTGAGCTATTGTCCCTCCATTCATTGACAAAGGTGTTTTAGATAGGTGGTTCAAGAGTGGGGTCAGGGAGTGCATTCATGTGTGTATAGAAAATTCTTCTCTCCACAGGGGTTGAGGATTTAGGCATAATCTGCCTTCTGTTTATCATGCTGTCCTTTCATCTATACCAAGGACCAATTCTCACCTCTGCCACTAACAAACCATGCTTAATGGGTGTTGGGAAGGGCTGCAGAGGTGTGACGTCCACACACCGCTAGCCATTGTCCACCTCACGGGCCTATTCAGACCAGAGTGAAGTGAAACCAATGTGGAGTATAAACTGGAGGTCTCCTACCAACCTTCCTCAGACTGAAGAAGCTACTTGGATGAGCAGTGAAAGGTTTCACTCTAACAATAAAAGAAGTCCAGTTGCCACGACTCAACTTCCGTATCTTTTTCTGATGCATTCTTTCATTTCAAATAGAAATTCCTTGTCAGCTGCTCTGGTTTATGCAGGGGGTGGGTCGAAAGAGAAAATCCTGATGCCAATTGAATACCACACATGGTTCCACTCATAGGACACAGAAAATAACAATGACTTTAATACCAGGACGGAAGAGACAGGAGTTGAAAAACACTTCAAACAAACAACATTTGGATTATAATGAATCATTTTAATCCTCAGGATGAAGCTAAACCCAAACTTCAATAAGCATATGCATACCAAGGCAAATCACAGTAGTTTCTTAGCTTCAGGTGACTTGGCTTTTCCAGGTTCCATATTAAGTCATGCTCAGCAGCAGCTCAATGATAATTTCTTACCTCATTAACCATCTTTCTGAGGCAACAGAGCTGGAGGACCACGTGGCCATTAATTCCCACCACATTTCCGCAGCACTTGTAAGTTGGAATGTTCATGTGCATCCTACCTATGTAGTCTGCCTTTAATTGTCAGTTATTTATAAAACATCTGGTTTATGAATATAGGATACTGTGTTTCGGCCTTCTCAATATGACTGCACAATTCCATGCCCGAAAAAGGTAACTGAAATGTCAACAACAGCAATGGCATTGGTCAAGATAGTCTAGACTGGATGCCCTCTTCTGCTCGCTGCCATTTGTAAATTGACACCATGCAAGGGAAAATCCCAGAAGGTGACTCCCCCCCCCACCAGTTTACCACTTCTCACCCAAACACCGAGCAATTGTCAGGACTGTTTTTTGGAAAGTGTGAATGATATAAAAAGAAGCTTATTCTAATTATTTTCAGAAGTAATTTTTAAGATTATTTAAAGGTATTTTTAGATATAGGTATCGTTCCAGCATTTTATTTTAGTTTTAGTACTAGAAAAGTAACTGAAAATCATGAAAAGGTAACAAACAACACAAGACAATCATACGATGGGTTACTGTACTTGTTCAACACAGTATAAGTTATGGCACAAATTTAACCTCGAATGATTGAGGAGAACAAATTACTGTTAAAAAATAAAAACAAGCAAAAATGCCAACATATTATGACAACTTTGAGACAACTCTATTTTATTGTGTGTGTTTTTGGATTACAAATCAGTCTTCTAAGAAAGTTTAAAATTTAATTTCCAGGCTCTGAAATATCCACATGTTCTTCTGCCCTTCCTCTGTCCTTTTTTTCAGCTGCTTACAGAGGATTATCTAACACGTATAATAAGAAAATTACTTCTACTCTTTATAGCTAATTTTCAATATCTAAAGTGGGACTCTGACAATCAGAATAGAAATATGCAGCAGATTCTTGTGATGTGATTATCTTTTTGCAGAAGCTGTGGATAGAACAGGATGGATTTTCCTGAATGCATGTGACTGCAGGCAGGATGTTTCTCTAATTATCAGTTCTTTGACTCACTTTGCATATATCATAAAGGTATCTAGAACAAGCTTCTGTGTTACACAGATTACATGACTTACATTTCATGGCAGAAAATGCCAGTACAAAATGAGTAGCCTAGCAGAGATATAGGTGGCCCAGACATGCAAGACCCACAATCGAATTAAGCGTCTATTTATTCCCTTCCAAAGGAAACCCATCTCATCTTTTCACTAACAAATGTTCAGGAGATGATGAAATGGCCTTAGTCATTCAAATTGATGGGGGCCTTGTCATCTGCCATCTATGCTCAAGTATCACACAATTATACATAGGCTTTGTGTTCATAACCAGATAACTTTGTGTTTATATCTCCCCTTGACATTGACACTGTTTTCAATGTTAGTTTCCATCCCTCATAACTTTTAGATGGTCTACCATACATGATTACATGGAATTTTTACTCTTTAACTGCTCGCATTCTCTTGTAGCTTTAATGTTGTCTTTTAATGCTGAAAGATGCCCCTCAATTCCCTATTCTCAAACTTCAATATGTCTTAATTGTACTGGACTGTATATTGTCCCTCATTATTGTAAGCTGCCTTGGTTCCTTTTCCAAGAAGAAAGGTGGGGCAAAAATCCTCTAAACAAACAAACAAACAAGTGATTGATTTTGCTTGTTCTAGTAAACATAGAATCATAGAGTCACAGAGTTGGAAGAGACCTCAGTGGTGGCAAACCTTTGGCACTCCAGATGTTTTGGACCACAACTCCCAGAAATTCCAAGCCTGTATTGCCAGTGACAAAGGAGTGTGGAAGTTGTGCTCCAAAACATCTAGCATGCCAAAGGTTCACCACCACAACTTACTACAGTTACTGTTTACCAATTCCAGTTATGTTTCTGAGACCTCCTTGTCTTTCATGCTAAACCGCGGAGTGAGCAACTTCAGCAAGCTGATGGGCCAATTCTGTCCTCTCAGTGCCTACAGTGGTGTGTGCCTAAGAGCAACAGAGACCAGAGGAGATTTAAAGGAAACCTTAGCAGCTGACTGCTGCAGCACATTTAAAGCAGTGTGGTTTTTAACAGGACCTGATGTTGGTGATGATGATGCTTCTGAAATGGTCATGAGGCTACATGGACTGTGTGGTCTGGATGATTCCCACCTCTGCCGTGGAGAAATTCTTTTAACAGGCAAACATTTTCTTGTTGTAAGTCAGAGCTGAATAGAGAACATGGGACGTATATATCTTTTTATATATGGCATCTATTACATATACAGTACACAAAAAATAGGGCAAACTTAAGAGGCTGTTTTGAAATTCTCTCCAGACTCACAAAGGTGGGAAGCTACAGTGGTCCCAACCAACATAATCAGGATGTACCTGGCAAACTCATTTTAACTTATTACTCAATGCTTAAAGTCTAGGGTTTGGTTCGTACCCTAGAGGAACAGGTTAGGATCTTATTATTTTGATGTTATCAGAATACTGTGCTGCAAAGCCCAAAAATAATGTATATAACCTAGCAGCTACCAGATAAATTAATGTTGGTGGTAATTAGTGCTTCATATCTTTATTTGGGCAGGTGTTACAGATAAACAGCTTATGATGCTACTCCTAGCCTAGCCTGCCACATCAAGCAGCAGTTTGTTGCTTTTCTACTTTCTGATGGGGCAGCATGTTAATGTACAATCAAACTCACACCGCCCCATAATTTGGAGGTGCAGCTTTAACATGCACCTCATATTTGTGTGCATATGTATACTGGCCAAAGACTAGGAAAAATGGGCACCTCAGTGGAAGAACACATAGGAGAAGCATCATATCCCTGTCAGCGTGAAAGGCCAAGTACAGTTATACCTGTAGCATATGGTGGAAGAGCAAGGATACAATAGCTTTAGGACTCATGCTTCCAGAAGAAAGCACCACAACTCTGCCGTTGTCAGCATTGTGACACCAGGCAGCCATCGCATGGTGTCTCACGCCCTCCTTTAAAAGCCTTCAGCAGACATTTTTGTGGCAACACATGTGGAGAAGCTACTTATTTACACAGGAAATGTGCCCCAGGCTCTCCAGCCCTGCTCGCGCCCTCTGGCAGGAGAGTGCTCTTTGAGAAGATGAAGACTCTGTGAAAGCTCTCTCATTATTACACATGGGAAGGTGACGCCACTTCCCATCGGCTTACTCATAGGCAGAGGTGTTCCAGATAGGGCTGGCTGACTGGATGCATAAGGTTCCTGTCTCATGGGTGCGATTATGATGAAGTGCGGCACCCCACTCTAAAATGCTAATCAAGAACATCCACATGCCAGAGGGATTATCTCTGCTTCAGCACGCTTCCCCACCGCACCTAGGGAGCTGAGTAGCATTTTGGAGGGTTGCTTGGGTGTCAGGGGGAAGGAGAATTTCCGAGGCAGAGGCTGACAAAAAGGGCTGGCTCCATCCACATGGACACCTCTATGCTTCGAATGAATAGTTGTTCTTCTCTTAAATTCTACTCAAGCTCCCCCCTGCAATGAAAGCCACTTTGCCTTTGAGAAAGTCCCCCCCCACACACACATCTTAAGTCTTGTTTGCCCTCACAGAGTTCTCTTGGGCTTTTTGGCTCTCTGTTCCATAAGGACAACTCAACTTCCACGTGCACTGTATGGGTTATCCTCACCTTTCCAGTCATATCCTTTTGCACTTTGTGTCTCCTTCTTATCATTGTGGTTTTTGCCAGAGGCCCCACCCCAGTTTTGTTCAGATCCAATCATCTGGTGGGTGGTGTTAGCCAGCACCCAATCACCACGGCTAGGCATGAGCTGCAAGGAGATCAAAGCAGAGATGATGTGCTGACTCAAAGGCATCTCCCAAGAAACAAAGAAGGTGTCAAGGCTTCCCTCCCATCAGTTGTGTCCAGAGCCAGCCAACCAGCCAGCCAGAAAGAAGCAGAAGCAAGAGGCTGAGGAGCACAGCAATGGAAAGAGGTACTAGACCAGAAAGCGCGGTGGGGAATATTCCATTTAGAGCTTGACAAAGTTCCTTTTTAGGGCCATCTAAGATGGGCTGAAGGATCTTCTGGGAGTCCTAGTCCAGAAGGGAAACTTTCCCAAGTTCAGCTCTTCTCATTCTTGAGGTAGCAGCTCCACCTCTGTCACAGGTTCAGGGGACTGGAGGGCAAGGGACCTAAAATTCTTACTGTAGAAGTAAGCTTCAGAGGGAGGAATATAGGATTACCTGAGCATGCACAACAGCCATGGAGATGTTGGGCAGAAAAACAGTGGGTAGCAGTATTTATGCTTTGTTGTTTGAGCTGGAAAGTACAGAGTTTACATTCCTGTTTGGGCTTGAGAAATCACTGGAAGGTCTTGCATGTTGTTATATGCTTAGCTTCTCCTCTGTAAAATGGAAATGAGGACCAAACAAGTATCATATGATGGAACTGCTACATGTGGTCCTGAACTGTAAAGGTGGATGCAAATGAATAGCTAAGGAAGCATCAAGGTCCTGTAAGGATGAAGTACAAAGAAAACAATACTAGAAGTCAGAGTCAACAGTAGCAACAAAATGTCTGGAGTCAAAGCAGTTTATTTACTTGTTTCTTCAACGTCTGTTCCACCCGTTCAGATGATTATTTTTTCAGGGTGGCTGAATACTGAAGGAACTGGTAATGGTGTGAGTTAATTTTAACAGACAGCATGGTAGATTAGAGGTCTCTTTGCACAGGGCAGGGACATAGCAATGTATTAAAATGCAAAGGAATCCATCTTTTGATTTGCAGAATAGGTTTTTAAATTACAGATCTCTAGCTGCTGAAAGCTTTTCCTCTAACTCCCAGGCTGATATATGATAATTAGTTACTTTAAAAAAAAAGACTGGCATTCTGCTAACCAGTTAGGTATTTTGTTGCTCTTGTTCTTACAGGAGGGTGTACATTTCTAACACAGTATTACAGATATATTGCTTTTATTCTTATTTTAATTTTTTAAATATTGTGAAATTGTAAGATGCTTAGGTCTTTTTTAGAAGGAGATAACTTGAAATTGAATCAATTCAAACTATTATAGTGAGAACAACAACAGGGATATTTTATTAAGTCGTATAAGGGGAGGGGAGGAAAGATACCAGCTCCAGGCTGTGTGCCAAGTGTCACCAGTGACCATGCTCTGCAAACTCATTCTGAGTAAACATGATGTTAAGAGCAGCTTCATCCAAGGCTGTTCTGTTGGCAAGGGGCACTTGTGGAAAAATGTGAAGAGCTTAGAAGCAACGTGTTTTCAGTAGCACAACAAATTATCTTTGTGTTGATTTCTAACAAGGCTGTAGCTTGATTTAAAACCATAATGCACATTGCTCCCCTCTATTCGGCACTGATTAGGCCTCATCTTGAGTACCGTGTCCAATTTTGGACACCACATTTCAAGAAGGATGCTGAGAAAGGGGAACAATTTTAGAGGAAGGCAACAAGAAGGATGAGGGGGCCAGAAACCAAGCCCTATAAGAAAAGGCTGAAAGAACTGGGCAGGTTTAGCCTTGAGAAAAGACTAAGGGGGGATACGGTAGCACTTCCCAAATACTTGAAAGGCAAAGGAGGGGCCAGATCTGTTCTCAATCATTCCAGAGTGCAGGACACAGAACAATAGGCTCAAGTTCCAGGTTTTGGTTGAATATCAGGAAAAACTTCCTATTTCCTAACTGTTAGAGCAGTAGGGCCATGGAACCAATTACAGTATAGTGGACCCTTGTATAGCAAACAGTTTGTATAACATAAAATTTGTACAACATAAAAATTCTGGAGATAGGGAAAATTTGCTTAACATAATCGCCTATGGGGAAAATCCATACAACATAAAAATGGGATTACTCCATTTCAATGCATTCCTATGGGACTTTGTATAAAGGAAAAATTGCTTAACATAATTTCATTTGGAATGAATTAATTCCTTTATACAAGGTACCACTGTACCTTGAAAAGTGGTGAGTGCTCCAATGCTGGAGGCATTCAAGACAAATTTAGATAGCCACCTGACAGATAGTCTTTGGCTTGTATTCCTGCATTGAGCAGAAGGTTGGACCTGATGGCCTTATCCCTTCCAACTTCCCTGTTCTGTGATTCTGTCATTCACTGAACATATAGTTGCTTTAATGGTATAACAAATAGCAGTTACTTTTGGAAGATATTACTAAAAGGATTTTAAATATACTTTTAGAGGAGCTGGGTAGTTCTTTCAGCAGATTTACCCCATTGCCTTATCAGTTCTAAGGGTGTTGAAATATCCTTTGAAACATTATAAATGTTGTTGAAAGACAAAATATGAAGAGGTACTGGGAAATTAATGAATAACACAAAAATCAAGGGGTAGTTTTCATAACATTGCAACAAGTAACTGCAAAGAACAAAATGAATAGCAGGAACAAATTACTGTTAACAAAATTATTGTTAACAAAAGTTCCACACTGATGTTAGCAGTATTTTCCCCATCATTCACAAAATGTCCTTCTTGTCCTGGACCTTTCCCATTTATCTTCCAGAATGATCTTTTTGCCCTCCTTGAAAGTATGGTTTATTTTTAGTTTTGCTTTCTACTGGGGGATGGAGTTTAGTGCTGTGATATTTCCTATCCAAAGTATAGTATGTGTAAATGATGAGAACTTCCCAGTTGAAAGCTTTTGATTGCCATTCTCCCTGCAGCTCTGGTAGAGAAAAGGGTTTCTCTACCAGCACCTTGAATTGTGCCCGATAGCTGATTGGCAGCCAATGGAGCTGCTTTAGTAGGGGTGTAATGTGATCTCTGTAACCTGCCCCAGTCAGCAATCTGGCTGCTGCATTTTGGACCCATTGAAGTTTCCTCAGACTTTCCATTGGTAGCCCCATATAAAGTGCATTATAGTCGTCTAGCCAGGAGGTCACAGGGCATGTGTTGACTCTGATGTACCTTTGCAACAAATTTAGAATTACCAACTTAAATCAAAATTTTAGATTTTGAATTTGCATTAAGGATCGGGTTTCTACTATCTTGATCAACAATTCATCAGTCTAATGCAGGGGTCCTCAAAATTTTCAAACAGCGGGCTGGTCGAGTGCCCCTCGGACACAGCTGGGGGCCAGACCACAGCCCAAAAAAAGGGCCAATATGGAAAAAAGGGGAGAGGGAGGGGCACGTGGGCGGAGCCCCCCACAGTCGGCCCATGATCAGCACATCTCTGGGGCCCCAGTGATGTCTCCTGATCCCGATTGCTGCCCTGAGATGCCGCCACTGGGATCCCTCTGTTGCGCCTCCTCCTCCTCCTCCTCCTCCTCCTCGTGCAGTGGCAGTGGCTGGAGCGGCCCTCCTTCCTTTCTTCCTTTGTTACATTGCGAAGGAGGCAGCAGCCCAGGCAAACTTGGGCCTCACCTCGCCTCCTCGGTGGCCGCTTAGGTTAAGGAGCAGCAGCTGTGGCAGGGGTGACAAGGCTGGCACTACTGTGCATGGATCTGGCTGTACACCCTGGCCATCATGCCCTCGCTGCGTCCCGGAGGGAAAGCCACCTCCTCTATTGGCCTGGCGTGGCCCAGCCTAGCTTGGTGTGCTACAAGCAAGGGAGGGAGGGAGGGAGGGAGGTCTGGAAAGGAGGGAAGGGAAGCAGAAGGGCCTGCCCAAAGCCACCTGCAGCCTGCTCACTGGCCGAGCCGAGCCACCAACTGGGGACAAATGCAGTCCTCCCACCATCAGCCTTCCCTTCCCTTCCCTTCTTTCTCCGCCACCATCTCCTCCTCCTTGCTGGTCTCTAACCGGTGGTGGTGGCAGCGGCCTCCACCTCTGGCCATTGTTGGGCTCCCTCCTCTCCTCCTTCCCTCCCTCCACAGAGCAAGGCAGCAGCTCGGAGGGGGCTGGGTGGCTGGGAAAGTTGCTCTGTTTCCCCCTCTGTCACCCGCCGGCCATCCCTCCATCAGTCCACTGCTGCAGCTGCTCCAGCTCGGACAGCTGGCTGGTGCTGCCTCCACCTGCCCCCTTCCTTCCTCACAATGACAATAGCACAGGCAGCAGCCACACAAGAAAGGCAGGAGGGTGGGGTGGAGGAGGGGCAGTGGAGGGGCCTAGGGGCCATGGAGGGAGCGAGGGACCTCCCATTTTAAAGGACCCCGCTTGGCTGCAGCCAGTACCCTGACCATCTGGGCGGTGGATGGGGGGAGTGGGGGACCTTGCCATGGTCCTCTCACTTTGAACTGCCCCACTAGCCATCATGATGATCATCTGGACAGTGGATGAAGGGAGTGGAGGAAGCGACATAGCCCACCACTTTGAACAGCCTCAGCAATAGAAGCAGCCATGACTGCCAGCTTGCTCGCTTGCTCTCGAAATGGGTGGGTGGGTGGGTGGGTGGGTGGGGTCTTGGGGGCTGGTATCAGGGCGCTGGGGGGGTGCCTATCCAGCCCCCAGGCTGAAGTTTGAGGACCCCTGGTCTAATGTGAGAGATAGGTCAACTGCCAATAGTAGCATGACTGAACAAATTCATATATAAGGATGGCATCTAAATGATTACAAATTTTGTTAAAGACAAATCAGCTTTTGGTTCTCTGGATGTTTCAGCTTTCATTTCCCAGAATCCCTGACCATCGGCTACACTCGATTGTGCTTCTGGCCATTGGGAGTCCCAGATATTTGGGGAACCAAAGACTGAGAGCCATTATGTTATAGATTTTGGGGCTTGTGATCCCAAGTGCACATGACTGATGAATATGCTCCTTTTTATGTATTTTCTTTCATTTCAGTATTATTTCAAATATTTCCATTCTGTTTTTCTGGGCAATGCCATCCCAAGGAGTTCACATCCATGGGCATAAAACAGTTTGCTGTGCTGATTTGTGTAGAATGCACTTGAAAACAAGCAGTGGATCATAAATGACTGGGGCCTGAGGGGGAAAAATAGGTGTATGCTATGGCAGCCCTATTATTATCCACATGGTTTACACTTGCCAAATTGATTGTAAGACAACCAACATGAACATGTGTTGGAACCTGACTCACAGGCAGTGACAAGATGGGGACTTATCCTGGTGTTTATGCTGTATTTCTCACTAGTCCTTTTAATGTTCTGTCTTCTATACAATGTTAGCATTCATCACAAACAGATTAAATCTTTTGGCATGCATATAAAGCATGTTGTTGTTGGTTGGCAGGACTTATTTATTAAAGATTCTTCTCACTTTATTTGTTTGACAGTCTTTCCACTCACAGTATTTTAGGCTTGCCTTTGGCTTGTGTGATTGTCTACATGGGTCCTTACTGGCTGTTGTCAGATATGTCCGGATGACACAATTGATTTTGTTCAGATTGGAACATGGTGTGGGAGTGAACCATAATTCAGTTGCCTACCTGCAATTTGCCAGTTGTAACTGTAAAAAAATTCTTAGAGTTTAATGCTATAGTTGTCTGAACATCTTGTTAATTCAGCACTATTTCACTTGCTAAACATTTTTCAAAAAGGAAAGGAACTTGAATGCCTACTTATTAGAAGGAAAATACCTCTGCATTTGTTGTATGGATCTGTATATACATCATTCATATTTTATAAAATGTTAGGATATTTGCATTCTGCCATGGTGGCTTATAGTGGATGATAGAGTTTGTGATAATAGCAGGCAAGGAGAACCACAGCTATGCAGTGTGTGGGCACTTCAGACATTATTTCCTGAGATAACTCAGCATTTCTCTGTGAACAATGGTAGCAATTTAAGTGGCAGGGTGTGGTACAGATAAGTTTGCGTGTGGTTGTGCCCAAAGTGGAAGGCTATCGGGCCATTTGTGTTCTGCCTAGCGGTTGGTTGTACAACTTGTTCCCTTAAATGACAGTATAAAGCCAGGCTTTGTGGAGAAAAATCGCACTTTTCATTTGGCTACCCTGTGGTGCTCCAACTGCTGCCTTTCCCGCTCTCATTTTGCCCATGGTCTTTTCCTACTTTTGAAACCACAGCTCAGCCATTCACTTGTTGGCATGCAAAGAGTTCCAGGTGCTAGCCTTGCCGTTTCCAGTTTGAAGGCTCTCTCCGGTAGCAAACCTCTCTGAAACCTTGGGAAATTGCTACTGGTGGAACAGAAGAGGCCTAGTGAACAAAAAATAAAAGAAGGAGGGGGTTCAATAGGCATGGGGATCAGCGTAGCAGAAACCACAAAGGAAGGAGGAGAAGAAAACACAGGGGGTCTAGTGCCTGTTGCAACAGAAATTTGCAACAAGTAGAGGAAATACAGCTAGGATGAAGGACAAATAGGACTACTTCATCCAAGCATGTTCACTCTCTCTGTTGACTTTGCATTTACACGTGACCACTCCCTTGCAAGATCAGATGGAAATCCATTTGGTGGTCTGATATTTTATTTCTAACACCAGCCAACCAAATACCTGTGGAAGTTCCCAAAAAGCACACAGGGATATGGATGGACAGAACAGTTTCTAGTCCATGCCAAGTTCACAAATGTTCGCCTTCAAGTTGGTTCCATTAAGAACATAAGAACATAAGAACATAAGAAGAGCCATGCTGGATCAGGCCAAAGGCCCATCTAGTCCAGCTTCCTGTATCTCACAGTGGCTCCACCAGATGCGTTTGGGAGCGCATGAGACTAGATATCTGTCTCCTGATACCACTCCCCTGCATCTGGCCCTTGAAGTACCCTGGTTTAAAGCCTGGAGATTACACATCTCCATCATGGTTTGTAACCTGTGATGGACTTTTCCTCCAGGAATCTGTCCAATCCCCTTTTGAAGGCATCCAGGCCAGATGCCATCACCACATCCTGTGGCAGGGAGTTCCATAGACTTACAATGCGCTGGGGGAAAAATACTTTCTTTTGTCAGTTCTTACTCTCCCAGCCCTCAATTTGAGTGTATGTCCCCTAGTTCTGGCATTTTGGGAGAGAGAGAAGAGCTTCCCTCTATCCACTTTACTCATACCCTGCATTATTTTGTATGTCTCAATCATATCCCCCCTCAAGCGCCTTTTTTCCAGACTAAAGAGGCCCAAATGTTTTAGCCTTTCTTCATAAGGGAGGTGCCCCAGGCCAGTAATCATTTTAGTCGCTCTCTTCTGCACCTTTTCCAGTTCCACTATGTCTTTCTTGAGATGCGGTGACCAGAATTGTACACAATACTCCAGGTATACTCCATTCATCCCATGCCCATTATAAATGTTCAAGGAGACTGGACATCTTTCCCTTCAGGTTCTCACAAATATCTATACTGTATAATCTCCACATATTTTTGAGAAAAACACAGACTTGTCAAACATAATTTTCTAAACGTTGTGTTCTAGTTTAAAATATACATTTTAATGTATGTTTTTCTGAACAAAGGATTGTATTGACAAATTTGGACAAGTGCAACATCCAAGGCATACATTTTGATCAAAACATTAACCAACCCCAGAGTCAAACTGTTCCTTTATGTATATATGCATTGCTCCCTCCAACTGGTTTGGCCAGTTCTATGGCAGAGAGATTTACAATGATCTGAAAATGCGAGATGGATAACATCCCAGTGACATCCACGGTGACGGTGACAGATTCTTTATCCACTAAACACTCACTGTGTTTATCTAGGGCACTCATTGCTCACCTTCAGTCTGCTTCATCATATTCAACATATTTAGTCATGTGGTATCAAATCAGAATTGATGTATTATGTCCCTTTTAGGGCTTTTAAGTAAGTGAAATACTTAAGGCATAGTTTTGCCACTTTCAAGCTCCCAGCAAGTTTCCATGGCCAAGCAGGGATTTGAACCCAGGTCCATCATTCTATCCATAATACCACACTGGGTACCCAAGAGTTTCTCACCATTTCCCCATGCTTATCTAGTGGGATGACATTACTTATAGAAGAGACGGGTCTCTGAAACCAGCCAGTAATCTGGTCCCATTAAAGGGCCACATCAGGCTACATATTTTAATGCGGTACAAGGGGAGGAAGGACAAACAAACAGATTACAGATTACATGTCAGCTGTCATGAACTGGGTATGCTGACTCATGCAAGGTATTTCAGCAGAGCTTAGACATCTCAGGAACTGCTTTTGACATGAGGTAGCAGCCAGTAAACATTCTGATCGGCACAGTCCTTGAAGAAACGAAACCAAATGGCAGACAAATACAAATGCAATTGGAATTCCCAGTCATAAAATATAAATATGTAAGTCATAGTGCAGGACAGATCAACTTCAGATTGGATATGCTCTTCCTTCCTTCCTTCCTTCCTTCCTTCCTTCCTTCCTTCCTTCCTTCCTTCCTTCCTTCCTTCCTTCCTACAATTCCCAACATCTCCAGCCTGCAAAGGTTATGCTTCCAAGCTGAGTCAACAGAGGGTAGAATGAGGAAAGTAACCAACTGGCCCATTTTCCTCATCCTTTGGTTTTAGGGCTAGAATGAAAATATACTAAGTCATATGCCAGACGTTTTGTAATATTGCCATGGAGGAGAACATGTTTTGGAAAGAAACTCAGGCTCATCTTGCCAAAGCACACACCAAAATACAAAAACTGCCATACAGGCAAATCCTTTTCATTTATTTTGCAACTCAGAAAGTTATTTAGTGATTCCCAGTGTAGTGTAGGAGGGGATACAGAGAGAAGATAGGGCTCTGGAGAACAGGGTTCAATTATGAAAATTCTCACGTACTTGTTAGGGTAAGACCTATTAGGCTGGGTCTCTATAAGTCGGTTTTGAGTTATAGACACAGTCATTTAGAATTAGAAGAGGTAGCCATGTTAGTCTATGCTAGCTTGTCAGGCAAAAAGAAAATTAAAATAAATAAACAAATAAAAATATATAGTGGCACTTGAAAGACCAACTGCTATATTTGAATGTGAGCTTTCATGAACAAGTCCCTGATTTTGTTTTGTTTTTGCCAGTCATTTCGATGTTATTTCTTACACATCCTCTCCTATTTGAGCTTTTACTACTTGCTCATTATACAGTGGACCCTTGTATAACAAAACGGGTTGTGTAACATAAAATCTGTACAACATAAAAATTCCAGAGATAGGGGAAATGGGGTGAATCCGTACAACATAAAAATGGCCGCAATTAGGGATTACTGTGTTTTCAATGCATTCCTATGGGAAATTTGTATAAAGGAAAATTGGCTTAACCTAATTTCATCTGGAATGAATTAATTCCTTTATACAAGGTACCACTTGTATTTTCATGCCCCCTTAATTATTTATTTAATATACTTCTGTTCCATTTTGAAAAGAGAGAGGATGGTTCAGCCACTGCTGCTCTGATCCCAAGTCAACAACTGTCCTGGGCTATCGAGGAAACACACCTGGCTTTCTCTGAATATTCCCTGTGCTCCTGCGTGCTCTGGTGTTTCCCCAAAGCTCTCATTACCCCAGGATAAATATAGACATTGAGGATATGACTGAGTGACAAGAAAAGTGGGCTTTGATTGAACTGAAAAGGACCACTTTGCTAGGAATGACCTCCCTTTAGGCAACCACTTCAGCCTATCAGGGAACCATTCCAGATTGGTACGCAGTAGTACCCAGCTTGCGGGGGAGACAACGTGTAGTCTCTGCATCATTCCTCACAAACAGCCCAGAGAGTGCTTTAAGTGCTACGGGGCAGTATATAAGCAGATGGAGGATTAACTATATTCTTACTTTTTTTTTCCAGCTGGAGAAATAGTGCAGAGTGTCTTCACAGGAAATTGGGACCTCAGACACCAAAAGCTTGAGGAAGAATCCGACCCAAATGAAGGCAGGCTTGAAGAAGTCACCTGCACAGGGATGCAAATCCATCAGCACAAACTCCAAGAGGTCCCCCTTGAGGTCGTAGGCCCACGGAACGCCACCTCTGGGAAACGGCCATGCGTAAGGCAACAACAGCAGCTGCCGGAACCCTCCCACCCAAGCGATGGCGTACACATTATACCCGGAAGGCAACAGAATACGAGGCCACAACACCATCTAGACGAGATTCCTGGCCACCACCAAGACAAGCAGGAGGGTCCCTTTTCTAGGTAAGGAATGGTTCCTGTGTGGAGAATCTTTGACCCTGAACACAAATTATGTGCCATCGAGTCCATTCTGATTCGCAGCAACCCCTTCCAGGATTTCCTACATCTAGAGCTTATTTATTTATTTTTATTTATTTATTTATTTATTTATTTATTTATTTATTTATTTATTTATTTATTGTTTGTTTGTTTGTTTGTTTGTTTGTTTGTTTGTTTGTTTGTTTGTTTGTTTTTGGATTTGTTAACCATCCGATTTTCCCGAAGGAACTCTGGGCAGTGTACAACATGTTGCAAAGACAATTTGCTCAAACATGCAAACACCATACACAGCGAACCGAATACAATAATAAAAACACAATGGTTTTGATAATAACATGGAAAAGAACAAATAAAAAAGTAACAATAAGTGTAACACATCAACAGCCAAACTACACAATCAAAACTCCGGCAAGGCAGATCAGTAGCCAGCAGACATACAAACTAATGACAGGCCACTGGGTGCTCAAAGACTACCCAAAAACATTCCCTAAAGAGCAAGGTCTCAGAAGTGGTTTGCTATTCCCTTCTTCTGGGAGTGCCCTATGACAGTTCACCTTACCCAAGGCTACATAGGATGGTTCCTCTCTAGGGAGACACCACAGGGAGTTGAACTTCCAGACTCTGGCTTCACAGCCACCTAACTAACTCACGGAACTCTCCAGCCAGCTCCAAGAGGCCTCTTATTTTCTGTTCACTTCACAGTATTGTATTTCTAGGACCCTGTGTGTATTCACTTGGAAGTCATCCGGATCCAATGGGATCAAGTAAAAGCAGTTTGGCTCGTGGGAATCAGCCAGGTGCTAAAATGCAATGGAGCCCCTGGGGAACTCATTTTTTTATTAGACTTTATTTTACAACTGTAAAATGAGAATAATAATGACTGATGGGATAAGGCAAGCAATATACAACTTGCAGGAGCACTTTGTCATGTTAAGGGTGTAATTCTAAACATGCTACAAACAGGAGGCTGTTTGAGAAAACCTGTTTAGGATGGAACTGTAAGAGTTCTATTTAAATACCCTCAGAATAAATGGCTAATAAAGCAGTTAGGTGTGCAGGGCAGGGCAAAGGTGATTCATACCAACCACTATGTAAATCCTAAACTTGAATTTTCCTCTGGGACAATCCTACTTTTTTTAAAAGCAAACATTTAAAATCTTGTGGTTTGGAGAAAAATCATTAACAACTGATACCTGCCAAATGTTGAGGTCTGAAAGGCATGTATGTATTTGGGGCCAGTACAGGTATGCTGTGAGTTGCAGGGCTCTCTTTCCCTAGACCCAGCTCTTCTGTCCCGATCATTAGGTTTCCTCTTACTTACTCTTGGCTTCACCTTTATCCGTGCGACTTCCTGCCAGAGAAGTGTATTTATTTACCACTCCTAGCAAAAACATCTTCCCATGCATGCTGCACTTCCTTTGTTCAGCCACCCTGAAAAATCCAGTCAGTTTAGGCCAGCAGAGGACAAAATGTCCAGCTATTGTTAGTCCTTTCTGGCACACCCAAGGACAAGGATTTTCATACTTTTAACTCAACAACAAGTGGAGAAAAAGATCGTCAAGTTTAAGGACGTGTCACTTGGAGATCAAGGCCAACACCATCCACACTACTGTGTTTCTGATTGCTGTATACAGGTATGAAAGCTGGGCATTGAAGCAGGAATGAAAGGGAAAAAATATTGAATCTCTAGAGACAAAACTGATGAAATTGAGAGGGTCCTACTTTGGCCACGAATTGAGAAGGCAAGATTCTTTGGACAAGACAATAATGCTGGGAAAGGTTGAAGGCAGCAGGAAATGAGGAAGACCAATTACAAGATGGATTGACTCCCAAAAGAACTAAGCAGAGCTGTTGGGTACAGGGCATTTTGGCAATGGCTTCATAGGGTCACCCTAAGTTGGAGGCAACCTGATGGGACGTAACATGAACGACAACTAGTGAAAAGCTTGGTTTAAGGAGACTCTTGTAAATGGGAGACAAGCCCTGCAGTGAACAGATTGATAAGGCTGCACGGGTGTCACCTGGGTCAGCGGCAGGTTCCTGTCTAGATCAGTAGTTCCCAGCCTTGCGTAACCCAGGTGTTCCTGGACTGCAGTTCCCAGAAGTCTTCACTACCAGCTGTGCTGGCTGGGTTTTCCGAGAGTGACAGTCCAAGAACGCCTGGGTTACCACAAGGTTGGAACCCTTGATCTAGATCAGGCATGTCCAAACTTCGGCCCTCCAGATGTTTTGGACCACAACTCTCACAGTCCTTTGCCATTGGAAATACAGGCATAGGATTCTGGGAGTTGTGGTCCAAAACATCAAGAGGGCCGAAGTTTGGGTATGCCTGATCTAGATGCATGATCCACAGCTGGGTTTGGGAATTTGGGGAGTTCTCCAAAATGAAGAAACTTGACAGTTGTGGAGGAGTGGGAGATCCCCGAGGAGGCGGATTTTTCTCTCTCCTGTAGTGTAAAAGGTAGCAAATATAAGAAGAAATTGGGCGGCTCTTGTCTTGTTAAGTGAGAAGGGTTCCTGGTGTGGGACCTCATGGACAGATGTAATCGACGGAGGGCCTGTTTCCAGATATATTTCAGATTATAGCTCCAGTCAGTCTGGCACTGCACTCCAAAACAAAACAAAACAAAAACCAAAACAAAAGACCAAGCATGCTTCTTGGACTACTAGACCAATGCCCACCTGTGAATCCCATCTGAACATGGGCTTATTTGCAATTACACAGTTATGTTTTGGAGCTGCTCAGTAAGAGCTCCAAGCCTCCAAATGTTGGATGCCCAGTTTCCTTGGGGTGATGGAAGTTGAAGTCACACATTTCAAGGGCTTCGTGCTTTTTCCTCTCCTGGCTATAGTGTACTTTGTCCAAGAACATCCCAGGGATGAGTCCTTCTTGCACCCGTCTTTCCACCGATCCTTGATCCTTTGTATTCTATGAAAAAGTCTTGTGTCACTTCCTACATTTTTGTCAGGTACTCCTTTCCTCATGCCAAATGCAAAACAAGCTGAAGTAATTCCTCTCTTGGTTTAATTTGATGCTTGTTCACATATCTTTGAATATAATACATATGCAGCATAGCTCTGACCTCATGCTTGAGGGTTCACCCATTCCTTCTTTAGCACCTGTTTGTCACAACCACAGCACTGAAAGAGGTTCTGTCCGCATCCTTCAGGTGCATGCTTATGAGGTGAACATTTGGCATGTCATTTGTATTGATGATTATGAATGTTAGTTGGTTATCTTAATTCGTTAACATGAGCAGAGGTGTGTTCATATTTATTTATTTAAAATGAGTTTACCTCAGCTTTATCCTTAAAAGGAGCCAAGGTGGCCAACATCATTTAAAAATTTAAAAGCTAAAAACAGTAAGTATACAAATTAAAAATTAAACGGGTATCAAAAATGGCAAATAAAATCAATACTAAAACATATTTAAACGCAATCAACAGATTGACAGGGTGGGTGTGCAAATAGGGCGAAGAATTTAATATAGTACATCACAATTGCTATGGTAGCAAGAACGTAGCAAGCAAGAAGGAGAAATAGAAGAGGAAATAAGAGTAGCAAGGGATGGCTGTTTGAAACTTTAAATTTTTGACAATATTACTGTGTTCTTGTGTCTTCTTCTTTGCAGCCTGACCCCCACCCCAGTCTCCCATCCCAGACCCCAAAGGCTTTCAGTGCTTACTATGCTGCTATAAGACATGAAGGAAAATGCTGGGCAAGTGTCTGAGTATAACTTAATGAGAGAAAACCACCATAGTGATTGTTTGATTTATAAAACATTTTTATGAAGCTTCTTCTCCTCCAACAACAAAAGTAACCCCTCCCCCCAGATGAATTTTAAAAGTTAAAAAAGTTTCCACTGGGAGGCTCAAAATCTAAAACTAGGCAATATAAAAAGGGGCAAGCAGCAGAGAGTCTCCCATCAGAAGGGATGGAATGATGCTGATTTGCCTCGCCTTTCCCTCTAATCATGCAACCAGCCAGCACTGCTGCCAGGGACAGCGGAGAGAAAAGCCTTCAGGAACGCCATGTTTCGTCCAGTAGGGCTGGAAGAACAACATGACGGGACGCCGCTCCTGGAAATATAAGGGGAGAAGTGGACGTCTGAAGAGGGAGGGAAACCCTGCACTGACTTGAGTTATGAAAGTATTTGGTGAACCTTTCCCCCCCAAGTTGTTGAGCCCTGTGTAGTGTAGAGGCCCTTGGTGACCAACACGAAAGCAAAACCAAAAAGAAGACAAAGCAGATTTCTGAAAGATGATGCAGTTATGGGCCGTTACGTCATCTTCTCTCTGTGTGTGTGTTTGTGGGTAGGAGGATGGGTGGGCTTTCTGCATTTTCAAAATATATCCTTTCTCTCCAGCATGAACCCTTACGCTGGCCTTGTGGACTGCTTGCGTGCTACCTGGCTAACAGGGAGGACGCGGCCTATGGAGTATCGGAAAGAGCAGCTGGAGGGACTGGGCCGCTTCCTGGAGGAGAGGAAGACAGACATCCTGCATGCCCTGCATGAAGACCTACGCAAAGTGAGTGCACCCCCACCAACACCCCCAGCTCAAGGGGCTGAAAGAATTTCCAGTCTCTTCCAGGTCACGGCAGACACTTCAGCCGTGGAATGATGATGTGGTTCAAGCTGGCTATGGACATCACTGATTGCTTCCCCCCTTTTTCATTCTTATTCACAGCCCGTTTTTGAGTCAGAGCTGTCTGAGATTTCCGTCACTCAGAGTGAGGTGAACAACGCCCTCAACAACCTGAGCTATTGGATGAAGGATGAATCTGTGTCCAAGAACATGGTAAGAAGATAAAAAAGCCAAGAAGGGGGGAAATGAAAGAAAGGATACCTCTGTGTTTAACAGGAGAGAGGTCAGGAGGGGCTTTGTTTTCATCCGTTTGGAAATGGATGCCATCTCTGTTCCTTTTCCAAACTCTTGCACCGGGTTGTGTCTTGAAGGGCAGACGTATTCAGCTGGTTTTGTATTACAGTGGACCCTCGTAGAACAAACGGTTTGTATAACATAAAATCTGTACAACATTAAAAAAAAATCTGGAGATAGGGGAAGTTTGCTTTTTTTTTTTAATAACCTTTTTATTAGAGAATTTAAAATACAAAAGAAAAAAGAACATATTCAAAACATTAACCATATAAAGTCAATCTATCACTAAAGTTCGGCTTCCCTCTGTTCTTCGCGCGGTTTTAACGTTGCTCATCTCCCAGCCTTCCTTTCCAACGAACCCATTCTATATACTTATAGAAAAGGTTCTAAAAGTAGGTAATAGTCCTTCGAGTTCTATCCTAATCCGGAAAGAGTCTTTAATTCATTACAGTTGATCTCCATGTAGTTCTTAAATTTTTGCCAGTCATTTTGGAACCTCTGGTTGTCTTGATCCCTCAGTCTGCAAGTCAGTCTGGCCATCTCTGCAAAGTCCAGTAATTTCGCCCTCCATTCATCCAAAGACGGTATATACGTTGTCTTCCAGTTCTGAGCCAGGAGCATTCGTGCTTAACAGAATCACCTATGGGGCGAATCCGTACAACATAAAAATGGTTGCAATTAGGGATTACTGTGTTTTCAATGCATTCCTATGGGGAATTTGTATAAAGGAAAATTTGCTTAACATAATTTCATTTAGAATGAATTAATTCCGTTATACAAGGTACCATTGTATTATGTATATAGATCATATAGTGCCTGAACTCTCACTGGAAACTAAAATGACTAAGGGCGCTTTTACACGACCCCTAAAATCCAAGGCAAACGGCTCCCAGATCCAGAGCTTAAAAATGTTTTCCCACCAGCTCCGGACTTTTAAAAAAATTAAGTATGACCATGCCCACCTAAGCGCGTCCCAGCACACTTTTTAAGTACCTGGCCTCCAGGAGGTAAAATATCTTCTGATGCGCATTGTAAAGCTGTGAATGCCAGGCTCCCTCGCCTTCTGTTTGGTTTTTTTGTCCCTGCTGCCCCTTTAAGAGACAGGAATCACTACAGGGCGGCTTCGACCGGCAGATAGAGGTGAGCCTGCATTTTTTTCTCCCTTTTTTTCTCTCCCTCCCCTCAGGCAGACAGGAACAATGGAGTGCGGAGGGGTGGGAACATAGGAAGAGCGACAAGCCCCCATGATCTCTGGTTCGAATTTAAGTTGCAGGCGGATTTTAGAGGTCGTGTAAAAGTGCCCTAAGTTGAGAAAAGAGGCACCGGAAAAGAAAACAATTCTAGTAAAAGTAGAAAGCAACAAGAGAAGAGAGAGGCCAACAATGAGATGGATTGACTCAATAAAGGAAGCCACAGTGTGTAGTTTACACAAGACCTGACCTTGGCTATTATTGGCAAGAACTCTGGAGGTCATTAATTCATAGAGTTGCCATGACTTGGAAGCAGTTTTGTAGCACCTAACAACAGATTTGCAAATGTGATTCCGGGACTTGGAGTAAAACCACCTCAGAATCCCTTCTTTCTCTTCAAAGTGTTACCTCCCTCCCTCTCTCCCTCCCTCCCTCTCTCTCTCTCTCTCTCTCTCTCTCTCTCTCTCTCTCTCTCTCTCGTAATAAGAATGTAATGCCTACAATGGGCTTTTCCCAACGGGGCATTAATACCCTTTATATTCCCCCTGATACACAGTCTTTACCAAGATTTATACCGTCACCCAAATGGTGTATCCTCATTCCTGCATGAAGAAGACGGTAGTTTTTGGATGGAGATTTGGTTTCCACCTCTTGGGGTGTTTGGTGCAGCTTTGGCCACACTTTCCTTCCTAGTCTGAAACTTTCCCTTCCTTTTTCTTTAAAAAATGACCTGGCTATTAAGGTGACTGCAGAGGGGATGGAAGGGCCTCTTTACGGTTGGCACCACCACCGGGGACTGCAGGAACAAAGATGGCTGCTAAGGGAATGTGGCTGGTGGAGAGCCCTCTTTCTGGGCACTATAGGCAGTCATCTGCCTTGCATCTCTCTAGGGGAGAAAATGGCAAGTGAGGCACAGGGAGTGTTCCCTTGCCTGATAAGCTTTGCTGGGGTGGTGGGTGAAGATGTTGAGTATGTGAACTGAAAGGTCCCAAGTGAGGATGGGGCTGCAGGCAGTAAATGACCTAGGATTGGGCAGGGCTTCTCTGCCTGCTGAGGGGCAGGCAGGTACTGTAGAAAAGGGCATTCCCTGCCCAAGTGCTCCATAGAAATCCAGAGAGGCCACTGCTGTGCCCCAACTAGGCAGCTCCAGAAGAGGCAAATCTATCCATTCAAGCAGAAAAACCAAACCTTATGGCCAGAAGGAAGCACTGCTCTGAAAAAATAGACAGGCTATGAGGAGAAAGTATCGTGCTTTATTTTCTTCTCAGCACCAGGAGACAGGGGTGAGTGATAGAGGTCACTATATTTTGCTCTTATATTTTTGATATCCCACCTTTCCTGTGAAAAGAAGAAACACCAAAGCCATATAAAAGGAATGCATTTACTTCTTTGAGTCACACACAGTGGGATTCGTCGCAGCTGCCTAAGATGGTGGTGGTAGCGTTTGAAAGGTCTCCTCAGCAATGGCAGCAACAAGAGGATGAGGAAGAAGAAAGTTGAGCTTGAAACACTGAAGAAAACAAAAAGGGGAGCTCCAGGGAGGATAGTTTAGAGGGACTTCAGCTGGATATTTAAGGATGTCCGGGAGACATATTCTGATCATTACTGTAGTCATTTCTGAAATTACAAGTGACAAACACAGGTAAACAACTGCCTTGAAGAGTTAAAATATCATCATTGCCATCGTCGTCGTCCATACATCTTCATTGCTTTTCTGTCCTGAACTAACTGTGTTCTCATAACACCTAAACAAAGCAAGAGAGCTGAAAAGTGCTTTTAGTGTGATCTTTAATCATAGGCACTGCCTTTCCAAATCTTCACTTGAATCACAAACACTCCTTTTTATATCTTGTCAGCCTCATGTATGTACTGACCATCTACTGAGCTTAAACAAAGCAATGACTAATGGAACCATGCCTTAGCATATCAGTCTCTTTGTATAAATGCCATAGTTATTGACAATTACTGTATAGCATCTCTCTGTGTGTGTGTGTGTGTGTGTGTGTGTGAGAGAGAGAGGGGGGCAGGATATAATGAAATTTAACAAAACACTAACTGCATGTTATGCAATATAATTGATATCACTTAATGCAGATGGACAGGATGTTGTCTCCAGCATATACTGTAGGTAGGGATGTGGCTACGTAGGAACACCCCGTTTGCTTCAAAGTTTTTTAAAACTGGATCCCTGTAAATTCCCAATGGCTGAAATTGCTGCCATCATCCACATGTATGATTAATTATTCCATTTTGAGAGTCTACACTTTACTTCCCAATTATACTAGTTTTCACCAGGAACACAGTGCAATTCTATTAAAACCACCATCTTCCCTCTTCCCTTCATCCTTTTTTTTTTGTTTTTTCATTTATTTTTAAAGTGACATAGTGCTTATCTGATACAGTACAGTACTAAATGTGACTAGCATACTGCAGTAAAAAAAAAGACAAAGAAAATTGTTCAGAAGAGAGGAGACAAAAGGTGGTTTATTGAGGGGAAATTATTCTGTTGTAATACCCCACAGAAGATGTCACTATATGACAGTGTTGGCGAACTTATGGCATGGGTGCCAAAGGTGGCACTCGGAGCCCTTTCTGTGGGCACCCGACATCGCCCCTTCACAGCCACCTGTATTCAGGTTAAATGGCTATCTTGGCACTTTGTGAAAAATTAGAGGGTTTTGAATCGCAGTTTGGGCACTCACTCACTCACTGCTATAGGACATGTGTGTGACTACTCTTTTGGAGCAAGATTGATTGTCACATATGTCAGAAGAGGGAGAAAAGAGATGCCAGTTGAACTGGTACAACATAAGCCAATCCCTGATGGCTGGACAAAAAAAAAGGGGGGGGGATGTCCACTCGAAAAAGATGCCAACAGTCAGCTTTGTGTTCTGTAGTCATCAGTAGATACTTTGATTTTAACTGTGCCACACAAACACAAACCACAAGGTAAACTGCAGTGTTGCCTCACCCTAATAGAAAAACTGCTCTAAAGTCTACATGCTTTAGAACAGGGGTCCTCAGCCTAAGGCCCTGGGGCCGGATGCGGCCCCCCCAAGGTCCTGAATCCGCCCCCGGGACCAATTGCAACCCCCCCACCTACCCCCTGCTTTGCGAGCAAGTCAGCCTCCGCAGCTGCTTCTATTGCTGAGGCAGTTCAAAGCAGTGGGCAATGTCACTTCTCCCACTCCCCCCACCCACCTGGCTAGTGGGGCATTCAAAGTGGGAGGGCTACGGCAAGGTCCCCCACTCCCCCCACCCCACCCAGATGTTCGGGGTGCCGGGTGCAGCCGAGCAGGGCAATTTAAAACAGGAGGGCTGCGGCAAGGTCTCCCACTCCCTCCATGGCCCTGAGCCCCCACCCCTGCTCCTCCACCCTGCTCACCTGCCTTCCTTGTGTGGCTGCCACCTGTGTTATTGTAGTTGTGAGGAATGAAGGGGGCAGGCGGAGGCAGCGCCAGCCAGCCTTAAGAGCCAGAGCAATGGCAGTGGACCGCTGGAGGGATGGATGGAAGGTGACCGAGGGAGAAACGGAGCTACTTCCCGCCCAACCAGCCTCCTCTGAGCTGCTGCTTTGCTCCGTGGAGCAAGGGAGGGGAGGAGGGGACCCAACCATAGCCAGAGGCTGAAGCTGCCACAACCATCACCGGGTTAGAGACCAGCGAGGAGGAGGAGGTGGAGAAAGAAGAGAAGGGAAGAGAATACCAACGGTGGCCTGGGCCTGGTTCCTGGGAGGCTGGCGGTGCTGCATTTGTCCCCGGTTGGTGATGGGCGGGCTGGCGAGCCAAGAGAGCACCGCAGCCTGGCTGGACTCAACCAGTGAGTGGGCTGCAGGTGGCTTTGGGCATGCCTTCCTGCCTCCCATTCCCTCCTTCCCAACCCTTGCTCCCTCCCTCCCTCCCTCCCTCCCTTGCAGCGCACCAAGTCAGGCTGGGCCGGGCCAGGCTAAGAGAGGAGGCAGCTTTCCCTCCAGGGCACAGTGAGGACGTGACGGCCAGGGCACACGGCTGGATCTGCGAGCAGTGGCACCAGCCTTGCTGCCCTTGCTGCGGCTGCTGCTCCTCATCCTGAGTGGCCGTCCAGAGGGTGATGAGGGGCCTGAGTTTGTCTGGGCTGCCACCTCCTTCCTGACGCATTGAAGGAAGGAAGGAAGGAGAGCCGCTCCAGCCGCTGCCACTGGAGGAGGAGGAGGAGGAGGAAGAGGCGCAGCAGAGGGATCCCAACGGTGGCACCTCAGGGTGGTGATCTGGAGCAGGAGGCATTGCTGGGGACCTGGAGAAACAATGATCATGGCCCAATCGTTGGGGGCTCCGCCCACTTGGCCCTCCCTCCCCCCTTTTTTCCATGTTGGCCTTTTTTTTGGACTGTGGTCCGGCCCCCAGTGGTGTCTGGGGCATGGTGGACCGGCCCGCTGTTTGAAAACTTTGAGGACCCCTGCTTTAGAAACTATACGTCTACAGCAGTGGTTAAATGCCTGTACTGCAGGTAAAACTGTGCTCACGACCTGGGGTTCAATCTCAGGTAGCAGGCTCCTGGTTGACTCAGCCTTCCATCCTTCTGAGGTCGGTAAAATGAGTATCCAGCTTGTTGGGGGGGGGAATGTGTAGCCTGCATACTGTAATGAAACACTGTAAACCACCCAGAGACTATTTGAAGTGGTATGGGGCGGTATATAAAGCAAAACACTTTGCTTTAAAACCTGGGCCCAAACAAAACCAAAATAGTGGCAACTCACTTCATCTGAGAACATCACAGCCTCTCTGGTTAGTCTGTTATTTCCTTATCAGAAAGGAAACACAGCCGTCTCAAGGAATACTGGATGCAGGAGGGAATGTCTGGATATATAGATCCACACCCAGTGCCCCAGCGTGGAAATGAATTCTTGCCATTATTCCTCCTCTTAGGAATATTTCATTTTTTTTATTCCATAGTGGCTACCTTGGGCACAGGGCACTTGTAATGTCTACAGGAAAGCAAAAGTCTAAATGCAGTATTTTGATATTTCTGTTTTCTTGCTCACTCAAACAAACACATAAATGCAGGTACAGTCCATACAGAATAACAGTAGCATAACTTTTCATTTCCACTCCAGTATTATTGGGTTCTTTCAAAACCTTTGTAAAATGGCTTAAAAAGACTGAAGGAATGGGCAAATTGATTAAAGTGCCAAAGATTAAAGGAAAAAGATAATGTGAATGATTTCAAATTTTAAAAAGTCCACATTTCTGTGTTCTTCTCCTTACTGAGCCTTGTGGTGCAGTACTGCAGCTAAAACTGTGCTCACAACCTGGGGTTCAACCCCCGGTAGCCGGCTCATGGTTGACAGCCTTCCGAGGTCGCTAAATTTATTTATTTATTTATTTATTTATTTATTTATTTATTTATTTATTTATTGCACTTCTATACCGCACCATTTCCCGGAGGGACTCTGGGCAGTTGAGTACCCAGCTTGCGGGGGGGGGGGTGGGGGATGTGTAGCTTGCATAATTAAAACTGTAAACCACCCAGAGACTACTTGAAGTGGTATGGGGAGGTAGATAAGCAGACCACTTTGCTTTGCTTTTATAGGCCACAACAATGGACTCTGCTTTCATCCGGAAGGATCCCTTCGGTGTCGTGCTCATCATTGCAACCTATAACTACCCCATCAACTTGTCCTTGGTGCCTCTGGTGGGGGCCATTGCAGCTGGTGAGTGAGACGACCCCAAGAGTTGCCATCTAATATGTTCCTGCAAAATTAATCCCATGGCCATTCTTCTTGCTGGTCGTTTGATGGTACCTCATGAGGCTGGTGCTTTAATGGTACCTCATGAGGCATGGAATGGATTTCTCTCTCTTATTAGGGCAATGTGTTCTTCTCTCTCATCAGGGAACTGTGTGATTCTCAAACCTTCAGAGCTAAGCACCTGCACAGAAAGGCTTCTTGCTGAGGCACTGCCTTGCTATCTTGATCCGGTAAGTTCTTCTGTCCCATGACTGCCTCATTATTCACCTCAGTTTCCAAACACACCCCATTCTCATATGTATGCATACTGTTTATGCACCTAACAATTTGGTTAACCCTCCAAATATTTAATGACGTGACTATTGTTCACCACAGCTCATGCTTAAATAAATGTCTTAGTCTTTAAGATGCCACTTCCTCGGTGTGATGGAATAACAACAATAATAAAAAGATGGCATGTGTAGAGGTCAGCATTGAACTCCTGTCATATGAGGAAGCTGTTGGTGGGGAGAGAGCTTTTAGATTATGTATGTATGATTTCCCCCCTCGAGTTGGTTCACATGCACAAGAATTTTATGGAAAAACCGTTCCACCTTTATACATTTTAAGCCCCTTTAGTGTGTTTGAGGGTGAAGTAGGTCTTTTGAACCAAAGCGAATTCAAGTATGGGGGTTTGATACCTATCAAATCATTTCCCCCCCCCCCTAGAATTTAAAAGTCTGTCTCACTTCCTGGATGAAATGCTAGTGATATGCATGCGGTTGACAAACGGTATATAGAGAAGAGTTTGTTCTGGGATGCCACCATTTAAGTTTCTTTTAGATTGGGTTGGAAATTGCGCCCAGCCCCTCTCCAGGCTCCCAGTAACCTAACCTGTGCAAAAAAATAAATTTGCCCCAAACATGACCAGTTGTGACAACAAAAGCCTCAAGGACATGTACCTGGGCATTTAAAACTATCATGCAAATCGCTGGACCATACCTGTTTTAAGCCCCAAATACCCCCTTCCTTCCGCTAAAAAGTGGAAATAATTTTTTGGGTCACTTCTGATTTCAGCAGGAAAGAGGGGCTGCTACAGCCCACTGACCTACTGATGCCTTTAAAAACAAGGTGGGGACTGCCTCCGGACCATCAATGCCTCCTCTTATCTTAGATAAAAATACAGGCATTGTGTGTTTTTTTTTGTCTTTAAAGTGTGAGTGCTCCAAAGGGCTTGACTAGACTTACACAACAAAACTGAACCTTGTTTTAAAATCAAAACCTGTTACAGGAGAAGGAAGACCCTTAGAAAGAAGAAACAGGAAGGCAAAGTTTTGGTCTTTTCCTCACCTCATATTTCTCTGCCCCATGTAGTTCTCCAAGGGGCTTTTCCTTGGAATCTGACAGGAATTAATTCTTTCACAGGAAACATTTGCCGTGGTAACTGGTGGCCCTGAAGAGACAACCAAATTACTGGAGAACAAATTTGACTACATCTTTTTTACAGGTGATTTCTTATTTTAAATCTGCATTGCTGTTATTTTAAATATAATATAATAACACTATACAATGAAAACATATATAATAAAAATAAATAATATAATTATAAAACAGAGCACTCTGAACATTACATGCCCACATGTAACTATGAAGTAATTACAGTAATCATTCTGATTTTCGAGATAGGATATTTTTTAAATTAAGTATCCTATATCTGAGATACTGGGGCTGATAATGATTGGCTCAAGATAGTTTGATAGTGACCAGGCTAAATCTGGATTTGAATACAAGTCCAGTGGAGCTATACTTCCATAATACCTAGATGTGTATACCTTAATGTATCGTATTTATTGCATTTACATGTTTTTATTATTCTAATTTTATTGTATTTTGATGTTTTAATTGTCCATTTTGATTGTGAGCCACCCAGAGACCTTTGGATAGTGGGCGGCATACAAGCTATATAAATAAATAAATAAAATAAATAAATGTGCTGGTGTGGCTCATGGACAGTGTATATTCAGTATCTTCACGTGAATACATATCCTATAAACTCCAGTCAGTATGACTTAATGGTCATGTACTTCCAACTTGAAAATTACTATTTGAAAATAATTTCATACCATATTTTCCGTCTGTAAGACACCCCATGTATAAGACTACCCCCACTTTTCCAACCCAAAATTAGTTTCCCATCCATACAGTTCTCTCCTTGGCCTATGTCTGTGTAGAAGATGACCCTCAATTTTTAGTGTAACAATTTTAGACAAAAACATAGTCATACACGGAAAAATGCTGTAACAGAGGCAATCTTTAAACCAATCCGTTAGTACAGTATGTTCTATTCAAATGACCTCTTGACTATCCTTCTGAAAAATAACCCATTTTCCTAACATCACACTTTTTAGATTGCTCCTAACCACCCTGTAATTAAAGATATTTGAATAGGTTTATAATTTCCTCTGACACATCTTCTTGTTGAAATAAACTGAACAGTTCTAAATCAATAGTTTTAGAGTTTATTTTTGAACACCCCAGCAACTCTATCTTTTAGTCAAATGGAAGATCATGACCTGTGATCTAATTTACTTGACCTAACACTGTCCAACAAAACATCTGCATCTATGAAAAGACCATTGACCCAGTGCATACAATCTACCTGAGAGGGATCGTATTGCCAGTACTTAGAAATAAAAGTATCAGTATAGTAAAAGACTACCTTATTATCTTGAAGATGCTTGATTTTGGAAGCTAAGCAAGGTCACGTCTGATCTGTACTTTGATGGGGGACTCTCAGGTACTGTATTGAGGATGGGCTCCATGATGGATCCACATGCTTTGCATGCAGAAAGATTCAAACTCCAGCATACCCTTGTGTAGCCAGGAAAGAATCCTACATGAACCCTCAGGAGGTTGCCTCCTGCTCAGTGCAGTCAGCACTGGACAAGATGGGTCACTGACCTGATTTAGTACAAGGCACCTTTCTGTGTTCCTGTGTAAGCAATGAATAGAGGTTGGAATCATCTGGATACATTAAGGCAGCGCTGTGAAGTGTTCCATAATTCTGTTTCTTGGATGTAGAACTGGGGTGGGGTGGAATGGGGAGGGTTGGGGTGAAGCAGCCGGTATACCTACCTCTCTGTGAATACCCCAGCTCTTGCTCTGCTTCTACAGGGAGTCCCCGTGTGGGGAAAATTATCATGTCTGCAGCGGCCCAAAACCTGACGCCGGTGACTCTGGAGCTCGGGGGCAAAAACCCTTGCTATGTGGACAAGTGCTGCCATTTCCAGAACGCCGCCAACCGGATCGTCTGGGGAAAGTTCTTCAATGCTGGCCAGACTTGCATTGCCCCGGACTACGTGATCTGTACCATTGAAACGCAGGAGAGGCTGATGCCCTGCCTGCGCCAGGCCATCCGCGAGTTCTACGGCTGCAACCCCAGAGAATCGCCCGACTTCGGCCGCATGATCAACGACAAGGAGTTCCAACGTGTCCGAGCTTTGCTGGAGTGTGGCCGGTTGGCCATTGGGGGAGAGACCGATGAATGTGACCGTTACATTGGTGAGCTGGTGTCCAAGGGTTGGGACGTGGGAGATGCTTGGTTGTTGTTACTTAGGACGTGTGCTAAGGGTGGTGGTGGTTAGGGCCGGAGATGGAGAATGCCTGACTTTCTGGATGAGAAAAAATGATTCCAAGTAAAGTCTTCATCAAGTCCATTGATAGGGATGGGGGCAATGAAAGTATAACAAAGGTACGTTTCAGAATTATAGTACCTTTGTAATTCCAACAAGTAGAAATGAAGGTACTTGATTGGAATAACAAGTAATGTTTTTAGTTAACTTTTTAGTCCCATTTTGAAAGATGCTTTTCTGTTTTTGTACGGATGTCGTTTTTGCTCTATGTCAGATGTCACATTCAACCTACAGCAACCCTAGTTGGGGGGTGGGTCAAGATATATGAAATATTCAAGGCATGGTCTTATGAGTTTCACAGCCACCCAATCTGTGAGTTTCTATAGCTAATCATACAAGTTGATTAGTTATAATAGATTTATAAGTTGTATAAACAAACAAACAAACAAACAAGCAAACATGAATTAATGCCCAGATCTTCTGAGTCCTAGCCTATCATTCTGTGAGAAGGGGTGAAGTTGGGTGCCCACAGAAAGGGCTCCGAGTGCCACCTTTGGCACCCGTGCCAGAGGTTCGCCAACACTGGTCTAGACCCTTTATTAGACAGAACGAGAAGAGGGCTTTTCTTTGGTGAATTTAGACATTGGAAAGGGCAGCCATAGAGAACAGCAAGATCCTGGGTATGTGTGCAGCGTATACAAGTATAAGATGTTTTAATGTGACCTTTTGCCCATAGCTCCAACCGTGTTGGCTGATGTAAAGGAGTGGGAGCCTGTCATGCAGGAGGAGGTCTTTGGGCCCATCTTGCCCATTATCACTGTGGCCGACGTACACGAGGCCATCCGCTTCATCAACTGCAGGGACCGCCCGCTGGCTCTCTATGCCTTCTCCTGTAATTGCAAGGTATGTTTTCAGATTTATAGGCTGCTTTATCCAGGAATTTCAGAATGCGATCCGTCAAAAGTCAGAAGGGTTTGCATGCTATATACGGTAAATGTGTTATACCGTACTGTATATATTTGTTTGTTCACAGGAGAGATGTCTCTAGTCTCTTGCTTATTTATTCATGGTAAATTGTAAGAAAGGGAACTAAGTGCAACCCTATGGATGTCTACTAAGTAGCAAGCCCTGCTAAATGCAAAGAGGCTTACTCACCGGTAACTCAGTACAGGATTGCAGCCAGAGCCAGAAAGAGGAGGCTGTATCTGTACTATCAAATTAAGTGAGAGGAGGACCAAAAGAAGATGAAGCTCCCACGGACTCAATGGCTATACAGCAGAGGCAATTTCAGGAGACTGCATAAAAATGATGCTTCTCTCAGTTCTGTCTTTGGTGCAACTAATAAAGGTTCAGGATCTTTGGTCTAGTTTGGGTAGCTTACCGTAATCAATATCTGCCTACCCAAACAGATTGACACATGCAAGGTCTACTTTATTCACAAAAAATCCAGATATTCATAGAATTACTGTACTGTAGCTAAGTAGACCTATAACCAGCCACGTTTGCAGGGATTTGAAACAAAATGTACAGCAGCTGATGCAGGAAACAAATTCTGTTTTCCAGAATCTGGTCTGTAGTCAAATGTCTTTCCACCTGTTTCCCCAAATGTAGTCTAAAACAGAAAGGGAGTGACTGAATTAAATATAACATTTGGTATTTCAATCTGGAAAGTCAGAACCCCATAAAAACTAGTGTTACATTCTGCTTCAGTTCAAATGTTTCTGGATGGTAATTCTATGAAGTAAATTCCATTTGCAAGAGGACTCTCTGTCTGAGAAATCTCAGTACACGGTCATAGCTCTGTAATCATCAAAAAGGGTGTGCATTTTACTTTTAAAATGTGCACATAGAGGTAGCACCCCTGATCCCAGTAGGTTCCTGGTAGCTTTGAAGTCAAGCATCGTGCATGACTGAAACACCCTAGTACTTCTCATCTGCCAAGGAGGTTATTAAGAGCACTAGGTATCCACAGTAGTACACATAAACCTTCATTACAAGACCACAAACGCATGGCTCCTCCTTTCTGAGTTCCCGAATAAAAGGCTGTTTCCAAAGGCACAATCTTGTTAAGTTGGCTGTACAAAAAGTCTGGTGGCTTCTGTAAGAGTAATGTATTTTACCCAGCACGATGGATGGATTGCAGTCCATGTCATAGGGTACAATTGATCAAAACTAACTTCACATAAAATGTGATAGTCTTTAAAAACAGCATAAGCATACATGTTTTCCTTTTCGTAACAAGTACAGTAATATGCTTCATAATACCACTGGAATAGAAAAAGGCAACTGAGCATGTGTCGAGAGGTTTAATAATCAGCAAGTTTGGGAGTGCCTTCTCAGTAGCTGCTGTAAGGCTTTTACCTTTGTTTTTCAACTACTTCTGACACTTTTTTTTTTTCCCTCTCTGCTGGGATATTATTATAGACATGGTGCTTAAGAACCTCCTTAAGCCTTACCAGATACTCTTGTTCCCTTTGAAACTTCGTGCAAGTAAACTGCAACTCAGCTATCATGGGATAACCTTTGATGTGGGGGAAACTGACTGCATTAGGGCAGGAAAGCACAGATGAGACAAGGCCTATTACGCTGCTACCCACATGTTGTTGTTGCTGTTTTGACTTATGTATTGCCACACAGTGCTAAAGCTCTCTCTGGGCGTTTTACAATGGGATTATACAAGGAACACTTGGGGGGGGAGCGCCCCACCCCAGCAAACTAGAATACTCATTTTACTGACTTTGAAAGGATGGAAGGCTGAGTCAACCTGGAGCCAGCTGCCTGAACTACATACCGTCTTTCATTTTCTGGAGACTGCTTATTCCTGCCTACTGCTGATGGCCACAATTATATACAGTGGTGCCTTGTTTTAAGGAATTAATTCATTCCAAATGAAATTCTGTTAAGCAAAATTTTCCTTTGCACAAATTTCCCATAGGAATGCATTGAAAACGGATTGATCCCTAATTGCAACCATTTTTCTGTTATACAGATTTGCCCCCTAGGCGATTCTGTTCAGCAATATTCTTCTAATTTCCCCCTATCTCTGGAAATTTTTTCTTTTAAGTGGATTTTCTGTTAAACAAACTTGTATGTATATTTTTAAAGGCTGTGCCCAATGCACTTCTACCCAATGAAGAGATGATTTCTCTGGATAGAAAAGGAAAGTTAAAAAAATCCTGAAGGATAAACTTTAGTAGAATAAATATATGCCTTAAAACTCCTCTTTACTAAAATAAGGTTGTTTTTTTGTGGGTTACTTGAGACATGTCCCTAAACAACAACTGCAGCACAACCCTAGCTATGTTTACATAGAGATGTTTTGGCAAAATTCAGTGGAACCCCTCTTGAAAGTCAGTGGAATGGGACTGCAGCCTGAATGTGCTACTAGCCCTTGCTAGGAAGTCCGACCTCTAGCGATAAGGTGCCTGGAAAACCCATCTGTGTGGCTTCATGAAGGCCACGATGGAGAAGCAAAGCATGCTGTTTATATACCGCCCCATAGTGCTTAAAGTAATTTTTACCAAACTCGGAAGGATATAAGGCTGAGTGAACCTTGAGCCTGCTACCTGGGATTGAACCCCAGGTTGTGAGCACAGTTATGGCTGTGGTATGGCAGTTTAACCACTGCGCCATGGGGCTCATTGCAGATGTAATACATACTATAAAGATTTTATAGTAATAATAATAATAACATAGCATCAAGTCATTTATGTGACCTTTTCCAAAGTTTTTTTTTCCTGAAGAGAGGACTCAGAGGGGACTTACCATTCCCTTCCACTGTCCTGTGACAGTGCATCTTGCCCAAAGCTACACAGGCTGGTTCTTCTCCCAGGAGCCACAATGGGGAACTGAACTTCCAGATTGTGGTTCCACAGCCACATAACTAATTCGCAGAGCTATTCAGCAGCTATAAGGACTTCATCTCTCTCTCTCTCTCTCTCTCTCTCTCTCTCTCTCTCACACACACACACACACACACACACACACACACACACACACACACACACACACACACACACACACACACACACACACACACACAGGGGGCATTGGGAGAGGGGAATAGCACATAGGAATTTTACCCAAAAGCTGTACTGTACTATGTAGACTTGATTGAAATGTTGGAGGCTCTCCAAGAGTAAATTTATGTGGGGCATGGACTGAATACAGCAGATTCACTGTACGAATGAGACGTATTCAATCAACATTTATGGACGTCCCGCTTAATTAACCAATGTACTGTACTGTAGCTGATTCTAATGACTGGGCTAGTTCTACACATTTAAATGCTCAAATTAAAACTCTTTCATTCTATCTAAGAGCCTTTATACACGACCCCTAAGCTCCGCAGGAAATGGCTGCAAGGTCCGGACCTTACAAGTGTTTTCCCACCAGCTCCGGACTTTGCAGACAATTAAGTGCGACCCCGCCCACCTAAGCGCGACCCAGCTGCACTTTCTTGTACCTGCTTGAGGTGGGTGAAAATCCCCAGGTCCGGATTTAATCTGGTCAGTGCGGGGCTCTCCTGGCTTCTGCTTGTGTTTTTTTTTGCCTCCTGCCCCTTTAAGAGAAGAGGTGGGAGGAAAAAAAGCAAGCAGAAGAGAAAAGGAAGAGAAACAGAGCTCCGGGAAGCTCCTCCAGGTGAGCTGCATTTTTTACCCTCTTTCTCTGGTGGGGAGGAAGGAAGGGCAACGAACCTATAATATCGTCCACGTGGTACTCACAGTGGATATAAAAAGTTCACTTTTCCTTGTTAAAACGTTGAGTGTCTGTGATGTAAATAAATGAGACAGAAAATTGATTTCAGAACTTTTACCACTTTTAATGAGACCTATGAACTATATAACTCAGTGGAACAACAAACTGAAAACTTTTGGGTGGAGGAAGGAAAAATAAAAATACTGAAATAATATGGTGGCATATGTGTGCACACCCTTAAACTAATACTTTGTTGAAGCACCTTTTGATTTTATTACAGCACTCAGTCTTTTGGGTTTGAGGCTCTCAGTATGGCACATCTTGACTTGACAATATTTGCCTACTCTTCTTTGCAATAATGCTTCAAATCTGTCAGATTGCTAGGGTGTCGCCTGTACACAGCCCTCTTCAGATCACCCCAAGATATTCAATCGGATTCATGTCTGGGTTCTGGCTGGGCCATTCTAAAACATTAATCTTCTGGTGAAGCCATTCCTTCGTTGATTTGGATGTATGCTTTGGGTCGTTGTCATGCTGAAATATGAAGTTCCTCCTCATGTTCAGCTTTCTGGCAGAAGCCTGAAGGTTTTTTTGCCAATAGTGACTGGAATTTGGAATTGTTCCTAATTCCCTCTTCCTTGACTAAAGCCCCAGACCTAGCTGAAGAAAAACAGCCCCAAAGCATGATGCTGCCACCACCATGCTTCACTGTGGGTGTGGTGTCCTTTTGATGATGTGCAGTGCTGTTTTTGCACCAAAATGTCTTTTGCAATTATGGACAAAACATTCAACCTTGGTTTCATCAGCCCATGATACTTCCCCCCGCATGCTTTTGGGAGACTTCAGATGTGTTTTTGTAAAATGTAGCCAGGCTTGGATATTTTTCTTCATAAGAAAAGGCTTCCTTCTTGCCACTCTACCCCGTAGCCCAGACATATGAACAGTACGGGAGATTGTTATCACACGTACAACACAGCCAGTACTTGCCAGATATTTTGCAGCCCCTTTAATGTTGCTGCAAGCCTCTTGGCAGCCTCCTTGACCAATTTTCTTCTAGTCTTTTTCCTCGATTTTGCAGGGATGTCCAGTTCTTGATAATGTCACTGTTGTGCCACATTTTCTCCACCTGATGATGACTGTCTTCACTGTGTTCCATGGTATATCTAATGCCTTGGAAATTCTTCTGTACCCTTCTCCTGCTTGATGCCTTTTAACAAGGAGATTCCTCTGATGCTTTGGAAGCTCTCTGCAGACCATGGCTTCTGCTGTAGGATGTGACTAAGAAAATGTTAGGAAAGACCCACTAGCACTGCTGATCTAAATTTGGGATAACTCAGGGGCACTTTAAATGACGGCAGGTGTGTACTGACTCCTACTTAACATGAGTTTGAATGTAATTTTTTACTGTTGTGCACAGCTACATCCCCAGTTATAAGAGGGTGTGCACACATATGCCACCATATTATTTCAGTTTTCCTTCCTCCACCTAAAAGATTTCAGTTTGTGGTTCAATAGAGTTGTACAATTCATAGGTCTCATTAAATGTGGAAAAAGTTCTGAAATGATTTTTCTTTGGGCGTTTATACACGACCCCTAAGCTCCGCCGCAAATGGCTGCAAGGTCTGGACCTTAAAAATGTTTACCCACCAGCTCCGGACTTTGCAGACAATTAAGTGCGACCCCACCCACTTTAGCACGACCAAACAGCAGTTTTCTTGTACCTGCTTTTTGGAGGTGACAAATATTTGATCCGGTGTAAGGATAGTGAGTGCGGGGCTCTCCTGGCTTCCGTTTGTTCTTTTTTTGCGCCCCGCCCCTTTAAGAGATCTGAATGCTGCCCAGAACAAAAGGCATTATTTTTGGTAAGAAGGCATTCTTTTCTTTCTTTTTTTCTCCGTCCCTCAGGCAGCCAGCAACCAGGAAGTTCCGAGGGGGGGTGGGGACAGAGGAAGAGCGAGGAACCCCTAAGATTCTCTGGTCTGAATTTAAGTGGCCAGCGGATCTTAGGGGTCGTGTAAAAAGGCCCAACGTCTCATTTATTTACATCACAGACACTCAACGTTTTAACAAGGATGTGCAAACTTTTTATATCCACTGTATCCTGTTTCTTCTTGACTGGTGTTTGCTAACTTGGGTTTGCTAATTTTGCCAATTCCAGCTTTGTGTCATCGAGACTATATAAATATAGACATTTCCAAGCACATGTTTGAATCTGTATACCTGTTTACCTGGATGCTGAGATTCTTTTGATGATGTATCTTCACAGTGCAATTTACGTGTCTGTCTGCTTTCTATTTGAGGTGAATGAGGGTGTGTAACCAGATTGAGCCTTGACTCATGGTTTGGTGTGTTTTGGGAGTGGGCTGGTTTGCTCCACATGCCTCTCTGGGGGCTCTCTCAGGAGATACTGAGTTTGTTCATGTGGGTAGGATTGCTGTGTTTTCATTCTGCTCTGGCATATGTGATCTGCAGGCTCAACTCAAAGCAGATAGCTGGCTGTCACTTCACTTAGCTGCCACAGGAGCTAATCAGTTATTAATAAATTGAAAGATTTCTCCTGTTCCCCCATGGAGGGGCAGACAGAAAAGGATGCAAAGGTTTGTGTTTTGTTTTTAAAAGCTGTTTAACTGATCACTAAATTGGTTGATTGGCAAGCCAATGCAGGGCCATGCTACAGTATTGGGAAACAATTAGAATAAAACTGAAAGATTCCTCTTACTCCCCAGTGAAGGGGGAGAAAGGAGAGGACAAGGGGGATGCTTTAAAAAAATAATTTCCCTTTACAGGGAGGACCAGGTTACATGGGAGACTTTGAGGTGCAGTGTGATTTTCTACCCCCCCCCCGATCCTAGCACTTGGATGCAAGGACCATTTCAAATTATATACTGAACTTCAAAGTAACCAGATTAGGATGATCAAGCCTGGTCAACTAGAACCCACAGTGTGCTTACAAAATCCTATATAAAGAATAGTCTTTAAAAGTCTACTAGAAGATTCCTTGGGGGCAGCAGAAAGCTTTGTTGTCAACATGTCTGTGGAAAATAATCACAAGTATTGGGGAGCTAACTCACACTCTCTCTCTCTCTCTCCATCCCCACCCCTCATGTGAATTATCTGATTTCATGTGAGCTTTGCATTTTCTTGTAGTTTTAGTTAAAAGGTGGTCTTATTACAGTACCGCTTCAGTGAGTGTCATTTTGGTTTGGATAACTCACTTAGCTTTGAAGAAACTGGCAAAGGAGAAAAAAAAAGGAAATTGGGGTGGGGGGGAGATAGTGGGGAGAGATGAAAAGCACAAAATATTGTGGCATCTTAAAGATGTATTAAGTTTGTTTCCAATCTCGGGGAAAATTTTGATGCATGTTTAAGATGCCACACAATCTTATCCACTCACCCAATCTGAAGCAGACAAACTTTGTAAGAGTGAGCTTGGAAACACAAGCCCAAATGACTAGGTATTTACTGCTAAGACAAACACCGCCTTCTCCCTCCCTCTTGATTTCCTTTTTATTCTGAAGTATCATGTGCTGCAGAATAGACTTTATTGAAAGGACATTCCTTGGAATAAATGCATTATGTCATCCCCTTGTTGCAAAGAGGAAGCCAGAAGAAGGTTTTAAAGGATTTGGGGTTTTTTTGGGGGGGGAGAAAAAACATGCCTGACCATCTTTTCTCTCTCCTTTTAAACCTTTATAGGTTGTGAAGCATGTGTTGGCTTGTACCAGCAGTGGTGGCTTCTGTGGCAATGATACCTTGATGCACACCGTATTGCCCTCTCTACCATTTGGTGGCATTGGTAAGACTAGGTTTCTATCCTTCTCAAGTTGCTCTCTTCTCTTTCTGCATGTATCTTTCCTCCCAACCTGGTAGCGTGCAAGAGTGTTGTCATCTGCTCCAGCTGCAGAAATCAGCAGGACCAGAGGCAGAGAGCAGTGCTTGCACAGCAGAAGCTGCTTCGATAAGGCGCTAGTTGTCAATTTCAACTTCCTTTAAAAAAATACATTTTTGAAATGATCTAGCAATCTGGAGTTTTACTGCTGTCTTGAAAACCCCCTTTAAAAAAAAACACCCTGCATTTAACAGGCACCTGGTTGAAGGAAAATATAGTACACCAGTGAGCACCCCTTTGTCCTCTGATCAGGAAATCACACAGGGCAGAAAGCAGACTAAAGCAATGTGAACTCAGTTGGAGCACATTTAACCTCCCCTGTTGCTTGAACAAAATAATATTATTCCTCACTAAAATAAAAGAGAGATGATCAACAATAGGCTTCCCAACACTGAACTTTAGATTGTGCCATCACTGGGTTTTAATTCAGATTCTTCTGTACCTAACCCATTGAAAAGTGTACGGTAAATGGTCTATCTCAGTGGTGGCAAACCTTCGGCACTCCAGATGTTTTGGACCACAACTCCCAGAATTCCAAGCCTGTACTGCAAATGACTACCTGCAAAGGACTGTGGGAGCTGTGGTCCAAAACATCTTGAGTGCAGAAGGTTCGCCATCACTGGTCTATGCAGCTGTCCCTCTGTCAGTTAACTTTGCAGTTAAAGAGAGGGAACAGGAATAACATTTAATAATTATGTGCCATTAAATTGACCGCCCAGAGTGGGTGCTAAGCCGGATGTTCTGAGCAGTGGGCTGGTTTTTAATCTGCATTTTAATTCTTCTTACTTTGGTAGGCTGCAGCGGCTTTGGCAAGTATCACGGCAAGTTCAGCTTCGACACCTTCACTCACCACCGTGCCTGCCTCTCGCGCTGCATAGGCCTGGAGGCCCTCAACACTGTGCGCTACCCACCTTATGCCGAGCGCAACATAGGGCTGCTTCTCTCTGCTCTTGAGGTGAAACGCAAGGGGGCGTGCACGCTGCTGTGAGCCTTTGGCCTTGCACCCCCCCCCCACAGGAGCAGCTATGAAGAGCAGACCTGCTGAGGAGGATTGTGCCTTCACATGTTGACTCACCTCCTAGATTAGAAGACCCTTCCAAGAATTCTTCCTTGATTCATCCTTTGGGTTTCCTTACCCTGTGCCTTGCCCTCTCTACTGTAAGCCAGCCACGACAGGCACGATACCAGCATATGCTGAACATTTAAATCAAAAGCAGGGAATGTGTGGCCATCTCGTTGTTGATGAATGTGTTCCCATCCTCTTTCAACACCAGCTGAACCACCTGGGGTTGATGGGAGTTGCAGTCCAATAACATCTAGAGGGCCACATGGCTTGGGTCAGTGATGGCGAACGTTTTAGAGACCGAGTGCCCAAACTGCGATTCAAAACCCACTAATTTTTCGCAAAGTGCCAATATAGCAGTTTAACCTGAATACAGGTGGCTGTGAAGGGGCAATGTTGGGTGACCACAGAAAGGGCTCCGAGTGCCACCTTTGGCACCCATGCCGTAGGTTCGCCATCACTGGCTTAGGTAGTCTTATTAGAACAATTTTGTGCTGCTCTGAAGTTCTTTGCCCAGTAGTTGGCTGCAGAACACACACACTGTACCTACACAGAGTTACTTCCGATTAGAACCACCTATTTTAGAATTAGAACCACCTACTGTATTTTAATAGAACACTAAATTATGACCAGAGCTTCATTACCTCTTCACACCATTTTCTGATTTCATATCCATAAGTAATGTTTTTTTGTAGTTTTAGGCTATTTTTGTAAAGACAAATTAAAGGTCCTGTACCTGTACACTGGAGAGATTCTCCTCATGAATGGAAATAAGGCAGGAGAATGGATACTAAATGGTCTCTAAGGAGTGACAAAAGTATTGAGGGCTTAATATACTGTGTTTAAACCCATTCAAAGACATACTCATACGAAATGACATACAGACTCGTTTTTTAGTCCATGATGCAGCTGATCTGTCTCTCCAACATGCCCTTTTTAGTAAATAGCTAAAGTTGTCACAGTCTTAACTCCACAGGTGGCTCATGATCCAAGCGAGGGCAGCACTTTGAACTGATGAGATGGGATGAGATGCCCCTTTAAGTGGACCACGAGTTGCTAGATTCCTTGACATAGCAACAATCCCTACATTATGCAGTCTTAATCATGTCTAAGTCCTATCAATTCAAAGGGAGTTGCAAGCAATTTGTTAAAATTGCTGACTTAGTGACATTTCCTGTACAATCCTGTTTTGTCAGTCAGTGTTTTGCTTCTGTAATAAAGGTCTTCTGTAATAAAGAACTCTACCACTCCCTGGTGTCTATTATTTATACACTGTAGTTGTATTGGCTCGCAGAAGGTATGACATGGTTGTGAGCAAATGAGCTTGGGCACTCAGGAAGGGTCTGCATCCACCTGCCACTGATCCTCAACAGGCGGCCTCTTCACTAGAACCAAGAGACTAGACAGACTCAGATTGACAGGAACATGAAAAAGGTGGGGAAACGCCTGACAAAGGAATCTCCCACCAAGAGGAGGATAAAGATTGGGGACGGGCAGTCAATGGGAAAGCAGAGGGAGTCATGTGGAAGACCCACGGCAAACTTACAAAAATAATTCAAGGGTGGATGCCGATTACACATAAATATATATTCCCCATTTCTCATTGCAGAAAATTAGTACTTGAATGCCACCCACCCCCAAGTCAGATCTTTTTGATCAGCTCAGGAAGTGGCAAAGAAACTCCAGTACAACTGCCGTATCCGCAGGGGATCGGTTCTGGGATCCCCTTTGGATAGTGAAATCTGTGGATAAGAGCAAACAGTCTTATCTAAGGATAATGGTGGTGGAAAGGGTGGAGGGGTGCCGGGGTGAAAGCTTTTGCCCCCAACACCCCCCAAATGGCAAAGAGGGAATAAAGTTTTCCCCCTTTCTCCTTGCTACTCAGCTGCGGCAAGAAGAAAAAAAAAGAAAAAACTTTATTCTCTCTTTGTTTCTGCAGTGGCGGCAGCAGCAGCAAAGAGGGGAGAAAATTAAAAATAAAACTTATTGTCCCCTTGCCCACCCTCCTCCTCCTTGCCACCACTGTGGTGGGCCAGTCAGAAACTTTCTGGAGGGGTGGAGTGGGGACTCACCTGCCTGGCCTACCAGCCTTTGAACTTCCGGTCGGGTCCCAGGCAGCGGATTGGAAGTTTCGAACTTCCTGCTCAAACTTCTCATCGTACTGTACTTTTCATTCAGCTAATATAAGGATGGGCGAGTAGTAACCCAGTGGGGAGTCAAGAAATTAGATGGAACACATACCACGTACCTATCTAAATTAATATAGTCCAAGGGCATAGTAGCCAACACAGGAATTTTAATTTACACAATACAACTGACATCAAAGGCTTTTTGAGTTAGCTGAGTTAAGAGTCCCAATAGCTCACTTAATCCGTTGTTCAGGGGAATTATAACTGTTGAGTTAGTCTACATAATATCTAAGAATCCAATTTATCTCTTGAAAATGATGTATATTTCTAGGACTGTTTTTTCTAGACCCCCTTTTAGACTTGCATGTAGTCTTGAATCCAGATCTCCGAAGTCTCAGGGCATCACTCTATTACCCCACACTGGATATCAAATTCCCAATGCTTATTCATACTCCATAATTCATTGAAAGCAAGGGCGTACTCAGAATGCTTTCCCACAGAGCCCACTTTAAACATGTCTCCATTACTCATCACTTGATGGCTGTCAGTTTCATGTGCAAATCAACACCAATGGACAGCAAACTGTTGCTCACTCGTGTTAGGGGGCTTCAAGAAAGCTTCGTATTACTAAATCCAAAGAAACAAAACAAAAAATAAAGACGTGTGGCACCTTAAAAGACTACTGTACTTGAATGTGAGCTTTCGTGGACATGACCAGTTTGTCAGACATGCGGAAACAGAATGAAATATTGGAAGAAATATTCGTTTCACAGGTGGAACATTTTTTAAAAAATACCCATTGGCTATAGGACTCCTGGATGGGTAGCACATCTCACATGCAGTATTTTGTGGATAATGCTTAGTTTTCGGTTCTGCGCTGACATTCCTCCACGAGATGGAGGTGTTCGCAAAAGCGCATATGAAAGCACAATCGTGGAAGAAGCTATACTTGGATGAGTAGTGAAACCTTTCCATCTCTCAAGAAAAAGAAGTCTAGTTGCCAGGACTCCACTCCCGGATAACCTCGCCTGGATGACTGAGAATCTCACCCCGGGCATTACTCTTTTAAGATGCCACGCGGTTCTATCGTTGTTTCTTTGGATTCTGCCTGATCTGCTTGCCCACGGGAGCACCTCTTCTAAAACCTCCACGGACACGACGCGCCCTAACCGCGCATTGCATTCAGACAGACAGCCCAAGACGACGCTGAAGGAACGAACCACGTTCTTAGACTTGCACGGACCGCCCCCAGAAACAGACGCGTATCACCGCCAGCCCCCCCCCCCAGGAAACCTACCATGGAACGTTCCGCCTCGCCGGTAGAAGCCTTGAGCCAATCACCGCGGTAGGGAAGCCGTCCCAAGTCGCAACCAATCACCAAGAACTACTGGCAGTGCCAGGGCTTCCTGCCCCCATCTTTCACTTCAAAATGTCCCGCCCTTTCCTGTCACGCTACCCCATCAGAGAGAAGGCCCAGCCTCTCGTGGGCAACGTCAACCAATGAGCTTTCGGCTTCGGAGCGATTGGTCCGAGTTGTCCCGCCTTCCCACCCTCCCTCCCCCCCGGTCGCCGGCGGCTCGGAGCAGAGCGGCGCCCGCCCGTTACGCATTTCAGAGGGTGAGTCCTTTTTTTTTTTTTGGTCCTCCTTGATTCGGAGCCACGCCACGTTGGGTACGCAGGCGTTTCTCCCAGGCGCTTGGGAAGCCTTCCCACGCAAGGCAGAGGCTGAAGTCGGCGCCTAAACCCTAACCTTCACGGGGTTTTTCAAAGGACAGAGTACTGCGCATGCGTTAGACCAGGTAGGGGTTGTGGACGGCGCGAGCGGGTCCCAGGATTTTGACGGCAAGCGAGCAGAGGCGGATGAATGTGCGCATGCGCCGCGTGGCCCCCTAGGCAGGAGGTCAGGTTGGTCCTTGTGTTTTCCTGCCTCGCACGTTGTTCCCTTGGTTGCCCCGCTGGGATATAAGCGCAACCTTGCAAGGCAACCCTCCCGCCCGTTTCCTGCACTGTCTACGGGTGGTCCTTTGGGGCCTGGCTTGGCAGGGACCCCAGCGACGAAGAGTGGGCCGGTGTTTTTTTTTTTTTTGTATTCAAAAGAAGAGCAGCCTTGATCTCTTTGGGATAACCTGAAGTTGCTTGTTAATCTTCCCACCCTAGAGGTTAAATAGAGCTCATGTGCAACGCTTTGCAATCATGGCACATGCTGGCTTATGATTGGTAGGGTAAGCAAGGTTTCCTCCTGCTTCAATAAAAGTACGATTGTGTAGCCATCCTGTGCATGTCCATGTCCGGAGGCAGAGAAACTGGACTGGATCCTTCAGTGGGGGTTGCTCCTGGCCAAAACGAAGCAAATCGTTCTGCTTACATACCTCCCCATAGCACTTGAAGCACTCTCTGGGTGGATTGCAAGTAATTGTGCAGGTTACACATTGTCCCTGCCACAGCAAGCTGGGTACTCATTTTACTGACCTTGAAAGGATGGAAGGCTGAAGTGTGTAGATGATTGGGTCATGCATAAGTGCCTCCCTTCCATTTTACCACTATGTGTCATGTTTTTATGCTTTTCTGTTGTTTGCACCCTGTGCCATCACCTGTGAACTTTCTGAGGTGCAGTATGTGATATTCAAGGATTGGTTTACATTTGCTGCCCTCAGTGAGTTTCCCTGGGTAAGTAGGGATTTGAGCACTGGTCTGTGGAGTTTTAGTTTATCAATCTACCCACTACACCACTGTGGCTCTCATGACTGTTATTACTGTCTCCGCAACTATTGCAATTTGCGGGTGGGGACTTCATCATAAAAGTGGGATAAAAATACTCTAAAATAAATGAATAATAATAATAATAATAATAATATAAATAATAACCAGGAACATCCTTTCCCCCCTGCCTTATGTGTTTTTAATTTGCTTAATATCCAGCCTGCTTGAGGTCTGGCGAAAGTTTGCATGCTGTTTTATGATGGCTTAGCTTAGCTGGTAAATTTCAGTGCTTCGGTGTAGCAAAATCAATGTAGCTCACAGCATCTTTATTACTGTGTTCTTTTACAGAGGGAACCTGTGTTCAAACTGAAAATGCCTATCCTGTGGATGGTGCGGCAAGCTTCCCGAACAGGTAGACCACAGCAAAAAGACACCTGGGTTCAGTATAGTACTTCATCTGTTTTCTATTTGAAATCCATTTTATGGGTTTCCTTTGCTGGCCTGTAGCAAGTTGTTGCTTTTCGGCTATTGCTTATAAATGGGATTTTAAGCTGTGTTGCTGAGGTTTGTTTAGGTGATGAAGTCTTTTAAAATGCATTTTATGTTGAGAGTGTTACATGGGGGGCAGTCGCAACACATACCATTCATATGCAGGAGATGCCTATTTAAGTACTGCTGCTCCATAAAGCTCGAATGGCATCTTAGAAAAGTGACCAATTTCTGTGATGTACAAAAAAATACAAATTGTGACACATTAAAGCAATACTCTTTCTGTAGCCTTCCAAATAGTCGCTAAGATATTAAATAATAATATGAAGAAAGAAACATGAAGGCTACAACCCTATGCCTACCAGTTTGGGAGTGATGCCTATTGAACCAGAGGGACCTATTTCAGAGTGCCCATACAAAGTAGGGGAAGAGGCTTCATACTGGAAGTCCATCCACGTCCCCATTCTGAGCAGATGTTTAGTATGTAACATGGGAGAGAAATGTAATAAAATTAGGTTGTGATTTTGCACTTGAGAGGCAAGTCTTGCTAGGCATGTGTATGTTGTGTGGCCCTCAAAAAATATGACAGGGACTCATTCTTTGCCAGGTATTAATTGATTCAGTATTGTGAATATTCTCCCAGTAAATGACAGGACTTCGGTCCATGTCCAATCTACTGTCTATCAATACTTGTGTTAGAGTGTTAAGTAGAATTCATGTATCTATTGTATACCTTTTGTTTGTGTCTGTGGCAAAAATGCATCTTTCTTTGCAAATTTTGTTCCGTTCCACCCCCCCCCCCTGGGTTTCTTCCCTATAGGATCAAGGATGTGAATCCAAGATGGAATGGTTTTGTTAATTCAGAGAGGAACCTATATATAGTTACAGTAACAGATTTTGCTAGTTATTTGGGGGTTGTGGAAATGCAAGTGGTAATTTGTCATTAGACTACGACAATACAGTTGGTTCCTTTGGTTGGACTTAAAGTTATTTTTGTCTGTTTTGAAAAAGTATTTTAGAGTACGTTTTCACTATTCTAGTTAACACCTGCTTCTTCAACTTAGAGGTGACAGAGGAGCCTGAATTATTGAATGTTGTGCATATTTTGCCTTATGAAGGCTATTTCCCTTATGCAAGGCTGGAAAAAATAATTTGGAGTTTGTAATTCTTTCCTATTACTATTCTTCTAGTCCCCACTGAAGAACATTGGCTAATTTATAACTTTCATCTAAAGGACATGTATTTATTTATTTATTTGATTTATATGCCTCAACCATCTAGCGGAAAGCTACTCTGGATGGTTTACAAACATAAACAAAATACAATAAAATACATTAAATAACTTAAAATAATAAACAAACTAGTCAAACAAAATCAACATGGCATTAATAATAATAATAATAATAATAATAATAATAATAATAATAATAATAATAATAATAATAATAAATATATAAATATAAATAAATAAATAAATAAATAAATAAATAAATAAAGACAAGTAAATACCAATAAATCTTACTACTTTTTATGAAAATGTTCTTGTTGCCTCCACAGTTTTGAATATATTTGTAGACTGCTGTAAACATGAAAGATAGTAAATTCAAACATACAACATAGATTTGAACATGTTTCTAACAGCGTCTTACTTTGATTATCGCATTCTAACTTGCATGTGTAAATCTGAAGACGTGTTAAGAGATGGGTAAAAATATGCATAGTGGAAAGAAATAGGATATGGAATCATTGTTCTTATTATTTCTCATAACGTTAGACCCTAGGAAACGAAATAACGAGAGATTCAGAACACATAAAAAGAAAAACTAGTTGGTACAACATTAAGGTAAATTACACAATTTGTTTTCACAAAATCCAGGCTGTCAACAGTGGCTTTGAAAGAGCGTTCGGCAGATTCACAAAATATAAGGCTCTTGCTTGGCTCTAGTATCTCTTATCTCTGTTGCAGAGTTGGCGGGAGTCTGACTTAAGATGGGACTGTCCTGCTTATAAATATCACTTGGACATTTCCCATTTCCATAAGAAGAGAATGTTGACTTGGTAGCCTTTGATCTGACCCTCCATGCCTCTTTTCTCCGTTTTGCTTTTTTTATCCTCAAGGCTGTGCACCCCCTTCCATTACCTGGCCGTGTTGGGTGCTCATCCTTCAAAGATTCTAGTGTGCTTTGTGACGGTGTGTAGTACTTCTTCATACTAATTGTTTGGTATGGATCATCTAGAACAGTCTTAAAATTCCCTCTCCCTCTTTGTCTCTCTAGATTTACTATTCTGCTTGGGGCTGACTGAAGGGGGATGGAGAATGTAGTCCTTCCTTTCTTTCCCATGATCTAAGGAGGGGGCGGGGGTTCACTTGCCTGGCAGCCCATTTATTCATCTGCATCACCATTTATGCCAGGCGTGAGGAACTGTTAGTCCTCCAGGTGTTCTGGTTAGAGCTTCTATTGGACAGATTGGGAAAGGTTCCCTACCCTGTTTAATGCATTCACTTGCAAGCTGTTTCTTGTTGTCTGTGATTGACAGATCAGTGGTTAAGGCTGCTCTTGGATGAATTCAAGTCAAGATTCAAGAAAGTGGCAGGATAGCATGAGTTGGACACCTGTATTCACTGTGTGATTGTTTTTCACTGTATTTCTGCCTGTCACATTGCACCTTTCCCCCCTGTTATTCTTTAGGGGCTCCAGTGTGCCTGAACCTCACCCGACGTCTCAGCAACACAGCCTCCGTAGCTTCCTATAGTAAGTACAGAATCAATTCTAGGTAAATCCTAGTCAACATGATTTGGCACCAGCCATCCATGGCTGAGTTATATTACACTCTATATGGGGCTGGCCTTGAAGGGGGCTTGGGATCTTCAGTTGGTGCTACGTGCATGATATCATAATCTCGTGACCCTGCTGGCTGAAAGTCCTGCACTGGTTGCCAGTTGCTTCCTGAGATTTTCATTAATGTATTTAGTTGAGAGCCTTTCATTAGAATAATTTCCTGTTGTACCATTGAGTCATCAGGTTTGTGGATGACAAAACCTCATAGTTTTCTTTCTTTCTATCTGCTTGTCTGTCTGTGGTGAAGAATACGTAAACCTTAGGGAGGAGCCAACAGACTGGAAGTCGGTGACTGACAAGGCTGCAGAGACCCTCCTCTGGACAGAACTCGTGCGAGGTGAGGGCATTGGTGTGATCACTGGTGTTACTGGAATAGTTGGGTAAAGAGAGACACTGTTTGGGGCACAGGTAGGTGGCCTGAGTGGGTATAAAGGGGGTAAGGAACCTGTCAGGCTTCTCTTAATCTGTCCCAAGCTGTGATATAGAGTAGGAATGGGACTGTGTCATTACCATGGTTGGCCACACGTAACATTTTTGAGTGCTCATGTTCTGCAATAGTTGAATATTCTTTGAAATAGCAATAAAGGCAGCCAACTGTGTACTTTGTTAACCTGCTAACCCTTCCTCCGCCTGCTTTATTTCTTAACCATGGGCTGGAAACCTATCACCCCCTTTCACCTGTGCTACAGTCTGTTGCATCAAAAGCAGGAGGATTTTTTTCAGAGCATGTACTGGGTTGCATCCATTACCTTCTTGAGCACGGATCTTGCTCCAGTAACAACAAAGTTGGACAGTCTGCTCAAGGATGGGCAAAGATCTCATGGAACTAATTCTGTATGAGCAGAAGTGTCCACCCTCTTGAGCCCTCTACTGTAGCAGTGATGGAGGAGACTGAGCTGGTGGCCCCTCCCTCACTACTGGGTGTGGAGGGAGGAGGAGGAAGCAGCATTGGTGGAGAATACAGAAGGACTGTGGGTGGAGTGTTGCCCTCCATTGACGAGAGAATTGGATACGTTACTATGCTTGCAGTCTAATCAGTAGCCACAGTTCACTATTGTTTTTCATCTTTATGGATTGATTGACTGATTGATTGGATTTTTATACTGCCCATCTGGCAGTGAGGTCACCCTGGGCAGTTATTGCAGAAGTATTCCAGTGTTTTTTTTTTAAAAATGAACAGGTAATAATTTTATCTTTAGTGTGTGCCACCAAACAAGAATTAAAGTCTAGAGCAGTGATGGTGAACCTTTTAGAGACCGAGTGCCCAAAATGTGATTCAAAACCCACTAATTTTTCGCGAAGTGCCAATACAGCAATTTAACCTGAGTACAGGTGGCTGTGAAGGGGCGATGTCAGGTGCCCACAGAAAGGGCTCCTAGTGCCACCTTTGGCACCCGTGCCATAGGTCCGCCAACACTGGTCTAGAGCACAAGAGAAGCACTTCTCATGGCACTTTTGACCTGTATCTCTCTAAGAGAGATTGGCAGTCATTATATAGTGCTATGTGAGCTATATTTGCAGTGTCATGATGAATATTTGCCTTAAAACATGGGAAACAAAGAAACTGTTGACAGGGCAATTGACAATATTGCTACTCTACTGCAGATAGAAGGCAGAGACGGACACTAATAGCAATTGGGAACGGGTTATATACAGTCTGTACTTTACTGCTGAGTTTATCATTTCGTGGTAATTGAAGCTTACACTAGAATAAAAGCCAAATTGTAGCATGGCAGTAAAAAGCAGTGGTATTAAATCTGCTAAGTTCTGCCTCTCTTTGGATGCAGTATTATTTTGGGCAAAGGTATCCTTAAGTTGGTTTCATTCTGTTTACCTAGTGTCAACCTGGGAAGGAGTAACCTAAGCGTTTAGACACAATCTATATTTTGTTTTTTCTTCACCGCCTCCAGGCTTTGCCATGGTCTTGAGCTACATGTTAAGGGAGCCTGCCACTATCAACTATCCTTTTGAGAAGGGTCCCCTGAGCCCCCGTTTTCGTGGGGAACATGCCCTGCGGAGATACCCGTCTGGAGAGGAGAGGTGCATCGCCTGCAAGCTGTGTGAAGCCGTCTGCCCTGCTCAGGTGAGAGGCCCTTATGGACACCTCTTTCCTTCCTCCATCATGCAGTATCTCCCCGGCACACATTTCTCCTGGTAGTGTAGAATACAGCCTGCATACCAGAAGTGAAAGTTGGATGCTGGCCTATCACCTGAGAGGCATATTCTTATTTTGCCTCTCTGGAGTTAGGTAAGTTCACTGCATCCCAGATAACAGTTCTCAGTGCAGGTCTGCTTGGGTTTGACTCTCCTCCTGACCAGTGAGAGTGCATGTCTTCCAAGCTGATCTGCAAGCTGCTTTTAGTATGCCATTGGTAGTGAAGTGTTTTGCTGCTGTTTTGGTACCAAGCCCCTGCACAAGTCATCCTGTTGCGGGGAGATCCTCTGTTCTTCCTTCCTATCCATTGCTTGAAATAATATTCTATACCAGGCATGTCCAAACTTTGGCCCTCCAGATGTTTTGGGCCACAACTCCCACAGTCCTTTGCCATTGGAATACAGGCATGGACTTCTGGGAGTTGTGGTCCAAAACATCAGGAAGGCTGAGGTTTGGACGTGCCTGTTCTATACAAGAGATTGCTGTCACTTCAGCATAGATGAATTTGGCCTTGCTGTTCCTCCGCTTAAGCATGGATTAGCCAGGTTCATGAAGTCAGAATTTCTGCTATTAACTGGATGCTTTTTTCCCCTTTCTCACAGGCAATTACTATTGAGGCTGAGCCCCGTGCTGATGGCAGCCGCAGGACTACGCGTTATGACATAGACATGACCAAGTGCATCTACTGCGGATTCTGCCAGGAAGCCTGTCCTGTGGACGCCATTGTGGAGGTGAACGGCATGGCTATTTTCACGAAGAGGGTGGGGTTTTGTTCACTAACTCTGGAATTAGATCTGGAGGATGTAGCTACTGAAAAAGAAAATGAGCAAAGTGTCTAGTTCTTTTTTTGTGTGAAAGTGTGTGGAAGACTGGATCTGACTACATCCTTTGCTTGTGTGTTCTGCAGGGCCCTAATTTTGAGTTTTCAACCGAGACACATGAAGAACTTCTATACAACAAAGAGAAGCTACTCAATAATGGCGACAAGTGGGAAGCAGAAATTGCTGCTAACATACAAGCTGACTATTTGTACCGATGATAGAGCACTTACTGCAGCCATGCCACAGTCTCACCAGCCAGCTGAACTGAAACCAAGCCTGCAATAAAGGGCGTGCACTCATTGCTTGTTTTTGGGTTTTGCTGTGTTTTGAGAAGGAAGTAGTCATGTACAGACTTTCTTGGGATCTTAAGGGTGTACAGTTCTGGGTTTGTGAATAGAGAAAGGGAAGTAACCCCCCCCCCGACCCACCCACACTTCTTCTAGTGGCATTCATCCAGTCTTACAGCACGAGGTTGTTAAAACTTGGAATGTGTGACAGAGGGGAGAGAGAGAGAGAGAGACCCAAGAACTAAGATTTTGTTTTTCTTTCTGTGTCCTTTATGTTTGATAGGCTTTTTCTGATGAGGGCCTCTGCAGAACTAATGCCTCCTTTGTTGTCTTCAGTTTGAAGAGCAAGTAAAATATTTGTGTCTTCCCAGGATTAATAGCATTTAGAAGGTATATAAAATAGTATCAGTACAAAGCTTAGATTGCCGTGAAGAAAGCTAAGCTGTATCAGATACAATAATGTTCTTTTTAGATGCGAGTCTTCAATGTCATCCCATTCCCACACTTGCAGTTGATATTGGTATAGCCACAAGCAAGTTTTCTCTCTCTGAATGTTTCAGTTGAATTGAATAGAACTGGAAAGATCTGCTTTAACAATCTAGTATCCCTTGGAAGTAAGGTAAGAAACTTGTGTATTCTGCAGTGAAGGTTTCGCCAGGGGTACGTGTGGATGCTTGCATATACTACCTGAGAAGATGGAAGGGAGGTTGCGTTCAGCTTCTGCCACTGTTCTGGTATGAGACATTAGCAGAGCTCCTGTCCTTTAGCTGTCTAGCCACTCAAGGCCCATCACAGGGGAGAGCTGTTGTCTGTCTTTTGCCCAGTGTCCTCTGTTGGATAGTAGAAAACCCACCTCTTGATGTCAACAGGCAAGGTGATCCCTTCATGCTGGTCCTGCTATTCAGTTATATGCACTGGTGAGGCCAGTAGGTCATTCTGAAGACTGGCTGCACTGTCTCTGAACTCTGATAATGTAAGCATCCTTAAAAGATGAACAGCTTCACAGTAAGAGGTGTATAGAGTTAATTTCTTCTGCTTTGGAAAGAATATATGGGTAGCTGTGTTGACATTTGAAACCATAGTCAACCAGTCCCTCTTAGAGCATACCAGGTTTTGACATGTTAAGTAGTTGTTTTGGCAGACCATTGGTTCTTGACCGTGGAAGGTTACAGCCTGCTAGGATTCACTGGTTTTGAAGTGTTATAATGATGAACTCTTCGCTGAGAAACACCTTTCACATCATTTGCAGTTAGGAAACAAAGAAGATGTGAATCAGGGTGGGCAGAAGGAAGATCAAAGAAAAGCATTTATGATTAAAAGAAGAAATATGATATGCATGTCTCAGGGTACTGTTATTTTAAATTATTACCAACAGTAACATCTTGCTAGTAAGACTTTTATAGTTGTGATTTTTCTGACTGCAGTACTGGGTCCTGCTAATGTGCCTATAACTGTATATATTTTGTTTATTTTAAATATTTACCCCTCCTTTTTCCCTGGAAAGGACCCAAGATGGCTTACAACATTGAGGGACAAGATACGACCAAAGAACATTAAAGACAATACCTGTATTCAGAGAATATTAAGAAAAATGAATTTGAAGAGGCATTTTACATGATTAAAAATGCGATATTGCCATCACTCTGAACATGCCTGATCTGCTCTGATTGTGGAAGCTAAGCAGGATAGAGCCTGGTTAATACTTGGATGGGAAACCACCAGGCAGCACCATTGGTCTCCAGGTGGGGTGAGGCAGCAATCTTGCCTTAAGCCAGGCATGTTCAAACTTCAGCCCTCCAGATATTTTGGAATGCAACTCCCACAGTCCTTTGCCATTGGCTATCTAAGCTTAGAATTCTGGGAGTTGTGGTCCAAAACATCAGGAGGGCCGATGTTTAGACATGCCTACCGTAAGCCTTAGTCATGTCAGTGTTGATAGTACTGGTGTTGATGGACCAACGACCTGACATGGGTATAAGACAGTGTCCTATATCTTTATGAATCACAGGAAGGACTGTGGTTTGTCAGCTCTGTGAAAACTTTATGGAGGTTTCAATCATTCAGTTATGTTTGTCTAGTTCAGGAACTCGGATAACTTGCAAAGCTCAAGAGTTCGTTTCTCTAAACAACTGCCGTCACCATGGTCTCGAAACAGTTACTCTCTTTGTGGTATGCCCACTTTGTTTGGTACACAAAAAGTAACTTTGCTGAAAATAAAGTGGCGAGAAAAACATGAAAGAGTGGGGCACTTAGCAAAGCTATCATATTCTAGACAAACAGAGCTAGACAGGATCTTTTAAATGATAGGTCTGTACTCCAGGTGCCCTTTGGCTAGGTTTTGTCAACTACTGTATGTCTGTGAAGATTCTCAGATTGATGAAGCTGTTTGAGCAGCAAAACATTTCAATGTCTCAAGAAAAAAAAAGTCCAGTTGCCATGACTCAACTTCCAGATCAACTTTCCCCTGCCTCTGTGTGTGTGTGTGTGTGTGTGTATCTATATCTATATATTAATATTAGTGGGAATAATTGAGTCTTGCTTGAAATACTATCTGGGGCGTGGGAAAACAGGAAGTCAAACTGCTAGGTATTTTTGGCTAAGGAAGAAGAACGGCAGTTCCTCCCCAAAGCACATTGATGTGGCTGCACATAGAGCTGTTCAAGTGAACATTACCATATATACGGTAGTATCTGAGCTGCAATCTGAGTAATGTCCAAACCAGTTTGGGTTTAACATGCACAAAATGTCATATTCCTTTTGGTTTAAGCAGACCATGCTCTTTATGTACATGTTCAGCTTGCTGCACCTTTACCCAGCAAATTCAAACACCAAATGCCCCCATCTATAAACTGATCTTCCATGCCAAGTTTTAGACGTCAAGCTGTCCCTGGGAATGCAGCTTGGAAGTTCTGACTTTCAACTTCGTACTTAGCAGAACAAGTATTGTTTCCAGGACCGCATGACTACATTTCCATATGTCATTACTTCCACCATATACGATGGACTACTAGCCTCCCTGCCTTGTCCTGTCTATTAAGACAGTTACACAAAGTGCATCATCTGTAGTAGGCAGATAAATCATCAGTTATTTTCCCATGGCTGCTGAAAACTCATTTCTCTGTCTTTCTAAAAACTAATGTCAGTCTATATCAGCTGAGCTGAAAGATCAACTTTAGGTGGGACATGTGATGTTTCTACTCTAAATACTGTAATGGGGGCAAAGCCTGTGATCTTTGTTGGGGACAATGGACAGTTGCCATCTGCTCTTGTTCACCAGGGATTGGAGAGACACCATTAACTGCATCCACAATATATAAGCTGTAAAGCTTTAACACCTGTTCACAAACTCTACATTCTACGTCTTGTGTCTAGGGAGAGAGGCAACACACAACCCTTTGGCATCTTTCCTCTGATTTTTCACTAACTTGATGAGTTCTTCAGAACTTGAATGTTGTGCCACTTCTGCATAATTTAATGGTCTAATCATCGAAGATATCAAAAAGACCTGTTACGTTCGTGCTCCTGTAACTTGTGACTTAGTTTACTTGGGAAGGCAAGTTAGGAAAGAACAAAAGGATGAGAGCATCTACTACTAGCATCGACTGACCCCTTAAACTTAAAAGGTGCCCAACTCTCTTCTCTGCTTAACATTAGGGAAGGGGGCCACTGCTTTGTGGGTTGGAGTTACCCTTCTCATAAAGCAGGTCTCTCATGTCTGCCAGGGTAGCTTCATTCCAGTTTTTCTATGTGCAATGAGGTTAGGACCTCTTTCAAAATATATGCTCCACTCGAGTAAGCCAAAGGCAAAGGAAAATGCTGTAAAAGATTTGTCCTGTGTGAGCTCCATTGAGCATTCCTGGCGTCTCCTGTGCCTCACCAACTGCTTGCCAAATCACCCCCTTCTCTCGTAATTGCCTAGTTCTGACAGCAGTTTAAAAAGGCGAAAGCCTGTGTAGGAAAAGCAGTTATCCAGGTGTGTCCTCCATGTTGAGTGCTCGAAAAATAGGTTACTCAGTGTCGGGGAGGTGGGGGAGGAAGTGAGAGATGCAAGACAACCCCAGGTAGAAACAGCTCAATTCAGAAGCTGTCCGAAGAGGGAAATTCTGGCAATCGGGGATTAAACTTTGAGGAACAAGCTGACCTTCGAGCAGGAATGATAACGATCGCGAACTTTTTCGGGCAAAGGTGGAGACATCTCATAATAGAATCCAGTTCGAGCTAGCATTACTCTGCGCGCATGTTGGGGCTGCGCGGCCTTTTCTCCTCGTACTTTGGGGAGCGGTTCGCTTCCAGCCTTGTGCGCGCTTGGCGCAGATACGGTGGCGAAGGGGCGGGCAGAAAACGATGTAGGCCTCAAGCGAGCCCCTTTGCTACTGGCTTGGCCCCCATCCTCAGAAGGAAGGCGCCGAAACGGCAAGGCAACCCCCAAACCCCACCCCACCCCGGCGGACCCTCATGTTGTCTTCAATCGTAAGCCCCCCCGAGCTCTGCTCCAGCCGAGCCTCCATCACACAGGCTGCGGCTGGAGCCCCGCGTGCGCCCTTACTTGGGAGGAAGCCCATTGAATCGAATGCGGCTCCCCTTCCAGCTAAAACCTACGTAGATTTTGGCGGCGGAGGAGGAGGGTAGAGGGGCAAAGGGAACAAATGTTTTCCGCGGGCACCCTTCGAGGCAGCCAAGAGAGGGACCCAGGCCCTTCCGCAGCGCGCTTCCCCTCCCAGGCCTCCCGTCTCCCTGGGATGGCAGGAAGCGCCTCCGAGCGGCCGTGCGCGGCGGGGAATGCTCTCAGGGCGGGGGAGAGATCAGCCCTCCTTTCGGCCCGACCCTTCCTGGAAAAGAGGAAGCAACTATTGTGGATCGAAGAGCCCGCTCTCCAAAGCAACCCGGCAGCGGCGCCGGCGGCATCTCGACAAGGTCGGTATTAAGCCCGAAGCCCGCCCGCGCCCTCCATCCTTGCTTCCCACGCTTCTCGGGATCTTTCTTCTTTGGAAGCCACCTCTTCCCAAGATCGGCAGTGCTCTTTTCTTGCCCCTGGGCGCTTCATTAAGGGAGTGGGCTCGCCTTTCCTTCTCTTTCGCCCACTTCGAACCAAGCCTCCGCTTCTCCGCTTGTGCTATTCTGCGTCTCTCTGCACCAGTTCCGGGGATGTCTGGTATTGCCCTCCCCCCCCACCTTTGCTTCCAACAAATCTCTCGCGACTCGAACCTATTGGTGGTTTTTTAGAACCAGGCTTTTTCCCAGCCACCCTTCCACGTGCCTGGACAAGCCTGGGGTTTTCGGCTGCTTTTTTTCTAAAATGCCATTTTGCTTCCAGAAGGGCCGCGCGCTCACGCTCAACCAAGGGTTAATGCGTGGGGCGCCGGGACTTGGGGGGGGGCTGGTTGCGGCCGACGTGACCCCCCCTCCCCAGTTCTTGTAAAAATAAATGAATTACTTCGAGGAGTTGACAACGACGCTCCATCTATCAGTTCCCACTGGATTTTGAACCTGGAACTAAGAATCCGCAGCGTGACAGTCCCCTGCAGGATCTGCTTCGTCTAGAAGCGCAGCTGGGTGAGGTCAGAGAACTAGGCTTGGTACAATTCGAGATGTGGGAGCCAGGGGCTTCCCTACACTGACTTAGGCATCTAAAAAAAAGATGGCATTGATGTAGCTTTCATTTTCTGAGACCAACACAAAGCAATCATGGAGGCGGTTGGAGACCTGTAGTTTTGCTTTCATTTCCCTTGTATTCCCCCCCCCCAATGTGTGGGATTATTGCGTTGGAACTGAAAGGCTGCTGGGCCAAATTCTTCCGGGGGGAAATGGCCAAAAATAGTCAGAATGTGACCCAGAAAGAGAACTCAACGCAGGCCCGCTCAGCCCCAGCCCCAGACTTGCTTCCCCCTAACCCTGCAGTTAGTACAATAGGTGTTATGTACATAGCCAGCAGCAAGTCAGAACTTGGACTGACTCATTGTTTTGTGCAGAAATGGAAAAGTTTTAAAGAAGTACAGCTCCCAGAATACCCTAGCCATGCTGGCTGGGTGAATCAGGGAGTTAGTCTCACAAAGAAAAGGAAGGAAGGAAGGAAAGAAGGAAAGGAGCAAAGGAAAGGAAAGGGGGGGAATTCCATCTTTGGTTTTGTGGCACAAGCATGGTGGCATTTATTCATTTTTTCTTCAATCAAAAAGTGCAAAACTGCAAGAGAAGCTGCTGATGCTGGCTGGTTACCTAGAAGTAGTGTTTTTTTTTAAATGCAAGCTTGCACAATTGTTTCTTTCCCTCGCTGCAACCTTAAAGGAGGAGGTTTCCTCTCTAAATCATAGTGCTTCTGGATTTTTTTTTAAAAAAAGGTTACATTGCTCTTGAACCAGCTGAGGCTTGTGCCTAGCTTTCATTTTTCTAAATAAAACCTCCCAAGATGTGAAAAGGCGTCTTTGTTTCCCCCCCTGCTCTATTGCATATAGTCCCAAGTCTCCAGAAAGAACGGTGTGACCCCTGTAGCTGGAAGAGCGCTGCAACCAGACATACCAATTCAAAATCCTTCAGTCAAACATGGAGGAAAGTCTGACTGTAATTCTGCCCCCCCCATCAAGCTTTTGAAGTGTGCCAGCGTTGCTATCTGTGCTTCATGCACATTCAAGTTGCTACATGCCTTAACAGACTTTATTCCTTTTTTCTTCCTGCCTTGGGGATTTCCACTCTGTTGGACCAGCATGTTTTCTCCATTTGTGATTGTAAGTAAACAAAGTCTGTGTCGATAGAGAAGGAATCACACGTCTGAGATCAAATGTTGAGGTAGTGGCTTTTTTTGTTTGTTTTGTTGTTGAAAATCTCCTTGCAATTTCTGGTGATTGTTGTACACTGTTGTGTTTCCCTTTTTAAAGTGCCATCTGTTCAAAAAGCGAAAGAAATAACACTCCTTAGACTTGACTAGGAACATGGTCCCAGGACAGATCTGTAGAGGAAAGTGCTCAGGTCCTCTGCCAGTCATAGGAGTGTGGAGTGTGCAGGTGATGTACAACATGTTGTTCCCAAGGGCATCCTAAGCCCCACAGACCTCCTCATGTTGGAGCAGGGTTTTTAATGGGTTTTTTTTTCAACCAAAGCACCCTACCTCTAGTCTAAGAGCTTCCAGGAATGGTGTCAAGTCTTCTAGGTAAAGTCGGCACATATGGCCCTTCAAAGTTCCTCTGATTTCTTAATAACACACAAACTGTTCTAAATGCAACATTTGTTGGATCTGCATGTTGTCAGGTGACTTCAAACACATGGCAGCACTAATATGGCTTCTAAGGTACTGTACATGAAATGTTCCAAAAAGTGTTGTGATCCTACTGCCCACCCAGTTAATTACCATGGACGAGCAGAGATCTGAGCGCAAGTCTCCCAGCGTTCTCTCCATTACAACCAGTGGTTCACACCTGGTTTGTGGACTGCAACTCCCAGAAACCCTGTCTAGCACAGCTGGTGGGGAAGGCTTCTGGGAACTGCTGTCCAAAAACACCGGGGTTACCCAAGGTTGGGAATCGCTGTACTGCACCACGCTGGCTTTTCAGACATTTTGTATAGGAAGCCTTTAGTATGAGATATACAATTGAATACAGTATCCAGTTAGGAATCATCCGTGAGTCTGAATGATACTCAAAGCAGCAGTTCACAGAGAGGTGTTAGCCTGTTTGTGGTTACAAAGACAAAAGTATTATCACACCTTTATGACTAGCATTTATTTCACTGGGTGCTTTCATAGATGACAATTCTATTCTTCAGAGACATGAAAGTAACAGTTGAAAACAGTTTTTAAAAAACTGATTAATTCATGGTCTGGGTGGCCTCCAGAAACAATAATTTTTACATCAGCTTGATAAAGCCTAAACTCAGCACTTCTTGGTTGCTTTAAAAAATGCTGGAAAAGACCATGCTGTGCATGCCCCCCCAACCCAAATCCTCCCCAGGTTCCTGTGGTTATACCCAAAACCCAAAGCTCCACATGTATTCAGACTGAAGGTAATGATGGCGGGTTACCCTCTTCTGTCTGACCTCTACCAACATAAATGGCCTGGGGAATTTTGATGGTCTGCAGTGCAGAATTAGAGGTATTATATGCGAATGATCTTATAGCAAAGATTGCCTGTTCCAGATGCATCTTTGGGTGTGGCTCCTGTGGCTGTGGCAGAGGCTCAGTGGTTTCCCCTCTCTAGTACAGTGGTCCCCCGCCCTTTCGCGGTTCATATACTGCGGTCCCGCTATATTGTGGGACCATAGTATATGAAAAAAAGGCCCCCTGGGTTAAGAGGGGAAAGGCCTGTTTCAGGCCTCCCATACTTACCCCCAACCTGGTGCTGTCCCGAATGGGTCTGTGAGGGCCTTCCAAGGCCTTCTGGAGGCCCCAAAAGGGCCTCCCTGCGAAACAGAAGTGACTTCCGGATTGCCGAAAATCATTTCTGAGGCCTCCGATAAGTACAAGAGCCCCCAGCTAGGTGCCCCAGGGCCGACCTGACCTACATCCGCATATCGTGGATTTTCAATTATCTTGGGTCGGGTCGGGTCCCTAACCCCCACAACAGGCGGGGGGGGGGGTCACTGTACAGGAATATGGGAGTGTCTGTCTCCCGCTATTAGCAGGGCTGGCCTTACCTTTAGATCAGTGGTTCTCAACCTGTGGGTCCCCAGATGTTCCTGAACTGCAACTCCAGAAGTCTTCATCACTAGCTGAGCTGGCCAAGATTTCTAGCAGTTGCACTCCAGGAGCATCTGGGGACCCGCAGGTTGAGAACCACTGCTTTGGATAGTATGAGGTGGTTTTGCCGCCAGTTTTGCATATCTTAAAATGGCACTAAATGATTTACTTTACTCTTGCATTTGGGCTTGGAAGTTGGGGCACCTCTGACCTTGTGGGGTAGAGTTGTTGGGAATGAAGAGTCAAGAGAAGAACCCGTGTTCTTGGCTGATTGCTGAGCCATGACCTGCTCTCTCTCCCCCCCCCCACCCCCGCCCCTGGGCCTCTGTCTTTACACTACTAGGTCCACACCTTCTGCATTGAGCTACATCTGCCTGCAAGCACCCCTGGCCGGCTTGCCAGAGTGGCTGCCTCAAGATATTTTAGTGCCATAGTGAGCAACATGGAGCCCTGAGTCAGGAACCAGTTGTGAAACAGGTGGTCTCGTGGTCTGACTGGAAACTGTGCTGCAATCCCAAAGGGAAGGGGGGGGGGAAAAGAAAAGAAAAGAAAAAGAAAAAGCCCCGCATGAGTCAACAGCTGGAGCCTGAATGCCAGTTGTAGAAAGCCATTTGAGGTGCAAAGCAGCTTTTTAAAGACTGCCTCCAGCAGCGTCTGCAAGATAAGGCCCGTTTTCTCCCATCGGCGTGCTTTGTGGAACACTTCAAGGTAAGCAAAGCCCCCGGGTCCTCTACTGGGTCCGATAGACCATTGCAGCCACGGTTAAGGTCAAGTTATGGGAGCCTTCATGCCCTGTTCTTGCCCTTGGAACCTTCGGAGGGGTGGTTCTCTGCCTTTGTGCAAGACTTGGCCCAGAGGCCCCCTTTCCTGAGTTCCTTTCTCACTGCCTGTGATTTCAAATAGGCAGCCTGTCCCCTCCCGGGGTTGGTTTGCCCCCTTCTTTTCCTGTACACTCCAGGTTCTTTCCCACCCTCCTCATTGGTTCCTCTTAATAGGGCAATAGTTTTTTTAAAAAAGTAATAATGAAACTCCTGAAGTATAGTCAGACAGCACTGTGTACATCAGGCATGTCCAAACTTTGGTCCTCCTGATGTTTTGGACCATAACTCCCAGAATTCTAAGCTTAGAATGCCGATGGCAAAGGACTGTGGGAGTTGTGGCCCAAAACATCTGGCGGGCCGAAGTTTGGACATGCCTGGTGTACATGAAAGCTACTCTTTTCGGGAGTTACTGCAGGCTACTTCTCGGGGGGGGGGGGGGGACTTGAAGGCCCAGTCAGCTTATTCTCTCTTTTGGTCTCCTCTAGCAACATGGGCTCCATGTTCCGCAGCGAAGAGGTCTGCCTGGCCCAGCTCTTCTTGCAGTCGGCTTCAGCGTACGCCTGCGTCAGTGAACTGGGAGAGCGAGGACTCGTGGAGTTCCGTGATGTACGTTGAGAGAAATGCTCGAGGAACCACCCAGTGAGGGGAGGCCAAAGCAAGTGTGGTTTAGGCTTGCCCACAGAGTAACAGAATGGGTGGCTTTATTTAGGGCCGCAGTATACAGAGTATAAATCTCTGTTGCTATCTAGCTTCTTATAAGAGCATGTTTTAAGTATACCCCCCGCATCCCTGTAAACAAATTGAAATATTTATTTGTTTATTTTTATATTTATATACCACGACGAATTCCCAAGAGGGAACTCTGGGCGGTTCACATAAAAGACACAAGAAATCAAAAAAAAAAATGTTAGTGTCTATGCAGATAAGATACATGGTGGGGGGAATAATGGGTCGTGTTTTCTTCCCTTTTCTGGGCTACTAATAAAATTGCATCTGTGCTTTATGTGAGAATAACAAATTGAAGTTTACTTAGACACAAGGAATGTTTATGGCTGTATACAGACAGGTCCTTTCCCCTCTCCCTTGGCACTCAGAAGGAAATCTGAAAGTAGGCTAGGTGATACTTTTATTGGTCACGACTAAAAATTTTGCGTTTCATTTCTGTTGGAGCCACAGCAAAATGAGCAGAAGAGTGGGTGTTGTCTTATTATTGGGGGAAACAGGACCTGAAGTTGTGCAAAAAGAGAACAGTCAACAAATCAGCAGGGAATTGGTGGGACACACCTTGTGTAGTTTGTTCACTAGTGATACGCTTCTTTTCCTTTCAGTTGAACCCCCATGTCAGCGCCTTCCAGCGGCGTTTTGTTGGGGAGGTGCGGCGGTGTGAAGACATGGAGAAAACCTTCAGTGAGTAATACACATGTATTGGGGAACCAGAGGTGGACTGTCTAAGCATCTGGGGTTGAAGGATGGGGTTCCCATAAAATGTGGTGTGTACAACACCTAAAGGGTATGTGTTAACTACTTGGTTCCTCTGTGAGTATCAGGGGACCGGGCAAAGCTGCCAGAACTTGGCCGTCCAAAGGTTTGAGTCAGACCCTCCATCACAACTAAATTAAATTAGTAAATCATGAGACTGGTTTGTAAGAGCAAGCACGTGCTTTGAAGCCGTAATGCAATTTGTGATTTCTGGCTCTATTGACAGTGGTGCATCCTCATACAGTCTGCTTGTTCATCTCCAAGAATATGTAGAGGAATCCGGCAGTTAACCATATGCATTGCTGTTGTAATTTCTGTTTTCTAGCCTCTGTCTCTGTTGTAATTTCTGATTTCTTCACTTACCATTAGGCTGTAGTTTTTCAGGGTCCCATTGGAAAATGAGCATTTTTGGAAAATTGCTCCATTCCCCAAGTGGATAAAATCTGATTTGGTTTATGTGACTTCAGTTAGTTGTCAAACCATTGCCTGTTTAAATGCTTGCAATACTTCTTTACAACCTGTAAAGCATATCACTGTTGTCTCATGTCCTGCATTCTGAGAGAATATTCCTTTTATAAAAGCATAGAGTAAATCATAGCAGCACTGAGACTGGAACTGTGGGTGTCCTGATTCATACCCTAGTTTCTTAGCCACCGCACCACACTAGTTGCAGTGTGGCTAAAAATGTATTCAGACCATTCAGAACATTGTTTGTAGCAGGAAAAAAGAAGATTCTTGTAATACTTGAAAGACAAACACTTTTCTTGTTGCATAAGCTTTTATGGAGTAGTATCCACTTGATCAGATGCAACTGGGAACACTGACACTGGACCACACAACCATGTACCATAAGAGATGCTGTAGTTTTGCTGGTGCTATAATAGAATAATGGAGTTGAAAGTGGCTTATTATCCATGGTGTCCAACCCCCTGCTCAGTGTAGGAATCTAAACCAAAGTAGAGTGATGCTTTGAATTACGAATGACTTGAATGACGAAAAACTTGATTTACGAAGGGAAATCCCGAGCTGTCAAAATACCTGGCTGTCAGGTGCACCGACAGCCACGTGATTTTAACAGCTCCACAGCCACCATGCTTTTTCCCATTATAATTCAATTTTTTCGTAATTCACGGTGCTTTTTCCTCCAGTGCACCCGTAAAGTAGGCGGATGGCGGGCATTCGACAACACGGTCCCCCGTCCCTGCCTGCTTTTGGAAGCGTGCTGAAGGAAGAAGCACCGCTTCCCCCATCGCCCCCATAGAGAGCAAAAGCCCTTTCCCCGTCTTTTGGAAAGGTCTTTTGCCGGCTGCCCCAACCCAGCAGGAGGATAGCGTCTTCTCTCTCTCTTGCTTCCTCCAGTCTGTTTACTCTCTCCTCAGCATTCTCCCGCTCTGCTTTGCCTTGTTGTTTTTTCACCACCGGGGCTTCCCTGGGCTGCTGCTGCTTCCGTGTAGGTACACTTCCTCTTCTCATAGCCTTCAGCAGGGCCTCTCACTTTGTAATAGCTTATGGGTCCTGAATGTTGGATTTAGGAATAATAATAATAATAATAATAATAATAATAATAATAATAATAATAATAATAATAATAATAATAATAATAATAATAATAATAATAATAAATAAATAAATAAATAATAAATAATAAATAATAAATAATAATAATAAAAGAACAACAAAAGCAGAGAGATGCATAGCATATGCACAATTTGAGACCAGATTATTTATTTGCACTAAATACTACCAGAAATAATTATTAAGCAAGGTATAAGTGATACATTTAGGGGCTGTCACAGATCTAAATAAACAGTTCATTATGTCATAGCTGGATGCCCCAAGATAACATCAGTGGATTATATGTGCAGACATAACAATGGTGCAAAGAACATTTTTAAACAGTTAGGTAATTCTTATGAATTGCTCACCTTTTTCCCCCTCCTTATAAGGCCCAGCCACCTCCTGTTTTAGAAAACAAGGCTGCAGCACTAGACTGAGACAAGCAAGTTAATTGCTGATAAACTATTTGATTTTTAATGATCTGAATAGTATACAGCACAGCTAGATAAGCAACAATGGAAAACATTCCTTGTAAAAGTTAGAGTTCTTTCAACAAGGTCAAACATGGTAAAGTATCAAACACCAGGGCAAGAAATTAAAAGAATCTGGAAGCAAGGTCAGGGCACCCTCCCTTCCCATGCTGATTTCAGGAATGGGGGTCGTTCCACAATCTTTGGTTGCCAGTACTGTACTTGCTGATTTGCCTCCTGCAATTAGAAAATCAGTGATTTTGCAAACATATCATCTCATCTGCAGGCCTCTAGGACCTGATTCTTAATGTTTAGGAACCAGCAGTGCTAATAAATAAGACCTATATTTATAATAATGCATAACATCAGGTCCTCTCTGACTTTCTAGAAATTTCTAGCTGCAGATTTGTCAGGAGTTGTATACCCTTCCCATTGTCTGGAGGTGCTCTGGGAATTCATAGTTTTCCCAAGTCCACACAGCATGGCTGGTCTCTTACTTGGCACACAGGGGGATCAGACTTCTGGCCTTTGGTTCTGCAGCCGGCTACCAACTCACTGAGTTATCTAGCAAGCTTTTAACAATCTGGAAAAGGGGTTATTTTTTTTAAAAAAAACTCAGCTTTAAAAAAAAACCACTATAACTATATGTTGTCTTTAATTAAATTTGGAAAGTAGTGTATTTTCAGAAATGAAAACTATTGCAGAGTAAAATACAGAAAAATAATCTCCCCATATCACTAAGTGCAATATAATATTCCTCTTCTGTTCTTTTAAGAAGAGATTGATTTAAATCACAATTTAAATTTTAAAAAAATGATTTTAAAACATTTTGTAAAAAAATCCAGTTTTTAAAGTTTAAATTGTGACTTAAATTGTGGTTTAAATCAATTTAAGTTGAATCAAATTCACCCTGGATCATCCCCACAAGATCTTATGTAGTCAGTTGCATCCAGCAGAAAGGAAAATATTTTTTCCTGACTTCTTCTGCTCATCTCGAGAGGGTTCAAAAGTTTCTCAGGTTTTGTCGAGGGAAGAGCTCGGCAGGTCAGAATGTGGTGGTTTCCAAAAGGTTTCAGATCTTGCGCTTGTAGAAAATCCCTAACGTTCGCAAGGCTCCTTGAAAGAGCCAGCGAATTATTATCAGACGTGTCCTCTGGTGGGGCTGCAAAGCTTTGGTTGGCAAAATCAAGCGTGGCCTCTCAGCTGTGCAGTCGTGGTTGGCCTCTGCTGTTTATAATGCTCCAGCCAGCTGGCAGGAACTTTGTAGGGTCCCAGGTGCAACCACAGATGGGAGTGGGGTGAGACCGGCACCCCTTAAGATGCTTTTTGACTCCGATCTCCCATTTGAAGGACTCCAGGCACCCTCCTCCTCCTCCTCCTCCTCCTCCTCCTCCTCCTTCTTCATGTGTCATTACAGTTGCCCATGACTTACCGGGCTGCCAGCTGGTGAGCTGTTTGAGCCCCATCTTCTGTTTCCTTGGGAAGAAGCAGCTGCCCTGGCTGCTGTTGCTCACTCTGCCCACTTCCTCCCTCTCCAGCATTTTTGGTACAGGAAGTGCGGAAGGCGGGGCTCTCTCTGACGCCCCCAGAGGCAAATCTGCCAGCTCCATCCTCTCGTGATGCCCTGCATATCCAGGAGCAGTCGGAGACGCTGGCGCGGGAGCTGCGAGAGTTGAGCCACCATCGTGAAGGGTTAGTCAGCCGGCTGCAGGAGATGCGGGAGCACGTCCACGTGTTGCAGGAAGGACAACGCTTCACCGGCCAGCTGGTAAGCAACCCGCGTACCTCCCGCCACCCCTTCTCTCCTTGTTCCACTGGGGCCTCTTTGAGCAGCAAGAGGTTGCAGCAGTGGTGGGCGGAGGAATGGAGCCAGCTGTGTCTGGTTGAGCAAAAGAGCACCATATTTTCCAAAGCAAATGTTTTGAGGATGGAGCCTGTGTCTTTGGAGCTGCCAGGTGTACCAAGGGTTGGTCTTGTTCTGAATAGTGTGGCGAAGGATAAGAAGCACAGTTAACGTTGACCTAATGATTGTTTCTGGCTTTCATTTGTCAAAATGAAACCTTCCAAGGTGTGAGAAGGATGTCATGCATGTTTGTTTTACTGTGTCATGTTGAAGCACATTAGTTGCAGAGGTAATTTTACTCCGTTTGTGTATGTCAGGAAGAAAAACGCCTAATTTCTCTTAAGAAAACAAGATTTCATGTAGAGAACAGAATGCTGTCCTCTCTCCGTTGGACTTTTTAAATTGATTTGCTACAATGTGTGTGGCAGGTATATTGCATTGAAAACATGAGTAGGGCAAATATATCAAGGATGAAAGACTTGGCTGAGTCTAGTTCAGTGGTGGCGAACCTTTGGCACTCCAGATGCTTTGGACCACAACTCCCAGGATTCCAAGCCTGCATTGCCAATGGCAAAGGACTGTGGGAGTTGTGGTCCAAAACATCTGGAGTACCAAAGGTTCGCCATCACTGGTCTAGTTTGACCCTCATGTTGGCTGTATCTTGAATTGTCTTCCTTGCAAGCTGTCAAAGCCTAAACCCTCTGCAGTATTGAAAGGAGATGGGTGCCCCTTGGATTTTACACAAGGGAGTTCATGAATGTTTGGCTAGTACCCAGTTCTTCCCTCACCGTGGCTTCCTCTACCAGCAGGCACCAGCAGGATCACCATTCCGCCAGCGTGGCTACTCTGACAGAGAACCTCTCCTTGACCCATCCATGGCACAGCGCATTGACCTGAGAGTAAAGTGAGTGGTGGGAGATCAATTGTTCACACAAAGAGTGTAACACTTCTCAGTGAGCTACTGAGCTTGAAGGGCAAACAGCCCATATGCTGTGGGGTCCCCAGCTTTGGAAGAGTCTTTGTTTACGCAGGGGCTCCCAGAATCTCCTAGACAGTATGACTAAAGAGGCACGACCTCTTTGGGGAGGCACACTGGGGCATTTAAAGGTGATTTTAGCCTTCTCCGTAGGCCTGTTTTTAGGCCCAACTAGCATTTTTTTCCTAAACAGAAAGTAAACTAATCATTAAATAGCCTGTAACATACCCCAGAAGCTTGGGTGAGGCCACACTTGGCTATTGGTAGGCTGATTTTTTTTTATAAGAAAGGATGGAGTCACTGAAGCCTCCGTACAGCCCATTGATCTCAACTTTGCTTACCCCTCTCCTAAGGCTTACTGTGATACTGTATATGAAAGATTTGTGCACTTGAAATGGACCATGTACTTTCTAGGTGTCTGCCATGTTGCCATCGTGTACTAGGGTCCCAGCCCTGCTGATGCGAATTTTGTGTCTCCTCCTTTTCACCTCTCAAGCTTTGTGGCAGGCGTGATCCACCCGTGGCGAGTAAATTCCTTTGAACGGCTGCTCTGGCGTGCCTGCCGTGGCTACCTTGTTGCTCACTTTATGGAGATGCCGGAGCCTGTTGAAAACCCAGCCACGGTGAGATGGAATAAATTGAAAAGGGGTGGGAAGCAAAGGTGCAATAGCTGACCACGAGGGACCACAGGTCTAAGGGTGGGACAAATAGCCGGGGTCTGTGTGCTTGCTGTGGTTGAGGTCATCCAGAAGCCTCTTCTGGGGTCTCCCCCATAAAGAAAGTTAGGAAAATGTTTCTTCTACTCCCCACCCCCAGAGGCTTCTGGGCAACCTCTCCTGTCTCGTGTGTAGGGAGAGAGCGTCACCTGGGTCATCTTCCTCATCTCCTACTGGGGTGAACAAATTGGGCAGAAAATCCGCAAGATTGCCAACTGGTAAGTGCCATGGATACTGCCTTTCTTCTCTGACATCTTGCTTGCTTTCTGTGCACGATGCTTCTTCTTTGGTGCCGTCCTCTCATCCGTCATACACCGTCTTACTGTTGCCTTGGTTTGACCTATAATATGTCCCGTCATAGTTGCTCGGGAATTCCAGAAGTTGAAATCCAAATAAAGTAGCTTCTTTGGTATATTTCCGACTCTTTCAATATTTAACCATCTACAAGAGTAGGGAGACCATCCGAAACTGAATGTCCTCCATAAGCTTTAGGGCAGTTCTGCTTATCTTCATGTGACTGATCAAATTAGCAAATCTACTTTGACAAAATGCCCCTTGTGAGCCTTTACCATCTCCTGTCTTACCTTTATTTTGTGTGTGGGCGTATACATGCGCATCTTCTCACTTTGTCATGTTCATGTTCAGCTTTCACTGCCACCTTTATCCGTACGCCGACAGCGAAGCTGAGCGTGAGGAGACGCTGCGAGATCTGCGCACTCAGATTGAAGAGATGACCACCGTAAGGAGGGGGCTTCTATTCTTTTGGGTAAACTGTGGAAGCAGGCAGCTAAGGAAGCTACCAGATGGCCGGTTTTGGGAAATAAAACCTTGTTTTGATGTTAAGTTGGAAGTGTATCTTTTTTTTAAAGTTACTCTTTCGTTGTATTCTTTTATACTAGCCAGTGTAAAAGATCTGGCAATAAAAATCAATGACTGCTTTTTCATCTCTCCCTCTCTGTCTTTCCCTTGTGTTGCAAATTCTGTACCTAGCTGAACTCCTTCGTTGCGCCTCCCAGTATCTCTTATCTGCAGCTCTTCCTCTGCTTGCCCCACTCAACTCAGGGGGAACATGTTTTGTTCCACAGACTTGTGGAAAAGGGTATCTGTTTATCAGAGGAAGGACAACTACCCCTCCACCACTCAGTCTTATTGCTTTTTGCATGCTCTGCTCAGTGAGAGAGAAGGGTTTTCTTGTACACTTTGTGGCTGCAGAAAGTGGTGATCATGCAGAAAACAAGATTTCTGTTGGGCCATGGCCAATGCGTATTCTGCTGCCTTGGGTACTACTGCGTCGATATAGACAATTTTGGATGGATGGATAGACAGACAGACAGACAGACAGACAGACAGACAGACAGATAGATAGATAGATAGATAGATAGATAGATAGATAGATAGATAGATAGATAGATAGATAGATAGATAGATAGATAGATAGATACTTTATTGTTATTGTACAATATTGTACAACAAAACCACTTGTCTGAGCAGTGCCTTCTATTGCTAAACCTTTTGTTTTTTTTAAAATGAGTCCTTTATCACCCCATTTCTTCCTTGTGCCCGAAGTCTGTGATCTCAGTCTTGCTCCCCTCTGCATTCCTTCTGTAAAACAGGTCTTAGGCCGGTCGGAGCAGTTCCTGGACCAGGCGCTGCAAAACGTGCTCCTGTTGCTTCCTGCTTGGCAAGTGCAGATCCAGAAGATGAAGGCCATCTACTTCATCCTCAACCAGTGTAGCTTCAACATCACAGACAAGTGCCTCATTGGGGAAGTCTGGTGCCCAGTGCGTGACCTTCCGGCTGTGCAGCAGGCCCTGAAAGATGGATCGGTAAGTGTCCCTCCACCCTGAATGTTCCCTTCCCTCGGCACTGGTTGTGATGCTGAACATTTTGGCTTATCTTTCCAATGTAGTGTTCCATCTAATTTCCTATTCCTGTTGTTACATCGCAGAGTAGGTGCCTTTTGTCTACTGCTGGTGTTAAATCTGACTCAGGGGTTGCACCTGAGATTGACAAGCTCCATTCCAGCACATCGTTGGGATACGGGGTGCTCCATTCCCAACTGGTTGGCCGGAATCTTGCCCTTTTTAAGGACAGTCCATTCTCCATCCTCCAACTCAGTATAACATGGACACTGAACACTCTAGGTCCCCATGGAGTTATTGGTGTTGCCTTCTATATAGCCTAATGATGCGTTGCATTTCAGATATCGTGGGCTTCTCCATCAGTTTGACGCTCCTAAACTACTTTTGCCCTTTCAGCACCGGAGTGGTTCTTCAGTGGAGTCCTTTGCCCACCAGATCTCCTGCACTGAGAACCCCCCTACCCTGATCCGCACCAACAAGTTCACAGCTGGCTTCCAGAACATTGTTGATGCCTACGGGGTGGCCAGTTATCAAGAAGTGAACCCAGGTGAGGAAAACAACAACATCCATCTTCTCTTTCCTCTCAGAGGCCTACTGATGGCTCATGGGAAATAGATGTTGGGAGAATAGAGAAAGAGGACGCCCAGAAAATCTGGAATAAAGGGTTGTGTTTTTTTAAAAAAATAGGTCAACTAGGAAAAAAGACAAATACAGTGGTACCTTGTATAACGTACTTAATTGGTTCCAAATCAAATTACGTTATACAAAGTTTCTGTTGTACAAATTCTAATTTCCCATAGGAATGCATTGAAAACGGATGTAATCCGTTCCAATGCATAGTCACCCCCCCTCCGTGTCTGCCCCCCTCCTCTCCCCCGGCGGCCAGAGGTGATCAGGGGAAGGTGGCCGCGGGGGTGGGGTGACGGAGTGGGTGCACCGCTTGTCCTGGGCGCCCCCTCCTCTCCCCTCCCTCCTTCCCTCTTTCCCCCGGCGGCCAGAGGTGATCAGGGGAAGGTGGCCGCGGGGGTGGGGTGACGGAGTGGGTGCACCGCTTGTCCTGGGCGCCCCCTCCTCTCCCCTCCCTCCTTCCCTCTTTCCCCCGGTGGCCAGAGGTGATCAGGGGAAGGTGGCCGCGGGGGTGGGGTGACGGAGTGGGTGCACGCTTGTCCTGGGCGCCCCCTCCTCTCCCCTCCCTCCTTCCCTCTTTCCCCCGGCGGCCAGAGGTGATCAGGGGAAGGTGGCCGCGGGGGTGGGGTGACGGAGTGGGTGCACCGCTTGTCCTGGTCGCCCCCTCCTCTCCCCTCCCTCCTTCCCTCTTTCCCCCGGTGGCCAGAGGTGATCAGGGGAAGGTGGCCGCGGGGGTGGGGTGACGGAGTGGGTGCACCGCTTGTCCTGGGCGCCCCCTCCTCTCCCCTCCCTCCTTCCCTCTTTCCCCCGGCGGCCAGAGGTGATCAGGGGAAGGTGGCCGCGGGGGTGGGGTGACGGAGTGGGTGCACCGCTTGTCCTGGGCGCCCCCTCCTCTCCCCTCCCTCCTTCCCTCTTTCCCCCGGCGGCCAGAGGTGGTCGGGGGAAGGTGGCCGCGGGGGTGGGGGAAGGGAGTGGGGTGTGCCGGTTGTCCTGGGCGCCCCCTCCTTTCCCCTGCCTCCTTCCCTCTTTCCCCCGGCGGCCAGAGGTGGTCGGGGGGAGGTGGCCGTGGGGGTGGGGGAAGGGAGTGGGGTGCGCCGCTTGTCCTGGGCGCCCCCTCCCTCCTTCCCTCTTTCCCCCGGCGGCCAGAGGGTGCGCCGCTTGTCCTTGGCCGCCCCCACCGGAACCAGATCGCCTCGCAGGGCGGCGGCGGCGGCGAGGAGGAGGAGGAGGGGCTGCCCAGGCCGGGCTACTCCTCCGCTCTCCGTGCGAGAGGCAGTTCCCGGAGGGTAGGCGAGGGAGTCGGTGAGTTCTTGGGGGGAGAGGGGGGAGGAGGAGGAGGAGGAGGAAGAGGAGGGGCGCCGGAGGAGGAGGAGGAGGAGGGGGCTGCCGGCCGTGAGCCCCGGCCTGGTGAAGAGGTGCCAACTACTCCAGGCTCAATTCCATCACCTGCCCTCCCCGCCCACTCTTCCTCCTCCTCCTCCTCCTCCTCCTTCAATCCCACCCGCCGTGCATCTCAAGCCGTGGCCATCCAGAGCGCCCGGCAGCCTCCCCGAGCGCTGTGCCTCTTCGGGGGATGGGGGTGGGGGGGCGCTCTGGCTCGCTCTCCGGCTTGCGTGGCTCGCCCTCCCACTGGCCCGCTCTTTCCTCCCTCCTCCTCGTCCTCCTCCTCCTCCGACTATCTGCTGCGAATCGCCGGGCTCCGGTCTTTCTCTTCTCTCTCTCTGCCCCCCCTCCCGTCAAACACACACACACACACCTCCTCTCTCCCGCAAACCACCCCCTTCACACAGGCACCCGCCACCCAGGTTGTGGGGGAGGGGAAGAGAAGGGGCACCTGCCGTGGGTGGTCATGGCGGAGCTCATGGGGGGGGGGGAAGGGGGGCGGATTTTTTTTACGTTGCACGGATTTTTCGTTAAACAAACCCTCCGTTATACGAGGGTCTACTGTACAAAAGTGGAACAGGTGATACATTTAGACTACTATAAAAATAACAAAACATTGCTAATGTTTCGGAGGCAAAGCCCTCTTCCTCAGAACAGTACCAGTAGGTAATAACATGGCAAAAGATGGATTTGCCAGGAATGATTTCTTAGGTGTAGAGTCCATGGCAAGATGGAAAAAAGCCAAGCAGTTTACTTCAGGCTCGGAGCTTGGATGTTCTTGGGCTGCCTCTGAAGTGAAGGGAGGGAGGTGTTTTTATTGTCCCAGTCCTTCCAAAGACATTTCACAGCTCTCACGTACACACATTCACACCTCTCTTCAATGTGACTTGCCGAGACCAAAAGTCCCTGATTTGTCAGCGACGGGGGGGGGGGTTGGTGTAGAAGGACCATGCATTTCATTTGAGGATTGGGATAAAATTTGGAAAAGTCCACTGAGGAAAAAAAAAAGAAAATAGATAGAGATGGTACCTGACCCCAATAAAGTTAAATAATATAGATGCTAACTATTCTTAGAGATACTTGAGATGTGATAAGGAAGAGGTGACTTAAGAGCATTTATGGTGGGAGTGCGGAGTGGTGCAAAAAGTATGGAATTAGGTTTTTGAGGAGAGGAGATATATATTAAAAGTTAATATTGAAGTATCACCAAAATAGCATTGTTATTCATAATAGAAGATGATGATATCAGTAACACAAAAAAGAGATGATAATGAATATAACAGCAGCATGATGGCTCATCGCAAAAAAATGGAAGCAAAACAATCTTCCAGTTTTATGAAATGCATAATGAAATTTGGAATATTGTGATTAATGAAAAATGGACTTCAGAAATTAAGTTTTTAAAAGGAGACCTGAAGATTAATACATTTAATAAGATATGGGATGAATATATAAGTGTTGTGTTGGGTAAATGGAAAGGGAGAATGCCAAACCAAGATTATACGTACCTTTGGAAGGGATATGGGGACAGTTAAAAAAAAATGGAGAAGTACATCAGGTTCTTAAGGGGAAAATTGAGTAAGATATATTGACCTCAAGGGTGACGGGAGCACTGTTTTCTGTTGTGTTGTTGTAAATTAATTAAAACTAAAAAAATAAAATAAAGATGGCTCAGTGGAACATATGCTTAGGGATAAGGAGAGCAATAGGAACTGGCCCTATGTGGGGTTGTGGCGCATGCACGCGCGCGCGCACACACACACACACACACACACACACACACACACACACACACACACACACACACACACACACACACACACACACAAACACACACACCTCAGAGAAAGAAAGGCATTGCATTTGATGGGCAGGCAGGCTGTGTGGTAGAGAGAGAAGAACAAAAACTGGAGTGGGTTAGGGGTGGCATTGTGTTTGGTGAAAGCAGAGAAGGTCATGGGCTGATGACTGTTATATTTATCCAGATAAATTATAGTTCCAAGGACAGGAGGAAGGGCAAGTTGCTTGGTGTGTTTTGGTGTGGGAGCTTTCTCTGTCCTCCTGATGTGATATTCAATCTGTTTTGTAGCTCCGTACACCATCATCACTTTCCCATTTCTGTTTGCCGTCATGTTCGGGGACATTGGCCATGGGCTGCTGATGTCTCTCTTTGCCCTTTGGATGGTGGTGAAGGAGAACAGTCCAAGCATGAAGAAAGTGGAGAACGAGGTGAGGCATCTCCAGGGACAGGCGCTTGGAGTTCTTCTCTCCCCTCATTTTAGCTTTTATTGCACACTTACAAGGAAGGTTACACTCGGAGGAGGTTGACAGGCCCAAGGTTGCCCAGCGAACCTGGTGGCTGAAGGGGAGGGGAGAGGATTTTGAAATTAGGTCTTTCTAGCTGCCTAGATGGCCTAAGCACTTCTGATCTCGCCTGATTTCAGAAGCTAAGCAGGGTCGGCCCTGGTTAGTACTTGGATGGGAGACCACCAGGGAATACCAGGTGCTGTAGGCGCCTGGAGTAGGAACTGGCAAGCCACTCCAGTATTCCTGCTAAGAAAACTCCATGGACATGGGGTCATAAAGAATCGGTCACGACTGTAATGACACAACACACACACACACACACACAGGTCATACTTGGGTATCATGACTCAAGGCTGCATGGCTTTGCCTGTATTTTGTTGTGTTTGGTGGGCTGGGGGGAGGACGTCTTGACACCATAGTAGTGGCGCAGAAAAATAATTTTTCTCTTAAAACAAGGCATACAATTCCCAGAAGCGCTTGGGAAATCCATTCTTTTCCAAATAAGGCCTGTAGAGAGAGCTCACCTTGCTTAAAGGGAAGGGCATTTTTATTTTATTTTATTTTATTTTTGCTGTTGATGCAGCCGATTTGGCCTGAAGGTCACAGGATGACCTACAGTCAGTTTGGGAATGAACAGGAAGCCGCCCCAGAGCAGTCCCCATCCACCAAATGTGGTTCAGTCATACTCTAAGCACTAGGCCACACTACTTCTTAGATTTCGCTCTTGCTATCTCTCACACGCTGGTCTTTATTTTGGTTACATTACTGTTCCCCAGATCTGGCAAACATTCTTTGAGGGACGATACCTCATCCTTCTGATGGGAGCCTTCTCTATCTACACCGGTTTCATCTACAATGAGTGTTTCAGCAAGGCCACCACCATCTTCCCTTCCGCTTGGAGCGTCGCTGCAATGGCCAACCAGTCAGACTGGAGGTAGTACCTCACCTCTGTCCCAACACCATGCTTGCCTCTTCCCTCTCTCTTTTCCCCTCCCCATCTTTGCCTGTTCACCCTCACACTCAAAAGTTGTCTTTTTTTCCTTACAGTTCAGAATACATCAAGGAAAACCCTGCCCTTTTCCTGGACCCAAATATCACGGGAGTTTTCAATGGTCCCTATCCTTTTGGGATAGACCCGGTAAGTACTGAAGGTACAAATCGGTATGAAAAGCTCCAATATAGCTTTCAGTAATCTTGTTCACTAATGTTCAGTGTGTGAAATGAAACAGAGGTGGTGTCTTATTATTATACTGGACAGAATTTCAGTTTTTAGGGTATCGGTGGGAAGCTGATACTTTTCAGTGAGCTTAAAAGCAGACACATGTGTTTAATTATTAAAATGTATATCCTGCCTTTCAAAACACTTGACGTGGACCTTCTTTCCCAGTTCATTTCCCCAATAACAACCTTATAATGGCTGAGAAGGAAGGACCAGTCCCAGTCTGCCCACGGAAGTTCATGGCTCATTGGGCAGTTGAAGAAGAAAGAACGGAGGCACTTGATAATCCAGTCTAACCACTTAACTTGGGAATCTTTTCCAATCCCTTGAGCAAGATTTGATTTGCAACATTTAGTTGGCCTATAATTAGTAAAGAAGATGCCCTGTATTAACTTCCAGTCCCAGTAGCTGAATTGTGGTATTTGACTAGAAGAAAATACTGTAAAGTAAATACTGTTTTTTTTAAAAAAAAATACATTCAAAGTTCAAGTCTTGATGGAGACATTGGTTTTACTGGAAGATTGAAAAATATATGTTAATATCAGCTTCCTGTAGGTTGGGAGGGTCCCATTTTTTCCATCCCCATGTTAAGGGATGGTTGTACCAGGCAGTGAATAGTAAGGAAGGCCAATCCCATTTCATCATTTCACTAGCTGCATGCATGGCTGATTCACTAGAAGCAAGAAATTTTGAAAAACAGAAACAAGTTTGGAGAGTGTGTGGTTTGCCTTTCCCTTGGTTCTGTTTAGCAGCGCTGGTCCTCAGACCTGCAGACTTCCAGATGCTGCTGCTGATGGTGGCTTCCGTAGGATACTTGTGACAACTTCGAATCACTAAATTTTGGACTTCACCTTCCAAAATTCGTCGGTCAGCAGGATCAGTATTAGATCCTGGCTGAGGGGTTATGGGAATTGTATTTCCCCTCTGAGAAGGAACAAAGCTGTCTTACTTGCTGAGTGATGCCTCTACTACAGGGCTGTCCAACTTTGAACAGCCCGCGGGCGCCTTTAGCTTGCCACGGGTCCCGACGGGCTTCAATGTGAAGTGTGCGCACACGCACATGTGCACACTCCTTACCTCTGCTCCGCCCCCCACATGCCCAGCACTCCCCCGCACTCCGCAAGAGGTCTAAAGCACGCGCATGCGTACAAACACACAGACATGCCTGCCCCACACATGCATGCTCACACACCCGCACACTAATGTCCGCCCGACTCCACGCACACTCACAGACAAGGAAGAGTGGCGGCTATGAGCAGGCTAGCGGGGCTGAGACGCAGCCCAGCGCTCCCTGCCAGCCGGCTTCTGGCTGCCTCCGCCTGGCCGTGCCACCCCGGCTGTATTGGTGATGATGCTGGTGCTCAGCCGGAGAGTCCTGCCCATGCATCCCCACGGCACTAAATTCGTCATGGCATGATCGGGGCAGTGGAAGCAAGGCGAAGGCAGAGGGCAGAGCAGGAGGAGGAGAGGAGGAGGAAGCCTCCACTTGGAGCTTCCTGTTCGTCTGCCCAGCGGGCTGGCTGGTTGTCCAGGCTACTGCCGCCGCTGCCGCCGCTTACCCCAGCTCCTTGGCACTCTCCTGCGCTCCCTCCGTACTCCATTCCCCCCAGGTCCTCGGCATTCCCTGACCATCCGCCTCAAAGGTGTTGCATGCTGGAGACAGCGGCGCCCGCCTGAGCCCCAAGAGCCAGCGGTCTTGGGGGCATGGCTGGAGCCCCCCGGGGAGGGCGCAGAAGCGCCACCGGCCATCAGGTGCTTCTTGAGGAGCGGGGCAGCGCAGTTTAGGCTGGGCCCCAGCCAGCGCAGGTGGCCATGGTGGAGGCCGAGGAGCTGCAGAGCGGTCAGAGCTGGGCGGCAGAAGCAGTCCCCCTCATCCTCCACCGCCTCCCCTTCCCTGTGATGGTCGCTCCCACTGCTGGCCACTCCTCTCAGCTCGGCAGGCAGCTGAGGCCAGCCGTGAGGAGGCGCTTGGCCTGGGAGAGCCCAGCAGGGTCTAGGCCACAGCCCCGCCAGCGCTGGCCCGGGCTCCCATGCGCCTCACTGCTCGGGGGGGGGGGAACTCCCACCGATACGCCGCCAGAGTCGGCACGCTTGGAGGCCAACAGGGACCCAGTGGGTGCCCTGCCGGTGTGCGAGGTGGGGGGAAATCCCCCGAACACGCTTTCACAGGCGCCGGCTGAGGTTGGCAGGTGTCCAGCGGGCGACCTCCAATAGCGCCGCGGGTGACTCATCGCCCGCAGTCGACACATTGGGCAGGCCTGCTCTACTGCAAGCATTGGGGGGGGGGGAGAGAAAGAAACAAAATCTTGCACAACCATTTCACATTTCCCCAAGTCCAGAAAAGAAACAAATACAGCTATGCACCTTCAGTGAAAGTGAAAATAACAAAGTAATCTTAGTTTTGGTTTTGTGTGCAGAGTAAAATTTGTTTATTTATTTAATTGTTGATTCACTTGCTTTCATGTAAACCGCCCATCTGACCAAAGGTCACTCTAAAATAAGAACTATAACTCTGGTTTTAATATATTTATAACCAGTCAATTGCTGTTTCTTGTTCTTTTCTTTGAGTTATTGTGTGTTTTTGTGATGCTGTTTTGCCTTCCTGATTACAATTCAATACTACAGTATTTTTCCATATACAGTATAAGACTATATTTTTATCTAAAATTGTTAGACTAAAAATTGAGGGTCATCTTATACACAGAAGTAGGCACTTATGAAACTGCAATTTTGGGTTGGAAAATCTTATACATGGGGGCATCTTATAGACAGAAAAATAAGGTAGTTATTCCCTCATGCATTCCATTGTCTTTGGAAAGGATCAATGAAACTGCCAAGCTTATCTAACAATCCCTAATGAATTTATGAAGTAATGGATTGTTGAAAATGTTAATTACCCTGGGATAAATAAAGCAATAGCAAATATACCATTCATCACTGCTTTAAACTTGTGTACTTTTCTGTCAAGTATCCAGATGTGGTTCAGGACGAGACATCTAGTTCAATCAAGATTGTAGTGATCTTTCATCCCCATTTTTCTTCTTCTCCCTTTGGAAAAGAGGTTCAGAGTCTTATGGGTGTGTATTTCTTCTCTTTCTGCTCTTCTGAATCAGATCTGGAGTCTGGCTGTCAATCATCTCACCTTCCTGAACTCCTTCAAAATGAAGATGTCTGTGATCTTGGGCATTGTGCACATGACCTTTGGGGTCTTCCTTGGTATCTTCAACCACATGTAAGTGCCTAGATGTTCTGGCAAAGGAAGCTAGGGAACCCACCAAACATGATTCCCCTTCTGTTGTGTGGGACTCGCATGTTGCTTGAAGTTGGCAAAGAGGTCACAAAAGCTGGACTAGATGATTTCTTGGAAGGTAAAGGCTCTGCTTGGCCATTGTTGCCAATCAGTAGGGAACTAGGGTAGGCGTGGATCACTGGACTGTATGTCTTGCCTGCCAGCTTCACAGAGACATCTTACAGGCCACTGTAGCAATCAGGCGATTATTCTTTGGACCAATCCAGCAGGATATTTGTATGTCCCTAATGAACGTCTTCTGTTGGTGAAATTTATTTATTTATCTATTTATCTATCTATTTATTTATTTATATACCACCCGTCTTCCAAAGGAACTCCGGGTGATTTACAACCTCAACAATAATAACACGCAGCAGTAATAGAAAACCCCCAACAATAATAATAATGATAATAGTAAAAGTAATAATAATTTTTAAAAAGACCTACAATAAAGATTATCTGACAAATTATCTTTACTCTTTTCTGCTCAACCTGCAGCCATTTCAAGCACCTATACAAAATCCTCCTGGTTTTCCTTCCGGAGATGGTCTTTCTACTGGCCCTCTTTGGCTACCTTGTGGTCATGATTTTTTACAAATGGGTGATGTATGATGCTGCTAGTTCTCGGTGGGCACCCAGCATTCTCATCCACTTCATTGACATGTTCCTGTTTGCGGAGAATGAAGCTAACCGTCCGCTCTTTGAATACCAGGTAACTGCTTGTGACCTTGGCCTGTTCAGTTTCCTATTTAGGAAGTGCCGCCTCCTCCTCCTCCTCCTCCAAACCCTCCCAAAATCTCTGAGGGTTTCCTCCCATTTCACCCGAATTTGTTCCACCTGGAAATGATTGCGTTCAGAATTTGCAGGGGTGAAAAAAACAGTTATGTTTTCTGGATAAACTGAGGCACCCTGTATCCCAATATAACAGAAGATTGCCTGCAATATGTAGATTATCCTGTTTGCCAAATAGAGTAAGGAGGCTGCCGGGATAATAACAGATGCTTCCAGAAGTGTTTAGTTGAGCTAACGTTGATGTTCACCATCATTCCTTCATCACCTGGTGCCCTGCTGAGGGATGAACTGCTGCTTCGATTCTCTGACAGTGTTCCCAAATGTTCTGTAGATGTGACGGGTGCTTGATCTGTGAGGGCCGTTTCACAAAGGTTGGACCATTTCTTGTCACTAGCTGACGACATACCTGCAAATGTGAATTGCACCGAGCGATGAAGGTGCATGTATGAGCTGACCTGTGGCCCTTAAAGTCACGGAGCTGGCTGAGCTGGAGCGAAGATTCCTTGGTAGCTTTAAATAGAGGGGACAAATGAGAACCTCAGGAAGAAGGTAAAATGCATCACCTGAGAACTCTCTCATAAGAACATAAGAACATAAGAAGAGCCATGCTGGATCAGGCCAAAGGCCCATCTAGTCCAGCTTCCTGTATCTCACAGCGGCCCCACCAGATGTGTTTGGGAGCGCATGAGACTAGATATCTGTCTCCTGATACCACTCTCCTGCATCTGGCCCTTGAAGTACCCTGGTTTAAACCCTGGAGGTTACACATCTCCATCATGGTTTGTAACCTGTGATGGACTTTTCCTCCAGGAATCTGTCCAATCCCCTTTTGAAGGCATCCAGGTCAGATGCCATCACCACATTGTGTGGCAGGGAGTTCCATAGACTTACAACGCGCTGGGTGAAAAAAATATTTTCTTTTGTCAGTTCTTACTCTCCCAGCCCTCAATTTGAGTGTATGTCCCCTCTGGCCTTCTCTCTATCCACTTTACTCATACCCTGCATTATTTTGTATGTCTCAATCTCGGCCCCAACATTTGGATGTGCTTTTTCAGATCCATTCATGCCTACCCCTTTTAGTTGTCTGCAATCATCTTGTATATTTTTGCTGCCTTTGCTCTGATTTGAATCACTCTGTCATCAATGCAAAGAACTAACACTTAACAGAGGAACTCTGGTGTTGTGAGTACAATCCTGATCTTTATTGGATAACACTTTGTTTTGCTAAAACATCAGGTTTGCCATATTGTTTGTCACAACACTGTGTTGTATACTATATTTGCCTGCTTCATTTCCAGCTGACAGACTGTAACAATTGGTTCAGTTTCTTTGCAAATTTGTTATGGATTGGGGAGGCTGGGTTATTCTGTTATAGCAGGCATGTCCTTCACTCTGAACATGCCTGATCTGCTCTGATTGTGGAAGCTAAGCAGGATAGAGCCTGGTTAATACTTGGAAGGGAAACCACCAGGCAACACCATTGGTCTCCAGGTGGGGTGAGGCAGGAATCTTGCCTTAAGCCAGGCATGTCCAAACTTCGGCCCTCCAAATGTTTTGGACCGCAACTCCTACAGTCCTTTGTCATTGGCAGTCTGAGCTTAGAATTCTGGGAATTGTGGTCCAAAACATCAGGAGGGCCGAAGTTTGGACATGCCTGTGTTACAGCAAACACGACATGGAATCCTGTGGCACCTTAAGGACAAACAAGCATGATTTGGCATAAGAGCTTGTGGACTGCAGCCCACACCCTGTAGTAGTAGTCTTTGAAGTGTTGCAAGACTTTTAGACCAAAACTCTGTTAGCAAAAGCTGAGCATGCAAGGGCAGTGGCCCAGTGCTTTTCCCTGAGTCCTGCTGTCCATCACCTGACGAGGTGAATGATTGCTTCCATGAGTCAAGGAAGCAGAGGAGTACAAGCACCTGCTAGGGTAGTTGCGCTTATACAACACCCTGGGACTGGGGCATGAATCCAACCGGCTTCTGGCTTTTGTTATTTCTTCTAGAGAACAAGAATCAGTCTTATATCAGGATACAGGGAAGGGTCCTGTCCAGTGAAAGCCTGCAGGATAAGAGGATAAGGCAGAGCGAGAGAGAATAAGAGAGAGGATACTGTAGTCATATCTAGATCCAATTACAGTAATACCCCGGATAAAGAATGCCTCGGATAACAAATTTTTCAGATAACAAATGAAAATTTCCAGGTATAGGGCTGCCTCGGATAGTGAGTGTTCCCTATGGGCTGCCTCGGATAACAAATGTTTCATAATGCCTTGCAAAAAATGTGTGCCCTGCATGCATTGCAGGATGCATAGTTTGTGGAGGGGTGGGAGGAGTTAGAGCATTTTTTTTCATGGTGTTTTGGGGACATTCTGGACATATTTTGCTGAGGGACTTGAACCTTTTGAACTTGGTAAGATAGGGAGGTAGCTTTTATTAATCTTTGCACTGCTTTTCTTTGCATTTTTGGCTGGAAGAGGCTGGGGTAGTCTTGCTGGTTTCATTTTTCTGTGTTTGCAGTCTCTTTTCATTGCTCTGCAGGCAAAAATTGGCTGGATTTTTCTTCCTGCTTATGTTTGTTTGCATTCTTTCCCCATTCCACTTTGGGTGGGAACAGACTGGGGTAGTTTTGCTGGTTTCTCTTGTCTATGTTTGCTCTGCACTGCAGGGGGATATTCTGGAGGGTGTTCCAGCACTGCAAGCCTTTAAAGTGCATTTTATAAAGAGGTTTGGACCCCCCACCCCAGGTTTTATGCCTTTTTCCGGACCTCTGGAACAGATTAATCAGTTTCCCATTCATTTCAATGGGAAACTACATTTCGGATTACATTTTTTTCGGATAACCACTAAATGAATTCATTCTCTGTATCTGTACATCCAGTTTTAAAATCATGTCCCTCGTTCTACCCAAATAAGGATCCCCTTACTCTGCCAGTGGGTATCTAGCCCAGCTTTGCCTGTCTCCCTTTCACTCACACTCTTCTAAGCTTAGGACAGAACAAGTTGCTCAAGTGTTCTCATGTGTTGCAGGTCCAGGTGCAGATCGTATTGGTGGTGGTTGCCCTGGTCTCTGTGCCTATTTTGTTGTTGGGGACACCATTATACCTCTGGAGTCAGCATCAACGCAGGGCTTCTCGGTCCAGGGTAAGACTCATCCCTGTCTCTGAGCTTGGATCAGCAGTTCGTATCACCTCTACTCCGTTGCCAGGCAGGGTCAGTGCACCTGTGTGGGTTCACTGGTATGGAGCCCTTTAAGAAGGCATCAAGGGTAGAGTCTGGCTATAGCCCTTGAGAACTATTTAGGTATCCCAAGTGAAGATCCATGTCAGGGATAATGAACATGCACCTTCACCATGTTTTCAGACTGGAATGCCCAGCATCCCTCACAATTAGCAATATTGGCTCAACTTGATGGGAAATGCAGTCCATCCACCTCTCAGGGTCTGCATATGTCCCTTTTGGAGGGAGGGGGGCACATGGTAAGGATAGCATTGCTGTGGGGTTTGCATGTCATGGTATAGAATCAGGATGGGAGCAGGGTAAGACAGTAAGATTGGGGAGGGGGAGCCATTTCTTGTATGTGTGGCCTTTGTTGGTAACAAAGGACCTGTTTGGGGATGCTTCCAGCCCAACCCCACCACTGCAGAAGAGAATCGGTCTCTCTTGAACTCGGAGCCAAGCAGATCTGTCAATGTAGCAGAGGATGACCTGGATCGCACCAATCACAGGGAGGAATTGGAGGTAATTTTGACATTTGGGAACTTGCTTAACCTTCCCCTCCTTCCAACTGAAGCATTTTAAAAATGCCACCTTGCCACCTTGCTAGAATTCTGAAGCCCTCCCCATTTCCATTTGTTTTTGAAAGCCCCCCCCCATCCCATGAAGGCAAAACAGCCTTAAAGCGGAGTTAATTGCACTGAGGAAGTCCTGCAGGCCAACAGGGGAAGGACTAAGAAAGTTAACTTCCAGTCCTTTCTTCTAGCAGGCCCACTGAGATCTTCTGACTTCCTCTTCAGAAGGAGTTAAGCTTGTTCTTTGAAAGTACAAGAGCTTGAAGCATGTTTTGAGTTTTCAGGGCTTGTGACAGAGCCGCGTGGTGCAGTGGTTAAATGCCTGTACTGCAGGTAAAACTGTGCTCACGACCTGGGTTCAATCCCTGGTAGCAGGCTCAAGGTTCACTCAGCCTTCCATCCTTTCGAGGTCGGTAAAATGAGTACCCAGCTTGCTGGGGGGGGCAATGTGTAGCCTGCACACTGTAATTAAAACTGTAAACCGCCAAGAGACTACTTGTAGTGGTATGGGGCGGTATAGTGTATAAGCAGAACACTTTGCTTTGGTAAGGGCTGCTGATGAGAAGACATTGTTGCAACCATTCCTTCTCAGACCTCGGTTACTGGAAGGGGCCACCTGGCTATAAAGCAAATGATGGGTGTGGCTCTGAACAGAGAGTCCAACTTTTATGAAGTATACTCAAAATGCGGGTCTTTTTCTTAGCAGGTTCAATAACTGAACATGGCTGAAAAGGTCTGGCTTCTTTTTTTAATGTTTCAGATTCCCACCCATCAGTTGTCCATCAGCTCTTTGTCTGAGGTGGGAGTCTCTTCTTGAGAGATTGGGGACAGAGTTCCCCTGTTGGGATGTTTCTTCATCCATTCTTGGGTGCAGAGAAGGGACAGGGAAGTACAGAAAGCTGTAAAGGCAGACACATGAAAGGAAAACCTCATAATCTGTTTTAGGAGCCTAGTATGGTCTGGTGTCTGTATGTCTGTTTGTTTTGCAGTGTGTTGTTCTCTGTAGAAATGAGTTTGGTCTGGATGTCCCTAATCTAGCAGTGAGAAAATGGCCCTCTGAGTGCATTTGAACTAGAAATCATTTAATATATTTTACCCCTGGCTATGTTTGCTAAAGCTGCTTGGAGCCATAATAATAACAATGGTTATCAATAATAACAATTGTTATCAAGTCAGTTCTGACTCTGGATGTCCCTTTTCAGAGTTGTCTCGACAGAGATTAGGCAGAAGTGGTTTTCCACCCACCTGCTTTTCTGGGAACATTCTGGAAATTCACAACTGGTCCATGGCCACACAAGGTGGCTCTACTCATTAGGAGGCACATCAGGGAATCGAACTTCCCAACCTCAGCCTCTGCAGCCAGATGCTTAACTCACTGAACTATATATCACTGGGTGGAGGGGAGGGGTGGAGGGGAAACAAGACACTGGAGGGACACAGTTGCCCACTCCTGCTGTTTTCCCCCCAAAGAATTCTTACAGCTTTAGTTTTCTTTCCTTTTGCCTCTTCCCTGAAACATGATATTTTGACTCTTAGAACAGGGGTGTCCAAACTTTTTGCAAGGATTGCCAGATTTGGTGAAGTGAAAATGTGTGGGGGTCGACCATTCAGCCACATTTGGTCCCCGGGCTGGACTTTGGACAAGTCTCTATAACATGAAAGGAGGTGGGGAGGATGCTGCAGCAACAGAACTGGGGGTGGGTAGGCTGGGCAAGGTGGCTGGGGAGATGGGCAGAGGCAGGGAGGGCAAGCAAACCATAAAACTGCAAGCTAATGCCTCCATCCGGTATGGGGAGGGGCCAGGTGGCGGGGATGTATGACAGGCTGAGCCGGTGGGGAGAAGAAGCCATGGGCCGCTCAGAATTTGAAAATGGGCCACATTTGGTCCCTGGGCCTGACTTTGGACATGCCTGATCTAGAAGGAGTTTCAAGAGACTCCGCATTGAGTCCTTGATCATGTTTCCCAGTAAGACAGCAGCTTCAGACATTAGGCTCCTCCTTGGCCGCTCTTGATTCTCGCCTGTCTCCCCTTCAGTTTGACTTCTCGGACGTGTTCATGCATCAGGCGATCCACACGATTGAGTACTGCCTGGGCTGCATCTCCAACACGGCCTCCTACCTGCGTCTTTGGGCTCTCAGCTTGGCCCACGCACGTGAGCTTCAACGGGGATGGGGGCATGGGGGGGTGAGGTGGCACAGAGTATGAGGAACGTACCTCTCGGGCAGGGAAAGAACGGAGTGGGTCGATATTGTGACTGGCAGGGGCCTCAGAGCCTTCGGGGCGGGATGTGTGTGTATATATATCCACTCACATGAATGATGGAACTTTGCCTTTAGTGCTAGGTATCTTTACGGCTTTTCCTGCCCCCTCCAAGGTTTCTGGCATGCTGTTGGGAGGGGTGGGGAGTGGCATGGTGTTTCGTCTGAACCGCTGTTTCTTGACAGCCCCTCCCTCCTTCCTTCCCTCTTCACAGAGTTATCAGAGGTGCTGTGGAGCATGGTGATGAGGAACGGCTTTCGGATGCTGGGCTACCAGGGTGGAGTAGTCCTTGTGCCCATCTTTGCTTTCTTTGCGGTACTAACCGTGGCCATCCTGCTTGTCATGGAAGGCCTCTCGGCTTTCCTGCACGCTCTGCGTCTGCACTGGTAAGGTCCCCATGAGCACCTAAAGGCCCTGCCTAGGCCCTTTCTTTCAGTTCCGTTGCCTGGGCAACAGCTCCTACCTCATCATTCTACTGAGGCTGCCCTGGCCTTCATTGGGATGGGGATGGGGGGCCACTGAGAGGAGCCTCCCCCAAGGGCCAGGCCAGCTGCTCTGGGTGGGAAGGAGCGGCCTAGAATGGCAGTAGGCTTACACCAGCAGACTCTTGGTTGCAATGGGTGGGTTTGCAAACTGCGAGTTGGTCCAGTAAGGCATGTCCTGACCACACTTACATTTTTTTCCAGGGTGGAATTCCAGAACAAATTCTATGGAGGTGCCGGGTACCACTTCCGCCCATTCACCTTCACTGAAGACATCTGGGACTAAGGAGCTCAATAGAGTCCTTCTTCCCGAAGAGCAGAGATACTGTGTGCCCTCGCCAGCCAGTGGGAAAACGGACTGGCTTATGCTGCCCTTTTTTTTTTTTAACTTGACCAACCTCTCTCTTGCTTCTTCCTTTTTTCTACCAGTTGTGCCTCCGGTCCTGCCAGATGATGGGACTGAGCTTCTTTCTCTCATCCCCTTAGTTAGCACAGGACCGCCGGTCCTGCCGGTCACAATTGAAGTAAGGCCCTGTACAGCCTCACGGATGACATAACGGTACTGTATTTAGAATGGAATTGGGAGGGGAAGGGAAGGGTTTGACAGGAACTTCATCCTGCCATCTCCCTTCCACTTCCACAAAGCCCTTCCTGCCAGCTTTGTGTGTATCTCGGCAGCTGTAGAGATGCTGCTAGAAGGGATGTACCTGTGACCTTACAGAACATCAGAATTTGGATGATTCTACTTGCATGTTTTTGTGGAGCTCCTGAGAGGCCCTGATGTATTCACAGCAGAAGCCTTTGAATTTTGAAAATAGACAGTACAGTCACAGCCGGGGTCAATTTCCAGGAGGCAATTTCTCCTAAAAAGAGTGTTCCTCTGGGAAGAAACTCTGGGCACAAACTACACACACTTGATACCTCAAGTAGAGCTGCGGATTTAATCCAAACCTTTCTTCTGATTTGAAGGTTCTGTGTGTCTGCACTTTTAGCCAACATGGAGGTTAGTCTAGCCATGCTTGGCCTGTTCCTTTTGCCAGCTGCTAATAGGGAAAGAGGCCAAGCGGCAAGAGGACGAGCATGCTGGCATTGGTTTCCAGAGACAAGGGGATAGGGACATGAAATGCAGAACAAGCTTCCTTCATATTGAAGGCAAGGTGGTCCTAGCAGCATCTTTGGCTCCCTCTGCAGAGGGGCTGCCTTTTAAAAGAAGGACAAGTGACATGAGCTAGCTTTCTAGAATTCTGTGCCAAACCGCCTCGTATCTTGTCCTCTCCCTGTAACCACTAAATTCCACAATAAAAACATAAGTTTCTTTGCTTTTTTATATTTGCTTCTCAGGTTTTTGTTGTTGCAAAGCTTGTTGGTGGATTGCATTGTGAACATGAGCACACCAATTTTTTTGCGCATGAAGCATGATCAACTTCCTTTGTAATTGTGTAGCCTGTGGGCCATCTGTGTGACCTCCCCCCCCCAAAAAAAATACCTAGCTTCCCTAGCCTTCCCTGCCTCCAAAACACCCTGGAAAATATGCTTCCAAAATGCAAAATGCTCCTTCTGGCATCTGGGTTTACAACTGGACTGTAGACCCAACCTCCCACCCCCTGTATACACACTGAGTGGGTTAGGCCTTAGAAATGCTTTTGAAAAGGCAAAGAAAAAAGGTGGGTGGCTAGGCACTTTCTGTTTCTTAAAAAAGCCTTTTAAAATGGGTCTTAGAGGGGGGTGATGGCAAATTGAGAGGCCATGATGCTTCTAGGAAGCCATTGTCCTCCTGGCCTGTTTATTCTAGGTCTAGGGAGGGGACAGGGAAATCAGAATTACAGGAAGGGGAAAATCACCCTAGCACCCTGCTTTTATTAGGGGGGATTAGAGATGGGCATTTCATTTAGAAAGGGGACTGGCTGTGAAATAAAACACCAGCACAGCTGGCGCTTGGAACCCAGTCCCAGCATCCGTAACAAAATCAACCACTGTTTTGAAATTCACGCTGGGTGAAATTCCAGTCAGGAAGCATCCTCTGATGCGTCATCTTTCCCTCTCCCTGGCGCTGGCCAATCAGCTGTGCAAGGACATGCATCATCCCACCTCCCTGTCTGATTGGCTGGTGCCAGGGAGAGTGAAAGATGATACATTGGATGCTGGTTCCTGGTTAGGATTTCACCCAGTGCAAACAATAGCAAGGCAAGACAGTAGTTGATTTTGTTCCAGAGGGTTCTGAGCACCAGCTGTGCTGGCATGTTTAGTTTCGGAACCAGTCCCCTTCCGAAACCAATCACCCATCTCTAGGGGGAATGTTTCAAAGAGATGAGAAATAACACCAGTTGGAAATGGAAGGCAGGTTCTCAGTAAAAGTATATTCCTTGCTCCCCACAACTATCTCTAATCCTCAATCGGAGTTCTCTTACACTTTTGCAAGGAAACATTTTTGGCACCCACTGTGTTCTGACACCATAAAAATGCAGAATAGTGATGAAGAATGTCACCCTTTTGCCTTGGGCATGCCATTTCTCAATGGCATAAATAAAATAGCAGATGTTGGCACAGGAGAATATTTGCATGGATAGTGCTGTCCTTGCTGGATAGTGCAAGGGTGTCTACCTAGACAAAGAAGGTGAATGTGGAATGCGACTCCTTCAAGGAGATTCAACCACAGGAGAGGGCCAGGGAAATTGCCTGATCTGTCCATCCCATCCCTCCTTCATTGTTCATAGCCTCCAGCTGTGTAAATGTTGAGAGCATGGAAGCTGGTGGACCGGCTACTGGGGAGGGCATACGGTGCTGCCCGCGGACGCGCTCCCACGTAGATGCTGTGATAGGAGAGGTGCTTGTAGGGCAGAGCCCCGGAGGCTTCGTTCAAAGGCCGTCGAGCAATGCACATGTCCGGGAGGCTGGCCGGTGTCACCAGAGCTGGGTTCTGGAGCTGGGAAGCTTCTCTAAGGAGGGGAGGAGGGATAGGTTGGTTGTTGGTAAACCCTGGAAAGGGAAAAGGAGCTGTAAGTGAGCTGAAATCATCTTCCCCAGAACCTAAGACCTTCCCTGTGCAGTGGGATTCTCTTCTGAATACTCATGTGTCCTACCCTTTCTTGGTGCTGCTGGGTTGTCAACATATTGCAGGTGATTATGAGGTTATGAGCAGGAAGGGGGTGACTTTAGGCCATGGATGGTTATCCCATTACTCTGCCATGTTGAAGACCACGGCTCAGGAAGACAAAGAAGAATCCAGGAAATTAACACCTGGCTGTTGCTAGGAGACATATAGCTTCTCATACTAGGGGTTATGCTTCCACAAGGAAAAACATAGGCCTGGTATTTTTCAACATCTTTATAAAGGACTTGGTTGGAGGTATATCAGATTTGCAGCAGGAGGGGTAGCTATTACTTCAGGAAACAGAATCAAAAGCCAGGGTCCTGTTAACAGGTTGGAAAACCGGATTAAAACAAAATTTATATTCACAGGGATGAACACTGAGTTCTGCATTTGGGCCGGAAATCTCTGATGCAGAAATAAGAGCTGTTTAACACTTGGCTTGACAGCAGTAGACATGAAATTTTATTAGGCCACAAGTTGATCATGAGTTGTAGTGTCTGCAAAAAAATAGTTTTTTGTGGTTTTAGACAATGGGACCCAAACTAATGGGTTCAGATTACAGGGAAGAAGTTTCTGATGAAATATTATAATAAAATTAGAAAATCAAGAGCTGTTAAGCAGTGGAAGGCCTTTCCTAGAACATGATGGGCTTTGAAAAAATTTAAAGAGAAGTTAGAGGTGCTTTAGCAAGGAGTTGAATTGATGACCAATGACATATATATATTTCAATCTCTTTCAACTTAACAAGTCATGTGATGATTCTTCCATGGCACAATTCTGCTGATTAGAGTGGATGAAGGCTTGGGTTCCCAGGCCTTGAAGTACAGTATTGGTGGGTAGCACCCATGCCATAGGCACCTCTTGCTTGATCATGCAGCAGCTACAAATTTCCATAGCTAATTTTAGTTTTGTAAAATAAAAGGTGGAAGGAGGAGAACGTGTTCCAGAATGTGATTGTTCCTTTTACCTAAACAATATGATTCTCAGCTAGTCTGCTTCCAAACGATGAAGGAATAGCCTCGTCTTAAACTAGTTTTTAAGTACTGTACTAAGTTGCCAAGTTGTCTTTTTTGCATCAGGCCTAAGAGATGCTTCATCTTCATGAACGGTATATTACTGGTGGAGTCTCCTTCCTTGGAGGTTTTTAAGCAGAGGCTGGATGGTCATCTGTCATGAGTACTTTGATGAGGGTTCCAGCACGGCAGGGGGTTGGACTGGATGGTCCTTGAGGTCTCTTCCAACTCTTATGGTTCTATGATTCTACTGTGACTAGAGCTATTCATAGACAGCAATTTGAAAAGGGGGAAATCAAGCTGTGAGTCAAGAAACACCACATTGTGAATCTCTATAAATTATACCAGTGCTGCTAACTGTCATGGGCAAGTAAAACATGCAGAGCAGTGGGATACTGCTTCCTAATCATGGGAGACAAAAGACAAAGTGAAATGCAAACAGTCCTTATGATAGAACATGACCAAGCTGGTGAGCACACATCTAGTGGGGAACAGAGATGGTTGGTGATCTCAGCCCACCAGCTGTGCAATGGGAAGGATTAAAAGAAAGCATTTATTCAGAAAGGAGTGTTATCTCTGGTCTTCGAACAAGCACCACAGCTTCTTGGTTCAATTTAACTCCTCTAATCCCTGTTCAGATACTTGGAAGTTCTATAATCTCAGTAGGACAGGACTGATTGTTCCCCCTCCATATATACAAATCAGAGATTGTGTTTAAGAAGTATCATTTTTTCTTTCATCTCACCTTTCTCTGGTATCTCCTGCAGCTGCGCTAAGGTAGCTGCACCTCCATTCCGCGATAAGCAGCCTAGCAGTTGTCCTGGTAAACCTGGCCTACACGCGCGCGCACACACACACACACACACACACACACACACACAGAGAGAGAGAGAGAGAGAGAGAGAGAGATAATTAAGATATGGAGATCATTAGCAATAAACTTTGGGAATTCAAATGGGGAATGTCCCAAGCAAGGTGCAATTCCTGTCTCTTGTCAAGGAAGCTTATGGGATTTGGTTGCCCAAGCTCAGCTCCTGTTCCTATTGATTGCTGTTAGTCCCCTAGACCAGTGATGGTGAACCTTTTAGAGACTGAGTTCCCAAACTGCAATTCAAAGCCCACTATTTTTTTTTTTTTTTTGCAAAGTGCCAATACAGTAATTTAACTTGTATACAGTTGGCTATGAAGGGGAGATGTCGGGTGCCCACAGAAAGGGCTCTAAGTGCCACCTTTGGCACCCGTGCCATTGGTTCGCCATCACTGCCCTAGACTGAGCCTTCACTTCTGTTTGGTTTCTAAGACGGTACAAAGGCAGTTGACACAAGCCTCACCCAGTTTCATCACCACAACTAAAGAAAAAACCTAGAATTGGCAGATAGTAGACAGAGTGGTTTAGCAACGTAATGAGCATTCCACAGTTTCATTGGAAACAAGGGGACCGGAAAAGGTAGAAAATCCTGACTATATGAAGCCACTGACCTTTTCCATCAGTATTCAAAAGCAGAAGAGCCCAGGAAAGGCAGAATCCACTGTCCAGCATAGCCACTGGTCATCTTTGATGGGGGGGGGAAGGGGGCTACTGGGACATTGTAGTTGCAAAAAGACCCATCCTATATATGCATACTGCCATCTCCCACCGAACTAAGGAATGCTGGCTTCAAGATATGTATAGGATTATAATGGGAGCATTTGTGTTTGTCCCATTTGCAGCTGTAACACATAAGAGGCTGATCCTACAACCATCACCCACTACTTTTGAGAGGGCAGGAATTTGGCGATGGACTCACCAGTCCTCAGGCTCGCACTCCCGGAACCCTTTCGCAAATGGGTTGCTGGCAATTTTCAGCTGTGTGATCTGCCAAAAGAATGAGGGGTTCTAAATATACAACAGCTTCCCCACCACCAGCACCACCACGCTAAGCCCTGTAGTATGGCAGTAATTAAAGAGAGCCCTCCTCTGTGCCTCCATGTTGTGAAGTGAAAACAACGGCACCGAATGCTTTGGAAAAATGGAAAGGCACACATGTTGTGTAGGTTTGGTGCCATCAACTTGCTTCTCACCTATGACACCTCTAACCGCTTTGCATGGCACCAGCCTAGACCTCTGCTTATAGGCCCACCCACCCCGACAATATTGACAAATGTCCTTGGGAGTGTTGTGCTCTTAGCCTGTGATTTTTAAAGTCATTTTATTTCACATTGTTCACATTCTCAAACAACATTAAACAATAATTAAGGAAAAACTATAAAAATAAAATAACAAACATAAATAAAGGTTGAGGATAAAAACAAAGTTCTAAATATAAGATATACTCTTATGATTGTGTCACTGCACTAATGCTAATGAGTGATGTGATCTCCATATATAATATTTTCTGAGGCCAAACATAGAACATTCTCCAGCTCTCTCTCAACAGCTCTCTCATGGCTTCTCACGTAACGACTCTGAGAGACTATCCATCTCTGCAATAAATAATATTTTTAAATTACCTCCTCTGTTTTAGAAATGATTCTCCTGATCTTTCCATTTTTGACCCCATATCAGCTTCGCAGCTGTACATATATGAATCAATATATATCTAATTTTTAAAAAACAATTTCTGGTTTGAGGGTGACTTTCTGTTGTATAATTTCTTGTGCAATATCCCTTATCTGTATCCAAAAGTTTTTGACTTTGTTGCATGTCTACCACCCAGGTAGCTTGCCACACTTCCAACAGGAGTTACTAGTCCCTGACACAAATTTTGCCATCTTTACAGATGTAAGTTACCATCTATGGAACAACTTCCAGACATTTTCTCTTAAATATATTGGCTTAATCCATTTTTAGTTGTTGTTCCACACTTGTGTCCATTCATCTATATTGATATTGTATCCAAAATTTTGCGCCCATTTAACCATAACAGCTTTGACCCTTTCATCTTCTGCATTGTATTCTAGCAGGTAAGTATACAATTTCTTAATTATTTTATCACTAGTATATACCCATAATTCATCAACCTGAAACTTCCCCTTATAAAAGCTCATAATTTTATCTTTCTTGTACCTAGTTTCTAATTTCAACATTGACAACCAATCTGTTTATACACCCATTTCCTTTAACTCCTGTATATTTTAAAGTTGTTGCTCACATGTCAAAAGCTTATTATAAGTACTGTACACCCATTTCTTCCGAAAGTAGGGAGGGTTGGGTAAATGATTAATATATATATGCGCCAAATGAAATTTAATGCAGGGCTTAAAAGGGAGTTATACTAAACGATTGAGGAAAAAAATATGTGTAATTGGAAACTTCAGTGCTACAATTGATAATCAAAAAGACACCTTGGCGGATGGGGGCAAGAAGAAGAAAAGGGGGAGGAACGTAATACCAAAAAAAACTTTCTGGAAATGGCAGAAAAAATGAAATTAATTGATATTTGGAGATCTAGATTTTTAGGAAAAGAAGACTACACCTTCTATTCAAGTAGACATCAGTCCTGGTCGAGAATCGACAACTATTGGATATCAGCTAACTTAAGCCAACAAGTAGAAGACATAGAGAGTCTATCAAATATGTATGCAGACCACAACCCACACAGGATGACTCTGGGCCAGGCACCAAAAAAGAGGAGTATGGAGACTTAATACCTTTATCTTGAAGAATGAAGAGTATCTGAAGAATTAGAATTGTTTTTTGAAATAAACAAGCCCGGGGACACTGTAATGGACACGGTGTGGGATACAGGAAAGGCCTTTTTTTGACAATTGGCAATTGAGTATGCAGTGCAAAAGAAGAAAGGAATAAAAAGTATCGAAATCTCCTGGCAGCTTTGAAAAAGGAAGAGACTCTAAAGATAAATACAACAATACAACTCAAAAATAAAATCAACATGTTACAACATGCACAAAATTAATCTATTTAGACCAGGAAGAGATGGCGAGGAAAAGACAATATAGAATACTTTTTTTTTTAATGAAAATGTGAATAAGACAGGAAAATAGCTTGAATGTAGGATCAAGAAAAAAAAGAAATAATTCCAGGATCAATTTGCTGCTGGATAAGGAAGGGAAAGAAACTTTTAAACACAAAGAAATTAAAGAAATTATTCCAAAATTTTACAGAAATCTATATACGAAAAAAAAAGAAATATCTCTGCAACAAGAAAAAGAATTGGAAATAATTTCTCCTTGGAATTTTTCTGATCAGTAGATAGAGAATTTAAAAACCTCCATCAGAATAATTGAAATTAGCAAAGCCTGAAATTAAATATTTAGGGGTATACTTCTTAAAAAAAACCCAGTTTGATGAAAGATAATTATCTTCCAGCACTTAAAGAAATACAGAGAAAATTGGAAGACTGGGACAAACTGCAACTCTCCATGATTGGCAGTATTGCAACTATAGAGAAGAGATGAATATACTGTATTACCAAAGCTCCTTTTCTCGTTTCAAAGTCTGCCAGTACTACTGAACTATAAGTTCTTTAGGGATGTAGAGGCTTCGTTCTCAAAATTTATATGGCATGCAGAGAGAGAGAGAGAGAGAGAGAGAGAAAATTAAATTTAAAGTATTACAGGACTTGAAAGAGTAGGAATGGGTTTACTGAATTGCTTACTACACTATAAGGCCTGTTCAGTGAACTTTTAGAATCTCTACCGTACACGAATACATGGAATTTATACTCTTTTCTTAACTGCACGTGTTCTCTTTTAGCTTGAAAGTTGCCTTCTAATGCTGTAAGATATCCCTCAATTCCCTGTTTTTAAATTTTAATATGTCTATTGTACTGGACTGTATATTGTCCTCATTACTGTAAGCTGCCTTGGGTCCTTTTCCAAGGAAAAGGGTGGGATTAAAAATACTAAATAAATAAATAAAATAAAGGAATTGATCATTTTAAGGGATTCAAGGATTTTGAAACTTGGAAGGGCATGATTTAACATTAGGGTGGCATGCTTGTGTATGGTATGGCAAGGTTAAAGCACAATATCACATCTCTGAACATATTGTAAGGAAAGCCTTGCACCAGGTATAGCAAAAAATTCCAGAGGCAAACATATAAAAAAATTCCGATCTGGATAGCACCTTACCCTGTGATTTTGGTAGGCAGTCACTGCCATGAATTGAGTCTCAGTGAAGATGAATGATTTGAAATTCTCTTGGGCATAACGCTCACTGTCTGGGCGTGGATCTACTACCACCACATGGAAGCGGGGTTGGTACCTGTGCATGGAGTTCAGGATGATCTGTTGAATCGGGAAGAAAGATCTTTTAATAAAAACCATATGGACATTGATTCAACTGTTTCCATTTATTCACCCAGCAGCATCAAAACATGTCACACTTTTATTGTTCCATGTTGTTCAACTGCAACTCCCATCAGGCTTAGCTGGCATGAATAATGACTCAAGACGCTCAACAGCCAACTCCCAACTTTGGACAGATACAAATAAGTCCAGTGCTACCTAGTATCTAAACTATCAAATAATATTATCCACACACACACCAATAACTTACATGGCCATTGTCGTCCATCAAGTTGTTGGTGAGCTTAAGCTTGTCAAAGGAGACAATTTGCCTCATCCACTGGCCTCCCTTGGCCGGAGAATCAGGGTGGAAGTGAACACGGCCAGGCGTCGCTGGATCAGCCTTGCCGGCTACCAGCCAAGCAGAGCTATGGAAAGCATATCTGAAGGAAGACATGGGTGCCTCAGGTCAAGATTTGCCCAACGTGACTGATGAAGATGTACTTCCATCCTCCCAAAAATAGCATAATGACAAGGACATACACTTGACTGCCCGTATGAAATGCAAGACAGGGCTTTTGTACCATCAGCATTTGTATAGAAAAAGACATTTCAACAGGTGTTGCTTGCTCTGGTGCAAGCAGATGTTTTCGCATCGGTGAAGTCCTACCCTTCTTTTTGTATGGCCGGCCACTGTGGCCTCAACACATCCATTGCTCAGAGAAACAGAAGCCGCTGCAGCAGCTGCCAGTCACTCCTGATGAAATGCCTCCTTTGGCAATTTCCGAGTGCCTGCAACTTGTATAGAATGCGACAAAATTGCATGCATTTCAAGACTGCCAAAAGATACCTTTAAGCAGAGACAACATCCTGCTGTAGATGACATCATTTCTGTTCGCTTTATTGAGCTACGCAAGATGATTTCAGCCAAAATATCATATTTGTAGACATATATTTGTTATATGTGCCTGTTATGTTCCCTGTTGCTTTGTGAATCCCTACATAGTACAGGAAAAAGAAGCACTGTGCTTAATCCTTTAATGATCTGGCTGCATGATTACACTTCCTCATCCCCTCACGAAAAATCTCTAAATAAGACTTGCTCCCTTTCAAGAAGAATGTTCTAGGAGAGCCTCAGGTGACCGAAGAGGTTCCTGAGGATGAGGGACTTTCATTTTGCACAGCTTTAGCAGGGCCTGCCCCCACCCCCTTTATTACTATTGTTCACCCTCTCAAGCTGAGAATGTAAAACTGATCATGGTCAGAGTTAGGAAAATGGTTTTGTTTGGTTTGGCCTACAGTTCTCAGAATTACTTGTATGGCATGGCTCACTAACAGCAGCAGAACCTATTTGGCATTTGCGGTCGAAAAGCAATCTGACAGTCACCTGGACGCCTACCGATATCTCTTGTCATCCAAAGGCACAAAGTCCATGAGCAGTACATAGTCAGCCAAGGGATCCATGCCTGATATCTTCACTTGGAAGGTCGGGAACATCCTCCTGTCCCAAGGGAGAAAGGAATTTGCAACACAATTCTGCTTTCCCAAGCCCCCCCCCAACCTCCATATTATATTATACAGGGAAGAGACTAATTAGACTAATTACACTGACGTACATACACAGCAGAGACCTGAACAGCCCAAGAAACAGCGAAATATATATTTTTAGCAACTGTACTGAGCTTTTAAAAACAAAAAAACCATTAACCCCTCTTTCCTAGTTATGCTGGCATAAAACAAATGGCATAACTGGCACAATGCCACAAATTAAGAAATCACTATAAACCTGCCTACTGACTTGCATGGCTCTCAGTCTGCAACTGATAATTCCTCTAGTGATTTGGTAACTAGGAGCAATTTGCCCCTAAAAGTTACGTATTTTGCTTAGCTATGCAAGGGGATTCAGGCCAAGGTGTTACTGTTGGGTGAGAAAACTCTGAATGGATTCGGACTGTAACATTTGAAATGGTAAGACTGGCAGACACAATGGCATGTAGTATTCTGATAGCCAGCCTTACTCTATTACCGTTTTCTCGGGCTTCCCTGTTTCCTGAGATCACTGCCTGCATACTGACCTCCTGTCTTTAAATGCATTATTTGCATCCTGATGTCATGTTAATCCCCTCATCTTCGCAAGGGACTGTTACCCTGGAAGAATCCAAGGATTGCTATAGTTCCAGTTTTGCCACTTTCTGCCTTTGAAGCTGTAATTCCCAGTCCTTGTGGCCTACTTTTCTTTTCTTTTCTTTTCAATGGGGTTCGTCACATCACACCTACCGCCCTGCCTTGGTGACAATCATCTCAGTGCCTAGACCATTGAACTCCTCCCAAAGGCTCCTCATCTCCAGCTGCACGGTGACCCCAGACACACACTGGTTTTTCCTGGACAACTGGATGCTGGCTCCTGGCTTCAGTGGCCCCTCAGCTTCATAGGGCTCAAACTCTGGAGTTGTCCCCAGCAGACATGGTGCTCCCACCGGGCTGGGGGAGAAGGGGCAGCCCTCCGATGTCAGTACACTCAGGCTTGCTGTAATGAATGCTAGACAAAGGAGAGAAGGAAATTGACATTGTGAAGCCAGGTTGCCCTAGAGAGCAGCACTCTGATAGCAGCACAGTACAGTATCTGCTTTGCGGATCACCTACTTTTCTATCATTGCGATTCAGATAGTTGAGCCCTAGTACCACATTTTTTTTCCTTGGGCACATGCCTTTGAGTGTCTATCGCAGCCTTATATATTTGCACAATGCTGGTGTGAAAAAGCACTCTAGCACAAATTCACGTTTATCTGAGCATAAACATGCTGATCAAATGTGTGCAGCTCCCCTGCTCGCAGAACAGAACACAGAACATAGCATATTGTAGCCCCTCCTAAAAATACCCCACTATTTCCCTTGTAGTCAGCCGCAGCGCTGCATGTGTAACTTACAGTGCTAAAAGCCCCCATATTGTGGAAGTACCCCAAAAGTCTGTTTGGAAATATTGCAGTGATAGGACTGAGCTCCTGAAGCTCAGCTGGCTGAGGAAACGCAATTCACTCCACCCCACCCTTTTTGAATGAAAAGTTGCAACTTCTCTTGGTGGCCAGGGGATGTCAGGGCATTCTGGAGGTTGTAGTGGGAAATAATAATACAGTATTTCCGAACCCTGGGGAAGGTGACAGCTGTGTTTTACGATCTTCAGAGCAGGGCAGGCAGAAACTGCTGTAACTCCCATCTGCTTTGTTTCACAGTTGTGAGAGTCTCTCATAGACATATAAAGTACTCTGGCTACCCATTCATTCTCCCTGTGTGGTGAAGTACAGTAATACTTTGATTGGCGAGCATAATTTATTCCAGAAATGTGCTTGTAAACCAAAACACTCTTTTATCCAAGCAAATTTCCCCTGAAGAAATAATGGAAACTCAGATTATTTGTTCTGGGATACCATAGACCACAGACTGTATACACAAAATGCCATAACTCACAAAAGAAGTTGGCTAGAAGTCCGTGTCCACACCATCTGGTAGATCTAAAATCTGGTAGATTGAGGAGGTTAATGGTGCAATAAAAGCACAGGCTTCTGGAGGGGGGGTCATCATTTGCTGGTTTAACATTAAATCAAAGGCAAATGCCTTTGTTTTGGCCACTATCTCATGTCCCTTTAAATGCAGATTAAATTTGTTGATAAACCGTGTCCAAAAATGCCGTCCCCATGGCCACTGGGCCTTTTGAAAAAAAGAAAAGAAAACCCCCTTAAGCGAGGTTTCCAACACTTACTGGAGAGGTAGGGATTTTTTTGCCTCACTTAAAAAATCCACCATGTAAAGAGGCAGACGTCGTGGGACCACGTAGATGATCCGTTTTTCTTTCTCCCCCCCCCCCATAGCGCGACCAGCTGTTCCTGGGACTGATTGGCGCTGCTTTTTTTTTTAATTTCCCCCCACCCTCCGAGCACCAGGAAACTGAATGAGGTGCTGTTTTTTTTAACTTCCCCAAGCTCTACCACCAACTAGCTGGTCCTTTTTTAATCCTATCGCCACCTGCTGGCCATGGGGGCTGAACTGCGCTTTTTAAAAAACACCTTTGTACGTGGGAACTGCTATCCCACATCTTCAGTCATGTGACGGGAGGAAGAGGAAAAGCTGGGCCTTCAGAAGATCAGGGTCTTCCCAGATGAGATAGCAACTATCTCATCTGGCACCTGAGGCAGAACATCCAATTCTACCTATTCCTTACTCTCCAACAAAGACTTAAAACATAGTAAGATGTTTACAATGTTAAAAAATGGTGTGCCTTTTCAGGGCACCACTAATGAGTTCCCTGAAGCAGCTGCCTCACTCTTTGTAACAGCAGGGCTGGTTCTGCCTTACTCTAAAGCACTTGTGCTGCTCCCACAAGAAACAAGAGAGCCCTGAAATGGTATCGACCCCTGATACAGGGCTCAGGGCAATCTGTCTCAGTGGTGGAGAACTCACACTCTCTGGATGCTGATATGCAGGAAAACATACTTATGTCGACAATAATAAGGAATAGGTGCAGTGGGACCTATCAAGGGTATATTAAAAACATGGCCTTTATGGAACAAAGAAGCATCACTTGGAATCTATCTTTGTGCTTAAATTTACCCCTTCCAAAATGCAAATAACAGCCACAGAAGGGTTCATTAGGATTAAACTGGGGTGCTTTGAAGTTTTTTTTTAAAACCAGGTCTCTGTCAGTCTTCTCTGTGAAAATTCCTGCTGCTGTCCACATGGAACAAAACTGTCCAAAGGTTATTGAGAACAGGAGAAAGACTCCATAGCTCATGGATTGTCCAAAAAAAGAGGTGCCTCATTTCTAGTTATTCTTCTTTAAATTCTGACTCCTCCTCTCCCCTCCCCCCCCTTGCCACCTCAGACTCTCATCCAAGAAACAGAAGGAAATATTTAACTGTTGTTGATCTCTGCAATTATTACCTGGAACAAAATATCTTGTTAACACTTACCCCTCAGCTCTCTCCTTCATCTGTCCTTCATTACTTCCACCTGTTCCCTTTTAAAAATGGTTTACAAGTGATACAGTCCTGATGTGAAATTGCAAATAATAACCAGCCCTGCACAGTGTTAAAAAAAATCAAAACAAAACATTGCCGGGTGAATGTGAAAAGTCTCTTTTTGGAGCAGCAAAGAGTTTGGAGACGCTGGAAGAAGCAGGAGCTGTTTCTTTGGCAACCTCCTCTGTACAGGCACTCCCGCCCCCTTTCCCAAGGAAAGGCCTTGCCAATATACCCTCCCTACTGCCCATTTGGGTGGAGATGGGCAATCACACAGCAGAAACTGAAGCAAACCAACTGGCGGAATATGCGGAACCTCTGCTGGAGGATCAAAACTCACTAAGTATCTGTGGAAACAGGCCAAGTTTTCCCGGAATTGCTTTTATGTCATGTAGTCACCAGAAAATACGTCAAATTCTACAGTGCCAACCCTGGGATATATTACTGTGTAGCTGAACCCTCATATATTGTTCACAGAAACAAAACGAATAATGACTGTGATAAGGACTTAAACAGAATTATGATACACTGATTTAGGCAGCAAAGCCCGGGTGACTTGTGGGATGCAGTCTGCTCCCCAAGTGACTGGGGTGAAGGGACAACTTCAAGGTCCCTACTCTCCTCCTTTGGATTCATTATGTCTAATTCAGATGTGGACATAGAGTGTCCTTCTAATAGAGGATAGATACCCTCAAAAAGAGGTGTGTTCCCTAGTTGCCCTACTGGTGGAGGACTGTCCACCCTAAAAGAATGCATGAGGCCATCCCAACTCAGTAGCACAAGTCTTGCTCCCTGGTCTGAAGTAAGAACTCCCAAACAGAGTGGCTTAACTGGGCAGTTTTGCTGGAAAGCACTCCAAGCACCTAGTAAAATGGTTGCCAAGGCCCCTCCTGCTGTGGTTCTGTTCCCCAATGGAAGAACCAGAAATGTTTCCCCACCTCATATCCTCCACATGAATAGTTAAAATATTTCTCCTGTCCTCCATGGACCCCCAACCCAAGTGGGTAGGTTCTGGAGTTCTTCTGCAGCACGGCGTATAGTCATCGACTTATTTATTTTCTTCTGTTGGTCTCTGGCTTTTATTAGAAAACATTCCCTACTCCAACTTTGCTAGGATCCCTGTGACTTGATGGCCCATCTCCTCAATAGCCTCATGACTGTAAGCCGCCTTGGGTCCTTTTCCAAGGAGAAAGGTGGGGTAAAAATACTCTAAAATAAAATAAATAAATAGCCACCTCAGCAGCAGATGCGTGAAAGAAATATGTGGGGTTCCAGCATCATGCAATATGTCTGATCTAAGGCTGCATAAAGAAGGCTAACTGAAGGTTTCTCAGTAACTCTTATAGTCATTATACCCATTCCCTGCTCAAGTCTCCCCTAATATTATTCATGGTTCTACATCAGCAGCAGGCAGAAGGATATTGGGATTTACTGGTAAACCTCTGAACAATTTGTGGTAACTCTTGATGGTTTAATCATCATAAAAATAAGAGCACTTTCCTGTCTTATGTTTGGCTGCTGGATGAGGGAGAAATATAAATAGATCCAAATGTGGCAGAAGGATCTGTGTGCAAATTCCAGTTTAGGTCCTGAAAAAGAAAACCAGGCAGGAACCGAAGAGGCACCTTCTTTTTCAGGTTGATACTTGGCTTCTGGAGCCACTATTTGCCCTTGCTCTCACTGCAGCATTCTAGGTAAAACCAAAAGAAAAAGTGTTCTGGTTATATATACCGCCCCACACCACTACAAGTAGTCTCTGGGCGGTTTACAATTTTAATTACAGCATGCAGACAAAAAAGTTGTGCCACCTTAAAGGCTACTTTTGGCAGTAAGCCAAAGACTATGTGCTTGTAAAACTCCCCATATGTTGTCTCTGCAAACAGTTGTCTTATACATGCAGGCGTCTTATAAATGGAAAAATAAGGTGTATTTTAATGTGAGCTTTCATGGACAAGTCCACTTCCTCAGACATAAGAGTGGGACTACTACATGGCAAATATTTATACGTTTATACATGGCCCAAATCAGAGACTGTATTTAGGTACAAGTTGTTGACAAAACATTTTTGTCTTTTCCCCCCTTTACTTTTGTTTTTGCCTGATATGCTAGCACAGACTAACACAGCTACCTCTTCTAAAACTGCCACATTCTAGTGCATAACTAGATCTCTCTCGTTCTAAGTATCCTCAACCTTGCACTGTGTAAAATGTAATTCTAATCTCCTATGAAAAATATGAGGCATGAGACTGCACTCCACAACCCACAAGTCACATACCCATGCTAAGCTCTTTGGGGTTCACCTCCATCTTCCCATTCCAGTTGCCCCAAAGCTCCAATCTTCACATTGGTAAGCAGCCCATAGAATTTTAACCCAGAAAAAGTATAACACCATACACAGTGGTACCTCAACTTACGAATTTAATCTGTTCTGAATGCATGCTCTTAAGTCGAACTACTCTTAAGTTGGGGAACCTATCTAAAAAATTGAAAATGTAAGTTGAGCAGACCATATCTAAAATTTGTAAGGCGGCAGTTAAAATACCAACATATATATATGCCCGAAGAGAAAACTGCCAGGGTCCAGAACCCTAACAGGTGCCTCTCAGTGCTTGACACAGTTACTTTTGTGGATTATCCAGCTGCAAGTCATACTGGCTCAGACATTCTGAAAGTTGTCACCCAAAAAAGTTACTTTTCCAAGCTCTGGTGTATTTCTGGCTCCCACAGTGCCCAGAAAGCTTTACCTGACATTGTACACGGCTGGATGGTGCGGAAATGGTTCTGGGGTGTCGCTCTGTTCGTTTCTCTTCTCAGTCTTGTTGCGTCTCCTCACCAGTGTTGTGCACGGGATCTATGAGATGACTGGAGCGATTTTATTCTCTTTCACAGCAGGGTTGGGGTATGGGAGGTGGTCAGGTATCAGGAGAGATGTTGACTTGCTCCAATGAGAAAGATGTCAGGGAAAAGGGTAAATCAGGAAGCGCCTTGGTTGGGTGATACGGTAAGATCATCATTGCAGGTTGCTGGAGGCAGTTGGGTATACAACATATGCATGCATTGAATCCACAGCAGTGAATGAGTGGGATGAGCAGGTGACTGAGGGCAGCAGCCTTGGGACCACATCCTTGATAGGCAATATTGCTAAAGCCACAGGGCTAAAAGCGATAGTAGGTGCAATAGGTTTAATTTGCTGTTAGTATGTCTAAAGGATCCCTATAGAGACTATGATGCGGGGGGGGGGGGTGATGGACAGGACTATATCTGTAGCATATAGACAAGAGATATCAAGTGTCAACTTTAGAGATTTGGGCAAGTGCAGCTTTTATTAACTAATGTAGTTGATGACATGATGAAATGCCTATGGAAGTTTCCTCCTCTGCATGATTTACTCAGGGTGCCCATCATCTGGGGTATGTAGCTCCTTCCCAAATGGATGGGATGAAGCCCTCCCAGATTACATTGCGAGCCAAACTGGTACAAGATGCTGGAGCCCCTTGCCTTTTCTTGTCCTTCTTTACATCTTATCATCTTAACAGCAGGGCGCTTAAGATCAATCTTTTCTTTAGATACATTTCCAGAATAATCTGTGGAATGGAGACTGTATGGGTGTACATAACAAAAACAGAAGCAAAAAATCAATGTCTCGTGGCATCTTTAAAAGTCACAGATTTGTCGTAGTTAGAGATTTCATGAATTCCACTCCCCTTCTTCAGAACATGTTCATTTTTGCTGTGTCTGGGACATGAACAGACCCAAAGTTCGCTGTAAGTATTCTGGGAAATGCAGTAACTTCAGAGAAATACAATGGGTTGTTTTTTCCCCACTGAAAAGGGAAAGATGTTTGCTTGGTCCATAACATAAGGAGTGAGAAAGTGAACAGTGTTTGTTAGAAATGAGAACTATAATAATCCTTTATATTTGCCCAGAAACATAAATAGAGGTGACTAGCACAATTTTCCATACTTCCTGCCTTGAGACATGGGTGCAAGTCTTCAGCAAGGTAAAAGAGGCACAGAATATGGTCCCCCAGAAATGGAACCCCTGAAAAGGAGAATGTTTGTACTCCCTCCCACCCCCCAAAACAAGTGAATGGGACCAGAGGGCTTTTACAGATTCACCTCTAGATTTTGTCTCTCTCTAAAATTTGGTGCCTTGGAGCAAAGCAACCCTTGCCCCTCACCCTTCCCCCTAGTTCTAGCCCAGATCTAGGCCTCCAGTGCTGCAAGGAGTCTTCCTGATCCTTCCTCTCCCTTCATGCCACCCTGGATGGCTAAATTAGTACTGGATTTACCATGCATTATATTATAGAGAGATATCCGGTTATGATACTGACACAATCGATCAAAGGACCATTTCCATATCTGATGATATATGATCCCACCAAGCTGTTAAAATGTAAGTATAAATAAAGATGCTCTATTCTTGTCTCATTTCATCTCTTGAAATGCCAATGTTAGGTCATGCAATTAAGATTCTACAAGGAACATCACAAATGCATTTTGTCTCCATGCTTTCCCCCTCTCTTTTCTTTCTTTCTTTCTTTCTTTCTTTCTTTCTTTCTTTCTTTCTTTCTTTCTTTCTTTCTTTCTTTCTTTCTTTCTTTCTTTCTTTCTTTCTTTCTTTCTTTCTTTCTTTCATGGATTCTCAAATTTCTGTAGCTGAAGCCAGCTGCGAAATACAGACTGGGAGAAGGGCAGAATTAGAAGCACAACAGTGAGTCTGGAGGCAGAGCTTACACCCACAATGCCTTATGATTCATTCTCTAAGGATAAGGGTTCCCAGGGCATCCTGTTCCTCTTTTGTCTTCTATTATGATGCTTGATTTAAGGCCACCTTCCTCAACACAGGAAACCAGTGAAAATGGCAAAGAGAAACAGCAGGAGAAGCAGTAGTGGGTGAGAAACTCAGTTAGGACTAAGGCAGTTCAAGTTAGTATTAAATGGCATAAAGTTATTACCTTCACATTGAGGTTGCGTTTTGATAAAGAGGGTGTGCTTTTCTGAGTAGAAAACCTCTTGTTAAAAAAAAAACCACACAACACGCCATCCTCCCCATCCTCCAGGGCACGGCCTTCCCTTTCCTGCCATCCATCTTCCTCCTGCTGCTAAATCAGTGACAGTTGTGCTTGTTGTGTTCTCACACCTCTTCATCTTAGGACTCAATACCTGCCTAGGAGAATATTACAACTGCCACTGCTGCTGACAGAAGGAGATAAATGGGCAGCCGAGAAAACCTGCAACGAGATGGGGCAACGGCGGTGGGGGCGGGGGCGGGGAGTAAAATAGACGTGGGAGGGGAGTTGGTGTGATCATCAGAAAGGAGGAAAGTGTAAACTGAAGGGAGCAGCAGCCAAGGGGGGAGGGAATATCTGGAAATCAGTAATGTCGTGAAAAGATGGTCCATGTTGAGAAATTGTGCAGAAAGCTGAAGGAAGGCACACTTCTCAGTACTGCTCAACAAAAGCTCAACATGAGGGAAAAAATGTGGTGTCTTGTGCGCTTCAATATCCTGCAGATGGTCTGATCACGACCACGAAGTCTACGTCTTTGCTCTCTGGACTACCACCATTAGCACTCGTCTGCTGCTCCCAAATACAGTGGAACCTTGACTTACGTCATTAATCCGTTCCGGAGGTCTGGACTTAAGTCAAACATGACTTAAGTCAAACAAACTTTTCCCATAGAAAGTAATGGGAAAGTGGATTAATCCGTTCCAGACTATGAAAAAGACCCCCAAAAACAGCAATTTAACACAAATTTGACTGTCTAACCAGACAGCAATAATCAATGCTGTACTATAAAACAAGACAGCATTGTAGATGAAATAAGTTAACACATTTTAATTAACAAATTTTAATTAACATTAACAATTTTTATTAAGATTAAAAAAATGTATGCCTGCCAGGGAGAGGTGGAAGGTGGTGGCGGGGAGAAGCAGGTCTAGCCCGGAGCAGAGCCAGGCGCTCGCTCGGGCGGAGCTCGGCCTGGTCGGAGGAGGAGGAGGAAGGCCGGCCCGCTCAGGTGTTCACTGCACTCCAGCAGCAGCGGCGGCTCCCGGTGAGGCCAACCTCGAGTTCCTTGGCCTTGCCGAAGCCGCTGCAGGATGAGAGGAAGAAGGGCTGGGACCTTGGCAGGCAGAAAGTTTGGGGTGAAGCCCCAGGGCCAGGCCAAGTGTGAAGCAATCAAGGAGCCCCTGGTGCCGCCCCCCTGTGTATGTGTGTGTGTGTGTCCCCTCCCCACAGTTGCTCAGGGAGGGAGAGAGAGAGAGAGAGAGAGAGAGAGTCTGTGTGTGTGTGAGAGAGAGTGTCTGTGTGTGTGTGTGTGTGTGTGTGTGTGTGTGTGTGAGAGAGAGAGAGAGAGAGAGAGAGAGTGAGTGAGTGAGTGAGTGTGTGTGTGAGAGAGAGAGTGTGTGTGCGTGCGTGTCTGTGAGAGAGAGAGAGAGGGAGAGGTAGAGGGAGGGAGAGAGAGAGACAGACAGACAGATAGAGAGAAAGAGAGAGACCCTGCTGCCCACCAAGGGAGTCTGGGTGGCCCACGAGGCCCTCCCAGATTCCCCCCCACCTCACCCCACCCCCACAGCTGAGGCTGGTTGGCTTCTCTTTGCCTCCCTCCGTGCCCCCTCCCACCCCGTTCTCCTGGGGCCTCTTCCCAGGCTTCCTCCCCCTCCCCCGGTAGTTTCGCAGTGGAGGAGGCAAGGGGCCGGGGCGGCCGGAGAAACCGGCGGCGGAGGGGCCCCTTCGTTTGCGCTGGCGGCCCACGGAACCTTTCGGCCGCCGCCGCCGCCGCTGCCTTGTCCTCGCCCCCGCCGCCGTCTTCCTCATCGTCGTCCTCTTCGGCGACTCTGGCGGCCTCCGCTGCCGCATTGGGGACCTGGAGCCTGGGTTGGAAAACCCTCCTGCGGCAACGCCGAGGACCAGCTCCGGGTGCTCGGAGCTGGACTCGCTGAAGCATTCGCCGGCGCTGGCGCCGCCACCACCACCACCAGAGGAGAGGAAGAAAGCAGGAGCTCTTGGCCCTTCTTCCTCTTGGCGGCGGCGGCTTCCGGCGAGGCCAGCCCCTCCCGAGGCCAGCCCCGAGCTCCCTCCAAAGGCAGGAGCAGTTTGGAGGCGGCAGCCGGGACGCTGGGTCCTGGCTGCCACCCAATGTGGGGACCTTGCGCCGGGGCTCCGAGACGTAACTCGGAGCCCCGCGACGCAAGTCAAACACGTCCCTAGTGGACGTAAGTCAAATATGACGCAAGTCAAGCAGGACGTAAGTCAAGGTACCACTGTAGTGGCTGCTACCTTTGACCCATTAATCTACAACCTGCCTCTGTTTATCCATGTGTTATTTATATCATCTTAACTGCAACAAGGCAGAAATCTAATGTATATGTACTATTGCAGGTTTGCCCAAACAGAACCACAAGGTTTGAGCCCTGAAATATCTGAAATGAAGAACTTTGGAGGTGCAAACCTGAGGGTTTGGAAGAGTTAGTGATTATAGATTTCCAGCCTCATCAGCCTATCTGCTTTTTGCCTCCATTGGTATATGAGGAAGTGAAACATATACAGCAGGAACTCCCCTTGCTGATAGGGTCATCTCCTCGAAGGGGAACCAAACCCAGTAGCATTAATCACAGCTTCCTCTTAACTCTAACCATTTTTGCCTCTTTTAAGAGCATATAGTAGTACTTTGGCCTAGTTACAGTGTGCTTCATAGTTCACTGAGAAAATGCAACAAGAAAATCATTCACTGAGTTCTAACCACAGGAAGCAAAGGTTAAATATCTGCGGTTTGTGCCTTCACTGAGCTGAGCTGGCAGACACTATCCTAATCTAGTACCGTTTGGGCTCCTTTAAAAAGCAGCTGGAGATTCTGACTGGTGAGTTTCTTACTTTCCCTGCCCTGTCACTGCCACTGGCAACCAAAGAGGCCCTGCTCCTAGAATGTGTTCTAAGTGAAAGGACTGTTGAAAGTTGGTTGAAGTAGTTCTATGCTTTGGAATTCAGAGCAAAAACTAATATTCCCTGTGAGTTTTGTAGCACTAGTTGCCCCTCCAGAGGTTATTCTGGTCATAATACGGCAGTAACAATAGGAGCAACAAGCCGGCTGTGGGATTATGGGGACTGTGATTCAAAATGCGATTTCTATGCTCTACTGCATGGCCAAGGAAGCCTAGAATTTTTCTCTTTTCTTGCTCTGACATTTCTACTCTGATTCCTTTGGCTCATCTTACGGCCCAAGAGGGACCAAAACGATCCATGACCTAATCTGCCTCACTCCTGCGATCTGCAAATATGCGGTTTAGGAAGGATGCCTCGAAGCAGAACGACCACCCTGGCTGGTCAGGTCACAGTCTGTGGCTGCCCTAAGCACACCTCATTTCGGAAGCTAAGCAGGGTTGGCTCTGGTTAGTACTTGGATGGGAGACCACCAGTGAATACCAGGTGCTGTAGGCTGGCCTGGAGAAGGAAATGGCAAGCCACTCTAGTATTCCTGCCAAGAAAACTCCATGGACATGGGGTCACAAAGAGTCGGTCACGACTGTAACGACACAGACACAGACACAGACACACACCTGAGATCTTGTGCTCTGAATTCTGGCGCCCCCTGTGGGGACAACCTTGGAAACTCTGCACATGCATTTAAAGGCTAAACCACAAACTACTTTCTTCACCTAGAAATAGGCACCATTTCCTCGGGGACTAGACATACAGTATTTTTCCAAGACTATATTTTTTTTTATCTCTAGTGGTTAGACTAAAATTTGAGGGTCATTTTATACACAGAAGTAAGCCAAGGAGAGAACTGCATGACTGCAAAAGTATAATTTTGGGGTTGGAAAAGTGAGGGTCGTCTTATACATGGGGGTGCCTTATAGGTGGAGAAAATATGGTATTTCAAGCACTATTGGCTATCTTTTCCCCTCAGGAGCTTTGCATTAATGTCTGTAGAACTGAAAAGCAGTTTTGCAGGTAGCTAGCATGATGGGAAAAGAGCCAGAAAAAAGGCCTGTCCATCCCCTTCCTTCCCTTTCTTTGCCCCTTTGGAACCATCCTCCTTCAAGTTACCTTTGACCTTGCAATGGCAGGGGGGAGGGGAACCTTTCCATTATAGAAGGCATTAAGCAAGTCCCTTTTCTTTTTCACTCTGTTCCTCTTCTCCAAAGATTAGGGACACTGCTGTTATCCATCATATCCTGAGCTGATGCTCCTGTACCTGACAATAAGTGCTACATACTGTATTTTCCCTTTCACCTCCGGAAGAGGTTTTGTTCTGTCTAAGCGTGGAGCTTTGGAGTGCGTGATATTGTTATCAGGTCCATGGTCATTTCTATTTTTGAGACTTCTTTGTTCTGAATTCTGATTAGTTTCTTCTCTGTGAGTGTCAACAGAATCAAGAGCACCAGCAGAAGGAGTGGGTATACTACAGGCATCAAGAAAACAGGTGAGGCAGCTTGTTTGGCCTTACAGATAAAGTCCACCTGAGACCTGAAATTTGTAAGGTCCCACAGCCTCCTTTGTTGTTAACTAGGAAACTCCATGAAAGAAGCAAAGGATCTTTCATAGCCAGTTACATGACATATAGTTCTACATCTGAGAGATGGCCATAAAAGTCACAGTTCTACTCTAGGCAGTGGCATAGCTGGGGGGGGGGCAAGCGGGACATCTGTCCCTGGATGCAGCATTTGGGGGCACCAAATTGGGTGCCAAATGGCTCCCTGCCCAGGAGCTGTGAAAAGGCACATTGTGGGCAACCTGCCAGGGCTGGTGCAGAGGGCTCCCCAGCCACTGCCACCACCTTCTCTGCATTACCTTAGCCTCTCCCCAACACCCATGGCTGACCAAGTCCACCCTCACTCCACTCACTTGTTGCCTGGTGGAACCAGGCAGGCGCCTCCTCCATCCTGAAGGTCCTGGGGGGGGGGGGGGACTGACTTTGGCCCCGGGTGCAGAAAGCCCTAGCTATGCCTCTGACTCTAGGAAGCTTAAAATCCTTACATAAATGTCCAGTTCCCAAGAGGTCTCCTCTCAAGACTGGATTCAGGCAGGCACACAGACTCATAAGGGAATAATTGTCTTATTGTGAGGAAATTCATTAATTCTTTGTCTGCTTCGCACCAAAGGCAACGGTGATATGTTGATTCCTTTGGCAGGAAATCCACTGCACAGTAAAAAATGAGCACGGCCATGTTAAAAGGGTAGAGGCAGCAAGTCTTGAGAGGTGGTGGTAATGGTGGAGAGGACTACTTAGTTGTTGACAGAGAACTGATAATTCTGCATCAGACTTCCCAAGTGAACCCAGAAACTCAAAAAAGGATTATAAGAAATTTTCAAATCCTACAAATTCTCCAAAATTATGGTTCTTTAAATACCCAGGCTTTTTTTAAACTGAAAGATCCTCCTGATTTAAAGTTTGTGGGTATTAACATGTCCATAACTGTAATTATCACTAAAATTCCATTATGTTTTAATAGGAACTACCACTGCAGGGACAGAAATTTTGTTCTCATTTAAAGTGTTCTGCTTATATACCGCCCCATACCACTTCAAGTAGTCTCTGGGCACTTCACAATTTTAATTACAGTATGCAGGCTACACATGAAAGTTCAGTTCTTTCATTTAGATGTAGAAAATTGTTTTCAGAAAAAATGGATAAGTGATTGACAATGTACTAAACAGTTGTACTAAGCCTTTAAAAATGAAACCTTTCATAAATGCCATTTCTTGAACAAGAATTAACTGACCAGTAAAACTGCACTAGCTGGATCTCACCTTACTTTTAAAGACTATGTTCTGTTCAAATTATTAACAGCACTGTTATTAAAACAATGATGGCCCTTTTTTTGCAAATGTAGCTATACTAAAACTCTTATTATTCCACACAGCTGGATTTTTTTATTTAATTTATATATATATAAGAACAGAAAAAACAGCAAAATAACATAAGGAAGAAAAAATAACACACACGCAGCTGGATTTTTGATATTTTTATTTTATTTACATACCTTCTGTTGGACTCCTATCACTATACCTATACTGTATTACCTTTTCTTTGCACATTTCTTTTGTTATAACATATAATATATATATGTGCCATTTTATGAAGACCCTTTCCAGGGCTTTCTAGGTGCAGCTTTGTTAATCTCCCCTCCCCTCAATATTTTTCTTGAAAAATATTGTTGTCTATGCTTTAACATAGTAATGCAAAATGAATGCCATCTGGTGGGCTCTAGGTGTCAGTACTTGATGTTCATGGACAAAAATGCAAGCGTTAAAAGGATTCCCTCAAGGAAGGGGAAACATCCACCTCTTTTTATGAAGGATTTGTAGGCAAATGGTGGAATTTTCTCAAAGTCTGTTCACCCTTAACCCTAAGGGACTGCATTAAGAAGCGGCCCCATCAAAACCATAAATAATTTCTCTTTGTCTTCTTTACCCCTGCACCGGGAAAACTGGTGCCCACCTGTCGCTGTGTCCAGCCCTTCCATTGCGTTACCAGTGCCCTCTTCTGAAACATCAAAAGGTGTTTAATTCCAAAGGATGGAGAGTTCAAACTATTATTAAGGTCCATAAGCATTATGCTGCTTATGTCTCTGCCCAGCAATCCATTAATTGTTATGATTGTACCAAAAAAAAAAACATAAATCCCAGAGTGGCTCTTGAGCCAGATGGTTTTGCGGTATAGAATTTGAATAAACAATAAATAAATAAATTATAAAAGCAACAAGTGCTGAAAGCTCAACTTCCAAATGTCTCAACTTCCAGATAAACTCACGTGGATGACTGAGAATCTTCACAGACAGAGTGCTGAAAGCATGCATTGTGTTTTTTTCCTTTTAAAAATATTTCTCTCATAGATGGATACGAGCCTGTGTTGCTACTACCATCACCAGCACCACATACCATTTGGTTGACTTGGTTCATACTCATATTTTAATGCAAAAGGGTGATATTTTCTCATAACTATTGATAACGTATGGCATGTTACTTGTTTATAACCACACTGAATGTAGATTCAGATGACAATGTGGTACTGTCAGCCGGAAAGACATCTTCTCCTCCCATTCAGGACTATGAGGGTTATTTTGCTTACAACACGTCAACCAAATAGGGGAAAACGTTGAACAAGGCGTCGAGTCATGATTAGAGAAACTGAAGCAGGGGAAGAGTTAAATATGATCAGGCTGTACAGAATAGACTGAGGATGTCCCGCTCCTTTAAAGCAGGGATGAGGAACACAGGACTATCCAGATGCTGTTGAATTTCAAGCTCTCTATTCTCTGCTGCACTGATGGGTGAGTGGGATCTAAGAACACAGCCAGATGTCTCCCAACCCTTCACTGAAGAGTCAGCCAAAATAGGTGCTGATGAGGAGCCAGGGAGTGAAGCAAGTAGGGTTGGCTCAATGAGTGACAGATGATGGCATTTTCCCCATTGTTTCCAAGGAAAGGATGAGAAGTCCCACCTGGCCTTCTTTGTTCTTTCAGGGGTTGACATCACCATAGTCATGTCCCACCTCCAGCGCCTCCCCTCCTTGACGCACGTGGCAGTCTGTGGAGGGACCCACGGGAACGAGATGTCAGGGGTCTATCTGGCCAAGCACTGGCTGAGCAACCCTTCCGAGTTACACCGCAGCACTTTCCGGGCCACTCCTTTCTTGGGCAACCCACGTGCCATTCAGAAGTGTGTGCGTTACGTTGGGAGGGATCTTAATCGCACGTTCATTGCGGACATTCTCAAGTGAGTACAAGGCTTACCAGGTGTTCTGCAGATATTTCTTACGGAGGCAACCACTATGATTCAGTAGTGGTGTACTAGGAAGCTATTGGCAGGATAGCTCCATGGTTTAGGCATCTGGCCACAGAACCAGAGGTTGGGAGTTTGATTCCCCCACTGTGCCTCCTGGGAAAAGAGCCAGCCTGTGTGGCCTTGGGCAGGCTGCACAATTCCTAGGATGCCCTCAGAAGAGAATGGTGAACCACCTCTGAGTATTCTGTACCTGGAGAACCATGAAAAGGGTCAACGTAAGTCCCTACAACACTGACTTGATGGCACATGAGTATTATTATATCAGGAAGAGGGCACAGCCTGGAAAAGTTCACTGAGATGGCGGCGGGGGGGGGGCACAACTCTCATCATCCCCACCCAGTATGGGATGCGGCCATGTGGCCATCCTGGGTGAGGGATTCTGAGATAGATTAATTTTTTTTCTAAAAAGTAACTTTTCTGGGAGACAGTCACCTGCTTTAGCTTGCATTTCTGCACATTAGGCTTGTAGATGCTCAGGAAATCTAAGCCCCTTCTTAAGGCCTCCAGCCTCAGAGTAGCCTCCATGGTAGACTGTGATCTCAATTGCTCCTATGATGGATGAAAACCCTTTTCAGGCCCAGGAATCTGTCCAGATTGCCTTCTCTTTGAGTGTTTATCTTTCAGCTCCAAGGACCCAGACACAGACTCTTATGAGGTCCAACGTGCCCAGGAGATTAACCAGACCTTTGGGCCCAAAGGTTCATCTCAAGCCTATGATTTCATGTTTGACCTACACAATACTACAGCCAACATGGGTTGCTGCCTCATTGTGGCTTCTGAGCATTGTCTATTTAGTTTGCATATGTGCAACTATATCCAGGTGAGGCCATGCTTTAAGGTTTTTTTTTTTTTTGTGTGGAAATCTTTCTCCATCATTCTCAGTTCAGGAGGGCTGAGACTCTCCCCAGCCCTCTGCAATCTCCCTTCTTCTTGACCTCACAGAAACAGGCTAAGTCGAGACACTGTTCCATTTTATTCAGTAGGAAGAATCCAGAAGAAGAGACATACTCTGTCTGTTCAGTGGGCAAAAATGGACTAGGTAAGGTGTATTCCTGCACTTTCCTGATGGGGAAGAACGACCCGGTGCTGTTCATTCTGGCTGATGTTGTGCAGCCCTTTTATGGTTGCTGCTGTACATCAGTTCCAATGTAACAACAAAAACAACAGTGAAGCCTAATTTTTCTAAAATAAATCTAATGACTGGCTGTCATCAGTTTTAGGCTACTTATTCCCAAAATGGAGGGAAGGGTAGAATCGTCTTACCATAGCCAAATGGTGTAGCCTGTTTGTGCCGGACAATGTCCATATACCTTGTGCACTCCACCCTGCATCATTCTTCAGGATTTGATCCCACTCTTCACCACTTGGTTTCTCTTTTTTGTTCTCCTTTTGGTCTCATTCAGCTATGAATTGTACTCAGGGCATTGCCACTTCCAAGTAATTAATAATATACCAACCACAATTAATAATGGCTTAGCACTTATTAGTGTATTAAATAATTTCCCAAATACATATTAACTGTAACTTTTGATTGTAGTACTGTTATCTCTGACCAACTGACTACATTACAAGTCTATTATTTTGTACTTGCTGTTATTCTATGCTTAACCTTACAGCCACTCCTTATGCTTAGCCTTTATGCTTCCTGACAAATGGTATACATCACATACCACATGATTCTGCAAGATAATTTCAGTAATGGTATAATCAACATAATCAACATAACCATAACTGTGTCATCCTTTTCATAGCAATCGAGGTGGGTCCCCAGCCCCAAGGAGTGGCACGTGCTGATCGGCTTGCTCAGATGAGATCCATCGTTACCTATGCTCTGGACTTTATAGAGTTGTTCAACAAAGGTGACTTAACCCATCATGCCTCATGTTGTATTGATTCTTGGGATGGGAGGTTGGGCTAAATGAATGGAAACCGTAAACTGACTAGTGGTTCAAACACTTATTTTTTTTTAATACTTTTTATGGGAAAACCTTGGCAGTCTTTATTGTTCTGATATGTACAGGCCGGAATACTAATGTGTATTTACACTGGTGTAATACCATTACTATAACGTTCAATAGCAAATTATCATAAGAAGTCAGCATGGTCATTTAATATCACACATTATGTCACAGGTCTACCCTGCCTTAACTTGTGGCAATTTGCTGCAGAACTTTACACCAATAGAGTTATGCCAGTGAGTGTGTTCAACAGGATTCTGGCCACAGAAAGAGCCAGCTGGATAGCCAGATTGACTGACAGTAACTGAGACCAATTGGTTGGTCAGCAGTGATTCCATGGATAAGTTTTGTTTCCACATATATACCTCCTACCTGTTTAGTCATGTGATTTATGCAGTTGTACCTTAAAGCACACACTGAGGCTGACATCAATTATCAACCTTAATGTGAAGCCTTGGCAAATACTCAGATACAACATGTGATTTTAAATTGTGGTTGTAAACAGGAGGTGGTGGGGAAGCCATGCTTTCCCTATTGCCTTCCTCAGTATGGATGCCAAGAATGAATGAGGATGCTACTCTGTTCTCTACTCTGATTGCCTTTCCCTCTCTTTTTAATTAGGCACCTTGTTCCCAGCCTTTGATATTGAAGCATACAAAGTCACTGGAGTTGTGGACTTCCCCCGCTATCCAAATGGTGAAATTTCTGCTGTGATTCATTCAGATCTGCAAGTGAGTATGAAGAAGAGGAGTGGCAGAAGAAAAGCAGAGGAGGGGAAAATTGGGTTCTTGTGCTATGGGGAAATCCTTGCAGTGTAGTGTGCATCTTGGCAGCCAGTGTGGAATGCAATAGAGGTCAGGGCCTTTTTACACGACCCCTAAGATCCGCTGGCCCCTTAAATTCGGACCAGAGATCTTAGGGGTTTGTCGCTCTTCGTGCATCTCCACCCCTCCGTACTTCCTGGCTGCTGGCTGCGTGAGGGGAGGGAGGAAAAAAAGGGACAGAAGAACAAAGCCTTACCTCCCGGTGTTGGTGGACGCTGCCGGGGGAGCCCCGGTCACTTCCTGGTTCCTCTTAAAGGGGCGGGAGGCAAAAAACAAAAACAAAAAGAAGCGAGGGGAGCCCAGCACATCCGCATCAAATATTTTTCACCTCCCAAGAGCAGGTACAAGAAAAGTGCGGTGGGTCACTCTTAGGTGGGTGGGGTCGCACTTAATTGTCTGCAAACTCCGGAGCTGGTGGAGAAACATTTTTAAGCTCCGGAGCTTGCAGCCATTTGCAGCGGAGCTTAGGGGTCGTGTATAAAGAGAGAAAACCTGGATCTCCAAAAAAATTATCTTCATTGAAGGACATGACCTCTCCTCTTCTTGCAGCCTTTCCAAACCATGCACCCCCACCAATGTCATGGGGTCACAACATCCTCTGTCAGCATCAATATCTGGGAGACTCAAGCTTAGGAAGTCTGCCTGTATCATCCCAAATGATGGTGACTGTACAGTTAATTCTTGTTGCATCCGTCCTGGTTGCTTTGTTGGTTCTTACATTCCACAGTAGGATGTTTTACAGAAGGCACTGGAACTGTTGTTGTGAGTGATGCTTCTGGCTTCTTTGCTCTTCATCTTTAACAAGACTGTTCATCTCCTTAGGATCAAGATTTCCAACCCTTAAAGCCTGGGGACCCCATTTTCCAGACATTCAGTGGGGAGGATATTCTATATGATGGAGAAGACACCACCTACCCTGTCTTCATCAATGAAGCAGCCTACTATGAGAAAAAAACAGCCTTTCTGAAGACCGAGAAACGCACAGTCTCACTACCTATGCTGCAGAAGAAGTTTTAAATAAGTTGTGGTTTATTGTGAGGAGCCAAACAAGGCATAACAAGGAGATAACTGAAATCTTTATATTTTATATAGCCTAAAGAGCCATTGTTCTGTGACTTATCCCAGGATACTATACAATAAATCAGCCAACCAATCAAATGTATCATACTTTTATTGTTGGATACAAGCTTTCCCCCATTTTTATGATATATGAAACTTCTTTCTCTAAAACATTGTCAGTCCATAGAGCCTTCATACCAACAGATGACAATGGGCTGGTCCTTAGCATGTTTTCTTTTTTTCTTGGCTCTTGGGTAAAACTGAAATCTTTGGATAGACCAGTGTGTTCTGGTAACATAAATGCTGAATGTACAGACCTAGATCTAAACCCTTCAATCCCCTCATGGTCTGTCCAAGCCATTTTACCTCAAGGTCAGGTTTCCCTCCAAACATTGCTCCACTGTAGTGACATAACTGTTGGGAATGATCAGTTAAAAAAAGAGAATAGGAAAAAAGGTAAGTGTATGTGTGTGTGTGTGTGTGTGTGTGTGTGTGTGTGTGTGTGTGTGTGAGAGAGAGAGAGAGAGAGAGAGAGAGAGAGAGAGAGAGAATGTGAGGAATCTTTTGATTCTAGAAGTCATAGGGTCTTACCAAAACTCCATGCTTCTTCAGGGCTCATCTACTTATAATTCTTGGAGAGTCATTGACTATCTGCACTGAATTTTTGTGCAGAAGATACTGGAACTGGACTTCCCTAGAACCAGAACTTAGGATTCTGTTGAGAATTTGAAAGCTTTAGGGCAGCAAGCTTTCAGGAGCTCTGCATGCTCTAGAGTTTTTCAGTTTTATTTGCTGACCTGTGCCTCTGTTGATTGAGTAGGGAGAATGCAAATATACCGTGGTATTCTAGCACTGTATGTCAGCTGTGTTGTTCCTGACATCTACCATGACTACGGTAATCCCTTAGTGGCAATTAGATAAGATTGCAGCAGTCCGCTCTACTGTCCCTGAGGCCGCTACTCTAAAAAGCGTTTGGAGCAGAAAACAGCAGTAAGAGTGTTAATAGACATGCAGCTGTAGAATCATGTTACATCTATTCTGCAATGCTTCAACTAGCTGCCACTCAGTTCAAAGCAAATTGCAAGTATTGGTCACGAGTCCTTTAAAGCCCTACATGACTCAGCTCTAGTATAGAAAAGGGACCACAATCTCCCATATCAACCTGTCCACTTGTTAAAATCAAATGGAAGACCCTACCCCCAGTGTGTTCCATCTGTGGTGGAAGTCCAGTGGTGGGACAAGGGCCGGAGTTTTCTCTGTGGCCCCACCATAAAAGCCAGATGATGTCTTCCCTGGCTGCCCGATCACCTCATGTCTGCTTGTGACAGAATTTTTATTTCGTGGACTTCTAATTTGCCAAGTCGATGTAATTTTACCAGAAACTCCCATTTCTAAATCTCTTGTATTCCTAATAGTTACTGTATTTTACTATTTTGATGTATTATTTTGCAGCACAGGACCCTGCTGACCTTTAAAATTGGAGAGGAAAATATTTGAACTAGGGCTTGAAACTACTGGATGACACAACTGTGAAGGATTTCAGCCTTCAGCACTGTGAACCCTTGAGGAACAATTCGTATTTTGTGGGACTACTTTGCAATGGCCTCCGTCCAGAAAAATTCTCCTTGGAAATGGGCTTGTTCTGCCTATTCAGCAAAAGCTGATTGTTGAATTTAGTACAGACACAGCGTTAGGGTCCCTAGAACTGTAAGCCAGTAGATAGGATGGGTCATAAGGCTCTTTTCCATTTGAAAGCCTTGAAAAAGAGACCTTTCATGAATTCCCAATTTTGCTCTGCAGAGAACTCACAATCATTGAAAAGTTAAATATTGATTGTTGCACTGAATACTCGAATGCCTTCAGTAAAAATTCTGGACTCAGGGGAGAAGCTGAGGCCCACACAGAAAAGCTTGCACATAGAAAAATCACCCAATCTTGTTTGTTTCATGACTAGGATGTCAGTGTGCCTTTCTGTGCCTGAGGTAAAATTTTCAGGCCCAGCCACATTCGGATGGGCTGCTGGGTACTTCTTGTTTTTAAGGACAGGAGACACCCGAATAACTTTTTTAGGCCTGGCTTGGCCAATCTACCTCAAGGCAAGCCAGTTCCCCTTGGACATAAGTATACATTTGCCCCTTGAGAGACTTTACATCCCGTGGAGGAGGTAACAGGTGAGTGTTTACATGGGGTCCAGGAAAGCCTATGGAAGGTCCAGGGTTGGGAGAAGGGAATACCCCCTTCTATGGGTTGGTTCCCCCATTCTCTTCTGGAGGTGAAGAATCATGCAAGGGCAGCCAGTTCCCCATCTGGTTCTCAGAAAACAACAATAGCGATGGAAGTGATGAGACAGCCTCTTCCTGTCTAGACGGTTACCTTACAGACAACATCATCACAAATTCTAGGTGTGGGAGAGAGAAGAAAGGAAGAATTAGTTCCCAAGATGAGTTTCCAAGGATGCATCCCATTCATCTATCTCTGTCTTCTTTGACTCTTCGCACCAACAGAAATTGACAATCCTGATGGAGTATAGCTCAGAGCACCCTAGGACAGGCATGTCCAAACTTCGGCCCTCCAGATGTTTTGGACCACAACTTCTACAGTCCTTCGCCATTGGCAGTCTAAGCTTAGAATTCTGGGAGTTGTGGTCCAAAACATCAGGAGGGCCAAAGTATGGACATGCCTGCCCTAGGACTACCAGATCCCCAGGCAAGGACCTTGGCCTTCCAGACAATTTAGCCCCTTCACCAGCACCTCAGTCCCCACTTGTCCAGGTTCTGATCTTGCCAGTGGGTGGAGAGGGGGAGGAGATATTTCTTTATTTTGTGTCTTAATGTGATTTTACCCAGGTTGTACCTTCTCTATGAATATGCAAAGTTTTTTGCAATTATCCTTTGGGCTTTGGCTTAAGAAATATGTATAAATATGCACATGTGGACACATATATGCTTGCAAAAATGCATACAGTATATATATGGGGAGGCCACATATAAAGTAGACATGAACATTTTCATGTAGGTTCTTTTAAAAAAAAACATTTGCCCTGTTCTCTGGGAGAATACAAGGCAGGTGCATGTATTGTAGGCACATGAAGGGAGACATAGAGGGGCCTCTGTTGCTAGATGGTGCAGTATAGAAATCTTAATAATAATAATAATAATAATAATAATAATAATAATAATAATAATAATAATAATAATAATAATAATAATAATAATAATAATAATAATAATAATAATAATAATAGAGAACAACATCACCTTTCCGTATGAATATGGAGAAGGTGGGAGAAGTTCTGGCCTGTGTTTAGGCTTTGCTGGACGGGGACAGCTCTCTGCATCAGTAGCTATGGGTTGTAGTGGACAGTAAGGAAAACCTGCGTCCTCCATTTTTTATAAGTGATGGAGACATGCTACATAATCAGCCAAATTCCTACTGGCCCTGAGGCCATAACCCTGCAGCCACCTATAGGCACAAGATTTAAGAGAGGAAGGTTAACAGTGAATGCCCTCAGTTCTCTCACCATCAAAGTCGACACTCCCGTCCCCATTGAGATCAACATCCTTCAGGATCTCATCCACCTCCTGGGCATTGAGTTGCTCACCCAGCAGAGCTGTCACAGCCTGTCGCAGCTCTGACACACTGATCATTCCATCTCCATCTGTATCAAACTTGAGGGGGGAAAGGAGCGTATGAGGGACAGTCGGTGTAGGGTTTTACCTCTGATGTCTTGACATTCTTTGGAAAATCCCATTTCCTCTCCCCATTTCCAGATTCTTGCAGGTCTTCCCATGCTACCCACACAGATAAATCCTGCTCACCGCATTCCATTTCTACTTCTTAGTTGAAATATTTAACATTGGCTTTTATTGCCCTCACAGAGGCCTGTAGTACGCTAGGCCTCCAGCCATTCCTTTCACTTGGATGTCAGAACTTGGAGGTGTGTGTGTGTGTGTGTGTGTGTGTGTGTGTGTGTGTGTGTGTGTGTGTGTGTGAGAGAGAGAGAGAGAGAGAGAGAGAGAGAGAGAGAGAGAGAGAGAGAGAGAGATTCATCTTGGCCTCAGCTATCCCTGCTGTTCTTGACTGTGGTAAATGATGCTATCCTGTTGACAATGCAGAAGTTAAGATTCAATTAACAATCCCGTCAGCTTCAGTGTATGGAATGGTGGGAACTGTCATCTTCCCATTTCCCTCAGACAAAAAAAAAATGTTTTGGGCTAGTCCTGAAGCAAAGGGAGCCCATATCTCACTTTCATGTGACAGGATTACTGCAAATTATCTGCAGTCCTATGAAGCTGAAATGTAGCCATTTCCCTTTAGGAAAAAAGGTAGTTCCTAATTTCATAACACAAAAGCTCAGTGGCAGAAGCTTCTAATTTAGGAAGATCCTAAATGGCACAGAGGAACATCACACAAGACAAACACTATGGCAAAATGTGTGCTTCTGAGTATAGTTCCCTCCACTACCATTTTACTAACTGTAAATGGCAGAACAAGAGCATAAATATCACATAGATCAGTGTTGGCGAACCTATGACACGGGTGCCAAAGGTGGCATTCAGAGCCCTTTCTGTGGGCACCTGACATCGCCCCTTCACAATCACCTTTATTCAGGTTAAATTGCTGTATTGGTTCTTTGTGAAAAATTAGTGGGCTTTGAATCGCAGTTTGGACATTCAGCCTCTAAAAGGTTCGCCATCACTTAACTAGACCAAACATAAATTGCTGTTTAAGTAGCTGGAAACCAATGGACGTATTTGTTAATACTATTTATAAGTTTACATACTCTAACCACAGCAAGAAATGTGAGAAAGATGGTCACCCATTTTGTCAATCATAGTTGTAAATGTAGGCAACATTGTGATGCACACATTTTATAGACCAGAATGTGACTGACATGGAGGTACACAGTAGACAAAGTAAGGTTGTGTCTTCAAAATGTGGTTAGGGAGAATGACACTAGTCCTCATGCCAGAGTCATTTTGTCTCCTGTGGGAAGGGAAAGGCATGTCTGTTTATTTCAAAGTAACCAACAAAGGCCAGAGGATGGGATGAAAATAGAAGACACATCTCCCGCCATCTTTTCTTTGACAGTATGGGCCTAATAGACAAAACCCCACCTCACAGTCTCCTTCCCAGACAGGATTTTTTTGCAAAGCCTGTTTTGTTTAGGCTGACCTACAGAGAAATCCTTGCCTTTTCCACCAATAGTTGGAGCACAACATATCTGTTATGCAACATAACACTCTTCTGGTGGTGAAAGCCAAGGGCAAGCCTGAACTGCCTGGCTCTTTTCCAGCTCTGCTGTGTTCATTATCAAGCTGCCAATCACAGTTGGAACCCAAATTCAATTCTTCTCTGCGTCTTACAATTCATCTTAATAGCAGAGGTGATGGAAATATAATGCACACGGATAAAGAGCATACTGTGTAAAACAGATTTTAAGAAATATTGCCATTCCCTGATTCCCACCTTTCCATTTTTATTCCACCATACCTCACGGAAGGCGATTTTCAGCTCTCTCACACCCACCATGTGAGCCGTCTCTTCCCGTAGCTTTGGAGCCATCATCTCTACAAAGTCCTCAAAGTCTACACGGCCTCCCACTATGAGAACAAGAAGAAGTGAGGGTTACTTTCCTGAAGCATAAGAAGGGAAACAGGTTCAGAAACACCTTTGGGTGAGAAGAGGAATGTTATTATTATTACTATTATTCAAAAATACAAGGCATAGTCAATCAATGTTCATAAAACAATTGACTGGTTGTTCATAATTATAATTATAATTATAATTATAATTGTTGTTGCTTGCTTATAATTGTTGTTGCTTATAATTATAATTGAGCTTATAATTATAATTGTTGTTGTTGTTGTTGTTGTTGTTGTTTCATTTATTTCATTTATACCCCACCCATCTCGCCGTCAGGCCACTATGGGCGGCTTACAACAGAAAAACCAATTACATATCACATAAAAATAACAACCAATAGATGATAAAACCAATACAGTGGACCCTTGTATAACAAACAGCTTGTATACATAAAATTTGTACAACATAAAGAATTCCAGAGATAGGGAAAATTTGTACAACATAAAAATGGGATCACTCCGTTTTCAATGCATTCCTATGGGAATTTGTATAAAGGAAAATTTGCTTAACATAATTTCATTTGGAACGAATTAATTCCTTTATACAAGGTACCACTGTAACTTCAGAAAATAAACCCTTAACTAAATACATTAATTTAAATTAAGTTAATCTTAGTATAATTCAAATTAATTAATTAATATGGGAATTAAGAGTAAAGAATTATAAATTAAGATGGCGGAACTGCAACTAAGGGGTATAACTTAAAATTTGTGAAGGCCTGTTGAAAAGCCAGGTTTACAAAGCTTTTTAAAAGCATAGTCAAGATGGATCCATTCTTCTGCAGCCAAACAGAACTTCTAAGGCAGGGTTGTGTCCACCTATGGCTGGCCCCTATGCTTTCAGATACTTTGGGGGGTCCTCTGGTGCTTCAATCTTTAACCCCACTACTGCAGGAACAAATGAGCAAATAAACAAAAGAAAGAAAGAAAGAAAGAAAGAAAGAAAGAAAGAAAGAAAGAAAGAAAGAAAGAAAGAAAGAAAGAAAGAAAGAGGTCCTAGATTTCAGCCTAGCCAATGTATGAATAATAAGGCACAGCTTCTAGAGCACTGATAGGCAAACTGAATGGGTCCGAGGCCCAATTTTCAGCCTACCAAAAATACCCCTAAATAGAAAAAGACCATCAACCGCAGATGACTTGAAGTAATCTTGTTTTGAAAAGCGATGAAATTGTTTTTGTTTCGGTGCTAGAAAGGACAGAGGAATCCTGCAACCTATTGGTTTATAAAATAAACCTGTACGCTAGTAGTGTTTGTTGCTAACCGCTACCAGTGGAATCTGGAGACTTCCATGTTTTTGGCCTCCCACTGCAGCCCTCTGTGGCGCCAGAAACCTTGACAAGAGGACTTTCCAGCTTTTAGGAGCAGCTTCTTAGGGCTCAGTGTGTACCTGGGGGTGGGGGGGTGGGGGTTGCAGAGGATGAGGGGTGTTGCTGATCATGGGCAAGCAACAGGATCCAGTGTAAGTATATAATGAGATCTTAGCCAGAATATTTTATTACGAAAAGACTAATTCTAATAATAGAGAAACTCTTAAGAGCAGGATAAATACCAGCAAATGAGATTTTCCTTCGTAAGCAGAAACTACAGGAATTGAGAGGTTAACAGGAATTGGGTGGCACTTCTTGAGTCTGACGTTGAGGGTGTCTCATAGATTGGGGAAAGAACATAAACTCCCAACTCACTGCGCATTTTGATATGCTGAGAGATCTCAATGAGCTCCATCTCCGTGGGCATATAGCCCATGGTACGCATGCACTCCCCTAGGTCTTTATAGCTGAGGTAGCCATCCTGGTCAGTGTCAAATTCCTTGAAGGCATCTAGCAGCTCTGTGAAGAAAGATCCAGAAACATGTTACAGAGATGAGGCAAGATTTCCTGTCTTGATCTCTCTCCTCCCATCAGGTTTCAGGAAACAGGCACTGTGAACCATTGCTAGACATCTGAATGGGTGTCTGTTTCCACTCATGGCAGGTTACTGGAAGGGTTTAGCGCATAGACATTGTGCACTTGTTACACCTGTACTGTACTGACAGATGAAAGTGCAGTGCAGGATCAAGGCCTATAATGGCCATTTAGGCACTGTTGTCCTGTTCCCCATGTCTTGGTGATCTTAACTATTAAATGAAATCTGTGATTACCTTCCAGTGATTACACAGTGGTCGCAGTTAGACCCTTGATGATGTTACTTATGTTGGTCAATGGGCAGTTAATAAAGAGCCAATATAAGTAGTCACTCTAAATCCAGCTGTCAAAATGTAGTCCGCCCCTATCTTTTTTACCCGCCCGCCTACAGGGGACATGCCATTCCTTGGCCACTGCCAACCTGGAGTGAGAGGCATGGGGGCAGGTAGCACAGAGACACTGTCATCCCTCTATGGCAGCAAAACACGTGCAAGACCAGGGTAGCGGTAAAAGAGAAGGCAGGGGAAGAAGCAGATGCTTGTTGGGTTCATTGAAGAGGCTCAGTGAATTCGATAAAACATGAGGGATGTTTGTCAAAACCCAGAATATGTTTTTTCCTCTTCCCAATGATGAAACCAGAGTCCCACTTCATCTACCACATCTTCCTCCTACTTCCCACACCAATGCCAACTCACCATCCAGCTCCACTGTGGACAGCTCCCGCTCCTGGCAAAAAGAGATAGAGAGCATGAAACAGAATTATGCATAAAGGAACCAGCTTCCTCACATAGTACCTTGTGCGTCTGCATTATGCAGCCACAGTGGTCTGATACATTTTTAACTGCCATGGTTTCATCCTACAGGATTTGTAGTTTGGTGAGGTACTTAGAATGTTCTGCTAGACGGATATAGTGCACGCCCCTGAACTATAGCAGAGAATAAAATTCCAGGATGTGAACAAATTCCAGGATTTGAACAAATGTCTAAAATAGATCCATGAGACTGCTTGTAACTGTGTGGTGTATATGTATTTACTGTATCTAGAACTGTCTTCAGCAGAGTTAAGAGCATGGGTGAAGCAACAGAGGGAAGAACCTGGAAGAGACATTTATTTATTTTAAAGCAAAACAATTCTAACCCACTAGGCCCGTTGTGTGGTTTCGAATGAGGTAAAGGTGTCTCTCCACCAGGGACAGTACGAATGTTCTACCACTGCAGAAAAATTTCCCTGCCACTATAATGAGCTCTGTGGGTGGAAAGCAAGACTTCAACAGGAGAGGCTTTTCTCTCCATCCTGCCACCTCACAGGTAAGTCTTGTGGGAATCCATGAAAGGGCCTTCTCGATTGCTGCACCCAGGCTCTGGAACTCCCTCCCACTGAAGGCCAGGACTGCCCCATCTTTGCTGTCTTTCCGGAAACAGGCAAAGGTCTCAGGAAAGCTTTCCATGAATGATGGACTACCTGTCATGTGTCTTTTATATGAATCTACCATACATGGCTACACAGACTTTGTGTTTATAATCACCTAGAACTTTGTATACCTCTCCTTGTATGATTGCACTGACACTATGTTATCAATTTTTAGTTTTAATGTTGCTTTCTAATGCTGTAAGATACCCCTCAATTCCCTGTTTCTCAAACTGAATATGTCTTAATCGTAATGGACTGTATATTGTCTCTCCTTACTGTAAGCCGCCTTGGCCCCTTTTCCAAAGAGAAAGGCAGAGTAAAAATACTAAAAAAAAAAAAACAACCCATGGGCATGGTCAGGATATGCCAGTCAGGAACCAGTGCATCTCATTTCCCTGGTTGCTTTCAACAGAGGGAATTTGAAATATACTGTATAAATAAATGTACCTGTCATAACACCTGCTTCCAACGAGAACTGCCCATATTACTTGTTCCTCCCAGGGAGGATAACTGAGGGCGTCTATCCTGAGAGAGGCCCATAAAGAAAAGAATATGAACTGGGCCTTCTCAGTGGTCACTCCTTGACTTTGGGGCAGCTTATTGACCAAAATTCGCTTGGCCCCCAAACCTGGAATTTTCAAACAGTCTTTTAAAACTTGACTATTCAGGCAGACTTTCCCAGTTGTCCCATTAAAAAAATATTTAGCTCCACCATTTGTTTTCTTTTAAATCTGTTGAATAATTATTAATTATTTTTATTTGTTTGCTTCTGAAACAAATATTTTGATTTTGAACTCACTGAATTATTGTTTGTTTTAATTAATTGACACTGTTGTAAACTGCCCAGAGTGGTTTCAAATAAGAAGTACCGGTAAGTAAGTAAGTAAGTAAGTAAGTAAGTAAGTAAGTAAGTAAGTAAGTAAGTAAGTAAGTAAGTAAGTAAGTAAGTAAGTCTGCCAGGCAACCCCCTCCCACTCAACATATTCCCATGCTTTTTAGTGTGAGCTGGTATTGCTTGGGAATGAGACAAACAATGGACCCTCCTTATTGCTCCTTCCTGAACCCTCAAAGAATGTCATCAGAACCAACCATATCCCAGTAGCACAGAAAGTAGGTTGGGAGAATTTACCTCTGAGAGGGCAAGTTCTGGTGCCCTGTTTTCTTGGAAGCAGTTTTCGACACTTCACTGTCAAAATTAAGAAGTGTCCTGGCTGTCAACATTAAAGTTAACTACTCTTTGGTCTACATCCTGATCCTACTGCACAACTGCATGCATGCAACCTGAGGTTGCACCCATGATAGTTATGCAAGGGCTGAGGCAGCTTGCTATTCCCAAAGCATTACAACTGGTGCATTATACAAGCATCATATTAGGGACACATGACCAACTATGCACTGCAGAGCACAATTCCTTGTTGCTGGGTGTAATGCCTAGCACATTTATGCTAGCATCACTTGACACCAGCATGTACAAGATACTGGGCATTATTTTTGCCTTTTCAGCGTTCAGCCGTAATCCTGCTTTTGTGCTTTCTGCTTCAAGCCTCATCAGCAGTGAATTCCAATCACTGCTTTTTTCTGATTCAGTAAAAATCTCGTTAGAAACCAAAGGGAAGCAACAAACAAACAGTGCTATAACATCCCTCTGCCGTCTTAACTTATTTATGGTAAGTTTCTTTCATCAGGTTTCTTTCCTTCACTGGACTCTAAACCAGCCATTCACTATAATATGTTATCTAAATCGAACAGGAAGAGATTAAATAAACACTTGCCTTGGGTTTTTACCAAATGGAAATCATTTTGTTTCCCCATATTTTATCATAGCAGTAGTCTCTTGTTCAGAGTGTTGGTTACTGCATGTATTATTCATTCATTCATTCATTCATTCATTCATTCATTCATTCATTCATTCATTCATTCCATCAGTTATATACCGTTCCATTAATACACAACATTATCCTGGGTGGGTGTGCATATAAAACAATAAAGTGAGAACAAAGAAATTAAATAAAACAGCCAGGTCCCAACCAAAAAACACCAGCATTAAAGTGCCACGACAAAGCAGGCACTTAGAGGAGAAGAACTTCAGCAGAGTATGTGTTCAAATACCTCATGAAAAAGATCCATTTCCAGCTTCCTCTTAAAACTGGGGAGGGAGGGAATCAGGCATAGCTCCTCTGGAAAGCATTTGGAAAGAGATGGTACAACTGCTGAGAAGGCCTGACCTCTTATGGGAGACTTTCTGTCCTCCTTCAGCATAGCTACTCAGAGGAATGTAGCCTGGCAAAACCTCATGGCGCAAGAAGATGGTTATGGGGAGAGATGCTCTGATAGGTAATGTGGTCCCAAACTGTGAAGGGCTTTGTAAGTAACGTCAAGCCCTTGAAGTTGAGCCAGGATGCAACTAGTAACCAATGCAGGCAAGCTAGAACACAGGAAAGATTTATTGTAATCTACAGACACATACTGATTTTTCTTCTGAGTTTCCTTATTATGCTCCAGTGGCTAGTGTACATTTGCAATTGCATCTCTAGAGCTTCTCCCTTTTGGGGAGCCAGCTTAAACATCTGGCACTTCTCACACCATGTATGGGAGAAGTGTGTGGACAGAATTCTCAAACCCCATCTGACTCACCCCAACATGTATACCGATTGTCTAGTCAATGATTCATAGGTCGGGGAATCATACAGTAGAAGCTTGCGAAATTAAGTTGCATAGTCCACAAAATTTATAATACCTTGAGGAAAGTTCTGATCAAATGTTAAGGGATGTTCCACATTTTAAATTGGGACATATTATTTATTTTGAAAACAAGATTGCCTAGGGGTGGGGGATATACGCCATGTCTGTATTATTTTTAATTGCAGTATTTTGGACACATAATGCGCAATAAGAAATACCATCTGCTGCAAGTTATCCTTCAAGGAAAAATAGACGGGAAGTGTGGCCTGGGGCATAGAAGAACATTCTGGCTTAAGAATGTAAGCCAGATGTCTGCAGTGAGCACAGCTGCTCTATTTAGAATAGCTTTAGATAGAAACCAGTTCAGCCTACTGATCGCCAACGTTCCACAAGGACATGGCACTTGAAAATGTATTTCCCCCCCTACTTCCTAGCACAAAATGAAAAACGATGATGAATCAGCTGCCCCAAACTGAGATGGAAATCTATGTACACGTGTGTACTGTGCACATATACAGTAGTGCTGTTCATCAGTAGTTTTCAGAGCTCCTTAAAGGTATCTTAAATGGATTTTTAAAAACAGCAACCAAGGATTAAGATGGCTTTGTCGAAGCAGCCTTTTATCCCTATTGCACGAGAATGAGAACTCACCAAATATAAAATGGGACATTCAAAGGTTCTGACAGAGTCAACCAGCCTCTGCTGGTCAAGGTACCATCTATTCTTAGCATCTCTGCCCTTTTAATAGCAAACTCACGTGGCGACAAGACAGAAACAGAGCCCTAACTGGGCCAGTGAAAAGCCAAGTTGAAGCATCAGCCTGCATCAGTAATGGCAGTTTTAAATTATCAAATGTAAAAATCTCTTTAGAAACCAAAGGAAAGCAACAAACAACTCAAATAACAAGCAAAAGCACCCCCTCCCACCCAAAGGATCAAGGAGGACGGTGTGTGTTGAGTAACTACAGAACTCTGAGTGTTAGTTCAAAAGGAAAAATTGGGAAACAGATGTGGGATGGCAGAGTGGGGGGCTGGAATGCACTATTCTTGAGAACATGGAAGGTGGAATATTTCTTTTAGAAGGTGACAGAGTGCCAAAATGTTTTCTTGGAGACCCCATTGGTTGTGCTGTTCAAGAAATGCCTCCCTCAGGATGTCCTCGGATAAGTCCCTGTCTTTGAAATAAAGCCTATTAAAATGGAAGGAAGCTTGCATAATGAACAGAGGGATCAGAGCAACCCTTCTTCCTTCCACCCAAGTAAGAAATCGCTTCCCAAATTAACCTGCTGAAGGTTGGATTAAATGGATTGGAGGTCACGTAATACAGCTCTGCAGACCGTTTCTATACCACCCCTTTGGGGAAGAAAGGCAGGCTTCTCAGACGGCTTTTAACCAACCCCCCGAGAGTGATCATGTTGCCGGTGAATGGCCAGCCCACATCTCCTTTGTGAAGAGCTCCCAAATCCACCTCAAGCTGGTCAATGCCTTGGGGGAGAAAACCACTATGAAATCAAGGCTACAGTTTCTTTGGCATTTCTTTCTACCTACTTGTGCCAGCTAATGGGATTTCATTCCCTCACAGCGGGGTAGCAGACAAGAGCTATTTATATGAGTTAATCAAGTATGGTCCTGGATGCATGATATTACAGAGGGCTGACGATAATCACCATGGGCACAATACCATCCTGCTGCTTCTTAGATTGGATCCAACCCTTATCTCTTTATTTCCCAAATCCGACAAACTTGTGTCCCAGTCTGTCTGTGCCCAAAGGTCTGTGCCCACTTATTTTATCTGTATGGAAGGGGGCCTCTTGCCAGCTTACAAGTCATGGAGCCCATGCCAAGTCAAGGACAGGAAGCAGGTGATAAAGCATGCTGGGGGACTTCTGGGTCTTCATGGGCAGATGGCACATCTGTACACATCCTGCCTGCTTGTCTATCTAGCGCTGTTTGAAAATCCAACCAGCCATTTTTGAGGGTGTGTTTGGGATGATCTGACTTTAAAATTGGGCATAAGGTAGTTTCCTTTAAATTTTGTCTTTAAATCCACCACATATAAAGAGCAGCAAAGGCATAAAATATTTTTCTGCAAGAAGAGAACAATAGGCAGAAAGGCAAGTTCATGAAATAATGTGAAAACAATAACTTCTTCTGTGCTTGACTTCTGAAAACATTCACCCCTTCTTTGCTAAAAGCCGCTTCCTCAGAAGGGGGGGGGGGATTAGTGCTTGTTTGAAGGAAATATTTTCCAGATACCAAGGCAAAGCTTCGCATAGAAAGAGATAGGCGCATTCTACTCACAACACTCCAAATATTTACAGCTTTAATCTCCGGCACCGACAGCTCCACTTTCACCATAGTGAAGGTCTTCTTCCAGGGGAAGATGAAGCATTTTCCTGCTTCCACAAAGTTCGCTGCTACTCCCTTTGTGGTCTGCAGTTGCTGCCTCTTCTTCGTTTCCCCTCCAAGGAAACTTTACCTTTACTAGGGTCCCTTTATCTGGACGAATTCAACTTGATAAACTGGAGCACTTATCAAGTTGTCTCGCCGCGGTGTAGCTGGAATCGGACGTTGGGCCTTGGTAGTTTTGACAGCTGCAATACTTGATTTTAGTTTGTTTCCTGTTATCACAAAAGCTGGGAACAGACTAAATTAGAGAGCACAAACCCACAATAAAAAAGTAGATGCCTCTGACGGCCTCAAAAAGGTGCAGGTCGGGGTGCTCTGGAGGCAAATTGCTTTGGCCTAGTAAATACATTGTTCGATTGCTGGGAAAAAGAGTGAATTCATCTGAATGGTTCATCTGAATGAGTTTGAATGAGCCCTGAATACCAAAATGGGGAGGGAGGAAAAGAGAGCAACCCAAAAGAGAGGAGTGAACAGAGAAGAGAGAGGGCCCTGAGGAATGAAAAGTGTTATAAACAAAATTGTGTGAAGATGATGGATATATAAAATTCTGCAGTTCACAATTTCTCCTCTATAGGACATAAGATATTATTGTTAAATATCATAGTGATTGGGGGGAAATGCATAAATGTTAAAATTAACATTGAAAAGCTTTTGCAAAAATCTTTTGTGGAATAGGCTTTGATTTATAGGGAAATGAAGTTGTAATGTTAGTCTTAAAAAAACTCATGTTTACAAATTATATTGCCTGGGAAGTGTAATACAGGCTTCTGTCATCCTTCAGTGGCTGCCACCACTCACAGACTTCCCTGTGCCTTTCTTGAGAGGAGGAGTCAGACCCCCCCCCTGACTGACTGCTGGGGTTTGGAGAATGAAACCCCTAACTTTTGGGTTTCTCGTTTATAAACTCCCCAAATGGCCAAAAGAATTCAAAATACTGTAATTTTCTCTAAGACACATGCAATTAGGAGTCTGGGAAATTATGCAAAACATAGGTTAATAATTAACTACAGTACAGTAATACAGTCCCTCGGTTTGTGACCATTTTGCAAGACGAGCAAAAATTTTCACAAAGTTTAGCTCTGCTCTATGAGCCATCACCCTCTCCTCTGCCACTGCGGCCGTTGAGCTGGCAAGGGGGTGATGGTGAAAGCAGCAGTGAGAGGGTGATGGCAGTGTAAATCAGGAGCGTCCCTGTCTCCCTCACCGTCTGGATCACCTCCTTCTCCTCCTCACTCTGGCCCATGCCGCACCCCAGCAGAGGCCTCTGAAACCCGCCACAGGCCTTTGGCCCTTGCCGCAGCACCAGAGGACGCCCTGGCTGCAGAGGCCACTAGACCTCACCACAGCAGTGGCTTCAACCTACTTAGCCTATACATAAATCTGGCCATATATGTATGTATGTATGTATGTATGTATGTATGTATGTATGTATGTATGTATGTATGTATGTATGTATGTATGTATGTATGTAGTGGCCCAATTCCACCTGTTAATCTCATTTGTTTCCCCATTTTCCAGTCTTGTTTTTCTTGAAGGTGGGAAGGAACTGGAGGTGGATGCGAGGAAAGGAACTGCCAGGTGCAGTAGAGAGGAAAGGGTAATTTAACCCAATATCTCACACAGGTCAAGACCCTTCCTGCCAACTGTTGCTCAACTCTCTCTCTCTCTCTCTCTCTCTCTCTCTCTCTCTCTCTCTCTCTCTCTCTCTCTCTCTCTCATTCTCTCTCTAGTGGGCAATAGCGGTAGATTTTCCAAACATCTTTTAAAATCAAAGCAGTCATTTAAGAAATACTACCTGCTCCAAATGTTCCAGTGATAATGGATTTGTCTCAATATACACTCCAGTATTCCTGCCAAGAAACTCCATGGACATGGGGTCACAAAGAGTCAGTCACGACTGTAATGACACAACACACACACACACACACACACACTCACAGTATTTAAGGCTGAGTAGGTACAGTACTGAAAATGCCCTGGATTTCCCAGAGACAAATAAATAGTAGACGTGTAATGGAGTTCTATATATTTGGAATAGAAAGACTTCCCAAATATATATACCTGAACGAGGGGGTCCCTGGTTCAACATCCATTATTTCCAGACAAGGCAAGAAAAACTTCAGCCTAAAGACTCAAGAGAAGCACAGCCAGGCTGTATCACTCATACAAACAGATAGATAGTTTGACTTACTACAAAGCAGTTTTGGATGTCCTGCAATTGAGACAAGGTGGAATTACTGGAGCTGTGCCCCTGGGCACCAGATTTTAGAGGGCACCAATGTCTAGAGATGGATCTGTCAATGTTTAATACATGGCAGCACCTCTTACCCTACTGAACTTCTTTTTTCTTAAAGCACAAACTTTATCATTCAGGAGATACTACATTCTCTTCCTCCTTTTAAATGAACTTGCATCATGGGTGGGACAGGGTGCCAAAATTGCTTCTTACACTTTAAAACCACACTGCTGCCCTTGACCACACTGCCAATGAAGAGACGTGGACAAAAATTCTGGACTCCTCACTTTGATTTCCTCCCATTTCTACAGCCTTCTGTTATCACATCTGCTGTTTTGATTTCTTATCCTTCTCCAATTGCAGGAGGCACCTCTCCCTTGCACTGGCCTGCTCTCTGCTCCCACATCTAAACTCATTACCCTCAGATCCTTGAAAAGTTGTTATTTTCATCGACTGTTCCAAGGGTCTGGGAATGCTGAGCATGTGGGCTAGGAGATTTTGAGAGTTTTAGCCAAAAGAGAGAAAGAGAAAAGCGACATTTTATGTTGTAGTGATACACTGGAAAGCCAAATTGTCACCCTCTGCTCATCTTATTAATTTTCAAAGTTCCACTCTGGCTCTGTGTCTCGAGGCTCTAGTTTAGTCTGTTCCAAGCAACTACTACACTCACTGGGAGGAGACATGACTGGAGCCTCCAGCCCATACCAAAATAGTAGAACGGCCTGACAGGGGTTCAAAAAGGGGCAGGTTGTGGCAAATTGGTCCATGACAGAAATATCCACAGGAAGATGCTGGCAGGGGTGTATGGGGGGGGGCAGAAGAGTACATCTTCCCCGGGCACAGCAATCTGGAGATGCCTGGAGGGGGAGCAGGAGGAGGAAGCTGTGCACCCTCCCGCCACTCAGCAGTCCTCATTTCCCCTACAGCTTGGTGACAGCACTCCCTCCTCTGTTGGAAGCAGACAGGCAAGCAGGAGGAGCACGGTGGTCGCGGCGCCCTCCTCCTCCTCCTCCTCACCTTGGTAGGAGAGGTGTAAGTGCATGCTCGCAAATGCACCCACCCCACGCCTGCAGGGTTTGGCCCCCCATTGCTGGGTGGGTGCAATGTGGGGGGCAGCAGGAAGGGTGCAAAAATGAACTTTGTCCCCAGGCTCTCTAAATCCTGGCTACACCTCTGGATGCGGGGGGGGGGAGTAGACCAAAACCAACACATTAGTCTGCAGGACAACTATTTTTCAACTGTGCTTTGTTCTTCTGAATAAGATTTATGTTATATGCTGTCAAGCTGGAACTGACTTACAGCAGCTCTAACAGGGTTTTTAAGATAAGTGAGAAATGTAAAGAGCGGTCTTACTAGACCCACCTGTGCCATGAGTTTATATGGTGGAGGAGGGATTCGAACCCATATCTTCTAGGTCTTAGTCCACCAGCCTACCCACGACATCACACTGGGTCTCCCTTCATGAGTTATATTATTAACTATTAAATGCTATTTATTTTTAATTTCGATTTTTAAATAGGAGTTGCTTGAAAGCTAATCATAGTGGCCAGCAATCTCTCTTATTGGATAAATGTCCGATTCCCTTGAATGTGAAGTTATGACTTCATTTGCAAAGGAAACAAGTCATGTTCACTTGCCCAGAGACAGAAATTTTGTGACTCCTGTTTTGATATGACCATTTCTAAGTACTGTAGCTTCATTTCCAATATGGCAGTGAGCAAATCCGGTTCCATCTGAACCTCTGTATAATTAGTATGCTGAACCTGTTGTTCCTTATTCAGTGACAATGCTGTATTTCTTTAGCCTGCTCTCTTACCTGTTCCCCCGTTTTTCAGTTTCCCTTTCCTATCCTCCACATGCAGGACCTGCATCAGAATGTTGCAGTGTCAAGAGCTCTTGTTCAAGGTTCCAGTCCACTCTAACATGTTCCAAAGATACAACCTGCCACCCACCCAGTATTCTGTCTCCCACTCTTGCCATAGCCAATAAGCATTCTGTGCCTCTTGAGGAGGGTCACTCCTCATTAGACTGTTCTGGGATGTCCCCTCTGTACTTGTCCTTCTCCATTTTTTTTTCTGTTTCAGCAAACACTAGAGTTCCTTTGATTTCATTGATACTTTCCTCTGGATAGGAGGGTGTGGCATTGTTTTAGCCATATATATATATTCACTCTGAAAGAATGACCATATCCATATGAATATATCCTTGTTCAGTCCCACTGTTCTCTCCCTATCCCCCGCCCCACCCTACCAGCCTCTACAGAGGTGGACTCACCTTGCCAAAAACGGTGTTGAGGAACGGTGAGTAGGCCTTAACAGCTGCTGCATGGGGGTCTTCTTGCTGCTTCTTGCTCTGTTTGCGTCCCGACTGGGAATTCCTCCGGGATTCAGACCCAGGGGTTTTGCTGCCCGGAGGTTCGCCGTCTTCCTTGGGGGGCTGCTCTTTCTCTGCTGCTTTGGCCTCGGCTGGGCCCTCCGCTTCCCCAGACTGCTTGCGTGGCATGGGACAGGTGTGTTTCTCTGAGTTGGGTACCTTGTGAAGAGTTGGAATGTGATGGGCTTAAGAAAAAGTCAAGCAATCCTCTTATATTCCACCCTCAAGGAGGAGCAGAGGGAGGGAAGCCAATTACTAGGGATTATTGAGCCTGCTTCAGCCTGATGGAGCTGCTCTCATACTGGTGGCGACGAGTATGAGAAAGTTGCTACTGTTGATGATAATGTTGTTGTTGATTTAGAGGGGATTTTAAAAGTGATCTGGCATTGTTTTTCTTGAAGGACACCCTCCTAACTTGTTCATCGGCACAACCACTAAACCTGCTGGCTGTGGGGCCTGTTATGTGTGTTCCTCACCCAGAATGGAAACACAAACAATGGAGATTTGCAGAAAGTGAATGACCTTTATTAACACAACTGCAGTTATGGAGAGAGCGGCACTCAAGGCATGGTCTCTGCCCAAGCACATGTGTCCAACGTTAATATAACCGACGCTTATTTCCCTCTCTTGCCCTCTAGCCCATCCTGGCTACGCAGAAGGCACACAATCTGACTATCACCGAGGCAGAATGGAAAACTTAACCTTATATGGTATGCCTAACCGTTAACTTCTCCCCCCTCATACAAACAATGTATCCAATATCTGCTTTAACATATCATATTCAGTATAACAACACATGAATTTTAAAACATATTTTCTATTCCCTTATCAATATCAGGCCCTTGGACCCTCAGTGATCCTAGTTCAAAGAGGCAACATTTTTGAGTTCAGTGTCCACCAAAGGCCCATCTTAAAACTCCTCTCTTCATAGTTCCCAATATAGCAAGAGGCTGTAACCAAGTGGCAAAGGATGTGTTGCACAGGCTCGTTGCCTCAGGCATGATCCTATTTCTCCAGTTAAGCCTGCTCAAACTAAAAGATGAAATGAGCAAGGAAGGGAAAGAACTGCGTGGCAGGGATACCAGCACTGGGATGGATGCATCCTTACCATGTCCAGAAGCCTTAATTTCTTATCCATCCCCTGTTTGCTTCCTATCCCTAAATTCTCTCAAGGCCAAACTTTCACACATCTCAATTTTCAATGCTCCTGCCTACTCTCACACAGATTTCTCTGTGTTCTTCTGCATAGCTCTGTCCATACCTTATGTTGACATGATTCCAGTACATAAATCAGCAATTGTCGGAGGTTTTAGTATAAGACTGAGCAATAGCTGCTTTCTCAAAATAAAAGGTGACCTATAGCACCTTATGAATGTTGGTACATGCATGAGTCAGCCAGGAAAGGTTTGCGCCATGTTAATCCCACTACAATTTCAAAAAAACAAAACACACACACATATACAAACAAGATCCACATAGTTTTCCAGGGAATTCCAAACACATCTGAAGCACTTCCTCAGCAAGGAGGGTTCACCTATTATGTTTTTGTTCCCAGGAATCTGAGTTGGATTTGGGTGAACCGGTGGATATAGTATATCTGGATTTTCAAAAGGCTTTTGACACAGTCCCTCACCAAAGGCTGCTGAGAAAATTGCATAGTCAGGGGATAAGAGGGCAGGTCCTCTTATGGATTGAGAACTGGTTGAGATCCCGGAAACAAAGAGTAGGTGTCAATGGGAAATTTTCACAATGGAGAGAAGTGAAAAGCGGTGTGCCCCAGGGCTCGGTCCTGGGACCGGTGCTTTTCAATCTGTTCATAAATGACCTGGAGACAGGGATAAACAGTGAGGTGGCCAAGTTTGCAGATGACACAAAACTTTTCCATGTGGTAAAAACCAGAGAAGATTGTGAAGAGCTCCAGAAGGATCTCTCCAAACTGGGGGAGTGGGCTGAGAAATGGCAAATGCGTTTTAATGTAACCAAATGTAAAGTAATGCATATTGGGGCAAAAAATCCAAACTTCATCTATCAACTCATGGGCTCTGAGTTATCCGTGACGGATCAGGAAAGAGATCTTGGTGTGTTGGTGGACAGCTCCATGAAGGTGTCTCCCCAATGTGTGGCAGCAGTGAAGAAGGCCAATTCCATGCTAGGGATTATCAAAAAGGGGATTGAAAATAAAACAGCCAACATTATAATGCCGTTATATAAAACAATAGTAAGGCCCCACCTGGAGTATTGTGTACAATTCTGGTCACCGCATCTCAAGAAAGACATAGTGGAACTGGAAAAGGTGCAGAAGAGAGCGACTAAAATGATTACTGGGCTGGGGCACCTCCCTTATGAAGAAAGGCTAAAACAATTGGGCCTCTTTAGTCTGGAAAAAAGGCGCTTGAGGGGGGATATGATTGAGACATACAAAATAATGCAGGGTATGAGTAAAGTGGATAGAGGGAAGCTCTTCTCCCTCTCTCAAAATACCAGAACTAGGGGACATACACTCAAATTGAGTGCTGGGAGAGTAAGAACTGACAAAAGAAAATATTTTTTCACCCAGCGTGTTGTAAGTCTATGGAACTCCCTGCCACAGGATGTGGTGATGGCATCTGGCCTGGATGCCTTCAAAAGGGGATTGGACAGATTCCTAGAGGAAAAGTCCATCACGGGTTACAAACCATGATGGAGATGTGTAATCTCTAGGCTTTAAACCAGGGTACTTCAAGGGCCAGATGCAGGGGAGTGGTATCAGGAGACAGATATCTAGTCTCATGCGCTCCCAAACGCATCTGGTGGGGCCGCTGTGAGATACAGGAGGCTGGACTAGATGGGCCTTTGGCCTGATCCAGCATGGCTCTTCTTATGTTCTTATGTTCTTATGTTCTTAAGTTCATTTTTGCCTCACAAAAATATCTGAAAAATATTGCCCAAGAAAAAGAAGGAACCCATGCCAAACATTGCCTCTTCCTTACATTTCTGTGCCTCTAGCTCCACACAGTGGCTGATGTCTACTCTGAGGGGGGAAAGTGGACTGCAATAAGATCCTCTGGTTTATTCAGATGTAAGCCTCCCTGTTGAAAATACCTCACTCCCTAATATATGGGGTGGAGGACTCCTCCTCTGTTATTGTTGAGGGTAGTCTGTTTTCTTTGAGGATAAATGGATGAGGGACCTGTAAGCTGTGGTGGGTGAAGCCAAAGCCATAGGAGAGGTGTCAAGTCAACTCTTTCCTCACTCTTTCTACCCTCTGCCCTCTGTTTTTTTCAGTCTGAATTTTACATGAACTATTCACTGAACCATAAGCTCAACTCCTTGTGAAGATCCAGCAAAATTCAAAGCAAAGTATGGAGTGGATTCACTGCCTCCATTAAGTTGGAGTCACCAACTACCAGAGCTGCCCACCCAGCTCCCCAGAAGTCTACCTGGGAGAGGCGGCTCACTTCATCCCAGAAACATGAACAATTGTTGTCAGTGATTTTTTTTAAAATTAGGCTGTTGGACACTCTTTCCCTAGCATGTGTGCATAGGATTGCAGCCATTTCTCTGGGAACTCTCCCCTTGGGAAGACTGGAGGTCAGGATAGTTGCATATATGGGGGAGGGGGGGACATCAAGAATGTAATTTTAGATGGGAATTCTCTTTTGAAGTGCTCAATGAGGCCTCCTAACCAACATTCCCTCTAATTTTCATCCCATCTGCATGGGAGTCTCACCCATCATCCAACCAGATTCAACTGAACCATATGTCAACAAAGTCTGGAAGCCATTCTAGTTAATTAAGCATTTAACCCCCGGAACATTCCTACCTGCATTTTTCTGAGCCCCTACCAAGCCCCTACTATTTTTTGAGGGGCAGAGGGTGGAGTAGGTAGGAGGTAGGATCTTTCTGGTTTGGTCTGTTTCCATTCCATTGTCTATGAAGTGGCTTAATATGAGAGCCACTTCAGGGTATTGGCAAATTGAACACTTCCTCTACTCCTTGGCAGAGTGGCAGGGAAAATTAAATAAAAAAGAAGCTTGCCCACTTAATGTGACCAATGAGAGGAGGGAAGGGCTGCTGTCAAATCCATGCTGAGCCCAAACCCTTACTTCTAGCCAGGTAGGCAGTGTAGGAAGACCCCATGGCAGTCACAAGGTGGTGAATGCTGATCTGGGCAGTGACTCCCCCATGGAGAGAAGGCAAGGAAAGGAAGGGAGGGAGGAAGAAAGGAGAGGAAGAAGGGAGAGAGGAGTGACATGATTCACAGCCTCATGATTTTTGGGGAGCCCCCCCCTTGGTGTGATGAGGCCACTTTCTTCCACAGCTGGAGGGGACTGACCAAAGAGGTGGTATAATCTGAGGCTTGGATATTTGGGGGAGGCAAATTCCTGGTGGTGGAAAGGTCAGGCCTGATCCTTTTGTCCAACTGATCTCCCCCTCCCCAAATTCCTCACAACTGCAGCAAAGCAAGAGTTGGACGGTGGACCAAATAAGGTGGCTTCTTGAGCTGTGAGGTGCAAAATGCCATTAGGATGGCAGGGCTGCATGACATGGCTTGCCAGACCTCTAGCTGACCCCGAGCACCCCTATTTAGGTTGCACCAGCTTGCTGCAAAAGAGCCAATGCTAGTAACTGCAAGCAACTCTACAACTGTGTCTCAGTTGAGTTTATTGCTTTATTGTTAAAGGAACAAGATCATTGCATCACTAAAAGATAAAACAGTTAAAGATTTGAATTATCATGCTTTCAGGGAAGAAAAATAATAAAAGACAGTACATGTGAATGCCTTCACAGGGTATTAGAAGTGCCCTAATGATAATGCGTTGTCCCCAGTTACACAGCAGAGAGAGGCTGTTTTTAAATGATCATCAGCATTATACATCCCCATGGCCTCCTCCAAATTGCTTTCTAGTAATAACACGTGACACAGTCTAAAATATAATGGCCTACATTTATAATTGATTGAGTTCCACAAATATATACACTCATTAAGCTACTGGAATTTCATGTTTATAGGCCTCACATTGGGAGAGCTCTGGCAAATTAATTACTAGATTATTATTATTCTTATTGCTGCTGCTGCTGTTAATGCAAAAAAGGATGACCTTTTAGAACACAAAATAAATAAAGCTGCAATCTTTAGCATGCTGACAATTGTCAGCCCAACAAACCACAATGGGGTTTATTTCTAAGGTCATGTTTCTGTTACATCCTTCTTGCATACTTTGCTGCTATATTATTTAGTACAAAATAAAACAAATTGTGATGGGTGCAGTAAAAAAGAAATACTAGGACACTTTTTAGCAGTCTGATTTTACTCCCCTCCCCTCCCAGGTATTCTATCTTCCAGCGACAGTACTGCATTTTAATTTCACATTTAGGGATTCAGTGGCTTGCCATTATGGGATGCATATTTTCCTCCATTCAGGGTAGTTTGAAAGACTCAAGTTCATAATAATTCATCACACAGAGTGTAATCTATATATGTCTGCTCAGAAGTAAAGCAGACTCCACTCAAGCTGGCTCTCCCAAGTAAAAATCTGCAGTGAGTGTATTGTATTCATGGAGTGTCAGACTAAAAAGATCTGGGTTCAAATCCCGGTTGACTATGGGCCTTCACTGGCACAATGACTCCTTGAATATCTTATATACCTTGATAACTCAACTATGGTTGTCAAAAGTCAGATGTGACTTGACCAAGCATAACAAGTGTGTGCATATGAGTGAAGCTCCTGAGGACATCAATCTCCCTTTTCCTTTGATCACTAGAAATTAGTATATGCTGTAGCAGTTCTAGAAGGAACATAAGCTCTTGAGTCATTTATAACTGAACCAGCTCAAATCATTGGCACACTACCAATCTGCATCAGACTGATGAAACATTCCTTAAGGACACATCAGGGATTCTGGACAGATCAAGGATCCCTTTCTAATACTTGAGAAGTTATTTCTGTTAAGCCTTTATCTCAGCTGCTTAGTGGTCATTCTTCAACAGAGGCGCTTCAAAGGAAGAGAGATCAACGTTTATTACGGTAGATGCCAAGTATAGATATAGACCAAGGCTGGTGCCATTAAGCCAAGTGTGATAGGCAGGGAACTCTCACTCTTTATCATAAGAACATAAGAAGAGCCATGCTGGATCAGGCCAAAGGCCTATCTAGTCCAGCTTCCCGAGTCTCACGGTGGCCCTGTCAAATGCCTCTGGGAGTGCACGAGACTAGATATCCGTCTCCTGATACCACTCCCCTGCATCTGGCCTTTGAACGACCCTGTTTTTTTAAGCCTGGAGATTATACATCTCCATCATGGTTTGTAACCTGTGATTGACTTTTCCTCCAGGAATCTGTCCAATCCCCTTTTGAAGGCATCAACGCCAGATGCCATCACCACATCCTGTGGCAGGGAGCTCCACAGACTAACAACACGCTGGATTAAAAAAATATTTTCTTTTGTCTGTTCTCACTCTCCCAACCCTCAATTGAGTGGATGTCCCCTAGTTCTGGTATTTTATGCGAGGGAGAAAAGCATCCCTCTATCCACTTTACTCATGCCCTGCATTATTTTGTATACCTCAATCATATCCCTCCCCTCAGGTGCCTTTTTTCCAAACTAAAGAGCCCCAAATGCTGTAGCCTTTCCTCATAAGGGAGGTGCCCCAGCCCAGTAATCATTTTAGTGGCTCTCTTCTGCACCTTTTCCAGCTCCACTATGTCTTTTTTGAGATGTGGTGACCAGAACTGTATGCAATGCTCCAGGTGTGGCCTTACTATTGTTTTGTACAATGGCATTATAATGTAGGCTGTTTTATTTTCAATGCCCCTTTTGATGATCCCTTGCATGGAATTGGCCTTCTTCACCACTGCCACACACTGGGTAGACACCTTCATTGAGCTGTCCACCAGCACACCAAGATCTCTTTCCTGATCCGTCACGGATAGCAGTATGGTACTACATTGGAGACTAAGAATAAATTAATTAATCCCAATTCCTGATTTATAACCATAGTTTGTGACATTCTATTTTTTTTTCAGACACCTTAACCCAGAAATTATGTATTCTAGGGCAATGCCACCAGGACTGTATGAATTTCCTTGCTGCCTCTCCAAAATGTGTGTCCAAATTTTTGTTTATATTATTCAATTTCAATGGGGTATACTGTAATACCATCAATGTGGCACTTTGAGGAAATGCTCCCTTTATCATAGTTCAGATTGGTTTAAAAGTTTTCCTACTCCACCACCTTTTCCTGTCTTCATCTCTGGCAGTAAATGCCAAGACCATCCCCCAGACCGCTTTAAGCCCACCTGTATTATCATACAAAGTACAGTGGTACCTTGTATAAAGGAATTAATTCGTTCCAAATGAAATTATGTTAAGCAAAATTTCCTTTATACAAATTCCCATAGAAATACATTGAAAACGGAGTGATCCCATTTTTATGTTGTACGGATTCTCCCCATAGGCAATTATGTTAAGCAAATTTCCCCTATCTCCGGAATTTTTATGTTGTACAAATTTTATGTTATACAAGCTGTTTGTTATACAAGGGTCCACTGTATTGAGAATAAATAGATCTTAGCATTCAAGCCCTTATGCTCTTCTTTAGCCAATAATGTATTTTCCATTACAGACTTGTTAGAAACTTACTTTTCTAAATTGTGATAAATGAGTAAAATGAATTACTTGGTGCAATTGGACCTAGGAAGCTTTTGTATCACCAAGTTGTGTCAAGATCCTTGATCTTTCTATATCCCCTGAAAAGAGGACACGGAAAAGACCTCTTCCCAGAGTTCCTACATGGCACCCATTTATTACTGCCAGAAATAGGAAGCTCCATCTCTGTTGTCTTTCCAGAAACAGGCAAAGACCTTTCTCTTCAGGCAAGCTTTCCCTGAATGAGGGACTACCATACATGGCTGCACAGACTTGTGTTTATAACCACTTATAACATTGTGCTTATTATTTACTTATTTGTGCTGTTGGAGTAGTTTTGTTACACACTTCTTGATCTGTCAGCGGCCTTTGATACCGTCGACCACGGTATCCTGCTGGATCTGCTCGCCGAGGCAGGAATCGGGGGCTCGGCGTTTTGCTGGCTCTGGTCCTTCCTTGACAGCCAGCCTCAGTGGGTTCAGCAGGGGGATGACTTGTCGGCTCCTTGGATGCTCCCCAGGGGTCGGCAATCTCCCCCATGTTGTTCAACATTCACATGAGGCCGCTGGTTGAGGTCATCAGGAGATTTAGAGTTCGCTGTCATCAGTACGCTGATGATATGCAGCTCTATCTCTCTTTTTCCACCTCTGCAGTGGAGGCAGTACGCTCCCTTAATCTGTGCCTGGAGGCGGTCTTGGAATGGACCAGGATCAACAGGCTCAAGCTGAACCCAGAGAAGACCAAGGTTCTGTTCTTCGGGGCGCCCTCGTCTAGGTACAATGGCCCCCTCCCTAGTCTGGGGGGAGTCTCCCTCCAGCCTACGGACAGAGCCAGGAATCTGGGCATGGTCCTGGACTCGGCCCTCTCCCTGGAAGCCCAGGTGATGGCCATCTCCAGGGCCACTTTTTGCCATCTCCGCAGGATCGCCCAGATCCGTCTGTACCTCAATGAGGCCTCTCTGAGGACAGTTGTGTAGGCCCTTATGATCTCGAGGATCGATTACTGCAACGCACTCTACGTTGGGTTGCCATTGACCCTTATCCGGAGACTCCAATGGGTACAGAATGCAGCGGCCAGACTGGTGGTGGGTGCTCGTAGATACGATCACATCACCCCAGTTCTGGCACGCCTGAATTGGCTGCCCTTGGCTCTCCGAATAAGGTTCAAGGCCCTGGTTTTGGTTTTCAAAACCCTCCACGGCTTGGGTCCTGAATACCTGTCCGAGCGTATCTCCCAGAGGTCAACTGAGGCTAGGCCCACCCAAATGTCGCAGGTGTGCTCACTTAGGGTGGCCACTCCTAGGGAGGCGCAGAGGTCAGCTACGCGTGGCTGCGCCTTCTCTGTTGTGGGCCCCTCCATGTGGAATCACCTACCAAGTGAACGGCACCTTGCACAGTCCCTGCCCGCCTTCAAAAAAGCTTTGAAAACCTTGCTTTTGGTGTATGGCGACCTTTAATTTTAATTTTATTTTTAATTTATTCATTCCAGTCTTTTTTTTTTTTTTTGGTCTGTTAGTATGTCCTGCTGCCTCTTGCCGAGGGTATTCCCCCTCTCTCCTGTTTATATTGTTATTTTATATTGTTGTTTTTATCTTTTTTATTCTGTACACCGCCTAGAGTTCCTATGGGAAATGGTGTGGTATATGAATGAAACAAATAAATAATAAATATATAATAGAGATTATAGCTGTTAGTGTCAAAATAAGGGAAACATTGTAAACATGACACCCCTTTTAATCCTTAGAATCCCTACCCATTCCCTGTTTCCTACAGATATTCCCTTACGTGTGAAAAATAAAAAATTACAATATTTTAAAAGCATTCACAAGATTCTGTGTTGGTATGCTAAACTGAGGTGGCTTGTTTCAGGGTGCCACAAAACGCTAGCTTGGGTGAGCAAGGAGCAGCCTCCATTCCTTGCTTCACGTCAGGCAGCAAAACACCTTGGGCTGACCCTGCCAATGACTTCTTTCTCTCACACACATTCACTACTTTCCTTGTTTTTGTAATGGCTATTGTTGTACTGCAGCTGTCACTGTACTCTCCTTAATCCATACTCTCTGACTTTTGCAGTACTGTACAGTACTTTCCACACCCATGCGTACAGGTACCAGGAATGCAAGGCAACACTTTCCACATCTGCTGAAATGGACTGAAGGCTACAAATGTTTACATTTGAATTTTCACTGATACAGTATTTAAATCTCCTGAAGTCTCCTGAAGTTGCTTTTTGCTTGATATACTGTTTCTTAACCCTTGAATGAGTAGAGCTACCTGCCAAATAAGAATGGTCTCCAACAAAAAAGCCTATTCTGCCTGAAGCAGCTTCTGGATTCATTCTAGACCCGCCTATCACAAGGGGAAGAGCTTAAAACAAATCAAAGCTGAAGGACACTTCTCTTCCCCAGACCAAGGTAAAAGGCTTCCTGCTGCTGAAGGGAACTGAAGGGCCCATGCCTTGTATAAAGGCTAAATGTTGTGCTGCACGTTTGTACAATATTGATATTGAAATGGACGCTGGTGTAGAGCACAAGATAAATAATAATATTATATCTAGACCTGCTGGAGAACTGGGCGGTTTCCCTCTCTGGCAGAAGCTGGGAGTTCGATTCCACACTGGGCCTCCTTGACAGGAGTTGGACCTGATGACCCCCTACGGCCCCTTCCCGCTCTGCAGTTCTATTATAATTAACAAGCCCTTAGCATTATTATTGGAGGGAACGTTCAGTTATTATTCTCCTCCTGGTTACTACGAATAAGCGGACAAGAGCTTTGCTCAACCTGACGCCCTCTAGATTATTAGACTCCCGCCACCGTGACGGCTGGGGGCTAACGGGCCTTGTAGTCCCAACAACGTGGAAGGCATCCAGGGCGGGAAGTCTTGTTCGATCACGACCGCGCCACGTTCGGGTCGCCTGGGGGGCGGCGGGCGGCTGCACGCGGGTTCAATTCCCGTCCTCCTCCACCGGCGCGGTAGGGAGGGCCCTGCGCGGGGCGCATGCTTAGAAGCACGCCGTTTTGATCACGCCTTCTTCGTCTTCTTCTTCTTCTTCTTCTGCCGCTGCGGGAAACCGGGACCGTCGTTAGCAGCCACCCTTGCTCTGAAGCCGCTCGCCTCCCCCCCCCCACCCCCCGCCGCTGCCCGCGCTCCCGGCCCCAATCCGCAGGCCCGCCTCGGCCCCTGCGCGGTTTCCCCCACCCCCCTTCCCTCCCGCCGGGCAGGCTGGCCCTCGGGCTCCCGCCGCTTCCTGTGCCCGGCTCCTGACCCCGCCGGCTCTGCCTTCCCTCTGCCTCGCAGGTAGACTCGGAGGAGCGGCGGGGCGAAGGGAAAAGAAGGGAGGGGAGCCTTCCTCCGTCTCCTTTGCTGCTGCCTCTGTCATTTCCTGTAGCCAGCTTCGTCCCCGTCCCGCGCCCCTCCCTGCCGCCGCTTGCACCGCCCCGGGCAGCGCGCAAGGGAGAGGCTGCTGCTGCTGCTGCTGCGTGCCTCCCTCCCTCCCCCCCTCCGCCGCCTCCCGCGCTGCTTCCCGCGCCAGCCGGTGAGTGGAAGTGGAAGTGGAGGTGGAAGGGGTGGGTGGCTGGGTGCGGTGCGGTGCGGATCGGGCGCAGGAGGAGGAGGAGGAGGAGGAGGAGGAGGAGGAGGAGGAGGGTGGGAGGGGATGGCGGATCCCCGCCGGGCCCTCGGAGCTGCCTCCTGGGCGAGAAGGCGGCGGGCTGGAAGAACCGCTTCGGAAGAACCGGACCCAGTTCCGCGCCGCCGCCGCCGCCTCCCTGCTTCCCGGCTGGGCTGAGCTGGGCTGGGCTGGGCTCCCGCCCTGCTGCTGCTGCTGCTGCTGCTGCGCCTCGCCTTCTCTCGTCCAACCTAGGGAGGAGAAAAAGAGCAGCAGCCCCGTATTTGCGAGGCTCCGGTCACTTCCTTAGCGGCGAGGAGCCCGGTGTAGACCTTGCGTGGGCTCGTCTCTCTCGCCTCGCTGCGGCAAACCGAGAAAAAAGCACTTTGCACGTGCTCAGAGGTCCCCATTTTGCTTCTTCTCTGTTAACGAGCAGCCCCCCCCCCCAAAAAAATCAGGATTCTTAGCCTGATCTTCAGCAGCCGCCCTCCTTCCTGGTGGAAAGGGGTCTTTTCCAAGTTGGGGTTTGGGGGACGAGGAGAGAAACCCCAGCCGGGCTGTTCTAGTGGGGTTCGAAGCTCTGCCCAGACTTTTTTTTGATCCAAGGAGAAGTTGGGCTGTCAATGTTTCCTGTTCCATCTGGCAGCTGTTCCCATGTAGCCACCGAGTTCTGGTTTTGTTCCTTTTCCCCCTGGGTCTGTTCCTTGCAGGAAAACAATCCTCCACAGCAGTTCCTTCCCAAACAACAAGGCAGCTCTGCTCTTTCCACTTGGCTTTGCTGCCCTTGCTCTCGGTCACCCCTCCCTCCCCAGTTATAAAACAGGATAGGATCTGGGCTTTGCCTTTTGCCTTGCAGGAGAGGGTGTGGAGGTTGAGCTTCTGTGCCGGGACACCCTCTTGACTGTCCAAACTTTATTTCTTGTGCAGAAATGCTAAGAGGCTTTCCTTTTCTTGACCCTTTTCCTATCACGAGCCCTTCTTAACAGGAAGCATCCAGAAGAGATCCCCGGGTGGCCCCAATCCCAGTTTTTTTGTGGCTGCGCCTAGGGTGGGGCTGCTCCTGAAATAATCCAACTGCAGGCCAGTCTTCATTGAGCCTGTGCGCTCAAAAGCCCATGGAAGCCAACACAGAGAAGAAAGGCTTCTCCTTTCAACAATGCTAGCTAGGGTAAGGGGGTGCCAGACACCCCCCCCCACCATGCAGTTCAGAATTTAAGCCCCCCCCAATCTATAGGCTGAATTAAGGATGTTGTGTTTGGGGCAAGGAGATTGTTTTGATGCATTTAGTGTTGACCTCATAGGGTTTGGGGTGGCCAGGGGCACAGCATTTATTGGGAAGAAAAATCAGTGTACTGTACTGTATAACCAAAATTGTCCTGCTTGGATCTATGCAATTCAAAGGAGACATGTATTAGTCCCCCCCCCTCCAGCTAAGTGAGATGTAAGCAGAGGTGGACACAGAAGTGTCTGTAAAAGCTAAAAATTAACACAGAGAGGTGCTGACAGCTGTTCTGCAGTTATAACAGAGCTACCCCAAGACTGATCAAGAGTACTTGGGAATTCATACTGTGTTGTGAGTGGGACCTAGAACAGTGGCGGTGAACCTTATGTTTTGGACCATAACTCCCAGAATTCCAAGCCTGTATTGCCAAGGACAAAGGACTTTGGGAGTTGTGGTCCAAAACATCGGGAGTGCCGAAGGTTCGCCACCACTGACCTAGAGTATCTCCTGCTGGTTACAACCCATGTTAGGGATATGAGAATCTATTAGTTTCATTTCTTGTATTTCTGAGAACTTCCTCAGCATTTTGGTCCCATCCTAGTTCTGCTTTAGGTTACAGTAACTTGTCCCACCACTTCCTGCTGAGAAATGTCAGTGCATTTGGGCACGTGCTTTCCAAAAAAATTATGTTCTCGTGCATTTTTCCCCAAGGTAAATGTTTTAATGCATTTCCTCTGTTGACTCATTATGTATATTTCATTTACGGTATAGGCTTTTTTACTCGTGTGTTTACTTGCATATAAATATAGAAGAAGGATAAATTGCTGACAGCTTTTCCCCAACAACTGAAAATTGAGAGTTATGTGTCTGCTTTAGTTAATAGGCTTGCAAGCCCTAAATTGGATGAATTTGTAACACAGTTAATGCACATTCATTTTCCTTCCCTAATCTGACCAGCTGTTTAGTGCGTTTAGATAGCTCCTGCCCTTCCCTTCCATAGTTCCAAATATGCTTTTTCAAAGAGTAACTGTGATCTTCCCCGCTTTTCTGTGTCTCCCCAGTCATGTCCTTCCGAAAGGTTGTGCGCCAGAGCAAATTCCGCCATGTTTTTGGGCAGCCAGTCAAGAACGACCAGTGCTACGATGACATCCGAGTGTCGCGGGTTACGTGGGATAGCACCTTTTGTGCTGTCAACCCAAAGTTTGTGGCCGTGATCGTAGAGGCCAGCGGAGGAGGGGCTTTCATGGTGCTCCCCCTGCAGAAGGTGAGACAAGCCCTGGCCGTGCATTTTGAGAGAGGAGAAACCTAACCCAGGAAGATAAAATAAATTCATTATTTGTATCTCATGTTTCCTCTGGTGAGCTCAGGGTGATGTATATAGTAGGATCACCATATCCACAGGGCCAGTACTGGTGGTTTCACTTGTTTGCTGCCTGAAAAGGTTAAATGAAAAAAAAACACACACACACACCAGGAATGTACTTTTCCAATGTGTATTTGCAGAACTGTCCACTAGAGGGAACCAGAGACTATGTGCTATATAGTGTTTCTATACCTGCCATTCCTGGGGTGGGGGTGGCAGCTTGGAATAGATCCCCTGCAGATTCAGCTTGCTCTCCCCCCCCCCCCCGTTTATACTCGCAACAGTCATATGGGTTAGGTCAACCTGAGATAGCATAACGAACCCGAGGATAAGGAGTGAGTTTTGTGACTGAGTGGACAGTAAGATGGCATTTCAAGTCCTAGTCCAAGGAACAAATCATCTTGGGTTGTTCTCCTCACATGGCACACCACTGTGTGAGCAGAGTGGCCCTTAACAGAGCTTATGTGTCCTTGTGTAAGTAGAGCCTTGTTATTGTCAGTAGGTCGGTCCCCCATGATTTTTACCTGTGCAGTGAAGATGGGTGGGAGCAGGATGGAGGCAAGATGCTCTTCCAGTGGTCAGCAGTATTGTGGCAAGACTTTCACCACCATGACACACTGGATATGCATGGGATTGACTGTTCGCTGCTCTGGAGAAATCCTGGATGTCCATCATCTTATATGATTCCCCCTTCCTTCCTTCTTAAATCCTCTGTTGTTTGTTAGTTTGTTCTACAGCTAAGTCTGGCAGAGTTATGCTGAAAGCAGAGGTATCCTATGAGACAAAGAAGAAAAGCTTGGATAGGACTCGAGCTTAAATGACAATCAGGAGGGCTGTTAATTACTCAGCTGCTGGCTGATCTGTGTCTCTTTTGTTTTCTCACCCCAGACTGGGCGCATTGATAAGTCCTATCCTACTGTATGTGGTCACACAGGTCCAGTTTTGGACATCGACTGGTGCCCCCACAACGATCACATCATCGCCAGTGGCTCTGAGGATTGCACTATTATGGTAAGGGGGCATGGGAATAGTAAAGTCACATGTGTGCTTGAGATGGGCTCATCTTGTAGCCAGGGCTCAGATCGGGAAGGAAAGTTTCCACTGTGCATATTGATGGCACAATTTACCACTCTTAAGGTTCTGTTTTTAAGCAGCTTTCTGCTGCTCAGGATGCAGCAGACTTCGGAGACTGGAATCTTGCATGCAGATGCCTGTGAGGGGAAAGTGTGCCTTGTAGTTCTTGATCTCTAGCTAGCCAAGGCAGGAAAGGTGATGGAAAATAAGTAGGCATAGACGAAATTGTTTTACTTGCACAATACTCCTAAAGAATAAGTCAGCTTTTTGATACATGAGTTTGATTAACCCCCCCACCTCTAGATCCAGTGTGTGCACAACCTTCTGTAAGATGGACTGAATGCAGTAAAGTGTTCTGCTTATATACCACCCCATACCACTTCAAGCAGTCTCTGGGCGGTTTACAGTTTAATAACAGTATGCAAGCTACACATTCCCCTCCCCCACAAGATGGGTACTCATTTTACCGACCTCGGAAGGATGGAAGGCTGAGTAAACCTTGAGCCATCTACCTGGGATCGAACCCCAGGTCATGAACACAGTTTTACTTGCAGTACAGGCATTTAACCACTTCACCACATAATAGAACGGGCAGCCCTGATGTATTGGGAAGGTGGAGGAGCTATTTGTTGAGATAAATTTCTGCATAATAAGGGAATCTCTGACCTGCAGTCCTCACTCAGGCTGCAGGCTGCTCCACCCTCCTCAGCAGCAGCACCCCACTACCATGTGGAAAATTCCCCCGCCCTCCACAGGTCTTAGCTTCTCCAGGCTTTGGTCTTGTGGGATGTGGCAGAGATTTTAGAAAGTGGGGGCCCACCTGCAGAATATGGGGTGATGGAGTAGGATCAGGCGGAAATGGGTCTCCGGTCAGTGTTCGGGTGCTGTTAGAAGTTTATGGTAGAACAATGGGAATCAAGAAGTGTGTGGCTTTGGAAGGAGGGGGGAAACTGCTGATAAGGGTGCGTAGGTGTTGTTTCATTCTCTCTCCCCCCCCATCTCTTTCTTTTCAGATATGGCAGATCCCAGAGAATGGGCTGACTTTGCCTCTGACCGAGCCAGTGGTAGTTCTAGAAGGCCACTCCAAGCGGGTCGGCATCATCACTTGGCATCCGACAGCCCGCCATGTCCTTTTGAGTGCAGGTACTCCTGGGGTGCGTTCAGGTGGGAGAGGGAGACTAGCATGAGAAGCCTGGGCTGAAGCTGAAGGCCAGAGGCTCTTGGAGACAGCTTCTCCTCCTCCTCCTCCCCTTTTCCAGGCTGCGATAATGTGGTCATCGTGTGGAACGTGGCCACCACCGAAGAACTTTACCGACTCGATGATCTGCATCCTGACCTCATTTATAGTGTGTGCTGGAACCGTGACGGCAGCCTTTTCTGCTCAGCTTGCAAGGACAAGAGTGTGCGCATCATTGACCCCCGCCGTGGGCAGGTTGTTGTGGTAGGTTTCTCCCTCCCTGCTATCTTTTGGCATAATGTCTCTCTGCCTGTTCTGGTGGCTGTTCGTGACAGCCTGCTGTTCTAGCTGCTCCTTCCACGTCCATTGTGGGTTTGATAGCTTTAACCCAAGTTGGGATTGCTTAGATACAAAGGGCATTTGGGCAGCTAGGCAGGTGCCCTCAACCCTCCCATTCTCTTACACAACAACTAATATTTTTGGACACGCAAAGTGTGTTTTCAGCTTCTGCAAGCCTCCAGATGCAGCATTTTTCGCTCTGCAAGGGCAAGCCTGTGACACTCCCAAAACAACAACAGCAACTAAATCAGAACCACAAATAGCTGCCTGGGTACTTCTCTCTCCCCCTTCTCAATTTTGTTGGCTTTGTCTTTTTTGGGTACTTTTTGCTCTGATGTGGCAAGTGTTAGGGCTGAAAAATTGTTCCCCAGATACACCAGTTACCCACCACTGCTTTAAAGGGAATCTAGTTTATGTTATGTGATTTTACAGTGATGTGGTAGGAAATATGTAAAACATAGGCAGTGTGCACATATGTATATGTCTCTCTTGTCTCTGTTTGATTGTTTATTTATGTATTTAAAATGATTATGTATTTAAAATGATTGTTTATTTATGTATTTAAAATGATTGAAAAGGAGAAGAACAATATACAGAGTTTGAGACAATGAGTGTAGAACATTTATCCAAGAACATTACAGACAAAATTCAAGGCTAAGAACTAATATCATGAAGTCATCTTACATCCTTAAGAAGCAATATTAAAGCTAATATTAAAGCTAACAACAATAAGTAAACAAAGGAAAAATGCCACTCTGAGAGATGGAAAACTAAAAGTGGAATAGCACAAGTAGTACTACATATTCAGCCCAAGCAGTAGTACATAACAGTCCATATAAAGGTCAGTCATAGAAAGTTTGCCTGTTTGCAGCAAAGATGGTGCAAGTCTGGCCTCTTGTGGGAGGGAGGTCCTAAGTTTGGGAGTAGCAACAGAAAAGGCTGTTTCCTGTGTTCTCATTGGACACACCTGTAAAGGTGGCGAGACAGAGAAAGGCCTCTCCTGGTGACCTTAGGCACCAGAGATATGGAGATATGGTATTTGAGATAGCTTGGCCCCAAGCCATTTAGGGCTTTGTGGGTTAAAACCAGCATTTTGAATTGTGCCTGGAAACGGCTTGGCAGCCAGTAGAGCTGCTGTAACAAGGGTGTTATGTGATTCCTGAAAACAGCCCCAGTCAGCAATCTAGCTGCTGCGTTTTGGACCTGATGAAGTTTCCTGAGAGTTTCCATTGGTAGCCTTGCAAAAATCCCGTTACAGTAGCCCAGATGGGAAGTGACTCAAATTTGGCACTGGTAAAGCAATCACCTTTTTTGCATGTATGTAAGATGTATGTTGAGGGAGGTGTTGTATGCCTCATTCATGAAGCCCAGTGCTTTTTAAAAACAAGGTACAGTGGTACCTTGTATTAAGGAATTAATTCGTTCTAAATGAAATTATGTTAAGCAAATTTTCCTTTATACAAATTTGCCATAGGAAGGCACTGAAAACAGAGTGATCTCATTTTTATGTTGTACAGATTTGCCCCATAGGCAATTATGTTAAACAAATTTCCCCTATCTCCGGAATTTTTTATGTTGTACAAATTTTATGTTATAAAAACCGTTTGTTATACAAGGATCCACTATATGTGTCTCCCTACACACATGGCTTGTATACTAAATTAATTAAATTAATTATCTGTGGTCAAGTCAATTTTGACTTACGGTGACTCTTTTCAGAGTTTTCCAGGTAGGGAATACCCAAAAGTGGTTTACCGTTTCTTCCTTCTGGGGCTGCCCTGGGACTATGTAGCTTGCCCAAGGCCATAAAAGACTGGCTCTTCTCCCTAGAAGCAGAGTGGGGTATAGAACTCCTAACAAAAGCAGGTGTAAGCTGACATCCCCAATAGGTTTAGAAAAGTTTCATATCTCCCCCCCTTCCCCTGCTGCCAATCCATGGCGTTACTGGGCCCAGAGATTGCTCACTCTGCTTTAGGGTGCATTTTGCTGTCAGGGGGTCCTCTTTGCCCTGTTAAGTGAGCAGTGGTTTCTCTGTGCTTTGTCCTTCCGTGTTCCCATGCTTTGCTTGTCCACTAGGATTTGATCACATCTGGCCTAACCAGCAGTGTTTTAAGCTTTCCGCAGCTTGGCTTGGTAACTGCAAGATCACACTTGCCTTCTGCACAGGGCTGATGTTCATACAGCAGACATAATAGTGGGTCCTTCAGCTTATTTTGATGGCCTGTGTTTTGGTTTTCCTTGTACAGTGGTACCTCGGATAATGACGGTAATTCGTTCTCCAAGGTTACTTGTTATCCGAATCGCGTCGTTATCCGAAATGCGGTTTCCCATAGGAATGAATGGGAAACCTATTAATCTGTTCCGGAGCCTAGGAAAAAGGCACAGACACCTGGTTTTTTGCTTAAAACTCTTTATAAAGTGCACTTTAAAGGTACAGATGCAATGCCACCCAGGATAACTCTTTTTTACTGATGCATGTTGGAAATTCGTTATCCGAGGCAGTCCATAGGGAAAATTTGTTATCCGAGGCAGCCCATAGGAAAATTCGTTATCCGAGGCAGCCCATAGAGAAAATTCATTATCCGAGGCAGACCTATACCTAGAACTGCGATTCGTTATCCGAGGCAGCCCATGGGGAAAATTCATTTTCAGAGGCAGTCCTATACCCGGAAATTTGCAGTCGTTATCCGAAAAATTCGTTATCCGGGGCAGTCGTTATCCGAGGTACCACTGTATATTTATGTTCAAATGTGTAGCCTGCATACTGTAATGAAACTGTAAACCGCCCAGAGACTACTTGAAGTGGTATGAGGTGGTATATAAGCAGAACACTTTATAGAAGCTCAATTCTAATCAAACCCTGTAAAACGAAATAATACTCAGAATGTATGTTAGGCAGAGGTGCTAACTGATGTTCAGTGGCTGGTTGACAAGGGGCAAAATCAGATTTTGTCACTGCATTTGTATCAAAATGAAGTAAATTGGTGAATGTATTTGTATATATTGTTACAAAAACTGGACACACACCCTTGCAGGAATTCCTGTTGTGTTATTGGTATTATGCCGGAGGCATTTTCGTAATGGCAAAATAAATAGGAAGGAAGGAAGGAGGCATACCACAGCCTTTTATAGGCTTGGTAAATTGTTTTTATTGAATGGCTCTTTTTAGTGCCAATGAGGCGGGTTTGCTCTCCCTGATGTAATCTCCCAGCTGCCCCTGGCATGAGGCCTAGTCTTGTATAATTCAAAATGCTTCAGCCTATCCGGCCAAAATTCTTTATCCCTCCTCTGCTGAGCTGGTTGATCTGAAATTTGGAGGGTGACTGAGGGTGTGTTAGTTTTGAACAGTGATATGTTAAGTTCACCACGCCCAACTTTACGCCCGCCAGTTGTGCTGGGTCAGAACTTGCATGATCTCTAGCCAGCACATGGACTGTGTCTTGCTTTGCTGGTTTTTCACACCTTGGAAGGGAAGGCTTGTATATTTTTAAGAAGTACATGGCAGTCCATTGTTTAGCAGCAGTACGTGACTATGGCGTTGCACCTCTCTGAAGGAGGAAGAAGCGGCACCTGCCAGACTTCTCAGCACCCTGCATCTGTGGAAGGATGTAGGAGCACCCACCCACCCCCAGTTTTCCTTCATGGGCTTCAAACATGGCTCAACTACTGGCTAGTTGTGGGTGATGGTTTGTCCTGCTCCGGATCACCCGTGTCCCTTTTTCCTCTTGCGTCTTGTTGGTCATCAGTTGCCAACCGCAGCATCAGTTGACTGTTGAAACTCAAGGCTTCAGTTCGGCATCTTAGCTTAAAGCAGCTCAGAATAAGTAGGGGGTTTAAGATAGCCCCAATGAGTAGACAGCAGTAGTGGAGCTAACTGTTTATCTCTTGGAAGGAACTAGTTTTGTAGAATCAGGGTCACAGCATTGAAATCATCTCAAGTCCTGACCAGTCTGCCTGAAAGGGAGGGTGGAGGAAGCAGCTCATTGTGGCTAGAGGTGCCCCAGGGCTGCTTGCGGACAAATAGCATGTCTATTGCGTTATGTTGCATATTTTAGGGTTTTGAAAAACACACACCCTATTATTTGTTTTAAGAGATTGTGTTATAAGTTCTGTCATCTACCTTGAGTGCTGGGTAAGCAAGAGGAAGGTGGGATGTGCAATAATAGAAACAAATACATATTTGGGGAGTAGGGGTGGTGGTTGGGGGTTGTCTTTTTAGCTTTGGCATGTGAGTGCTAAAGAGGAGACATGTGGTATTCCTAATCTCTTTCCGCTCTACCTGTCCAGTTCTCTGTGTATTACTGGGCGAGTCCCGGGGAGCAAAGGCTAGTGGAGTCACACTGGTCTGCCCTGGTTCCTAGCCCCCGCCGTCCAAACGCCATGTTCAAGAGTATGCTAGGGTTCTGTGTATAAACTCCAAAGTGGGGGCTGAGGTAGAATGGGGATCCTGTTCGCATTATTGCCCATCCTAATGTTCTAATGTTCAAGAGTCTTCATTCCGAACTGGCTAAATTGGGTGCTGGGTAAGCAAGAGGAAAGTGGTTTTGGAGTCTCCTTGGCTTCATTCAGCATCCATGTGGAGACAGTCCTGCGCAGACTGGCTGAGGGCTACATGTTCTCCATGACGACTGTGGGTCTTAATGTACTGGGTAGCCTGATAGTTTTCTGGGGTTGGGGCCACTCTCAGTTCCGTTGCCACTGAGTGATTGCTGCTGGTAGGGTTCAGACTCACTGAGGAGGTGCCTTGCCCTGAGGTGCAAACTAGAGCCGAACCAGGTTTGGCATTTTAATACATGAATGCCTTGAACATACCTTTGTTCTCTAGCATCTTTGAGGGGATGGCGAAAACAGCATTAGAGCTGCAGTGAAGAGAAAGGAGTTTTTAATTCTTCTTCCTCCACCAAAGGTTTTAGGCATTTCCATCAGTCACCCCCCTCCCAGGCTAGTAGTGGTTCTGAGGGGAAGTGTTGAGATTTTTCCGTGATGTTGGGAATGAGAATATGAGATTGTCCCAACCCATCTGCAGCAGCTCTTTTTCAAAAGGGAATATTATACCTTCACTTGTATCCACAGAGGGGACACATTGTTGTCCCAGGCATGCCATTTTACTTGTATTGTCCCAAATGGGCAGTAGTAGTTTTGGACTGCAGCTCTTAAACTCTGTTACCCCTGGCTCTGCTGGCTAGAGCTGATGGCAACTGTAAGCCAACACATTTGGAAAGCTGTGCTTTGCCCACTCCGTTTGGTTCTACCTTGCCTGCTTTGGTTGGCAGGGATTGCCAAATGAATGTGTCAGGCCTGTGACTGGAGCCTCTCTCTTTTAAAATGGAGACGGGTGGGATTGAGTCTTGGGCCTGCCATACAGAAACCACTGACTCCTATCTACTACTGGGTTGTTGCTTCTTGTAAGTATGGTAAGAGTCAAGTCAATGTGCTCCAGTCTGACATGAGCAAGAGCGACACCTCTTACGTTGTCTAAGCCCGTTTGGACTCAGCGTTGCACATGCTGGAACTTCTTGCCTGCCTGATGATTGTCCACTCCACAGGAGAAGGAGAAAGCCCATGAAGGAGCACGGCCCATGAAGGCCATTTTCTTGGCTGACGGGAAGATCTTCACCACAGGCTTCAGCCGTATGAGCGAGCGGCAGTTGGCACTCTGGGACCCGGTGAGTGGAAAGCGGGCCTGAAGGAGTGAGAGGGGCTTTCTTCTCCAGGAAGGGTGAAATGGCTGCTCTGGGGCACATATCTCATTATCCCCAGCCCACATGGCCAGCTAATTAGGAGAACTCTATCCAGTCCAATGTGTTTATCTTGAGCAGACTCTTCTCGCCCTTGTGCGACAAGAAAGAAGTGGTCTAATTTTATCATCTTTTCCTCACTTCGGTGGAATGGTTTTCTTTATCCTTATGCATGCACAAAATGGGCTGTTCTTCTTGCAATCCTGGCCCTGCTGCGATGTTGCTGTCTTCTCATCATCCTTGCATTGGAGGTCAGGGAAGACATCGAGGGCAAGGCTTCTGCTGTATGCACGTAGGCTCCCTCCTTGTTTTTGAAGCCAGGATGGACGGAAGCAGATCCCCTGTGGGCAAAATCCCCTTATCTTTTTTTCTGTCAAGGATGACATATTTGTTGAGCTCAGAAGTCCACTTCCTGTTGTTAACAAAAATAAAAGGAACGAAGCCCTTCTTTTTCAGTCAAATAAGAGCTTGTGCAAGCCTTGTTTTCAAGGGGAAATCTACCTCAGGAGAGGCACTCTCCTTTTTTCCTTTCCTTTTGTTTCTGAATTTTTTTAAATTGGGGAATTATTTTTGGTGATGGAAAAGAGAGAGAGAGAGAGAGAGAGAGAGAGAGAGAGAGAGAGAGAGAGAGAGAGAGAGAGAGAGAATGGTTGTTCTCAGCTTATTCTTAGATCAGCATGCATAAAATTTAGCTTTGCTTTGTAGGCAAAATGTCTACCTTGGGAAAAATTACATTTGGCCTATTCCATTTTGCATTGGTTCTGCCTGCTATGGCAGTGTTGCCCCCGAGATCCTTCTTCGATGGAATTTGGTGCTGGGAGAAAGAGGTTTTCCCTCTGGTGACTTAACATTTTTGTTCTTCTCCGTGTGTATCTGCATGTATGTTGCAGGAAAATCTGGAGGAACCTATGGCATTGCAGGAGCTGGACTCGAGCAATGGGGCCCTTCTGCCCTTTTACGACCCTGACACCAATATTGTCTATGTCTGTGGCAAGGTATGCTTTTAGTTCTGTGGTATGAGGAGGGGGGAGCAAAGATGGCACTCAGCTAGCTTCCTCTTTCCGTGTACTCCTTTCTGTGTGAGACTGGTAGATCTTTCTTATTCCTTTTCCACATCCGGGGGGGGATGGGTGAGATGGTGCTAATTGTTCATGGGCGTGTGGGAGAACATGACTAGTATCCTCCTGTTTTTTTTTACTGCTCACAGAAGGGAAATCCTGTAGGAGCCATCTTGGAAACCAACTGCTGGTTTCATGCCAGTCTCACGATTGGCCCACATGATCAAACACATGAACAACACAAGGCCAAAACCTTGTGATTCAGCTGTGGCTGCTTTCATGCCCTGTGAAAAGCATCAGGATGGTAACCGCTCTCCTGTACATTGGCCGGGCATCTGGTTTGGCCAAAGCCAAAATCTGAAGCGGCTGGCATTCCCTCCTGTGTGACCAGCGTTTTGTCAGCTGCAGCTGAAACTGTTTCTTTCCCCCTAGGGAGATTCAAGCATCCGCTACTTTGAGATCACAGCGGAAGCACCCTACCTCCATTTCCTCAACACCTTCACTAGCAAAGAGCCACAGCGGGGCATGGGATGGATGCCCAAGCGGGGTCTGGATGTCAACAAGTGTGAGATTGCCAGGTATTCAGCGGTGACTGCAGGTGGAAGCGGAGGTTTGGGGTTGCACAAAAGCTAGTAGTCCATGGGCCGAGTCGTTGAATGCAGCATTAGTTTACGTGCTTCCTCTCCACCTTCCCTATGAACTGTTTTACCCCCCTCCCTCCATCTTTCTTTTTTCTTTCTTTGTCTCTGCAGGTTTTACAAACTTCAAGAGCGCAAGTGTGAACCCATTATTATGACAGTGCCAAGAAAGGTGCGTGCTTGATATGAAGAGTTGGTCTACCTTTCGTTATAAGGAGTTTCACTTCAGCTGCATTCACAGCTGAAAAAGCTTATGACCTTGATTCCAAAGGGACTGCCTCCCACCCCCCATCAAAAGTGTACAATTATCAAGATTGGCTTGGGGTCCCCTTTTCTGTTTCCTCCTAAGGGCCATAACTGGGTGTGGGGGGGGGACAAGTGGGGCATGTGCTCCAGGGCTTAGCGCTTGGTTGGGGGGGGCATGCTAAAATGAGTGGGAAATGGTTGGCATGCAACTCTGCTTCCCCACGCTGAGTCCTTGGGCTTGAAGGAAGCTTCACCCTCCTGTGCCCACTATTCACAGGTTGGTCTTGCTGCTCTCCTGGACCCTGGTTCCAGCTGCTGTCCCTGATGGTGTGCCTGGTGAAGGGGGGGGGCGCTGATCTGCGCAGCCAGGAAAATGCAACACCCGAGCTCTCAAATGGCACCGGCCCACGCTGGCAGTGCCCAGCCCCCCCATCCGCTGCCCTGAGCAGTCCCAACTCCCTAACCTGGACAAGCCACACCACTGGGCCTCCCAAAAGGGACAGGCCCCCAGCTTCCCTCCCTCACAGGAAACTGCAACCCTGCCCTCCCCCTCCCCATTGCCCAGCAGCGGGCAAAAGAAAAAAGGACTCAGGCGACAAGTGCCCAGGGTCTGTTTCTCTCTCAAACCTTTCTTCAAATCTACATGACAAATCATGGGTCCTTCTTTTTCCCATAACTTTGTAGTGGTGCAAAAACATGGATCTGGAGCACTAATTTCCATAGGATCGTCCCCAACCCGTTATCTAATATAGGCCACATCTGTGCCCAAGGACTGTATCATGAAGGTTTAGGGAGGATTTTATCTAAAAATCATATGAAATCATGAGGATCCGTTCCTTGGGTCTGTGCTTTTGTGCTACTACAAGATATACATTGAAGGATCCATGATAACATGTGTTGTAGTCTGTGGGTATTGATAGGAACTATGATTTGATGGTGGTTTGGCTAGGATCTTACAAGCAAACAAACAGAGGATCTGTTCTAAATTTCATGGATCTGCCTTCTCCCAAGTTCCTAATCTGTATCCCAGATCCAAATCAATTTAAAAGCCTCCCATGGAGTTGCAATAGAACAAAAAACAAAAATTGCTATAACTTTTTTCAGCTTTTGCTAATATGCATGGAATTTGGAGGTGGGGGTGGGGAGGACAAGTGGGGCATGTGCCCCAGGGTGTTGTAGTGGGATGTGTGTACCAAAATCAGTTATTGATTGATTGATTGATTGATTGCACCTATTAACCACGCCGACTTTCCCAAAGGGAACTCTGAGTGGTGAACAAACATATAAATAAGAAATACAAAAATACAATCAACGAATAAACCAACTCAATATAAAAAGGAACAACTACAAATGCATCTGGCAAGACAAGAGGTCGGGCAAACAGCTGGGCAAACAAACATATAATTAGCAACCACCAAAATGGTATTTAAAAAGCCATGTTTTTAAGGCTTTCCTGAAAGCTGGCAAAGACTTGCTATCTGAATCTCGCTTGGTAATTTGTTCCAAAGCGATGAGCCAACCACCAAGAAAGCCAGACTACGGGTAAAGACCCTACAGGACTTCCTAGGAGCAGGTTAGTGGGTGATGCTCTGGTGGGATGGGACAAAGCTGACCTTTGGGAGATATGCTCTGCCAGATATTCTGGATCCAAGCCATGGAGGATTTTGTAAACCAAAACCAATACCTTGAACCTTATTCAGGAGGCAACGGGCAGCCAATGCAGACGGGCCAGGATAGGGATGATGCGGTCATACCTGCCCCCACCAACCACCAGCCTGGCCGCCACATTCTGCACCCACTGCAATCGCCAAACAAGGGTCAAGGGAAGCCCCATGTAGAGAGCATTACAGTAATCTATCCTCGAGATCACCAAGGCTTGCACAAATGGCCATAGGGAGTTCTCGTCAAAGTACAGGCGAATCTGGGCGATAAGCCTAAATTGGTAAAAGGCCGATTTGGAAATGGCTGCCACCTGGGACACCAGGGACAATGCTGGATCCAAGACAACACCCAGTCTCCTTACTCTATTGGCCAGCTGGAGGGCAATACCCCCACCCCAAGCTAGGAAGAGGGTCACTGTACCCATCCAGGGATCCATCCGGTAAATGTATGATAGAATAATAAAATTTGCTAACCCCCCTCTCACCAACCTGAGGCAGGGGCATGGAATCCATATTTGCCTTAGCTTCACAGGCCCTAGTGGCAGGCCTGGGCCTGCTTCAAGGACAGACATGGAGAGGCCCTTTTGAGCTGCTGTGCCCCCAGGGATGGAATGCTCTCTCATTGGAGGTCTGATGGGCCGACATCGGCTTTGTTTCTATGCCAAGTTAAAATCCCTGTTCATCCAGCTGCGGAGGACAAGGCCTGCATTGCTGAATAGTGCCCTTGCTTATGTACATCCTGCTGATTCAGTGGGTCTCCTCTCGTTCGGACTAGCGAGTGGATTCCGCCCTTAGCAGGTGCTGGCTTATTGTAATGGTTCTCCAGCTTGGCTCTTCACAGTTTGCTAGCCTGCAGTTCCCAGAGTCTCCAGCTGCCCTGCCTAATGGTCAGGGATTCTTGGAGTTGTGGTCTACCCAATTTGGGCCTCCCCCCCCTTTTTTAAAAAATAATCACTGGTCTGTTGAGCTGCAGAATTGTCATGAGTGTTTCTTTTGTGTGTGTGTCTTGTATTTTGTTCGAAATTGTTCAGAAACTCATTTTATCAATTGAACCCTGGCCTGAGACCTTCAGGAATAAGGTGGGATACAAATATCCTTATTTAATTAGTATAAATATCCTTAATTGGTTAGAGTCAAAGGTTTTGGGCAGGAGAGACAGTTTCCAATTCAGAACAGTTTTGAAACATTGAAGAAGTAAGACATTTGCTATTTAATCCCTATAATAATTTTGAGAAACAGCCCCTCAGGCCTGTCCTTCTTCTGTTTGTAGTACTGGGTGCTCCCTGGCCTTGGTTTTGAGATGGCAGGGCTCAAACTTCAGGTTCTCATGTTCAAAACATATCCTTTCTTGTACAGCAGCACCGTCCATCCTGTTTCAGCCCGTATTCAGTGTGCAGGAGTGAACGGCTCTTTGTAAAGTCATGGGTAGTTTAACTTGCATCATATGATTGCTAGGGAGCAGAGTGGCTCCTGGCACTGCAGTAAGGAGTTTTGTACCCCAGTGCTAACCCAACGGCCTCTTTGCAGTCGGATCTGTTCCAGGATGACTTGTATCCAGATACAGCTGGTCCGGAACCTGCCATGGAAGCTGAGGACTGGGTGGCTGGGAAGACGGCACCACCCATCCTCATCTCCCTGCGTGAAGCCTATGTGCCCACAAAGCAACGGGACTTCAAAGTCAACCGGAGGACCTTGTTGCACGAGAGCCGGCCCGCGGCCACCCCCAGCGCCGGGTTGAGTGCCACACACCCCAGTGCCATGTCTCAGTCTGCTGCCGCACCTGCCATTAGCGCCAGCAGCGCTGCCAGTGGGGTACGTACAGGGTTGGTGCTTGCCCTGGAACAAGGGCAGGAGGATTGGTCCAAGGACAGATGAGTGGCTTGGCTAGCCCTTCTCTTCCTGGAGTTGCAGGGAGGAGGAGGAGACGAAGGACAAAAATTCAGGGCTGGGAGTAGAATTCAGGATGGTGGGAATGTGAGCTTTTGATGTATTCTTTTCTGGCAGCTCTTACAGAAAAATAAATTTCTATGCTTCCGGAGATCGGGGGGGGGGAGCGGGGGGGTGTTCAACTTTTTGAAAGAGGCTAAGTGGTGCATCTGTGATAAGAGATATCATACTTCTAGTCAGCTGCACAGATGCTTTCCCAACATACGCCACAGTACAGTTTGGGAAGTGTTCACACTCCTTACTATGCGTCTTGTAAGCAAGACTCTTAAAAACAGGATAGAGGTGGTATGTAGAGAGCAGCTCTCCTGAGGTTTCCTTTCTCTGGCAATACAACAGCCTATTTCCTTCCTGTGGTTTCCATTAAGGGAGGACATAATGTACACAATTGTGTGGGTTGAACTTGGGAGCGTTTACTGCTATTGATTTCTTAAACTCTCTTCCCACCCCACCCCCAACCTCCGTATATCTGCCTGACTATACAAGTCACGGGTTGGCTAGAGCTGAGCGGCTGAGATGAATAGAGGCAGGAGGTGGACCAGTAGTGTGACACAAATGGCTTGGTTCACAGGAAGGAGGAGGGCAGATCGCCGAAGAGGTGCTGCGTGAGTTGGCGTCGCTGCGAGCACTGGTGGCCGCCCAGGGTGAGCGCATCACACGGCTAGAGGAGCAGCTGAGCCGCATTGAGAATGGCGATGTCTAGGGACCTTTCCCTACCACGGAGGCCTCACCAAAATGGATCTTCATACCCACTTCACCTTTATTTTTTATTATGATTTATTTTTGAGCTGCCAGTCATCCCTTGACACTGCCTCATCCTTTGCCCTGTGGTGTGAGACAGGGACATGCCCTCTCTTGCTGCTACTGGTGGATGTTTCTTGGGTCTTTGTCCTGGATCAAATCTCCTCTTCCTGTTGTTGTTATCATTATAAAGGGCAATGTGCTGGTCTCCCCACGTCTGCCCCTTTGCCTTACTCACCAGGATCCCTCTACCCCTATCCTGTTTCCATGGTTGGCATTGGCCTGTGTGCCCTCTGGTGGATATCGGGACGGACTGACACTTCGGGCTTATCTGCCTACTAGGCCTTCCACATGGGAAGGCTGGAGCATTCCTGCCCAGTTTCTCATGGCATGTCAATTTGGTTATTAGAAGCTAGTGCCTACAGTGATTCAGAGCTGAGGGAGGCTGTGCGTCTCTCCCAACATTCCATTCACTCTCATTTCTCCTATTAGGACCGCTAAGATCCTGCTGAGGATTCTCCCACTTCCTTGTCTGAATTTTATTTTATTTCTGCAAAAAAGACCATGGTGATGACTACAGGAGCCAGGCTGCGAATGAATCTTGCTAGTCAGTCACAGCCCCAAAGCTTGTGGTCTCTGGAGCCACTCCTTTTCCACATGTCCTCTCCAGCCCCTCTGAACAAAAAGCAGGCTATGACTAAAAATTTTAAAATGGCAGGAGGAAGGGCGGCGGCAGGGGGGTGGGGAGACTGTTCAGGATCAATATCTCTATATTTTCATTCCAAATAAATGTCTTTATAAAGCCACACTTCTGTCTAAAGGTGTGTTGTTCCTCCCCTCTTGTCCTTGTTCCCTAAGAGCTTGCTGTGAATTCAAGGTATGTGCTCACTGTTGGGATAGTTGGTTTGTCTCCTTGAGGAAAATGATAATGGCTTTGCCGCCATTATTATGACAAGGGGAACGCGAAGCACAATGCAGTGATGGTAGCGGCTGCCTTTTCAGCGTAGCTACAGCTGCCTGAAGAAATCAGATTTGTCCTAGTTTAGGAGATACCTAGTCATTTTGGGAAATTGGCAGGAAAATCATTCTGTGGAAAGCTGTGCGTATGTAATGAATCACAAGGGGTTTTGACCTGAACATCTAACATTCACATTCCTGACTGGAAATTTGCTTGGCCGCCTCTGCTTTTTTATACTGGATGCTATCGTGGGTTTCCATTTCCTGAAGATAAATTTTCTGAAAATACCGAGCTTTCCCATGGGCTGCTATGTTTTTGTTTGGGAATCGCAACATAGGCCTGTTCCTTATTCTTTTAATCTGAATTTAAATGAGCTTAGAAGGCATGTTGATCCTTTTGAAAGAAGCAAGAGCAATTAGTACCACTCTTTAGAAAACCAGATCACCCCACTCTGGTGGTCTGATTTTCTAAAGCAGTTTTTTTAAAGGTAGAGGGGCAATGTAGGAGTGTCAAGATTAAGGGCGTTTATACACGACCCCTAAGCTCCGCCGCAAATGGCTGCAAGCTCCGGACTTTAAAAATGTTTACCCACCAGCTCCGGAGTTTGCAGACAATTAAGTGCGACCCTGCCCACTTTAGCGCGACCAAACAGCAGTTTTCTTGTACTTGCTCTTTGATGGTGAAAAATTTTGATGCGGAGACTGCCTGAGCTCTCCTCGCTTCTTTCTGTTGTTTTTCTTTTGCCTCCGCCCCTTAAAGAGGAACCAGGAATTAAACGGAGGTCGGAGCAACTTCCACCAGCACCGGAGATAAGCCTTTTATTCTTTTGTCTCTGTCTAAGGCTTTTTTTTCCTCCCCCCCCCTCACGCAGACAGAACAAAGAAGTGCGGAGCGGGTGGGGACAGAGGAACAGCAACGAACCTTCAAGATCTCTGGTCCGAATTTAAGGGACCAGCGGATCTTAGGGGTCATGTAAAAAGGCCCTAAGAGAGGTCCATACAAACCACTCTGCCACATTATCTCGACTTTTCTTGGTGTGGGTGACTTCTAATGTATCAGTGTGCTCATAGCTAGGGAAAGCCCACCTGTCCAGTCAATTCCCAGCACACTGAGCCATCTGGACTCCCAAGTGATCCACTGACTGTTAAAGCTCACAAGGCTGCACACTTTAATTTGCCTGCCAACATTGCCAGGCAGGAAAACTAAAATATCCACAAATACAAAGGGATCCACAAGATGTCCGGGGTAAGACCTGCATTTAGTTCCAACAAAAACCTTTCACTGTTGTGAAACTTACTACTTTATTAGTAAGTGTGTTGTAAAATGAAAAGAAAATAAAGTTCAAAGCAGATTCAAAACTCGTTTCAGAACCAGCACCTATTCAAAAGGACTTGAAACTAGGCTAGGGCGATTCAGGAACAGTCCTCAAAGAAAACAATAAAGCTAGCTGTGCTAGGCTAATAAAGCAAAGCAAAGTGTTCTGGTTATATACCGCCCCATAGTGCTTAAAGCACTCTCTGGGCGGTTTACAATTTATGCAGGCTACACATTCTTTCTCTCTACCCCTCACCCCCCAGCAAGCTCATTTTACTGACCTCAAAAGAGCCAACCATGAACCGGCTACCTGGGATTGAACCCCAGGTCATGAGCACAGTTATAGCTGCAGTACAGCTATTTAACCATTGCACCATGAGGCTCTTATAGTACATACTGCACAGCTGAATTGAAGCATAGTTGAAGCATGTGCCGACTAAAGAGCAAAGAATGTAATTGTCTCCAAAAAGGTAAGGCACAGTAACAAAATTCTGTATGCCATTTTTATACCCATCACTCACCTTTCCAGGTAAGCTGCATTTGGCCTTTTTAAAGGAGAAAGGTGGGTAAAAATATTTTAAATAAATAAATAATACTGTAGTTAGCTAATCAAAATCTCAATTACTCTGAACCTTCCAGAATGGAGTAATATTTATTCTGTTGTTTTCCATCTCTTCTGGTCAGCTGAAACCAGTTTCACTTAAAGTACCAGGAGAAGAATCATTTTATGAAGTTGGTTCCCACCCGCTAACACCGATTTCTTGTGTGTGTTGTGTCATTACACTCGTAACCAACTCTTTGTGACTCCATGGCCATGGAATTTTCTTGGCAGGATACTGGAGTGGCTTGCCAGTTCCTACTCCAGGCGCCTACAGCACCTGGTATTCCCTGGTGGTCTCCCATCCAAGTACTAACCAGGGCCGGCCCTGCTTAGCTTCCAAAATCAGGCTAGATCGGATGTGCTTAGGGCATCTAGGCAGCAACACCAATTTCTCAGTTGTCTCCTAATTGGGCAGTTGTTACCCTTTTCAGCTTCTCTCTTGACACAAGTCAAAACGGCTATATTTTACAGGGCAACGGAAACATATTAACTAGTTGCCTATTTCTTGTCAAGATGTATGCATTAAACCAGGATTAGGCAATTTAGAATTATCCAGAGGTTTTGAACTGTGATACTGTACTCACTATCCATTACTATTACAGTGCTGGATAAGGCTGATGGTCATTGTAGTTCAAAATGTTTGTAGGATTTTTTGAAACAACTTTCTTTGCAAATTAGGCAGTTGAGAAATTGATAGGAGAGGAGAATCAGGTGGCTTGGAGAAGCGAAAGGACTTTGGAAGTGGTTACTACCTGAACATTCCTTAGCTGAGTAGGTGTGCATCTTGCTTCTTTAGTTATCACTGTATGCCTGCCCACCTGAAATGTTACACCTGGAGCTGATTTGTATACCTGGAGGCTCCGGCAAGAGCAAGACAAATCACCCTTCATTAATGTCAAACGTACCATTTCACAGATCCTCTCTTCCAGCTCAAGAGTCCCAATCTGGGTGAAGACACCAGAAAGAAGTATAAATTTGTTGGGGTGATGGTACCTCAAGCACTGCTGGAGAAAGATTCATAATACTGTACGGTACATCCAACAGACTCGGATCAATGGTTTCCAACAACAGGGAAAGAGATTCCATTTGAACATTAGGAGTAACTTCATGATGGTTAGAGCTGTCTGGCAGTGGAATATGCTGCTGCAAAGGGTGATGGAGTCTCTTTCTTTGGACGTTTTTAAGCAGAGGCTGGATGGCCATCTGTAGAGAGAGTACTGTGACCCGGGGGGGGGGGTCCTGCATCGCAGAGAGGTGGACTGGATGGCCCTTGTGATCTCTTCCAACTCTATGACTACTGGCTGGATCCTTTTCTGAAACTAAGTCCCTGTTTGGTTTGTCTAGTTGAATTACAAATTTATTTTAAAGACAATTTAATTTTTTTTTTGGTTCATCCAAGTTTTTAATTTTTCTTTTAGCATACCTAGATGCCTTATGTGATCCTTATGATATCCTCTTTATTTAGGTGTGTTTTAATGCTTTGGAGCATGATAATTTAAAATATTTCACAATTTATATTATAACTCTTTAATTATCCTTGTACTGTACTGCATCTCGTTTTAATTTTGTGAATGCTTTAATAGTCTGTGAGCTATCTTGAGTCCTGTCACCTGGACGAAAGGCAACGTATACGTACAATTAAAAATTAGTCTGCATTCTGAAAACCCTACCTGACCGACAGATGTCTAAGAATGACCTAAACTGGATGGCTTCCTGTCTCCCAAGATTCTTGTTTAAAAAAAAAAGAAGAAAAGAAGCAGCAGCCATTGCCCCGGTGCTTGCTGGGAGCTTCCTTTGGACTGAACTAGGCCAATATTAGGCCACAATACCTTCCAGTTTAGGCCTTTTTCCTTTGAGAGCCACATATGCTGTCTGTCTTTCAGGTGAGATGGACAGATTGGAGAATTATGGAATATGTAGCCCATACCCCCACCCCACAAAAATACACCTTTTACATCTCTACATTGCCTCTGCCTCTAGCTTTCAAAGTGGCAAGATGCTAGTGTATGTTTGCCCATGCAGAGGTATTGGGATCTTTAAGCCCCAAGTCCTGTTGTGATCGGTTTCTGAAGTGCTTGACAAATAAAATCACTTGGGACTCGAGGTTGATTAGGGCTTTTACTGTAAATATCAGTGACGTGCTTGCTTGCGTGCGTGCGTGAGTGTGTGTGTGTCCACATTTGTGCTTGTATGTGCTTTATGGATAGTTTCAGACTGTGCACCCTGATTATACAGACAACATTCTTGAATCTGTGCCCAATCTGACTTGTTAAAAATAGCCAGAGGCGGAATGACGGATTTTGTGCCCCATGCAGTGCAATATAATCTACTCTAGGTGACAATTTCCCTTTTGTTAAGACAAAATACCAGTGGTTCTGAAGCAAGGTGCATGTGGGCCGTCCTTTATATGCACCAGCTGATTTCTTAGCTAGTGCAAAGAAGTGAGTCTTGGGGATCACTGTTTTGCTTTGCATTTGGTGTTCTGTGGAACAGTGTCAGTCTGTTGTGCATGGATTCTATGCCCTTTCCTGTCCTGCTTAATATTTACATGAAATTGCTGCGTGAAAAATCATCAGGGAATGGGTTATATTGCCTATATATGGTTGGTGTCCACCTCTTTCTTTTCTGTTAGCTTCCAGGGGGGTGATGGGGGCCCTGAATTAATGCATGCGAACCAGATGTGGGCTAAAAAAACTGCAGGCAAATACTCTTGGGAGGCAACTCAATATGGTGACATTATTTGTTTTTGACAAAGTGGCATTTGCTTTAAAAAAATTGGACCTGCAGTTTAGAGTTGCTCCTGGATCCAGCATTGATTCTAGATCAGGCATGTCCAAAGTCAGGCCCGGGGGCCAAATGCGACCCGTTTTCGAATTCTGAGTGCCCTGCGGCTTCTTCTCCCCACCGGCTTAGCCTGTCATGCATCCCTGCCAGCTGGCCCCTCCCCATACCGGATGGAGGCATCAGCTTGCAGTTTTATGGTTTGCCTGCCCTCCCTGCCTGTCCATCCTTCCAGCCCCCTGCCCAGCCTACCCATCCCGAGCTCCATTTCTGCAGCATCCTCCCTGCTCTTTGCATGTCGTAGAGACTTGCCCAAAGTCCGGCCCGGGGGCCAAATGCGGCTGAATGGTCGGCCCCCACACATTTTTACCTCACCAAATCTGGCCCTCCTTGCAAAAAGTTTGGACACCCCTGTTTTAGATGGTCAAGGAACAGCTCTGGCTTTGCTATCAGAGGGGACCTTCCATGGAAAAGGCTGATGTGGCCACAGTTTTGTCACACAAAACATGTCTTATATGTGGCTGCCTCTTTATTTATTTATTTTTGGAATTCTCGTGCAGTCCCAGAGTCCTACTTTGCACATGCCAGTAGATTCAATTCATTATTGTGAATGCACACTGTTGGCTTTATTTTTATCTCTGCTCTTGCAAAACAAAATGACCCCAAGTTCCTAGCAACACCCTTTGGATGGTCCTCGACAGGCAAATGTGAAGACGAGTAGAGATGAGTTTTACAGAACTTTTGCAGGCACACGGCAGGCACTGGCTGAGAATCAGTTCCCCACAGGAGAGTAGGGGTGGTGGGTGGCAGGTGCAGTTGTCTTCCTGCGCTTGGGCTGAGCGACAAGAGCTGTTCCGAGGGTGGCAGGAAGCTTGTGGTGGGTGCTGCTGAGCTAGCAGGAAACAGCACTGTGTACAATGAGTGCAAATGTGTGCACAGGCTCCACACCTCAGTAGATGTGTACCAGCTTGTGCTCTCTGCTCGCTTAAATATAAAACTTTGAGTGAATTGAAAAATTAAGCCTTTCTCTCTTTTTTTTCTGGTGTTTTTGTATAAAGGGCCAAAAAGATATGTGCTATGATGAAGATGGTGCTTCTGGTCCATCCCCAGCGAAGTGCGCTCTGCAGAGTCCCTGCAGGCCTTTCGGAAAGCTTTGAAAACTTTTTTATTCCGAGAGGCCTTTGGCGAGTGTTAGGTTTTTTTTTCTTCCCCTGCCATCGTTATCGATTTTATTAATTTTTTGACAGCCGATTTTAGGTGTGTTCAATTTTAACCTGTCAGGACAGCCCTCCGCAGGCAGGGATGCAGGAGGATTTTATCTGCTATGCCTGTCTTTATTGTTGCATGTTGATTCTGTTCTATTCTATTATATTTTTGCTGTATTTTATTGTCTGTTGGTCTGGCACATGATTGCCCTTGGTAGCCGCTTAGAGTTCTACATGTAGAAGATAAGCGGGATATAAATAAAAAATAAATAAATAAATAAATAAATAGTTGGCTTGTCCAGGGCAACAGCTGCAATGGTTAGCTTACAGTAGTTTCATATATCTGTCTGCCCCCTATATTTCTCCCATATGGAATGTTGAAATAACTGAATAAACATTGTACTCTTTTTACAGTATCATCTGCACTCACTGCCTTCTAATATTTCTGCAAGCACCTTGAGAACAATGCAGCTATAACTAGAAGCCAACCTGGATTTGTCAAAAACAAATCCTGCCAGATTAAACGTATCTCATTTTTTGACTAGGTAACCTCCCTGGTAGATGGTGGAAATATTGTAGATTAGTGGTGGGCATTTCATGCTTCTTGCAAAGCACTGCTGGCCAGCTGTGGCCAATCACCCTCTCACCAGCTGTCGGGACCTCTCACTGGGCTCTGGGCACCACTGGGTTCCTTTCCCTACAGCTGCATGCCAGTTGTCACCCCACCTGCTCTTCTCACCTCCAGATGCAGCCGGCCATTCCTTCAAGGAGACGGGAGGAAGAGTCTCACTGCACAACTGATGAATGGTCAGCTGTGCACAGAGGCAAGCAGATGGGATGCACAAGCAATGAATGGCACCACAGGGAGAGGACCCCAGTTGTGCACAGAGAGTGGTCTGGAGAGCTGATGGCCAGTGGCGCTTTGTGCTTCTCATTGTAATACACCTTGATTTTAGCAACACTTTTGACAAAGTGCTCCATGATATTCTGATTAGGAAGCTACCTAGGTGTAGGCTGGACCAACTATGCGGTGGATGAACAGTTGTATTTCCAGAATTAGAGTGCAATGGCTCCTTGACAAACTGGAAGGAGGTAACAAGTGGGATACCACAAAGCTCAGTCCTGGAGCTGGTGCTCTTCCACATTGGGCGTTTATACACGACCCCTAAGCTGCGCTGCAAATGGCTCCCAGCTCCGGAGCTTAGAAATGTTTCCCCACCAGCTCCGGAGTTTGGAGACAATTAAGTGCGACCCCACCCACTTTAGCGCGACCCAGCGCACTTTTCTTGTACCTTCTCTTTGGAGGTGAAAATTTTTTGATGCGGATAAGAGTGCTGGGCTCTCCTGGCTTGTCTGTTGTTTTTTTGCCTCCTGCCCTTTTAAGAGCTCCTTGAGACGGAACCAGGAAGTAACGGGGCTCGTGGCAAGTTCGACCGGCAGGGGCAGGTTAGTAAAGGCTTCTTTTGTCCTTTTTTTCCCTCCCCCCCTCATGCCGACAGGAGCAGGAAGTGCTGAGGGGTGGGGACGCAGGAACAGAAACGAACCCCCAAGATCTCTGGTCCAAATTTAAGGGACCAGCGGATCTTAGGGGTCGTGTGAAAAGGCCCATTGTTACTAACGGCTTGGATGCCTATCAAAAGTGTGGATAACACAAAATTGAGTGGGATAGCTCACACCCTGGCAGGCGGCAACAAAATTCGAGATGTTGATCAGCTTGAGCACAAGGTTGAAAACAACAGAAAGAAATTTAACAGGGATAAGCACAAAATTCTGGACCTAAGGGTGAGAGAAAGAACCAAACAAGACTGTGAGAGTGTTATCGGCTGAGTTATACCACATGCAAGGAGGACCCTGGAATGGTTGTAGAACACAAGGTGAATATGAGCCATAAGAGTGTGACGCAGCTGCAAAAAAGGCAAATGCTATTTAAGGCTGCATTAACAGAAATATAGGAGCCAACTCCCGTGTGGTGCTAGTTCTCTCTCTCTCTCTTTTTTTTGTTTTGCACTGCTTCGTTCAGGAAGGATGCTGACAAACCGGTTCAGAGGAGGGCAGTAAAGATAATCAAGGGACTGGAAACCAAGCCCTATGCGGAAAGACTGGAAGAAATGGGTATGTTTAGCCTTGAGAAAAAAAAGATGGGAGGGGAGATACAACTGCATTTTTTAAATACTGGAAATATTGTCATACAGAGAAGGAGCAGGATCTGTTCTCAATCATCCCAGAGTGTAGGACCCGTAATAATAATGGGCTTATGTTACAGGAAGCCAGATTTTGATTGAATACCAGGAAAAACAACTTAACCGTTAGAGCAACATGACAGTGGAACCAATTACCTCAGGAGATAGCGAGTGCTCTAACACTAGATGTATTCGTGACAAAATTAGACAACTATCTACACAGTATTGGTCAAATCTGCTTTGATTTTGATTCCTGCATTGAGTAGGTAGTTGGACTTGATGGCCTTATATAGGCATCATCCAACTCCATTGCTCTATGGCTAGAAGACTTGATTGTAATTCAGCCAGTCCTGTTGAAGAAAAACAAGTGTTTAAGCTGGGTTTCCACACAAATGGTTGCCAGTTTCTATAATCCCCGATCATTGGTCGTGCTGGCTGGGAGCTCTGAAATCAATGGCGAGTCAAGCACTGAGAAGCACTTTGGTATTCTAGCTAAAATAGGTGTCAAACTAAATTGATAATGTGAATCAGTTATTGATCATTGACCAAAGTGCTTAACTTGCTGCATCTGGAAGTTGAGTCATGGCAACTGGACTTCTTTTCTTGAGAAATCAAAACGTTTCACTACTCATCCAAGCAGCTTCATCAAAATGTTTCACTACTCATTCAAGCACCTTCCCCTTCTGTTCTGCCATATAGACTTAATTAGATACCCTGCATGGGGTTTTGTTTGACAAGTGAAGTTTAGTAATGATAAAGGGAAGTTCCCCAGCTCCCCACCTTATTTCCACATTACCCTGAACAGAGAGTAGCTTTTTGCATATAGCACCAGAAAAAATGTACCAAGTCCTCAGCACAGACTGACAAATATAGGCAGGAAGCACTCCCCACACCCACCCCTTTGTATTCACCCCAAGGCACTTGCAAAGTTTCATTTTACTTGGCTTTTGTGCAGCTCAGCAGTGAAAAGAGCACTCTACACCTAGTTATGGTAAGTGCCTGGGGCTTTACCAGCTGGAAGAGGTGAATTTGGAAATGGTGTGTGGGGAGGGGAGAGAGATTGTGTGGTCCACTAAGAACTGGCAGTGGCAACGGGGACATGGGCACCGATGTGTCACTGTAGTGTTGATAGCTGAGAGAACTGGCGATGGGCTAAACTGTGTCCCCAAAGCGTCCCTTCCAGTTCAGCCATTTTAAGATGATGAACTCCTGAATAGCTCAGTGCTTTGGGCTTCTGGAGCCAGAGTTTGGGCCTTTGATTCCCTACTCTCTGTTCTTGACAGGAGCTGGACTCAGTGGTCCACAGGGTCCCTTCCAACTCTGCCGTTCAAAGTTGATGAAGAAAATACTAATCTACAAAGTGCGGCCAATTCAGGGCGTAAATGTGAACAGTAGGGCTTGTGTCAACATCTTGCGCAGCGCAGCCTGTTGGCCTCCACAGAACTTCTTGTCTACTAATAGGGTGTCGAATGAGGCTAGAAGAGAAAGTTCAGTTGTTTCTGGGCCAATGCCTTAAGAAAGGAGAGCTATTTGTTTGTTAATATAGCACAGACCTCACCACAATGACCTTTTCCTCTGTAGTTTTCTTTTGTGGAAAAATACTTCAGATTAACAAGCCTCTGAGGCCAAGAACAGCAGCTGCTTAAAAGCCAAGGCTTCTCTAGAATGAAAACAGTTCTTTGCCCCAACCAATATGACTATATTTTCATTAAATTTAAAAAAGCTGATTGTTGCTGAAATTGTTACATAATCTTTACGGCTTATAGACTGATCTGGAGTTTCCTGAGCTGCAGAATTCCTAATACATGTTTCAGCGCAGGACTACAAACACTCCTTCCACTGCTAAACGGCCCTTCATTGGCATAAGTAAGACAGATGAAAATGATCAGAGGGATACAGCCAAAGGAGAACCTACGCCCAGACAATACTTCCATATGTCGTGCCAATGAAAGCAGCAGCCAACCCTCCACCTACAAGAGGTTTTATTTGGAGCACCTCACTAAGCCAAAACCAACTTTATTCCTTGCAATTTGCTTTTAGCGGATCAAGTGGCACTTATTCTCCTTCCATCAGTCACAAGCTGGGTGAGTGAGCAGTGGGGAGGTGATTCAAGCAGGCACTTTTTATGTACAAGTGGTACCTTGTATAAATGAATTAATTCGTTCCAAATGAAATTCTGTTAAAAAAAATTCCTTTGTACAAATTTCCCATAGGAATGCATTGAAAATGGATCAATCCCTAATCGCGACCATTCTTCTGTTGTATGGATTCGCCCCATAGGCGATTTTGTTAAGCGATTTCCCCCTATCTTTGGAATTTTTTTCCTTTTTTTAAAGCAGATTTTCTATTAAACAAACTGCTTATTATACGAGGGTCCACTGCATTTGCTTAAATCAGTACAGGAATCAGAATGCCAATTTCCCCTGTCCCCAAAATATTAAGAATTCATGTTTCTTTGGAAAGGCAGAAACATGAATTGTATATTCCTTTCAGTCATTGCTGTAGACTAATATACCATTCAACACTGAAACCATTCCTCAGAAACAGAATTCTTGTGTCTAGAAATAAAATACTGTCATTTCCACTAGGAAATGGGTAGGAAACCTACATAGTGCAGCTTTTGATACAGAATTCACCTTCCTAAGAATCTCTACCTTTCTTTGGAAAAACATTAAACGTTTAGCATTGCTTCAACATCGTAAGGGCGAGGAATGGGGCAGGCAGAGCCTGTTGCATACTGAGGAGCCAGATTAGTAGCTAAAAAACATATCTAGCAGCCAAAGGAGGGAATTCTGTTTCCCCCTGGAGTCCACTGTACCTCCCTGGGTCTAACAAAATAAACAGAAACAAACAATACAAAATTATCAGGGGAAAAAAAGACAAACACATTTTCTTGGTCTAGATAATTTATAGTTACAGTGTTATTCTGTTCTTGGCACACAACTTCATTACAGTTATTATATTTTTAGTGCAGAGTGCACCCAACCCTGAGTGTCATGTGGAGGTGTCTTTATATGACCACAAAGATGGAGCTTGTGCCTGGATACTTATCTCCTCGCTCCTCTTCAATTGTAGCAAACATTTGGTGGCTCGTGAGTTTACAGGGATGCTTGCGAAACATCAGACATTGCATTCCCTGGAGTACCAACAAAATCCTGGACATCTCAAAAGGCTAGCAATTGCTTGCTGATTCGTTTAATCAACGGCTACGCTTCCTCACAGTGGCAGCTCACCAATGGGCACACAGGGCTTGGCTGTGCCTTGGTCTCCCACTGTAGCCAATGTGCCTCCTTGCCATCCGTACAAGAGTCCTACTTAACAACACTGTAGGCAGGAGTCCATAGAGCGAGATGTCATGATCCATATAGATCAGGTAGTAATGGCTCTGGGGTAATCAGATTCTCGTGACCTGTCGGACAAGTGGCTTATTGAGTCTTTTGTTTTTGGCAGAAGCTCAGGTGTGCCCAGGCTCTTGCTGCCCTGTTTCTGCTGTTTCCAGGAAAATACGCGGCATCGGCCTCGCGCAAAAGCGGCGGTGCCAGGAGCAGAAGTGACGACGTGATTGTGGGTATCCTGGTCTGCACGCTCCTCCTCCTCCTCCTCCTGCTATTCCTAGCATGGCGGCACCTGAGCCGCACCTCAGGAGGAAAGTACCACCCCCGGCGCCTGATGCGGGTCCTGATCTTCCGCTTGCAAGAGCTCTGGGAGCAGGCCCGCAGCGAAGAGTTATCCCAAGGGTACCCGGATGAGAAGCAGAGTGACGAAGAGCTTGGGGAGCAGCGGGAGGATGATGATGATACAGAGGATGAGGATGATGGTGGTGAGCAGCAGCGAGAGGAGCAGCGAGAGGAGCAGCTCCCCCAGCGGTCTGGCCATGAGCCAGAGGAGGAGGAGAGGCAGGAAAGGCTTGCCATGAGGGCTGAACTGGAGGCAACGGAAAAGGAAGCCGCTCAGGGCCCCACAAAGGAAGACAAGCCCCCCTCCTCCGGGGCCGTGGAGGGCAACGCAGGAGTCTTGCTTTGCGATCTGCCTTCCTTTTCTGGGACTGCAGCTTGGGAGGACAGCAGCAAACAAGCACAGGCCACGGCCCTCTAGAAGCAGCAGGCAGGCCCAGGGTGGGGGTGGGGGTGTCTCTCTCCAAAGAAACCTACGGTCTGCAGCTCAGCTTGACCCACAGGCCCATCTGACAGTTGCTGCAGCTATGAGTCCCACGGCCAAGGCAGAATCCACTAGCTCCCTACTTGATCTGCTTTCCCTTTCTTGTTTGTACCACTTGACCTGCTTGATCAAGCTGCTCACAAATAATTGGCAGCCTGTTTTGTCCTGTTTATTATTATTTTTAAAAAATGTCTTCCCCGTTACAATAAAGCAGAGGGGAGAGGGCTGCACCTCAGCTGTTTCTCTTTTCATGGGATGATCAAAGCAGAGGACTATGCTGAGCGGCTCTCTGGCTCATTCTACAAGTTTTGCCTTGCTTGTGCTCCACGTACAATTACAGCAGTTGCCCCCCCGCCGCCGCCCACACACACACACAAACTATGAATCCTTGCAGCAAGCTGTCCATTTTCTCGGCATGAATCCAATCGTGATTCGTTCACCATCAGAGATGGGAGGAAGCAAAGGCAGACGGGTAAGGCAGCAGGGCCAGGGCTGGTCTTGTGGTAGCTGTTTAGGGAGGCATCGGGGGAAACAGCCACTTTGGGCACTTGGGTGCACGTTGGAAAAGGTCTGATGGTACAGTAGAGAGCTTCCCAGAGGATGGTCCAAACTCAATCTGGAAGGAACCCCTTGGGAGCCTTTTAAGCCCTGCCAGAGTTGCTCCTTTTGCTTTACAGCCGAGGAGCCTCAAACAGGCACCAAGCAGGAATGGGGGGTTATCAGTTCCTACGCCCTTCCCTGTGACCGCCGCGACAAAGCCTGACGCACACTTCTGGAAACACGCAGCCAGAAGGACAGCAGCCCAAGCTCCTACTAGTCTTTGTCATGATTTCCTATATACTGAACTGAAAGACCCTTTTGCACAGGGATTAGTCCCTTTGTCGGGGAGGCAGCACCTCCATGCCAACAAACCTCTGCAACTAGGAGGATAAGTGGCCCTCTAGCAATGGAGGAGGCGGGGAGGGGAGAGAGCGCACTCCTCATCAGGGAATGAATGCACTGGGGTATCCCCCTCCAAGCTCCACCCAGCGAACAGAGCTTTCCTCCGCCAGGCGGGCAGTTTGCTGATCCCCTCGGTTCCTCGGCTACCGTGCCCGCCCTCGGCCTTTCTTCTTCTTGCTGCCGGAGGGCGTTTTGATAGGCAGCGGGGCGGTGACTTCTGGCACAGGCACGACAGGAGGGGCCGACAGCTCCATCGCTTCCACTCCTGCGCTTGGCTTGAAGGCCTCAAAGGGTGAGAACTTTAATGGACTGGAGGGGAAATCAAACAAACAAACAAACACACAAAAAGCATGCCACGGGGAGAATTTGAAAGGTTCCCAAAGTCAAACCTTCACCAAAGCTCACTGCCCTAGACTTCCACACCACCCGCACCGAAAAGGGAAATGGCTCTGAGGCCTTGGAAGAACACAAATATCATGACATAGGCAGTAAAAGCCAGGGTTTGGGAGCATTTCTTTTGATAAGCAAAGGCCCAGCTGCCTCTCTTTTCAACCTTACTAGTGCTTTGAAAGGCTGGGATGGGATTCCTGGGCTGTGGGGCTGAATTGGACCTTCTGGGGTTCTCTAGACAGTCGCATCCCTATAACGTCCGAGTCTGGTGGTTCCCCAACCTTGGTATTCCCTGCCTCCCCCACACTTCTAAAAGTCTGAAATACTTTTCTTGAGTAGTTATTTTCAGTAACAGCCTTAAACAGGTTGATACTTTAGGGCCCAGCCTTTGCTCTTTAGCTCTGTCTATTAAGGGTCCCAAGCCCCTAATCAGAAATGGAACTTAGCCCTTCTGCTTTTATATCATCTATCTATCTATCTATCTATCTATCTATCTATCTATCTATCTATCTATCTATCTATCTATCTATCTATCTATCTATCTATCTATCTATCTATCTATCTATCTATCTATCTATCTATCTATCTATCTATCTATCTATATATGTGTGTGTGTGTGTTTCCCGTTCTTGCCTCCCAATTCTCCCTGAACTTCAGCATTACCTCACAGGGGTGCGGGGGCTGCTGTTGAGACGTCGGGGCGATCGGAGTTTGGGCTGAAAGACGAAGCCTTCCTTGATGCTCTCCAGCACGGAGGGAGCTACGTAGGTAAAGCCCTGTAGAGAAATACCAGGTCAGTACGGCTGGGTTCGTGAGCATAAGTGCTTTGCCCTGACATAGTCAGAGGCACCGCACCACATCACGCCGCTTCAGAAATGAGAGACTTCTTTTCCATCCCACCCCACCCCCCATGCGAGGCAATTATGCTTTTTTATTTTAAAAAAAAAGAACTCCCACCCCCCATAAAGTGCTGAAGGATAGAGGAACGGCCCTCAAGACAGCTACAGGGAGGGGACGATTAACCCTCCCCTTTTCACGGACTGTGATGTTGAGACCCAGACGCAGCTGGCAAATGGAAAGCCTTTTCAAAGAATTACGACTGCAGTCGTCAGATTGGGAAAAAAAGGTGGATCCCTTTTGCCACCTCTTCCTCATGTGCAGTTCTTCCTAGGACCATCCCTTACCACAGGGGTGTTCAAACTTTTTACAAGAATGGCCAGATTTGGTGAGGTGAACATGTGTATGGGCCGACCATTCAGCTGCATTTGGCCCCTGAGCTGGACTTTGGACAAGCCTCTAGGACTTACAAGGAGGCAGGGAGGATGCTGCAGCAACAGAGCCAGGATGAGTAGGCTGTACAGGTGGCTGGGGGGACAGAGGGAGGCAGGGAGGACAGGCAAACCATAAAACTGCAAGCTGACATCTCCATCTGGTATGGGGAGGAGCCAGCTGGTGGGGATGTGTGACAGGCTGGAGAAGAGGCTGTGGGCCGGACAAAATTTTAAAACGGGCCGCATTTGGCCCCTGGGCCTGACTTTGGACATGCCTGCCTTACCAGGAAAGCCTGATTGGCGCTCTCACTGAGGGAGCCGTCGTCGGGGCTATCCACAGGGGTCTGGCGAGTGAAGCGGGTGTCAAACTGACTGACATCGTCATCCGATTGCTGTGGGTGGAAGCAGAAGAAATGGGACATCAGAGAGAGAGAGAGAGAGAACCTGAAGCCATTATCAAGGGAGGAAGGAGACACTTAAACCTTCCTATACGCTGAGAAGGCAAGGCGAGTTGGTCAATGGATACATCAGGAATGTAGAGACACCCAATTAGTCACCCTCTGACAGGTGAGCTGAGCATTCCATTTTAGCTACCACCTACACAAAGGGAGGAGTGCTGCCTCGGTCAAAGAACGAGTAAAGCAAGAGAGGCTGCTAGTAAACGTGGAGACCAAAAAGGCCCTGTTATTAATCAAGGTTAGAGCTCTAGGCTGGAGCGGTGCCTGTGAAATTAACTTAGGCCAAGCTGCTCAGAGAAGCATCATTAGGAACTGGCAAGGTGGAAAGGGGGGGGGAAGGGATGAGGAGGGAGAGCAGCACCAAATAATAAGCAAACAAGAGGTTGGGAAGAGTCCAGTGACTGGAAAAAGCTTTACTGACTGTAGCTGCTTAAAAACATCTATTACAAACCCTGTTCAGCATGAGATTCCGATCCCTTGTTTCCCTCCCCCACTCACCCTTGCACAGGGAAGCAACACAACACTAACCAAACTAGCATTGTTTAACACAGTTCCTTATTGGTTAGCTTTCCTTCCTTTAGTGAGAGAGCAAGACAATTTTTTTTTGAAAAGGCCCAGAAACAGTCATGAGCCAGAATAAAGAATAGGATAGTTTTAAAGGGACAGAGAATTGATGGTGTCAGTACCAGGGATGGCCGGAAGGGTGGGTCAATTCTCCTGGCCAGTAAATCGTCCCAGTTAATGTGTCGGAAGAACGGGTGTCTCTGAAAGAGAAGAGAAAAACATCACAGCTACCGATTGGGCTTCCGGACGTAGCTTTCATTAGATGAAGTCTAAATCATACTAGAATGGCTGCAAGCGGGTGGACCCATCTATATATGGAAGAGAACACTACACCTCAATAGTGGCTAGGACAGTGTTGGTGAACCTATGGCACGGGTTCCAAAGATGGCACACGGAGCACTTTCTGTGGGCACCCTTTACAGCCACCTGTATTCAGGTTAAATGGCTGTATTGGCACTTTGCAAAAAATTAGTGGGTTTTGAATTGCAGTTTGGGCACTCGGTCTCTAAAAGGTTCACCATCACTGGTCTAGGAGGTGAACTCTCTCCTATCTTCCCCTGGCTTATTCTGCTGTCTGGCAGGCACAGAAGCCAGGCAAACATGTGAAGGCTGTGGTGCTTACAGATGCCACAATTACTACACCAGTCACTGGAACATTGGGCAGGAAGATGGCTCATTCCAGAACAACTCAATCAGCAGTTATTTTGCCTCTGTGACAAAAAGAGGCCAATCCAGCCCTTTGTAAACATAGTATTGGGAGCAGTGTGCACATTTCGGGAAAGGAATACAGTACAACACACCAAGAATTGTGCTACTTCAGAATGCAGGTACATCCAGAACGCCCCTGGCTACAGGTAACCAGCACACCAAGAAGGCTATTTTTTGTTCCATGGTCACGAGAATAGTATGGCAAACTTTTTTTGGGAAGCTGCAGTTCTTGCCTGAGTGATCTTGGCTTAAAAGGGACTTGGTGATCAGTTATTCACTGCTTACCAAAGCATGTAGCGCATATTTGAGAAGCAATTTTACAACACACACACACACACACACACAGAGAGAGAGAGAGAGAGAGAGAGAGAGAGAGAGAGAGAGAGAGAGAGAGAGAGAGAGAGAGAGGGGGGGGGAGGGGGTTCCATGGTTGTGCAGGCATTTTTGACTCTAGGTCTATTATTCACTACAGGGAATGTAAAGCAACCTTTACACTCCCTGTAGTGGATAGTGTGAAGGCCTAAATTCAGGAGACCCGGAGTCAAACACGCCTGCACAACAGTCAAGGCAGTAATTACATACGACAGGTGTAAACACAGGTAATCAAATATCAAGAGTGCAGCGCTTTATGGGATGGGCAGAACACATGGCCTTTCTACAGATACATTTTTGTTTCATTTCATTAGCATAACAGGACAGGAGCAAGCCAGGGTTCTGCGCATACCCCTCACTATACCTGCACATCTGCAGCGTCGCCTGGTCCACCCCCAATCCGCTGACTGGGATTCCTTTTGAGGAACTAGAGAAGGGGAAAAGATACCTTGTGTAAAGCTGCAGGACAAAACCAGACTCTAAGCTGAGGCTCCATGTCAATTTTTCAAGCAGCACCTTCCACGGTAACCTTCAGCCCATGACATTCAGGATTATTCAGTGCGGGACTGGCTGGGGTTCCACTGCTTCCACATGATCTTTGACACAAACGGACACCCACAACCCCCTCCTCCGCTAAGTGTGTTCCGGCGAGGGCCCTTTCCCCTTCTAGTAGCAAGGACAAGCTGCCACCATCACGGAGGTCTGGACTCCTACCTGTTCCTCAGTGTAGCCTGCATTACTGTAATTAAAACTGTAAACCACCCAGAGACTACTTGAAGTGCTATGGGGCGGTATATAAGCAGAACACTTTGCTTTGGTTTAAAGAGTGCCTTGAGGCAGAACTGCTCCTCTCTCTTTCTCTGAAAAGACCTGCCCCTCATGCTAAACCGACCAGAACAGTGTGCGGGGGAAGAACGTACGCACCAACTGCTGAGAGGTGCCGGAGGGAGGGAGCTGTAGGGTTTGCTAATCACTTTCACACTGCAACCATAGAAACAAGCAGAGAAAGGGAGAATGGAAAGGGCCGCCCCTGGGCTCAGATGGAAGGTGGGCAACACTTATGAGGTGTTACACAAGCCAAGCAGCTGGACTAGAGATGGCAAGGAAGAGTTCTGGGCAAGGAAATGACAGTTCATGTACTGGGCAGGGGTGGGAAAGGAGAAGAAGGAGAGGACAGCTTAGGCTCATGTGTTTTCAAATGCCCTCCTGTGCTTCAGATTTGGGATGGGGAAGATCTCTGGGTTGGTTAGAATATCTTGCCTCTAAAGGCGAGCGTGATTTGGCATCAGAATTTGGCCCAATTTCACTTTGGACTACAGCTCCCAGAATCCCCTGGCTAAGCAGCCACCTTGTTCAGATGGTCTAGTAACCGAATATCAAACAGCTGAGTGTTTTGGCAGGGATTACTGACACCTGGACAAAACATCTACCCAGGGCTTTACAGGAACAGTTAATTACTGCATTGTGGCTGCAGAAAGATGCAGTGAGCACCCAAGGCCCATTTAAGGGACAGGTCAACATTCACCTTCTTCAGCAGATCACGAGCATCCGGTGTCAAGTAGGGTGGAAACACCAACTTCCCCTTCAGGATTTTGTCCATTGTTTTCTTGCGGTTTTCTGCTGTAAATGGAGGCTGCAAGGCACGGACACAAATGGCTGAACATAGACTCAATGGGAAGAACACTCGGCTTAGATGCCCCAGCAATTGCAGGCAGCATAAAGATCAGGGATAGAGACGCTGCATAAACTCCCTTCTTTGGACTACAACTCCCAGACTTCCTCAGTCATAACAATAACCGAGGGATTATGGAATTATAGTGCAAGCTCTGGTCAGGAGTGGGGAAAGAGAAACAGTGAGGGGAAGAGTGCGGAAGGAACTTGGTGGCACAATGAGCCTCACCCCTTGAGTTTTGCTGGGCTCAAAGGCACAAGGAAGAGCAGCACCAGCCTGTTTCCGCGGCAGGGATCTAAGACTGAAGTGTAGTCTTTACTCAAAATCTATGGAAGATTTTGATTAGAATGCAAGTCCCCCTCCCCACTTTGGTAGCAACCAGCTGGCCCAGGCATGGCTGTCTGCCACGGCTGATCCATTGAGAACCACCAATCTACAACCCCCTCTGCTGTCCATTTCCATCACGGTGTGGCCTCCCTGCTGCCACTCCCTGTGCCCTGTTGCTTCCACCCCTGCCTTCAAACACAGCACAAGCGAGACTTGCCGATCCAGTGAGCATGTCGTACATCAGAGTACCAAGGCTCCACCAGTCCACGGCACGGTTGTGGCCACTGTGCGTCAGTATCTCTGGGGCCCTGGATTTGACGAGAGACAAAGAGAGAAGGAGGGGGATAACTATCAACCCTACCCGACTCCAGTGAGGATAGAACCGGCGTGCATTTCCAAAAGGTGCCCAGGAGCTTCTGTCACCTACATATACTCTATGGTGCCACAAAAAGTGTGGGTGACGGCACCATCGTGGATTGACTCCTTGCAAAGCCCAAAGTCTGTCAGCTTAATGTGCCCTGTGGGAGAGGAGAGCAGATACGTGAGACCTGGTTGCAGTTCGGTCTAGGCATATCCACCCAGCCTGCCACCCACTCCCTTCTTGCCCGGTGGAAAAACGCTCTGTACCTTGGCTGTTTAACATTATGTTCTCAGGCTTCAGGTCCCGGTAGATGATGCCCTTAGAATGGAGGTGGCCAAGAGCCAGGATGATCTCACTCAGATAAAAACTGGCAGAAAAGGGGAAAAGATTCTGTCAACAATACGCACACAAGCAAAAGTGGTTTGGAAACACAGTTTTATTAGATTGCAATTCCCAAGGGCCTAATGGCCAGGAGTTGAAAATCTGGTTGGCCACTCCTTCAGAACGCCAGCGATGCAGGCTAGATGGAATCAACTCAAAACCCAGGGCCCATCAAAGGCACTTGGGAATGGAGAAGACTCCTCAGAATTAATCCACTTGCCAGAATGAAGAACCCAGCTCTCAAAAAGAAGAGTTGGCAGGAGTGGGTTTTTTGTTCCTTTCAGGTACAGTGCAAGTCCATCAGGACTGCTTTCCTGTTTCAGAATGATTAATGGTTGTAACGGTTTCTGGAGGCTTAGCCAGAAAAGACAAGGCTGGACAAGATAGCCATTAATGCTTTTTACTGGACATCTTCAGTTCCAGCCCCTTTGGACTAGTTGCACCTTAAAAGCATGGGCAGCAATCCAATCTTTCATGCCCACCTGGACTGCATTAGCTCATGTAGTTATAGCGCCAGTTAAACTTCTTCATGGTCTACAGGATCTGGATGAGAACAGCTACACGTATTTATGAGGCTGGCATTTATCCCCCCTCAGGCAGGCCCCAAGGGGGAGTGGCAACACGCCCTTGTACACAAATACAATGACCCTCTTTCAACAATGATCTGAATGGTATTATTTGGGAATGCTTGCTCTTCTCCCTGGCCCAACTGCATTCACATTTCTCTCTTTTCGCCAGCTTATTAATTTCCGAGGGCCACAAGGGATACGTAAATGGGATAAATCCAAAGGGATTTATTTTCAGATAACAGTAGGGGAATGTAGAAGAATTATCTTTCCCCTGCAGAGGTAAACTATAATTGGATGGAACAGCAAGAACACTCTTGAGTCTGCCTCTAATGCAGATTAATTTAGCAAAACCATTGAGCAGTGTAGAGAGAACAAGAGCAACAACAAAGCTCAAAAGACAAATCACACCAGAACCACTTTCCTGGCTGATACTGAAAGGGGGAAGTTATGTGAACACAGGTTCCACACCCACTTATTCAGTAAACTGAAAGGAGCTTTTGTCAAAGATAAAAGCCAACTTACACTGTTTCCATAACAGATCAAAGTTAACATTTTTAAATAACATTGGCTTTTCTTTAAAAAAAGGATTTGTTAGTTGAACCAGGTAGCTCAAATACCACTTATGGAGATGTTGCAAATAATACAGAGAATCAAGTTGCAAAGAGATGCCCAACATTAATCTCATATATCAGATGGAAGCAGTGTAACATTGCCCAGCTGCCCTCCAGGGTCATCTTCCAAAGCTCAGGCCAGTGCGAGAAACTGAAGGGAGAGCTAAGCCTATCTCTTCTTATTACCCCCAAGTCAAGTTTCAACAGTGTTTTTACTAACCAGGCTGTGTCCTCCAGGAAGATGCCTTCTCGCTCAAGCTGCATAAAGAGCTCTCCACCTAGGAAGCGCAGAAACAGAAACCGTCAGTCCACTCCAGCGCAGGCTCTACTCACAAAGGGTGCGTGAGCGGAAAGGTTCAAATCCCAGCCTGGCGGATGAAACCACCAGAATGTTCCCCACACCCAAGGAGCTTCATTTCCATACCACTAAGGCACTCCAGGATAAGGTAGAGCTTGCCGCCAGTCTGGAAGGCATAGATGAGATCGACAATGAATGGGTGCTTGATGGCTTCCAGGATATTTCTCTCAGCCTTTGTATGTGCTGTGTCTTTGGCATTGCAGGCGATCTTGGCCTATGGGAGACACCGAGGGGCAATTCTAATCCCACTGAGATATGTTCCTCCATAAAGTCATAACAACATAAGAACAGCCCTGCTGGATCAGGCCAAAGGCCCATCTAGTCCGGCTTCCTGTATCTCACAGTGGCCGCACCAGATGCGTTTGGGAGCACACGAGACTAGATATCTGTCTCCTGATACCACTCCCCTGCATCTGGTACTTGAAGTACCCCGGTTTTAAGCCTGGAGATTACACATCTCCATCATGTCTTGTAACCTGTGATGGACTTTTCCTCCAGGAATCTGTCCATCACCACATCTTGTGGCAGGGAGTTCCACAGACTAAAAACACGCTAGGTAAAAAAAATATTTTCTTTTGTCTGTTCTCACTCTCCCAGCCCTCAGTTTGAGTGGATGTCCCCTAGTTCTGGTATTTTGTGAGAGGGAGAAGAGTGACCCTCTATCCACTTTACTCATGCCCTGCATGTCCTATACTGCTTCTTCGTTGTGGTGTGGCTATGACCCTTGTCTCGCGAAGGTTGTAACAGTTGAACACACCAGCTCTCGCAGGTTCTACTAAGGAGCAAAGGCTTTCAATACAGCTGCAGTGTCCGACTGCAAGCTTGCTATCAAAGGAGCAGCCTAAGGAAGGAGAGACGTTTCACCGCAATAGGATCTGTTTTGGTGGAGACTACACTCACACTGAACAAGATGTTCAGAGTAAGATATATAACAGATCACATAGACATGAATGGATAAGCTTACCTTCTTTAAGACTTTCATAGCAAAGATTTTCCCAGCATTTGTACCTTGTACCTTCCGTACCTGGAACACCTAAGATGGAATAAGAAGCAGGAAGTAAGATCAGGACGATGGCAGATTTGGAGGAAAAGCACAATGAGACCCATTTTCTGGCTGGTATCCACAGCTGGTACAAAATCAACACCTTGGAAAAACATCATATTCTTCAGACAGGAAAATAAGCCTTCATAAAAGCCAGGGAGAAAGGAAAAGATTGCTTTCTGTTGTTATCCAGACTCCTCAGCCTTCATCTTCTGTATAAAGGTAAAGGTTTTCCCTGCACATGCATGCTAGTCATGTACAACTCTAAGGGGTGGCGCTCATCTCCATTTTTAAGCCAAAGAGCCAGTGTTGTGCAAGTCCATGGCCTTGTGACTGGCATGGCCATGTGACTGTTATTTCTGTGCACAAAACACTTTACCTTCCCGCTTTTTATGGTGGTACCTATTTATGTACTTGCATTTACATGCTTTCGAACTGCTAGGTTGGGAGGAGCTGGGGTTAACAATGGGAGCTCACTCCGCTGCATGGCACCCGGGATTCAAACTGCCGAGCTGCTGACTTTGCAGATGACAGTTTCGGCGCTTTAGCCCACTGAGCCACCACGTCCCCATCTTCTCTATGCTTAGCATTTATTCAACAGATTGGTTTGTTGGGAGGGGGGGACACAAAGTCAATCACATGACACCAATCCATACTAGATCACTAGTTCATGGTTCCAACTACAGAACCCCAGTTCTGAGCATTCTTGAGAGATGTCTCAGTTTACACATCTAATGCTATCAGTTACCGACATCTCACATTGTTATCTGACATTGAGCCCTCATAAAACCCAGTAAGCCCCAGAAAATTCTTGGGGAAGAAAATCTTGTCAATCAAAGAACTCATGGGATACGGGGGCCATATCCCCATAACTGAACAACTGAAAGTCCTCTTCTTTTGTACACCTTGCAGTTGCTTCAGCATATCACACCCCATGCTGCAAAAATATACATTTGTATGTGTATAACAATTCCATAGAAATCTTTCCAGGAAAGACGTTCCTTCTTATGAATTTGTCCCCTCTGGATTCAGTTGTCCCTTCCTAGTTCAGGGTCTTCCCAAGTCACAGGTATTCCCAAGATAATAGGTAAGCAAAACGCTACAGGCTGCAGAAAGGAGGGATGGAGCTGTTGCCATTAGTAGGTTAGCGGCATCAAACCCAGAGGTATAATAAACTCCATGGAACTTCACTGTATACGCTAGCATTGGAGTACCATGTTAGTTTTTGTTCTTCTTCTGGAACCTCCTTTATAAGATCCACCTAAGAGCATTCTTGCCAACTGTCCTTCTCCTACTGCCCAGTCATTGCCAAAGGACTGAGCTAGATCCACAAGATATTCACAATGAAAGCTGTCCTACTGATTTTCAGATAGAAATCAGAAATAGGTCACAAACATAGTTACAGCATTATGTTCTGGCTAAAATCTGGGCGGGCAGAGATCCAAGGGGTGGATGAGATCTAGGCATGACTGAAACTGCAGGATGACTACTTTCTTGAAAAGAAGGACTTGGGAATAGGACAATAACTGGATCATCCAGTTATCATCCACACCCAGACTTCATTTCCTTCATGTAGAGGCTGAATGACTATGACTTTGAGCCACCTGGTGTGACATACTTCCTTAATTACGTACAGATACTCCCATCTAGTTTAAAAGCCCAAGTTCTCTCAAATGGCCTTCAGTATTAGTGGTTGTTATCACTTTCCACGTTGACTCAAATAAAAAAAAAAGAAGTCACATGTGGGTGTTTATATATTTGAAATTTAATGTTATCTTGGGAGATGCCCAAACATAAATGCTTGGTTAAACCAAAAACAAACTATGTTATTTACAAAATAGAAGGTGCACTTGTCACAATGGGCATAAGATAGATGATCAGACCATTCCTCTTTATAGATTCAGTGGAAACCAAATATTGCTTTCACTTCTCTGTCCCAGCCTTGCAAATACAGTAATATGTACTTTATTTAATCAACTCTGGCACATTCAAATTTACTTAGGACCCTGCTTATCTTGTTCCATTTAGCTGGCCTCTCTTTAAACTATGGCAATTTGTGTCACCAAAGCAGAATGGAATGGCTAGGTTCATGGTTCTACTTAACGTGCTATCTGATGAGAGGTCACAGTGAAAATGAGGATCTTTTGAGTGAATGTTCCTTCACTTACAACCCCATTCCCCACAGGCAACAATGGACATGAGGCAGAGAAAAATCGTTTTTCATGAAGGAGCAGCAGTGCTCCAATATGTAAACCCCCACCTGCAGTCTCAAGGCTACAACTATGACACAGGCTTATTGCCTCAGTGAGAAGTGGCTCTTGTCTGTGTGAAATGTGTAAAAGCATTCAGAGATTCCAGAACGGGAATACATTCAATCAATATCTAATTAGTCCCACTGTCCTGAGGAAGCTGTTGTTGTTCATCCTTAAAGGTAGTGGTCACACAAGCATTACACATTTCTTTACATTCCTGCCTCCTGATTCTTTTTCACCGAGTACTGCTTACCTTGCCATAGCCACCCTTGCCCAGAACACGCAGCAGCTCAAAGCAGTGGGGTCCAATGCGCTCTGGGCCATTGTTGACAATATTTTCAGAGATTTCAATTTCCTCATAATGACCTGGTACAAGACTGAGGGAGACAAATCGTAATTAAGGACGAGTACAAAGAGCAAGAAAGGAAGGCACCTTAAAAGTGAGGACCATGAGATTTTAAAAGGCAAGGATTGATAGCAAAGGGTTATGTGTGCAATATATGAAGATTTATGTTCCAAGAAAAATTAAGGAAGCTCATGGATCGAGTGTCTTCCTGCCTTCCTCTAGCCCAGTGCTCCCCAACCTTTTTGTCCCCACGGACCGGTAAATGTTTGATGATTTTTCCGTGGCCCGGGGCTGGGGGTGGGGGGTGGGGGGCGGAGATGGGGGGTGCGGGGGGGGTCAGGGCCAGGGGGGGGGTGTGGGGGGGGGAGGGGGGGGAGGGGGAGGGAGGAGGGGGAGCGCGGGGCTTGGCGTGTGTGCCTTGCGGGGGGCACGGGAGCGGCGGCGGCGGCGCTCGCCGGCTGGGGGCGTCGGGCGGTCCGCTCCCCCCCCGCGCGTGCACGGGCGGGGTGGGGGGGAGCCCGGGGCTCCTGGGCGGGCGGAGCGGCCGCGGTGGCCACGGCAGCCGCCCGGGTGCAGCCGCGGCCGCGGCCGCCGCCCGCCTTGGTGGGGTGCCTCTGCGCCGCCGCCAGCGGTGGCTCGGCGGTCCCGGTGGCGCCCTCGGGCTGGAGCCGCCGCCGCGTCGCCTTGCCTCCGGCTGCGGCTTTGGGCAGGCGAGCGGGAGGGGGGAGGGGAGGGAGGCTGGTGGGGGACACACTCCGGTTGGGGGGGCTTGGGGGGCCCGGCCTCTCTCTCTCTCTCTCTCTGTGGGGGGGGCAACAGCCCCGTGCCCCCCCCGGTGCATCCTCCTCCGCCGCCGCCCTCCTCCTCCTCGCCCTCCACCAGCAGCAGCAGCAGCAGCAGCCACGGCAGCGGCGGCGCGTCCTCCTCCTCCTCCGCCCTCCGAGGGACAGAGAGTGCGGTCATGCGGCTGCTGCCCCGGGCGCCTCCGCCGCCTTCGCTGCCGCACCGCTGCGCTTCGCCCTGGCCCTGACGGTGCTGCTCAGCGCCGCCGCCGCCTCCTCGTCCCCGTCGTCCCCGTCGAGGTCGGTGCTGCTGCTGCCGCCGGCGGGAGCGCTGGAGGCGTCGTCGTCGTCGGGGCCTGGGCCGGGCGCCGAGGGCAAGCCGGAGGAGGAGTCGCCGCCGCCGGACACGACGCCCTCAAAGGAGGAGGAGGCGGCGGCGGCGCTGAGCAGCACCGTCAGGGCCAGGGCGAAGCACGGCGGCAGCGGCGGGGGCGAAGGCGGCGGAGGCGCCCGGGGCAGCAGCCGCATGACCGCGCTCTCTGTCCCTCGGGCAGCGGGCAGCTCCTCCTGCGCTCCTCCAGCCTTCTTCTTCCATTGGCTGCCCGTGGGAGAGAAGAGGAGGAGGAGGAGGAGGAGGAGGAGGAGGACGCGCCGCCGTGGCTGTTGCTGCTGGTGGTGGTGGTGGAGGGCGAGGAGGAGGAGGGCGGCGGAGGAGGAGGATGCGCCGCCGCCGCCGCCGGCGGGCAGAGGAGGGAGGCAAAGGCAAAGGCAAAGGCGGTGGCGGCGGCTCCTCCTGCGCTCCTCCAACCTTCCTCCTCCACCGGCCACCCGCGGGAGAGAAGAGGAGGAGGAGGAGGGCGGCGGAGGAAAAGGGGAGGGGCCTCCCCGGCCTCCCCAGGCGGCCCGGTGCCGACCGGTCCACGGACCGGCACCGGTCCGCGGACCGGGGGTTGGGGACCACCGCTCTAGCCTACAACTCCTTGCAGCCCTTGGAGGTCCCTCTCTGGCCCTACAACCATGTGGAGAAGGAGCAGGAGAAGGCACTGGACAACTTTCTTTCTGCCAAGTTCTTTCACACAGTGCACCTGAGACCCAACCCATAGTGTTCAGGTATAAAACAAAGGCCCTCACCTAGCATAGCTGTTTGGGAGATAAAGTCTAGAGCGTGGTTCTCAACCTGTGGTTCCCCAGATGTTCCTGGACTGCAACTCCTAGAAGCTGAGCTGGCCAGGATTTCTGGGAGCTGCAGTCCACGAAATCTGGGGACCCAGAGGTTGAGAACCACTGGTCTAGAGGATTTTCTAATCAGATTTCCAGGAAGGACAGGTAACTTAAATGAGATGGTGGGCATGGACAAGAGGCAGAAAAAAATCAGATAACCTGACTAGCATGAGAGAGAACCTTTTCAAGATGACAAAACCACCACCTGATGCAGTCCTAAAATTCAAGATCTATGACATTCTGAGAAAGTCTGGATCACCAATCTAAACCTACTGCCAAGGGAAGTTCTTCACACGACAGACAATTCTATACCTGGGTGACAACTACAGGAACTCTGTCACTTTTGAGGGTGGGGACATGAAGAAAGAAAATGTTTGGCAACTCTCCTGTCCTGTTAAATGCCAAATACTCGAGTCATTCTCTTCCCATCCAGCTTTGCATGTTCCATGGGAGTCTAGCTGATGGATTATTGAAATAGTATGCAGAACTGGGCCTTTGTCTCTCATCCATCAAGGTAATGACACTGCTCTTAATCACACTGCTAGTGTTCCTTTCCAAGGTAGTAAAGGAACAAGGAGAGTAAAAATAAAATAAAATAAATCACATAGCCATTGTCTGAAGGTGTCTAGCAGCAATTATTTGGAATAAATTAAATGCACAGGGTATACTGCTGTTCTTTTTGTGTCTCCAAGCTGATTGTTGTCTCTCTTTTGTCGCAACACCAACCTGTCATTTGGCTTTTATGAACCATCATACTGCTGACACTAGATACCCTGCAGTTTTTCTAGAAATAGCCTAATGATGGACAGGACGTTCACAAACACTCCACCCAAACCTGACCAAGCACCACCAAACAATGGGACAAAACAGGCTTCTATTTTGCACAAAGTTGCATATATCCAAATCTGCGTGTGAAACACACCCACATAATTAGAAATGATACTACAATGTAAACAACTCGGCTCCTTCACTAGAAGGAGTGAAGCTGTGATCAGGTGGCCTGCATGGCTTCTGCTAAGCCAGCTGTCCAGATGAGGAAGGGTAAGGGGAATAAGATCCCCGATTTCCCTCCTTATTGTTCTTGATCTTCAAATCAGATTTGGACTGAAGAGTCCTTTGAATGGAGCGCCTCTTGAATGGGAGGTGTCCTCTCTGCAGAGTTGTTCAGACGGAGAACTCCAGCACCTCTGGGTTTCAATAATGGCCATGCACACCCATATACCCATGCTCTGAACCCTCCGTTCTTGCCTCTTGACCCGCCGATTCCCAAAGAAGGGAAACAGGGGCAGCTATGAAGGGGGTCTTAATAGACTTCCCTTCCAAAAAAAGAAAGAAAGAGGGTGACCTGAGAACGCTTGCATCAGGGAGCCCAGCAAGAGCCTCCCAGGTGAAGGGAGAGGACTGTACTACTCACTCCGGGCCACTGTTCTGAAAATCGGGGTCCACGTCCTGGAAGAGAAGGAGGGAGAAGGAGAAACAGGCGTCAGCAGCACCAGGGAAAGCCCGGCTCGCCTGCCCCACCGGAGGAGAGGGGGGGGGTCCCCGGCATCCGTGCAGAAGTGGGTGCCCCTCGGCAGCGGTAGCGAGCAACCCCTGCACCCGCACAGCCCCACTGAAGTCGCTCGGATGCACTTATGGTTGCAGCTTGCAAGCACCGGGGAGGCTCCCTCCGTCGGGTCCTCCATCCCCTCCTCTCCAACACCCCCCCCGTCTCCTTCCCAGCTGGACCCACCCCCTTTCCCCCTTCTATCGTTTTCCTCCTCCCGCCTCACCGAGCCCCCCAATTCAGGCTCCTCCCCGTCGCTCCCCTCCTCCGTTTCCAGGTCGATGTCGAAGACGCCGGCCATAGCAGGGACTCCTCGATTAGCCCCCCCCCCCCCAACTCACCCCATCCGCGGCCTTCCCAGCCCCGCCTCCTCCGGGTGACGCCAGTGCTGCCGTCACGAGACGGGCACGCCCGCCATTTCGTCGTCCCTTACCATAGAGTGGGGTGCGGCTAGCTGGGCCCACGCCGGAGTTCCCCTCGCTTAATGGCGGGCTGGCGCCGTCGCGTGGTTCCATTTTGGCCTCACGAGGATTAAGCAGAGGCCTGGAACGCTCCGGGGGCTCAGTGTGACGGAAGTAACTGAGCGCTTAGGGTGGGATGAAGGAGCGAAGCAGATGGAGTTTATAGGTTTTTTTTTTAGGTGTTGTAACATTAGTGCTGCAAGCCTGCCCAATTCCCAGCAGAAATTGTGTATGTCGTATCTGCATTCAGTATCTGTGGAATCCAATATTGCTTGTTCTCCTCTATAGATACTGACTCCCTTGTTATCTCTATGGTGAAAGTAAATTGCATTGCAGTGCCAGTTGTTTTGAATATTAAGTGTCAATAAGGATGCAGTTAGAACGTAAGAAGAGCCATGCTGGACCAGGCCAAGGGTCCATCTAGTCCGGCTTCCTGTATCTCAGAGTGGCCCCACCAAATGCCTCTGGGAGCTCAGGAGACAAGTAGAGACTTGTCTCCTGATACCATTCTCCTGGGCCTGGGATCTTTAGGCTTCTGTCATTTTGAGATACCCTCCTTTGAAGCCTGGAGATAACACATAACCTCATCATGGCTTGTAACCTGCAATGGACTTTTCCTCCAGAAATCTTCCCAATCCACTTTCAAAGACATTTAGGCCAGATGAACTGTGAATATCCAGGTAGGCCTTACCGTTGTTTTGAATAATGGCATTAATGTATGGTTTATTTTCAGTCCCGTTTTTAATGATCCCTAGCATGGAACTGGCCTTCTTCACTGCCACACCCTGGGTTGACACTTTCATCCAGCGGCCCACCAGCACACCAAGATCTCTTTCCTTATCTGTCATGGACAATTCAGAACCCATTAGGTGATAAGTAAAGTTTAGATTTTTTTTGTCCCAATATGCATTACTTTACATTTTTTACACTGAAAATATATTGCCATTTTGCCGCCCATTCTCTGAGTTGGGACGTATCCTTCTGGAGCTCGTCACAATCCCTTCTGGTCTTTACCACCTGGAAAAGTTCCATGTCATCTGCAAACTTGGCCACCTCATTGCTTATCCCGGTTGCCACTTCATTTATGAACAGGCTGAAAAGCACCGGTCCCAGAACAGATCCCTGGGGCACAGTGCTTTTCACCTCTCTCCATTTTGAAAATTGCCCATTGTAGCGAAACTCGATTGCAGAAACCTCTGCCACCCATTATAAATCATAGAATCATAGAGTTGGAAGAGACCTCAAGGGCCATTTAGTCCAACCCCCTGTCATGCAGGAACCCCCATCACAGAGCTCCTGACATATGGTCATCCAGCCTCTTCTTAAAAATCTCCAAAGAAGGAGACTCCACCACCCTCCGTGGCAGCATATTCCACTGCCGAACAGCTCTAACTGTCCTGAAGTTCTTTGTAATATTTAAATTGAATCTCATTTCCTGTAGTTTGAGACCACTGCCCCATGTCCTAGTCTCTGAAGCAATGGAATACGAACCAGTCCCTTCTTCAATGTGACATCCTTTCAAATATTTAAACATAGCTATCTTTATCCCCTCTCAGCCTTCTTTTTGTAAGGCTCAACATTCCCAACTCCCTAAGCCACTCCTCATAAGACATTTCTTCTTCCTCAATCATTTCTTCTTCCTCAATCATCTTGGTCGCGCTCCTCTGGACCCGTTCAAGATTGTCAACATCCTTTTTAAATTGAGGTGCACAGAACTGGACACAGTACTCCAGGTGGGGTCTGACCAGAGCAGAATAGAGTGGCACTGTTACTTCCCTTGATCTCTAGACACTATGCTTCTGTTGATGCAACCACGAATATGATGTGACCTGGTTCCTTTTCTGCTGTCACCCTTTTAAAAGCAATTATGACTCATCTAATAAGTAAATAGAGGCTGACACTTGCTATAATGTTTTAAAATATCACTGTAGTTTATTTACGTTTCAACATAAAGGATCATCAGAACATACTCTTCACTTGAGGCTTTTACCTCCCAGTTGCCTTTTGTCTAGCGTTATTACGTTATTCCTCTTTAACTTTGAACACAGGAGTTCATGTTACATTTCACTTGAAACCCTAACTGAACCCTAACCAATCCCTATTCAGCGACCCTATCCAGTCCCTGTCTGTCATTTCTGTGTATACTTGTTTATGTACTTCTTAGCCCTGCCTATGGACTATTTGATTGGTTCAACACATATCCCTTCATAAATATTCATAGCTTAGCTTTACGTTCCATTATACCCATTGATACCTACTCTCTGTTTCCTGGTTCTCAACCAATTTTCAATTCATAGGGCCTTTTTACACGACCCCTAAGATCCGCTGGCCACTTAAATTCGGACCAGAGATCTTAGGGGTTCGTCGCTCTTCCTCTGTCCCCACCCCCCTCCGCACTTCCTGGTTGCTGGCTGCATGAGGGAGGGAGAAAAAGAGAAAGAAAAGCATGCTGCTGACCTCGTTCTGCCTCTCATCTCTGTAAAAGTAGCTCTTAAAGGGGTGGGAGCCAAAAAGCAGCAAACAGAAGCGAGGAGAGCCCCGCACTCACTATCGTTGCACCGCATCAAAGATTTTTCACCTCCAAAGAGAAGGTACAAGAAAAGTGTGCTGGGTTGCGCTAAAGTGGGCGGTGTCGCACTTAATTGTCTGCAAACTCCGGAGCTGGTAGGGAAACATTTTTAAGCTCCAGAGCTTGCAGCGATTTGCAGCGGAGCTTAGGGGTCGTGTATAAACGCCCATAGAGAGACCTGCCCTTTTAAAAACTCAACATTACTTAAATTACAATTAAAATTTTAAAAAATGATGTTTTTATTTAAATTGTTTTAAAAATCTAGTTCATTAAACTTTAAATTGTAGTGTAAGTCAAATCCACCGTTTCTGTTTATAAATTATTGTCAAAACATTCCTTTGGTTGACCATGCTCTGGTTAATACTTTAGAATGACTTATGTAAACAATGAAATGCTTTCACTTTAAGGGTAAAAAAATTTCTTTGCACTCCCCATAAACATTTAAACACATACAGAAGGGTTCAAATATTGGCATTGCTCTTCATGTTTTTGTTAGAAACAGGTAGTCAAGTTGATCTTGTAATTTTCTTCCTTTAGGTTTCAAAATCTTGTACTAGTATAAATCACAGAATAGGCTGCTACATATCAAATAATAATACCTTTTTCAGGATGTGGTGAAACTTAGGCGGTTACTTCACGTCTGTTTTATCTCTGTTAGTGTTGTGCTTAGGAGCGGTACAAAAAATGTTACTTCACGTCCATCGCGCAACTACTGAAATTTGTCTCGACCACACCCCCGGAACGGGTGCTAAGCGCAACAGCTCTGTACCTGGTGCTGGGGTAGGGTTTTCCCTTGTCACTCTTTGTTTCTACTTTCTGTTCTGAGACAAGACACTGTGTAGTAACGACTGTCACGCCAGAAAACATTCGTTTCTCTCAGAAAACTATGTTCATTTTTTTTTTTACTTTTCAGAAGCGAAATATCAAAAAAGAATTTTTAACACCCCCCCCCCCAAAAAAGGAGAAAGGAAGCTAGACAAATTCAGTATTTGTCACGGTATAAGACCATGAGGTAACACTTGTCACGAGATAAGTTATCATGACCATGGGAACACTGAAACAGGGACAAAACCACGTGAACGCAAGCAACACTATCACAGTACAAAACTAATTGCAGAACAAAGAAGGACGTGAAGTAACCGCTTTTGTACCTAATTTAAATTCCCTTAATGGGGTGTGCTCCCTTTTCCTCCATCACTGAGCCCAATGCAGTGTGGAGCATTCAGCCTTAGTTTGCGCAATGCCCTTTCCTCCTCTGTTCTTTAGGCCATGATGTGCTGGAGCTCCTCTGCCTTGCTGCTTGCCAAGCACAGATCCTCCAGTTTCCATTTCTCTCCATTGTACACCACACATTGAATGGGATTCACTCGGAACACACCTGCTTTTACCTTGATTTGGAAGTGAAGAATTTGATTCGTCCGGGGATGTAATACTACCAGGGATCTCCAGTTAGGGCTAGGAGAGAATTGAGCCTGAAACTCTAGAGAGCTGCTGCCAATGAGAGATGATAGTACTGGGCTACGCAGATCAATGGCAAAAGGCAAGCTCCTATGTTCTTTCTATGATCCATATTACTCTGGATTCCAGATTAGTCAACAGTAACTGATCCCCAAAGCCAGTAGCTTGCAGATGAGGCTATAACCACTAATTGGCTCAACACCAAATTGTAAGTTGATTTTGAAGCTTCTTAGTATCCAGAACAGTCTGGATTGGCTGCTGTGTTTTTGACAATGCCAAGTCACGCTCTGTCTAGTGAATCTGGATTTTTGAACTGCAGCTAAAAGGGGGGTGAGTTTTATATCTGACTGGTCTGTAATTGGATATGTTTAGGAGAAGTTGGAATTTGATAATGCTTGATGAGCAGTGCTGTGGTAGAGGCTTAGCTATTGTGCTAGAGAAATAGCATTTGGTATGGGTTGCTTTAAAAACAAGAACTGTGCCTTTTATTCTTCGTGTTCTCCGCAAATGTCAGTTTTGGTACCTATCTTCAGTGCTGCAGAAACCCCCAAAACATTCTTCCATCTCCTTCTGTTTTTGTCACAGTTCTGCAAGCATAAAATGTCAGGTTTAATTGTTACCAAGGGGAAATGATAGCCATGGGTGAGCAGCCATTTCAACCAGAATGCTGGTTTCCACAGGTCTATAGCAGAACGGGCACCCCATTACCAATTGCCATCCTGAACAACTCTTAGCCGCAGGCTGGTGCCAGGTAACTGGCACAGAAGTTGTATTTGACAAGTGGCATCTGGGTTAGCCAGAGTGCAAAACATGCCTGTTTCTCCCCTACAGGATGTTGGTGGGAGGTGGAGGCATCAGGCGTAGGGCAACATACACAGGTGTTGAATGTGGCAAAGATGGAGAGCAGACACACTGCTCACAACATTCAACAGGTTGTGAAGGACATGCTGCAGCAGTGGAGTCCAGCTACAGAAATACAAAGTGTGTGTTTGTCACAAACAATGGGGCAGCTATGGTGGCAGCACTGAAGGCTGGGAAGATGAAAAGGATGCAGTGTGTGGCCCACCCTCTCAACCTAGTAGTTCAGGGTGCTTTGCTGTGTATGGAAGAAACATGCATGCCTAATATAACTGAGTGGACCAGAAAGGCGGCAGGGCATTTTCACCACAGTATCCAGGAGAGTGAAGCAAGAAAATTGATGGTTTACCTTGTGTGAACTTAAATCAGGACAACAGAAAGAAGGGTCCAGTAGGTTGTTTGCAGACAAAGAGGAAGGGATTACATGCGATGAGAGGAAGGAGGAAAGTTTAGAGAAGGGAGAAGAAGTACCAGGAAAACTATTCTTTGAGAATAAGGAAGAACAAGATAAGAAATTCAAAGACAGTTACTTAGCCATTGTAAAAGAAGTGGAATTGTGGGAAGATATAAGAGTGGGGTTAATAGACATATGTCAGAATCTTAAGAATACGGGAGTTCAGACAGAGGAGGAAAAGATGGAAGTTAAAAAGGTCGTACATTTAGGTATACAAGTAGAAGGATGTAAAAGGGAACAGAAGACAATTGATACTCAAACAGATATTATCAATAAAGTTAAACATGTTGGGATTCAGGTACAAATAGAGTCAAAGAGAGAATATGAATCGGTGGCGATTCAAACAGAAGAGAGAGTAAAGAAACTGATATATAAAGAAATAGGGATACAAACGGTGGGGCACGAGACGAAGGTGGATGCTCAAGGAGGGGGGAAAGAGCAGGCTCGAGAGGAGGAAGCGGTTGGAAAAATAACGGACAGGAGGGAGAATAACGGAGAGAAGGAGAGGAGTCGAGAGAGAGAAAGGGATGTAGGGATATATCTCCCAAGCCCTGTTAACTTAGGGAGATCTGAAATTGGAGGAAATTATCCTTATTTAGGATATTCTGGGAGGAAAACCGATCCCAACCCGCCTGGATGGATACCCGTTTGGGGATGGGAGCATCCCCTCCGAGCTCTGCCTCGTACCCTAAGGAGCCGGAGTGGTGGTCCAATGAAGAAGTTTTGAACATTCAAAGTAAAGAAAATAGTAATCCTTTTGTTTCAAGTAAAAGAAGTTCTGTATTAAGTTCGTCTCCAAGTTTAAATATACCTGTTTTGACTCCGCATGTAACAAAAATTGAAGAAAGAGAAAGAAAGCCACAACCAGAAGAAATGTTAAATAAAAATTTATTGTTAGATTTTTCTGTACAAAATGACTCTCTTCCATTCATTGCGCCGGAACAATCAATCAACCTTAATGAACCCTCACACCTTGGCCACTTTACTGGCCTGGTTTACCTTGGCCACTACATCAAGGTAAACCAGGATGTGGCAACTCAATGGAATTCTACTTTCTACCTGCTTGAAAGAGTGCTGGAGCAGCAAAGAACTGGAGATTTCCATTGGTGTGGCTGTGCGTCTGGGCAGAAAAGACTGGGATATTATAGGTCAGGTGGTCTATATCCTCCAAGGTTTTGAGAGAGCAGTCAAACGTGGGGAGATAGCCATCCTTAGCCTGGCAGTCTCATTGTTTCAGGACATGGTTGGTATGACGGAAGGCATAATGAGGTGACAGTCTAAGTGGATAGGGGGATTCGATAGAAGAGCAGCATTCTTTCCGGCCAGAGGTGGTGCCTTTCCCTACAAGCTGGAGGACCTGTTGCATTACGTGTCCTCTCCTTGTTGAAGGTGGTGGATCATACTCTAGCAATTCTTTTTGAACCCCCAATATAAAATTCAGGGAATAGATAATAAGCTACAAGAAGAGGAGGAGGTCAGTGGCAGCCAGCTTTCCATAACATGCAGCAGCAACTAGCAAAGCAACTAGCATTGAGGGGCCTCACAGATTAGGAAGAAACTACTGTAACCATATTCAATTCATGCCAAATAATAATACGAGAAGTTATATTCTGGAGTCCAAGGCAGCTTTTTGGAACACCGTCATGACAAATGTGGCGGGGGCCTGCCCTCCAGAGACCCCACCCCAGAGGAAGGACATGGCAGAGGCATAGGGTGCATAAATATCAATGATTTAAAAATAAAATAAATGGATTTTAAACATTTAAATCAGATTTTTAAAATTTAAATCAGATTTTTAAAAACTTAAATGCTTTTTGAGGAAAAATCTTTCTAAAGATAGTGTTCTAGTTAAGATACATTATAGTTCAAAGGTTATTCATCCTGAAATTAGTTTTTAATTATGTAGCATAAGGCTGTATTAATCCATTCACAATGCCATGCTCTCCCAGAGGTTTCTGATTATTTGGGGCAATTTTTCTATCTAGAAGATATTATTAAAGATGCTTGATTTTGCTGCAAATGTATCCAAAATGAGAAGCAATTTAGAATTGTGTGAAGAGAATATCAAGCTAATAACATATGGTTGTAGTGCTCATTTGATGCACCTCCTAGCAGAAGACTTCAGTGTTCCAGAAATAAAGACAAATGTTGTTGAAATTGCAAAATACTTTCGTAACAATCATTTTGCAGCAGTCGCTCCGAACAGAATGGGTGGAACCAAGCTAATGCTCCCACAAGAAGTTAGATGGAACTCTGTAGTGCACGGTTTTGAGCAGTATATCAAGAACTGGCCTATTCTGATGACAGTTTGTGAACAAAATTGAGAGAAAATAGATGGCAGCGTCATGGCCAAAATCCTCAACATTGGGCTTAAGAGAAATGTTGAACATACGCTGACCATCCTGAAGCCTATTTCTGAAGCTTTAAACAAAATACAGAAAAATATCTGTTTTAGTGCTGCTGCTGTTGAAATTTGGAAAGGACTGAGTTAAAAACAGTACACAATGACAGAATTAAATTAGAAGCATTAAAAAAAGGTGTCTCCAGCTCATTTTCTTGCAAATATTGTCAACATCTGGTATCAGGGTCAAACCTTAAGTGCTGAAGAAGAGGAATTAGCTATGATATGGGTATCCAGCAATTATCCATCTGCAATGCCAGCTATAATAAACTTCAGAGCTGGGGGGAACCATTCAGGAAATATACATTTGCTGATGATGATTTAAAGAAAGTCATACCAGTGAACTGGTGGAAGTCACTTAAGCACTTGGATTTAGAGACAGTTGAAGTAATGATTTCACTTTTAACAGCAGTAGCTTCTTCTGCTGATGTAGAAAGAATATTCTCTTCCCTTGGACTCATTCATCCTAAATTTAGAAATCGTTTGGGACCCGATAAAGCAGGAGAGCTTCTTTTTCTTTTTGAGATTATGAACAAACAAACAAACGAAGACGAAGATTAGTGAGCTACAGAAGGCAGTATATTTTTCATGTGGGCCTCACTGATGTAGTCAATGACTGTCAGTCTAAGTTTTTTTAAAATATATTTTAACCACATCAGTTAACAAACACAAATGATTAAGCAAACATAAGCATATATAATACTACATAATGTTATTGCTTTGGTTAAATAAAGCTATTTAAATTGTTATTATTAAGGTTATGATTATTTTTCTCCTTCCAGTAAAGTACTGTACAACATAACAATTGTCCAAATATGAATGATTAACTTATTAAACTGGAGATAGTTTACCTTGCAATAATTTCATAGTTATCTATAATAACCACCAAATCAGTAATTTTCTGATATAACTGTAAAACTAATCTGAAAAGTTATTATCCTAAAAACGAAACCTTCATCTGGTTGTAAATATTAAGATTAAAACAACTCAGACAAAAACTAGTTTTTATGTAGAAAAGCATGATTTAAATCGAGCCTTACTGACTATTGATTTAAATAGTGATTTAAATCAAGTCCACCCTGCAGAGGCATACATGAAGGAGCCCTGCAAACCATAAGAGATTGACCCCTTATCTTACTGGGATGAGAAGGCATATCTTGGGAAAGATCTGGCCAAGGTGGCCATAGGACTGCTCTCTTGGCCACCAACTAGCACACACAGCAAGAAAATATTCTCTCAGGCAGGGGACACTGTCAGTCCACACTGGTCACACATAATCCCTAACTAATTACACTACAGGTGCAATTGAATAGGTTGTAAATCTGTGTCTGGAAGCTGTTATTTGAGTGGGTAAAGGTAAGGGGAACAACTTATTTTCCCGAAGGTCAATCTATTATTCCTGACTTTCCCTACAGTCTTCTTTAAGTAAGAGAGCACACTCTACTAACAGTACTGCATTCGGTATGCCATGCTTCCTTCTGCATCTCCCATGCCTTTTGCATCCATCCAACTGCAACTCCGAGATGGTGCCCACTCACTCAACTGTGCTGGGTTGGCACAGTTCCCACCCACCTCATGCTATCTTCTGTTCTTCCAATCTGCCTGCTAGTCCTGCCCAGTTTATATGCCCACTCCTCAGTGCAACATCCTCTGCTTCCCCAGCGGTGGTAGTGTTATCTGCTGGCACTCCCACTCTTCAGGGTTCAGCCATTTCCTAAAACCTAGGCACTGCTGGCCATCGGACTTTCCCCCTTATTTGTACCAGACTTTTGAATTAATTAAAATTATGAATCTACAGTATAAGAAATATAGGTAAAATTAAGATGTTAAGATAATTAGACTATTTTGATCAGAGTCAGGGTAATGTGATCTTGGCTGTTTGCTAGATCTTCTTTTGTACAGATGGTGGGGAATAAATTGCTTGCACAAAAATGCAGCATTGATTGAATTTCTCCACAGTCACAGACAAATCTGCCCCATAACCAAATAGCTACATTCTACTTGATTATTCTTTGCTGTTCCTACTTCACTTCAAAGTCTATTAGGAGACTTCCGGATGGTCCAGCTAATTTTTTTCAAAGTGGAAGACTCTCATCAGCATTCATCCAATCAGGAAGGCGTGTTGTTTTATGTTTTTCATAGGTTCAGACTAGCCTTTTATGGTTCAATATATAGAACCTGAGCTGTGTTGAGAAAAGTGGCTGTTGGCGTGTACATTTTTGTAGCACAATCGATAGGAAGGTGTCAGGACATGGAAAACGTTTTGCCTCTAGGAATGACTAGATATTTATATTAATTGTAACTGATTTATGGCTATTTGGAAATTATGAACTCTTAAAAATTCCAAATCCAAAGGTCTGTAATTTTGAATTGCAAATTGCAAATCCAAATTTGTGCCAATGCAGGACTCTACTACATTTGTTCCAGTCAGATTAATAACCGTTTTCTGCCCAGCGTGCTTGCCTGATCTTTTGCCAAGGGGAGCTTACAGAAATGTCATTTCCCATTGGTTAAGTGCTACTTGTCTCCAAGCCATCTCTTTTTTTAAAAGAAATGAAAAAGTTTCCACCCAGCACTGGAACACACTATTGCTGAGGCACTTCGTAGAACAAAAGAGAAAGTGGGAATTGCCAGTTAGCACCTGAATGCAGCTTCTTCTGTTGGAACTCTTGTAGAAATCTAAGCTCTCTGCCTCTGCTGATTCTGGCAAATTGTAATCTGGACGGCTACAGTTATTTCACCCGTGGAAACCCAGTTTCCACAGGTGTCAATCACAGTAGATCAAAACGTATTTTCCCCACTGTATAATCACACTCTTAGTCTGCGGTGAACTATATAATGAAAACACCCAGTTGCAAATTGAAATAGTCAGAGTAACAGGGGAGACAATACAAACTGGACTCCCAAGAGTGTAATCATAGCTGACAGGCTCACTTAATACTTTTCTTTAAATACTTTTAGGCATAAACCTTCACAACTTCCGTTCCAATTTTTACAAATACAGTGGTACCTTGTATAAAGGAATTAATTCGTTCCCAATGAAATTATGTTAAGCAAATTTTCCTTTATACAGATTCCCATAGGAATGCATTGAAAACGGAGTAATCCCATTTTTATGTTGTACAAATTCTCCCCATAGGCAATTATGTTAAGCAAATTTCCCCTATCTCTGGAATTTTTTATGTTGTACAGATTTTAATGTTATACAAACTGTTTGTTATACAAGGGTCCACTGTAATTACATCTCATTTGTCCACTCAATCTGCTCTGCTGCAAGCTAGACTTATTGCTTCTGGTCCTACCTTCCAGGTCCCTTATATGTTACTTCTCTCAAGCTTTAAATACTGTTTGTTCAGAAGATACATGGAAACTATAAGGTTCTCCTCACATTTCCCTATTCCCCTTTTCTCCAAGCAGCTCTCATGGGCTCTTTATCTGAAGGTCTGTATTTTCCTGACAATCTCACTGAATCTCAGAGCACTTTTAGGAGCTATGGATAGTGATACCCGTCTTTTAAAATTAATGCAATAATTAAAGGCTTTGGGAAGTTATTTGCTTGAACTCTGAAGTTGGTAACTGGTGATGCTGTCAACTCTGTAGGCATGTTTTTGGTTTTCCCCATGACACCAATATTGTTTTAGATATAAATCAAATCACTGAGAACTGTATGATATAAATGTGTTTGTAATAGACATGTGTAACCACTAACTAATGACTAGGTTGTAAATCAGTGTCTGAAGGCTGTTATATGAGTGCATAAGGATAAGGGGGAATACAGATAAGATGGAGATGATGTTGGAAGGGGATCTCCAGTCCTTGGCAATGATCCATGTACCTGTGATATGAACAAGCCTGTTGTCTTAATTACTCATGTACTTGATTATTGGATGAGCATGCTACTGTATCAGAAGCATGTCTATTGGAAGCATTTGCTTCCATCTACTATAGAGATTGTAACTTCTATAATATAATGTGATCCTTGGCTATGCCCTTGAAGATAACTTGGGAAACAGGGAAGGGAATGGGCATTTTCAGGAACATTAAGCCATTGTGGCTCCTTTTTTTTTTGGTCCCCAGATTCCATCCAAGGCACTTACCTTATCTCTGGCTTCCACCAGCGTCTTATGCTCTGTGTTGACTCAACAGGATTCTGTTTGTTGTTTTTGGTTCTCACATTTTTTAGATTTTTTTCGCCAGTTCTAAACATGTTGGTGGTTAGAAACATGCCTTATTTACCATTACATGGTGTCTTTTACTACCAAATGACATTTTAGTAGGGGCAAGTAACTAGAAAAGCCCAAAGCTAAATCCTGCTTGAGGGGTGGCACTGGCTTTTTAAATTGCCTGTGTGTAGAATATATTGGTGGGAAAATGCATCTGTGGCAGAACTTGTTGGCACAATGCCTTATTAACAGGGAGATACTGACCAGTTTTTCATTGCCTTTTCTTCAGGAAAAATAGTTAACCACCATGGTTTTAGTTGCAACTACTACATTGTGATCAAAGACACTGGGTAGCTTTGGTCTCAAATACGAAGAGAAGCACAGATTTCCTTTATTATGTATCTGAGTATATGGTATATTTATGTTTTGCTTCACTATTAAAGTAAAGTGCTCTGCTTATATACCACCCCCATAGTGCTTAAAGCACTCTCTGGGTGGTTTACAATTTAATTATGGAGGCTACACATTGTCCCTCCAGCAAGGTGGGTACTCATTTTACTAATCTTGGAAGGATAGAAGGCTGAGTCAACCATGAGGCGGCTACCTGGGATTAAAGCACAGGTCATGAGCACAGTTATAGCTGTAGTACAGGCATTTAACCACTGTGCCATGAGCCCAGTAGTGGATGGAGTAGCGGTTCTCAAACTGGGTGCCATTGCTCCCTGGGGAGTTGCAGCAATAATTAAAAAAATTCATCTAAACAGTTTCATTCATTGCATTAAAGACAACCGAGCATTAAATTTGCACTGTTTTTTCTTCTTTTCCTAAGTATTCAAACTGTTTTAAGGGTAGCTGTGCTGCGAAATGTTTTTAGCCTGACAAGGGTGCCGTGGCAAAAAAGTTTGAGAACCACTGGGATAGAGTGATGGACTAGTATGCACAAGACCTTGGTTCAAATCTCCCTTCATCTATGGAAACTCACAGGGAGAGGGGAGTGGAATTGGTAAAACCACTACTTGTGTGTGTGTTGTGTCATTCTAGTTGTGACCAACTCTTTGTGACTCCATGTCCATGGAGTGTTCTTGGTAGGAATACTGGAGTGGTTTGCCAATTTCTACTCCATGCACCTACAGCACCTGGTATTCCCTGGTGGTCTCCCATTGAAGTACTAACCAGGGCCGACTCTGCTTAGCTTCCGAAATCAGGCAAGATTGGATGTGCTTAGGGCATCTAGGCACTACTTAGAGATCTCATTTACCTTGAAACCCATATTAGTGCCACTGTAACTTGATTCTTACCTGACAGCAATTGAGTAACTTTTTTTACTCTTTATTAAGGGATAGGGGGATATATGAAAAGCAACAAGAGAAAAACATCCTCTCATACATTAATCTGTCTGCACACTGAGTGCAATCAAATTCCAGATTCTAATGTGAAACCACCTGTCTTGAAATTGTTGTGATGCTTACTGAGCATTGCTTTCAATGGACTTTGCCTAATTTTTAAAGGCATTGTTAGTTTTCTTGAACATATTTCAAGTGGCAAGGTAGGATAGAATGTAGTAAATTAAATGAATCATCTGCAGCTAAAATCCTGCACAGCTGGAGTGGGAATACTTGTGTTTGTGTATGGAGAGGAACAACAGGTTTGAACCTCCCTCTCTGAAGGGTGGATGACATCACAGGACATGCTGTCTAATATCATGCCAGTGGGTGGGACTTCTCCAGCACATGTCAGGCAGGTTTCCTCTTCCCCGTATAGGAAACCCAAAGCCAAATCAGACAGTGCTTCTACAGAGCGACTGAATCCTACTCTTTGAATTCACCCAACTACTAGAAGTGGTTGGCCGAGTGTGTGGTCAACTTTATATAGGACAGCATACAAATATGAATTTTAGCCCCATCTTGAGCCCACTCATCAAAAATGTGACTCCGTGTCCTCATTAGTCTGATAGATAAGAGGTAGCGGGAGAGTTGGACATCTATCAGCCCCAAGTTCTCTCTCTACCTCTGTTGTGCAGGATGGGGCTAGCTATGTGAGCTAGGTATCTGGCTGCAGAGCCAGAGGTTGGCAGTTGAATTTCCCCATTGTGCCTGACAGGAATAGAGCCAGCCTGTCTGGCCTTGAGTAAGCTGCACAATCCCAGAGCACCTGAGTAAGAAGGAAATGATAAACCACTTCTGAGTACTTTTAAGGGTTGCCCTAAACCAGTATTAAGTTGATATGTCTGTGAAGATTCTCAGTCATCCAGGTGAGTTTATCTGGAAGTAGAGTCATGGCTACTGGACTTCTTTTTTGAGAGATAGAAACGTTTCGCTGCTCATCCAAACAGCGAAACGTTTCTATCTCTCAAAAAAGAAGTCCAGTAGCCATTACTCAACTTCCAGATATTGAGTTGATGGCTCACAATTGTTATGCTAGAACTAGACTGCAAACTTAGTTTCTGTCTGCATAGTCTGCAGTGTGTGGATTGGATCACAACATCCAGAATCCCATGAATTCTGTGATATCCATGCAGGAAATGGTTAAAAAACTACAAGATGTTAAGGGGGGGAATCATGCATCTACCATGAATGAATAGAATTAGCTTGGCAGTTAACTTTCTCTTCCTTTTTTCCAATGTCCATTCTTTCTGACAAGATACCTTTTCCTGCTTTTGGACTTCTTTCCTTTTACATTCCTCCAAGCTCAAGCACGAGGCTCAAGGGCTCTTCTTCCACTCCCTAGCAACCCTCACAATGGCCAAAGTATTGCAACTACAGGGGCAACATTATGGAGTTTTTCACGAATGGAAGCTAATGCAAATTAAGAAGCTTGGCCTTATTTTCTCCCACATTCAGCTCTCATAACCCATTGTTCTTCCTTTGTTTTTGAAATTCATGGTCACTCTGGTCTCAGTGCCAATGATTGTTTTTTACAAGAAGACCGATGTTTGGTATTGGTCCAGTGCATGAAGCTTTGGTAGCAGGATCTGAAAACTGTCAGGCTTCATCCAGAGAAGGCTGGTTCTTCTGATGAGGACTTGGTTATCATACTGGTGAAGGACAGATCACAGCAGAACTGAGGTCTGTGTCTGTGAAGGATAACGACTCCGACCTTAGGTTTATGTTGCTGAGTAAGCTACTTTGTTAACACAAAACAAAGGCCCTTTTACCTTCCCTTTGGAAATGGGAGAGGGGGTGATGTATGCATTCCACTCCAACTGCATCAATAACCCCCAAGAGAAGAGAATATAAAGGCCAGAGCCCAAGGCAAAAACAAAACAAAACAAACAGTTGAAACATCTTTCTGGTACAAGGAATCAAGGAAGGAGGCACAGCGTTTTTCTTCCCATAAGATGGCATAGAGCCAAACTCTGGAATGCAATTTCCCTTCCCCTTTCAGGAACTGCTACCCCCAATGGCAGCTGGAAGCCTTTCTGAAGCCAACAGATCCTCTAGCATTAGAAAAGGTCTCCTCCACACATTCAAGTCATCTTGAATCCATTGGACTCTCAGCATATCTTCACCGTCCATTTTTCCCCCACCATTGTAGTTGGATGCTGAGCTGTGGAGTAGGTGCAAATAACACCTCTGCAGTCAGGATATTTTTACACGGCATTTTATTGGGGGAGGAACTACTATGCCTGCCTGATTACAGAAGCGGCAGTAGAGGGCTAGTCAGGAAGCTAGTCAGGGGTGTGAGCCCAACTTTAAAAGGGCACATATAACTACTGGCCCTGCTGTTAGTCATTCAGTTGTGGGAACTCTGATGCTCCCAATCCCTATCACCACCACCCCCACTCCTCCGGCAGGAACAAGGTAGCAATCACTTTGAGCCCCATGGCCCTCTAGACTGCTGTCCCAGGCCCTTCTGTTGCCTCCTGTCACTTCTCTGCCTTTTGTTATGAAAGCAGCAGGAAGTCCGGACTATGACAAAGACTGGAGCCATTGTGCCAATCAGAGTTCTCTCTCTCTCTCTCTTTTACTTCTTTCTCTTTATGCTGGTTATAGGAATTTTTGAGGATGCTGGTGCTAGGTAACACTATTGATTTGGGAACAGTAAGACTAATACAGGAAGCATTGCTACTTCATCATTCAAAGGGGTAGCAAGGCTGTGGCTTATTGCAGAAACACTCAGGAATGCTGGCACTATGGTTACTTGGTAGTGTAGGGTCTTCAGGGGCACAGGGGTCCCCTTGGAAGGCTTGTTATTTTGAGATAAGTCAGCAGTGCAGGTGCTGCAGCCTTTCAAGGGAGTTTTGTGTATGAATGGGTTATTGTGCTTGGAAGGGCTGTCACAGTGTCATTCTACTATACATAGAGGCTTTTACAGGCATTACAGGGATGGGGGAGATGGTTACAGCAAGTTGTCTCATAAGCAGATGGTGGGTTCTCCCCCTCCCTTAGCACGCATGCCAGGAATTACCACTGAATTGCTGTTAGCCTGCATTATTTCTATGATGACCCAATAAGCACAGCCTTGTGTGTGCTCATTAGCTTCTAAAAGGATTATGCATCTCTGGGCTGTTAATTGTGAGGTTTGCAAGTGCTGAGGCATCAGAACAAGCTTGCTAAATGCCCTAATGTCCTCCTACTGGTTTGCATGTGGTCCTGTTGCTACAGTAAGTTGGCCAAGACATTTTGAGGGCATGACCTGAGAGTGGGTGGAATGGGCAAGATCAGGCTTGGATCCAGGAAAGAGCTTGTGCTCAAGATCTGCACTGGTTGCTTTTCTCACTTGATCACTGCTTGATAGGAGAATGGAAATAATCTGACCCCTAGCCCTCTCTTCCATTGATTTTGGAAGCGCTAGGTAGGTTCTTCCTAGGAGGGCTCATCTGTCTGGAAAGCGACACCCTTTCCTCGATGGAAGGAAGAGAAGATGAAGAGGCTGGAGCTTGCCTTCGCACAAGGCTTTGGGGAGAAGCAAATCAGGAACAAACACAGGAAATATTAACAAGAATTGCAAATATAGGGAGAGATGACCATTTCCTCACCGTGACAGCAGAGGGAGGGTGATGGGACCCTGCAGCTGGCTTGCACTTCCTCCCAACAAAAGCAGGAAGTGGGCCCCCTTTGAGAGTGCGAGGGGCGTGGGCGTGGCACTTACCAGAGATGGCACCAGATGATGCCACGCTCCTTTCCTGAGGGAGACGGCAGCCACTTGACAAGACTGTAGGAAATAGGGTGTTTGGGCAATGCAAACCCCAGCTGTGAGTGAAGGGATAAGGAGAGGGTCATGTAAGAGGGATTGACCAGGCTCCCTCTCTGGAGCAGGTGCAAGCTTACTTCCAGATTGAGGGAACCATTATCTCCAAGGCTATTTAAAGTGAGAGAGGAAGTGGGCCACGGGATAGTGTACGGAGTCGATGCCCAGAACCTGGCAGATGCCTAGAAGCTTGAGGCAGGCCTCATGGCGACTAGAGCCAGCACAAGCCACGTGGCAGTAGGGCTCCTCGTACTCGCTAGACACCAGCTCATCATCGAGCAGGTTGAGGCGTATGACGCCCTGCTCGTGCAGTGCCTGGAGTGTTTCCAGGCTGGCGGTGGACTTGAGGACCTGCAGGTGCTGGGAGACCAAGCACATCACTCCCACCAGGTGGGTGCGGGGAGAGGAGTGGGCAGGCAGCAGGGGAGCCACCCCACAGGCAATCATGGCAGAGGCCAGCATGATGTCGACTCCATAGATCTCCTGAATCCAGTCGCGGAGGTAGAAACCACCCATGCGGGGGTTGATTTCAATGAGCTTGGGGCCAGCCGCTGTCATCTTAAGCTCCACGTTGAAGACACCATCGGTGAGGCCGCAGCCTAAGCAGCACTGGTAGGCAGCATGGATGAGTTGCGCCTCGCGGTCAGGGGGCAGACAAGTGGGCATGCAGGCTGCTGTCTCAGTGAAGTTGGGCACTCGGGTGGGCCCGTTATCAGAGACGAAAGCCCCCAGCATCCGCCCTTCGTAGATCACTAGATCCACGTCATGCTCCGTGCCAGACACGTACTCCATCAGCAGCATAGCATTGCCCCAGCCAAGCCCGATCCCAGGATGGTCCGAGTCATCCTGCAGGTCCCTGGAGATCTTGTCAAAGTGCAGGTGGCACTGCTGGGCATCCTCCACCATCTTGACCCCCACTGCCCCTGCCCCGTATTCTAGCTTCATGACCCCAGGAAAGTTGATGTGGCTGGCGGCTCGCTCCACATCGGCGTGGCTCTCCAGGTGGCAGCAGGGCACTGCGTACAGCGCTGCTGAGGGCCACCGGGCTCCCTCCTTGCGCCTCCGCAGCAAGTGGAGGTGAGTGCGGCTTTTCTGCTTGGCCACCTTCATGGCGGTGGGGGAGCTGCAGCGCAGGCCCAGCCCTTCGCACACCAGTGCCGTCAGGACCATGCAGTCATCCCAGTAGGACAGGCAACCGTCCAGATGCAGGCCCCGCTCCCGCACCAGCCCCAGGAGTTGCTGGGCATGTTCCTCGTCCCTCTTGTGGTCTGTGGTGTCATAATGGATGAAGGTCTGCACCAGCTGGGAAGCAAAGTGGTTGGGATCGGACTCCACCAGGTGGATCTGGGGATGGCAAAGATGAGAAAGAGAAAGAGAAAAGGAAAGAAAGAAAGAAAGAAAGAAAGAGGGGGAGATAGAAAGAGAGAGAGAGAGAGAGAGATGGGGAAGGAGAGGGAGAGGGAGGACGCAGGGGTGGGAAGAAGGGAAGGGGCAGACACAGAAGGGCAGAGATGCAGAGAAGATGGGAATAAAATCAGAGATGTGTCACTTGTGGCAGCATCAGAGAAGGCCAGCTCCTTGGGACCAGGCTCAGCACATCATAGCTGCCCCCTGGGAAGGAGGCAGTGTCCGCAGGCAGCTGCTCCCCACCTCAACTGGAACTGAACAGGGTGTTCCTTTGGTGTACTTGCAAGGAAGGGCAACTATTCCATCCACACAGCTTTAAGGGGAAGGTGATGGCATTTGAACTTTTCTCTAAGAAATTTCTTTCTGCAGTCACAGAGTTTTAAGAGTTACGAGGTCTGCATCCTTTAGAATTAAGGGAGGGGGTGGGAATGAGACTCTTGCCAGAACCAGGCTGGCCGAGTAGGTGAGGAAACGTGCCCAAGTTTAGAGGACAAAAGCTGAGCCAACCAGTTGGACAGAAGAATTGTATTCCTGTTCTCCATATCTTCTCCTTATCTGGCTTTGCTTATCAGGGAGGTGCCTCCATTCAGGTCACTAGGTTCTGTCAACCATCAGCAGGGAGTGGATGGATGGATGGATGGATGGGACAGCTTTAACTGTTTCACTGCTGATGGTTTTTTAGCCGAGGCATCCAGCAACTTCTGGAGTGTCAAATGGAGCAGAGATTTCCCCCTCCCCTTAAACAGGTGAGTCCAGAGTAAAGCTGTTTTCCAAGAGAAGCCTGGATAAAGCGTATAGACTATCCCATTGTGAAGATGCAGCTGTTTGTCTAGACTGTGGCATCTGTAACCTGTGTGCTCAGGTTACAAGGACTGAGCTGGAAGATGCCGGAAGAACTCTGAACAGGAGCAAAACATAATCCTTAGTCTCAAAGGAAGTTGGCATCAAAGCACTTAAAATACTTCAAACTCAATGGAAGGAACTGCTGCGGCTGCCAGCCACAACGTTAGTTGGTTTTTCTGTATCTCTTTTCTCCCCATTTAATTCTTTAAAACACCCCAATGCTCCCCACCCAACTCCCAATATCCCTTTCCTCATCTAGTCTCTGTAGCCATTGCCAGTTCTACTAAGAAGGACTGAGCCTCTCAGTTCACGTTCTCAGCTGAGTGCTCCAAGATTGGAGGCATTCAAGAGAAATCTAGACAGCCACCTAGCAGATATCCTATGATTTGTCTTCCTGCCTTGAGCAGGGGGGTGGGATGGACTGATGGCCTTGTAGGCTCCTTCTAACTTCTTGATTCTGTGATGGAACCGGAGGCAAATCTCTTGGCCCCAGAAATAACATCTTGAGGCTGACAAAGCCAAGGTGGTTCATAGCTGAAATTGCATCTCATGGCACACCCCATCAACAAGGATACTTGTGCTTATATCCTGAACTTGTAGAGGCCTGGAAAAGTAGGATGCAGGTGGGGGCATGCGGACTGACAGGAAGCAATGGGATTTATTCAAACAAGCTGTCTGGATATTTCCTCTGCTGCTTTTGCACGTGGGCTCCTATACTTTTATTGCCAGGGCTCCTGTGCTTTTAAAACAGTTGCACAGGATAATATAAATCCAATTTGGGGGGAAGGGGCGGGAATCTGTTTCTATCTCTCGAGTTTTTCGAGACAAAGAATAATGCCAATATTTTAAAAAAAAACAAAGTATCCAGACATGGGTATTCCCCCTTCCTGCCCAATGGCTCATCCTTGAGAAAAGCAAGGATCCCAGAGATCCAGTGACTACAACACTGTGAACGCACTTACTGTGCCCCACATTTGCTTCCTAATGGAGGATGTGAGAAGAGGCAGCTCTGACCATGCCTGAAATCCACAGGAGCGGATCAGAACTCGTTTCCATCCCCAGGGACTCTTCCAACAGAAATCTGTCCCTGCCCATGCCCCGCTTGAAGTCATCCCTGCCAAGCCTCAAAGAGAGCTATGAAACATGACTGGGAAGAAGCCACAGCCAAACATGGGCCAGGAAGACCAGTAGCCTCCACTGGCACAAATGAAAAGGGTTGCCCATTTTGACTGGTGGTGGTCTCTGTCCCCCCCCCCCCCAAGGTATAGAGGGCACCCATAAAGTTTATGGAATTTGGACTGTGGGGCTGTGGGGGTGGAGCTGCTCTAGCTAGTCCATCCTGCAGCCTGTGGGGGGCTGCAAAGGTCCGGTTTCCGCATCTTACTTTTAGCCCGTAGTCCCTGGCTGCCTCCCAGACGAACTTTTTGCTGACTCCGCCGGCCCCAATCACCAGCACGTGTTTGCCCTCCATCAGGTGGCACTGTGCGCGACGCAGCATCGTCTCCACCAGGGGGCATGCCACCTCGCCCACATGCGCCCCCACTACCCGGCCTATGGACTCAAAGACAGAGCAGGTCTCCAGGCATAGCTGCGAGTTCATCTCAAGGGCCACCAGCTGCAACACCTGGTCCTCTGAGCTCAGGAGAAAATCCACACCTGGAGAAAGCAAAAGCCAAGCATGGTTTTAGTCAAGAACCCCTGCCAAAGCTTGACAGACCTTCATCCCAACAAACCCAACCCAAAGTCCAAGCTCCTGCCGTTCAGGAGTCTTGAGGGGAAGCAGATGAACAAGTTTCCTCTCCAGTGTAGAGGGATAAGGACAAAGCTAGGTTACCCCTGCTACCATCGGTTTGGCAAATCCTCCTGGGCCAAAAATCAAACCAGACAGAAAGGCTTTGAGAAGGCTGGCAGGTCGCAAACCTCAGAAGCTACTTTATTGACCACTGGAACATGGAAGAAAGCTTCAAAAAAATCTACACAAGTTGGAAATGAATTTTCAGGGACTCTTCTTTGAAACTGTGGTGCATTTCAAAATAATGTACAGCTTCCAGTTCTCACACTGATCTCCAATCTCATTATTTTGGAAGAGGAAGAGGAAGAAGTGGGGGTGGGATAACTAAGGGCCTTTTTACACGACCCCTAAGATCCGCTGGCCACTTAAATTCGGACCAGAGATCTTAGGGGTTCCTCGCTCTTCCTCTGTCCCCACCCCCCTCCGCACTTCCTGGTTGCTGGCTGCCTGAGGGAGGGAGAAAAAAGAAAGAAAAGACTGCCAGTTTACCTCCGTTTTGTTCCCGGCAGCATTCAGATCTCTTAAAGGGGCGGGGCGCAAAAAAAGAACAAACGGAAGCCAGGAGAGCCCCGCACTCACTATCCTTACACCGGATCAAATATTTGTCACCATCAAAGACCAGGTACAAGAAAACTGCTGTTTGGTCGCGCTAAAGTGGGCGGGGTCGCACTTAATTGTCTGCGAAGTCCGGAGCTGGTGGGTAAACATTTTTAAGGTCCGGACCTTGCAGCCATTTGCGGCGGAGCTTAGGGGTCGTGTATAAACGCCCTAAGAAGCATTCCCTCCTGGAAACTGCTTCTATTAACTGTAATTTGCAGAAGATACCAAATTGTCTGAAATCCTACTCTTTATTTAAGCGGAGGTCCATTACCATAAGTGCTGACTAGCCTTGCCTTCTTTCTACAAGAAGAAGAAACGTGGCAGATGGAGACAAACACGTTATCTCACCCTGTTCCTCACAATGGCTAGATAGGTGCCTCAACGAAACCTGCAGAGCCTGAAGGCAATCGTCTCTCTCCATCTCCTCCTCCTCCTTTGGCTGCCAGCAACAGATATTCAGCAGTACACTGCTTCTAAAGATGGAGAGTCCACCTAGCATTTCTGATTAATAGCTACCAATCAGATTCATCGTCTGTGAAGTAGTATTTCCAACAGCAGTTCTTAGATCACAGCATCTATCTATGGAGGCTTCATGGATGGATCACTACACCTAGAGGAGCCCCGTGGCACAGTGGTTAAATGCCTGTATTGCAGGTAAAGTTGTGCTCACGACCTGAGGTTCAAGACAAGTTGGCTCATGGTTGACTCAGCCTTCCATCCTTCCAAGGTCAGTAAAATGAGTATCCAGCTTGTTTTTTTTTGGGGGGGGGGGGGCGGCAATGTGTAGCCTGCATACTATAATTAAACTGTAAACTGTCCAGAAACTACGTCAAGTGGTATGGGGCGGTATGTAAGCAGAACACCTCTACAAGCATGGGTTGAAAGCAATGGAGAATCACCATTTCATTGCTACACAAGAGACCAGGGCTTTTTGGATCCAAGTCCCAAGTCCCAAGTCTGAGTTCCCATTGAAAACAAAACCAATTTTCTCTGCTAGCATTGTGCCTGCACAGAGCTCTTTTGAGTAGTCAAGGACCTACTAGATGCTCATCCACAAGAGCAAGAAGCAGGCCACTTGACAGCCTGCTGTGAGGAGCCTGCACAGTGCTTTGCTGACAAAAATCACTTTAAATCCCATCTGATTTAGATGCTGCTGTTGAGATAGGTCTTATGGATAAATCTTTGGCCCACTTGTTGTCCGATGATAATGGACACATTTCAATTTTTGCAATTGGAGCATGTGGGCAGGATCTTTGGAGGTGAGAACCATCAGGCATATGCTGTATCCTTGCTCTTTCTTGTTCATTAAACCAGCCAAGAGGGGAGTGGCTGAGTGGGTAATGAGAGTAGCAAGTCCCTCCTTGGAACATGGCAGGATTTCAGCATGTCTAATGAAAGCAGAAGCCCTCCTTGAATTTCAAATTGCTGGCTAATCATCAGCCAGTCTCTCAATCTTTAATTTTTGGGCAAGGCGTTGGAGCACATAATGATTTCTCAGCCTCAGGTGTTCCTGTGTGAAGCAGATGCATTTCACTTCAGCTTCAGGCTTGGATATGGGAGGGAAATGGTTTCAGATGCCTTGGCTGGGTTACCTATGCAAAGAACAGGATGGATAGTCTGCCCGCTATTCATTCTGCTGACCCTCTTGGCCTCTTTCAGCATCATTGGCCATAGCAACCTCTGGCCCGTTTCTTCAAGATGGTTCCAGGAGACGTTTATCTTACAGTGGCTCAGGCCATGGAGGGGTGGGCTCAGAAGGTGGTGTAACCCCCACCCCCAATTTGTTGCCCTGACTAGAATTCCTTATGGTGGTAGAATATGAACCAGTCAGTAGCTAAACAAACAATGTAAGTATCATACATGCTCTTGGAAGAGGGTGAAATATGAGATTCATGTGTCACACAAGTAGCTGCTAACCCAGTGGTTCCCAACCTGGGGGTCGGGACCCCTTTGGGGGTTGAACGACCATTTCACAGGGGTCGCCATGAGCCAGTGAAGAAAAAGGCACAAACAGCTTGGGTCTTGAGGAAGAGGGGGAGGAAGGGGGGGGAAGAGTGAGTTGCAGCTTGATAGGTTGGAGGGGATGTCAGTCAATGGCACCGGAGGCTGTGATTGGCTGAGGGTGCCTGAGGAGGCAAGTTCTCTATGGCAACTGCAGCAGTGGCCTGCCTAAGGAGGCTTGTGGCCTCTTCCAAGCAGGGCAAGGGTTCAGCACAACATGGGGAACTGTATTAAAGGGTTGCTGCATTAGGAAGGTTGAGAACCACTGTGCAAACACTCATTAATGCTAAACACTATGCAAGCTTCTTTTTATAATGCAAAGTTCAGGCAGGATGTCTTCAATGCTGAATGAAAAGCCTTCTTTTTCCGCAGTACTGTGCTTAGTGTGGCTATGCAGTGCTGCTCTACAGCTTTTCTAACAACCCTTGCACTTTTGTGCAATACATCCACAATACCCTACAATATCTTATGAGCAACATCTGTAATAAACAAGCAGCAAAGCTCACCAATAACGTCGGTTTGTGCCCGACGACCACCTCTTTGCTCAGCTGTCAGACCGGCCTCCATATCCATGAAGGCTTTCATGGCTGCTTCAGCCTTCTGCTTTATCTGGGCATGGATAGCTGTAATCAGAGCCTCGTCCTTCAGCCCCCACTGCCGGAGTCCACTCTCAAGTGTCTGGGGTACGGTGGCCTGGTGTTTCAGGGGCTTATCCGCCCGCCCCACACCACATACTACCTGCATACAAAACAAAAGCAAGAACAATATATAAGATCTTTATGAGCTTCTGCTGTCCCATTCCTTCAACCTGTTCTAGCATCTTTTTTTTTTTTAGCAATCCTAGAATATGGACCCATTTTCCCTAGTCACAGGGTGTGTTATAACATTTTTTTTGCAAAGCAAGCTAAATCCAGACTTATTCATGTTGGAACAGACAAGTAACATGCAGCTCTGTACCAGGGCTTCCTTGTCTGCTGAAAAATTCTTCTGATCTTAAATCTGATCAGGATGAAAGGGTAACATTAAATACCTTGCAGAGACCTGAGCCTTAGTTTGCAAGCAGAAATGTTGTATGGAGTTTCAATTGTGATATGTGAATTAAGCCAGAATAAACATGCAGAGAATCGATCTGTATTTTGCATGCTTATCCATACTGCTAAGAGTTACAGCTGCTCCTGCCCACGTTTCTTTGCATATGCTTGCTTCCATTCTGGCTTTGTTACATACCTTTGCCCCCAGCCTCCTGCTCCCACCCCCAATCTCTTGGAATGTGACCCTTCAAGCCCCTTCTCACACAGAAATTTGTTCTGCAAGGCTGAAAATATGTTTTACAGCCCTGGAGAACTACAGACACCAATGGAACAGGTTAGTCATGAACAGCATAAGGCCTGTTTATTTCATTGGGTCTGTTTTAAGCATACCAAGTCTGGCTCCAAAAGGGGAAAAGAGGATGCAGAAAGATTTCCACTTCTATCCAGGTTACAGATAATGAGTCTGGCAACTGAGGATATAACCAGCTCCATACAAGAAATAATTTTAGAACTGAAAGGCCACTTTATAATCAAGTACCAGCCAGAGTTTGTCCCCTCCAAACAACTCAATATGGGAAGAAAAAGCTCAGTATTTCCATTCATCGACCTAGTAATTGCCTCCCCTGGTGAAAGGGGAAGGCTCTTGTGTCCCTTTTTAAAAGTTTTCTACCAATGATATTTGCCCAGTCTCCCCCACTGCTAATTCCCAAAATAGCTCAGAATGTTTCATTTTCTTTCTTTCTTTCTTTCTTTCTTTCTTTCTTTCTTTCTTTCTTTCTTTCTTTCTTTCTTTCTTTCTTTCTTTCTTTCTTTCTTTCTTTCTTTCTCTTTTCTTTTCTTTTTACCTTGCTTAGCAGAGGTTGGTCTTTTCGGGATCTACAGACAACAGTGCATATTCTTACTGCGAGATCAGGCTGTGGAGAAGGGTTGCCTGGAACTAGAGATGTAGGACAAGGAATCCAAAGGGGGGGGAAAACAAAGTACAGATCAGAGAAGCAAACTGACACTCGTAGGCCATAGGGCAATGAAAATCTGATACGTGCAAGCGAGAAAGAGGAGAGGTATTTCAGGCTGGAGCAGAAGAAGCAATGCAAAATTGCTGGGCAGGATTCTAGCCTTCCAGTAGGGCACCCTGCCATCACCTCCCATCCCACTGAATGGTATTGTGGAGCATCTCTCTTGAACGGTCAAAGCTAATGGTATTCAAAGAGATGCAATGGGATGAAGCAGAGCAATGGCAAGAAATGATTTTTGGAGAAGAATACTATCCTAATCATGGACATGGAACTGGGGGTTGGGGAACAGTTCATGGTAAACCGACCTTAGTAGGGAGTGACTAAAAACATTTCCTTACACGGAGAGCCATTGGTCTCAGCAGGGCCAGGTTGGATCACGTGAGCGGTAGGAATGAAAGCCTCCACCAAGATGCTCTCCTCCTCCTCCAAGGTTTCCAGCAGTGTTAGGATGGCTTGCAGGATGCACCCTTGTTCTGACTTAGGATGGAATGACACAGCTTGGGCTCCATTCCAGCGCCACCCGGATGGTTTCACCACCACCTATTGGAAGCACAGCAGAGAAAAGACCTAGATGTAGACAGTTATCTTCCACAGGAACTCTTTCTCTGATGGATCCAGAGCCTGCTTATCCAGCTACCACACCTTACTTGATCTAAATATGGGAAGTGGACTGCTCTGCCCATGACACCTGCCTGCCTGCCTATGGCTCCCACTTTTCACTGTCAGGCCTTCTCACCTGGCGGTACGGTTCCACGGCACCACTTTGCAGGAAAGCGGTGATTTCCTCCTGCAACAGGTTGTCTTGTCCCTCGCGGCCACTGAGCTCTACCATGTGAACACGCTTCTCCTCTGTCACGCTCCTCAGGGGCAGTGGGCGCTTGAAGGTGAAGGCCAAGGTGGGGGGCACTGCCACCCTGGCCTGCTGGTCCATCAGCTGTCGGGTCAGGAGCTTGTCCTCCAGTAAGCGAGCCAGCTCCCCTGAGCCACCGGTGGGGCAGTCGAGGTCTCGGGCCAGCTCCGCCGCTGACTGGCCCTGCACCTTGCAAGGCCCAAAGCAGCCTGTGAAGTAAGTGACACGGCGCGGAGGCGCAAACTCATCCAGGGTCGTGCGGCCCCCAAGGTCAAACGTCACGGCCTTGAAGACCAGCAACGACGACTCTCCTGGGTGGGATTCCGAGGGCACCTTGGAAAGCCAGGCTGGTGAAAGACACAGCAGCATGTTACCTGGAAAGGAGGAAGAGGGGAAATCTAGCCTGTGAGTGTGTATGGGATAAGCCCAACAATACAAAAAAAATCAAAAACAGGTCACCCCTCAGTGGCAAAAAGACTCCTGGGTAAAGATTAGGGGAAGAGTTGCTGAAATTTGGAAGCCTGAGTACCACACAGGTTGTTTGAGTGAACAGCAGCAAGAGTGGTGGTGCCTCAGAGACCCGGTGCCTTGCACCCTGTCAGTGCCATCTATATCCTGATTATCTGCCTGGATGGTTCACTGTAGCCAGCAAGGCCGGAGCATGCAGGGCATCTGAGAGCTCAGGTGAGGCCTCGACCATTTCACAATGCGAGGCCTCTTGCTGTTTGGACTGTAATCAGGAATCAAAATATACAAAGTTCCAAATCTCGCTCACATCTCAAAACTCAGCCAAATGGGGTTCAAGGGGATAACCGCAAACCCTTGGCTGAGGTTAGCCCCCCCCACCACCACAACGAGGAAAGGCCCAGGCCAGATGGCCCTGCTGACCCCACCCACACTAGCATGACCTATTCTTGTTCTCTGGAAAGTATTACTTTGCCATATTTTCCTATATGACACCAGTGGATGGAGTGGCTCTGAGCAAGGGGTGGGGGAGAAGAAGCATTATTTATGGCATCATTAGCACTTCCTCAGTATTCACATATTTTCTGCAGCAGAAGTGCTTAGTCCTGGCATGGTTTATGTTGTGTCAGGAAAACTGAGCTGTTCTGATTGGGTGAAAGGTTGCCCTTTGCCAAGGGACAGAGAAGACCAGTCAAGCAGTACCCTCTCGTGTATCTTATTCCATGAGAAAAAGTCCAGCAAGTCCTGGATCAGAGAACAGAAATGCCAATTCAAGTTCTTAGTGTGACAAGACTAAAACCTACTCCAAAAGCTGCCACAAAGACAGAACACATTCTTACACAGGCTTCAACTGAAATAACAGTACTGTAGCTGACAAACCAATACACAGCTTGATTTTAATGTACAATTTAATCTTGAGACCTGCTTTGAAGGCTTTTTTAGAATAGAAAGTGTCATTAAAAAGATCTATACAGTATCTTTATATCTGTACTTATATCCATCTATGTGCACATGTACACAAACATTGTTACTGCTTATAGTTATGCTTCTTAATTTGGGAGCTTTTTTTCCTCCTTTCCTTCTGCAGACTAATTGCCTGAATTCCATCCCTTCTTTACACAGATGCAGGCATCGGGCAGTGGTTATAACTACAAACAGAATGTTTGCCATACAAATTGAGAGAAAACTTAAAACAAGCCAAATAAAGGAAGAGAACAAGGAGGAAAATAAATAAACAGAAATGGCTCACAAAATGGCAGCATACTGCTGTGCCCCCCCCCCTTGTCCCCCCGGCAACCATGGCTGGTGGTGCTTCTACTGAAATATTCCACTTCCATCTTTCAGTAGAGCTGAAAACAGCCCATCACTGCTCAAAGCAAGGAAGTCTACATTTTGCTGCTCTTCCAAGCTACATATAGTCATAATTCTTTCATACGGACTGAGAGAAGTTTTCAAGCAACAGTGGTTTGATTCTTTTAAATTCTGTGATAGGAATATGCTGAGCTGTAGCTACAGAAGCAGCAATACTAAATGGCAGGCACTAGAGCAGATGTGACCCTCCATATGTTGTTGGAGTACAGTTCTTATCATCTCTGCTTACAGGGCAACTTGAATGAGGATGATGGACACTGGAGGATTCTAGACACTTTACCCTGCTCCAAACACATGGAGAGAGGGTGGGGAAGAGTGAGCTCTTATCAGGTTGTAACTACAGAGGGTGCACTGAGAAGAGACAATCCAGGACCAAAAACCTTTCAGCTGCCATATTTTGTTTTATTCAGACACCACTGAGAGTTCCTCTGAAGTCCAGAAATTCTAATACTTGCTCCTAGCAGGTATAGGATTAAATTTTGAGACTGGAGAAGGCACATGTACGCACTAGTGGAGAAGGAACTGAATAAGCTTGATTCTTGAACATGCTCACCCTCTGGTCTGCACAAGGGGGCAAAGTTCCTTTTGCCTAGTTACACTGGCATAGGACAAACCATAGCTTTTGGAAGTGAACTGCACCAAGTTAAGAAACCACAGTGGTGCAAACATTACCAGTTGTGTACTGAGTTATATGACTCTGTGTGTGACTGATAATGTCTACAGTGATTTCTTAGGACCATTTGGTTGCAAAAGCTACACCATTTGCATTACAATGAAAATACCATTCGGGTGAATTCTGCTATAGATCCCTTATTTTATTTTTGATCACAGGCCGGAACTATGCAAACTCCTTGGCCTGCCCAGCTCCACAGAGTTTAACTTTTGAAGTCGGGCTGGGGGAAAAAAGAGTTCAAAATGGCAACATATAAACTTGGGTCTTTCAGTTGTGGACATAGATAGATATCAGAGGGCCCCCTGCACTGCCAGTGAGCAGTTATTATGCAGCTATTCCAGCTTTCTGTCCTTAAAAGATGTTCTGTGGGATGGGAAAAAAAAAGACAGAGAAGACGATGCAAGAGTAGGGAAGAATGAGAAAGGGAAGACAGAACTGTCAGGAGTCATCCTCCATAAAGATCTTTGAATGAAGGTTGATAGGATAAAAAGCCTAGTATAGAGAAGCACTCTATATGAATGAAACAGATGCATTTGAATTCCTATGTTTAGAGCAGGATTCCACTGCTTTAAAAATAGCAAGGGAGCCTGACCCCTTACCAATAAAAGTTTCCAGCTGGTATTGTGGGGAAATGCACGCATTCAGACATATTCCTCTCTCTGGTAACCAATATTTGTGTATTTTACACTGAAACTCAGGCAGTTCCTGTGCCTAAGTTCAGAAGAAGTCTACTTTAGATGGAACTCATAGAATCCTAGAACGGCTGGCAGAGACACTCCCTAATTTCAACAAAGGATTTGGAGTCCTGAAACAAAGCGGATGGGTAGGAAGGATTGTTCCTTGGCAGGGAGAGGCTGGGGAGTTGACCTTCTGGTTTATTCTAGCCTTGCGCTCCCATATGAACCTTGGCCAGAGGGAAATGTGAGCAGTTCAGCTGCCGCAAGAGCTCTGGTTACTGCCAACCCTGCCTCAACCACTCGGAGCAAGAGACCGTAGGAATGCCAGGAATAGCAGCTGCCCACGAGGGTCTACAAGAAGCATGCATGGCAAGAGATCTTGGTCCAGACAAAGCTGCAGCTCCTGTGAATAGACTAATTGATTTCAGGCACCAGGATTAGAATACCATGGCACCTTATCATATACGTGGAAATAGAACATTAACGCAAGTAGTTAACTCAGGGCGTGATCAAATAGCTTCAAAGACATGCATCTGATCGTACTGGAACGTGCCTCTTGAATGGGAATAACATGTCCTAAACCAACCCTTTCATCTGTTTGGGAATGGCTCCAGCCTGGCCCCCAAAAGGAGAAGCTCTACTACAATGGGAGTCAAAAGGTCCAGGATGGTCTGGAGTGTATTTCCCCATGCTCTGCGTGATCACATAGAAACAGGCTATAACAGATCGCTTTAAAAGTGATCCACATTGTCATCTATTTTCCCATGCGATCACACCTTGACTTATATAAACCCATGGCGAAGTCCCAATTGGCTGACTCCTGGCAAAGATCTAAACTAATTTATATATCACTTTAATAAGCCCAACAGAAGAATTGGGTTAAAAAGAAATCCAGCCAGTCACCCATTGGTTGTTGACTGGGGAGAAATTATTCAGAAACTCCAACTACTGGCTATGGAGCCAGACACTGGGGGTTCGATTCCCCACAGTGCCTCACTGTGACATGAGCTGGATGAAATGACCCATGGGGTCCTTTCCAGCTATGCTATTCCAAGATTCTATTTCCAGTTGCCTTCAGTGGAACTTACTTACAGATAAACCTTAATGTTCCCTTGTGTAGAACAAAGGTGGGGAAATCTGCTGTTTTCCTGGGCGTGCTGATACTGCCAGACAATTGGCATCTGCTGGGTGTCCCATCCACCTACGTCAGTTCCTGCTTTCCTGGTCCGTAGACTCCAGAGAAGGCACTACTCTATGCCTCTTTTAAAGGAAGATAGGAATAAACAAAGCAACTCATTCCTCATAAACTGTCCCACTGGGAGACAAAGAGTTTTGAGAATATACTACATTGACTCTCAGATGGGGCATATTCCTTTTCTTCACTAGATCGGAACAAATGTCAAGGATAGTGAAAGGAGCTGACCAAAGCCTTAAATCAGCCTCCCTTCCTTCCTTCCCATATTGAGTGCAATAACTAACAGATTTATTTTATAAACCAATAGGTTGCAGGATTCCTCTGTACTTTTTAGCACTGAAACAAAAAGTAATTTCATCCTTTTTCAAAACAAAAGACTTCAAGTCATCTTTTGTTGATGGTTTTTTCCTATTTAGGGGTATTTTTGGCAGGCTGAAAATTGGACCTCAGACCCATTCAATTTGCCTATCACTGCTCTAGAAGCTATGCCTTATTAATCATAACACTGGCTAGGCTAGGGTCTCTCTTTCTTTCTTTCTTTCTTTCTTTCTTTCTTTCTTTCTTTCTTTCTTTCTTTCTTTCTTTCTTTCCCCACCCATCTGGTCATATGGCCAGTCTGAGCACTTTGCAACAAGAATAAATACAACATAAATTCATAACATAATACCAATTAACTACTCAGCATATCAAACCACGGACAGCTATCTAGATATCTAAAATCTATTATCACTGCAGCTATCGCTGCAAGCATCAATACAGTTAAAAAAAAAGAAACAAGGATATAAAATTAAGACATGGGGGGACTTAATTAAACTGGCAGACCAGCAACTAAGATGTAATTAAGTTGTTAAAGAGTTAATAGCTCAGAAAAGCCTGCCTAAAGAGCAGAGTTTTTAAAGCTCTTTTAAAGGAATCCAGGAAAGGGGCCAATTAGATCTCAAGCGGGAACCCTCATTCCATAATGTAGGAGCAGTCACAGAGAAGGCGCAAGCTCTGGTTTTCTCTTTACGCACCTCTCTTGATATAACATAAGTGCTCGGTCTGAGAAGAATGTGTCCTGTGGGCAGTTCTTGATGGAAGAAAGCATTCTGCCATATTCCAAGGTCTCAAACCATTTGGGGCTTTATATGTAAGAGTCATATCTTTGAACCTAGTGCAGAAGCATTCAGGTAGCCAATGCAAAGTGACCAGTGTGTGTGTGTGTGTGTGTGGAGGGGTATGATTGTTACGTCTCAACCCTGTCATTTTGCACGTTGAAGTTTCCACACCAACCTCAAGGGCAGCCTCACATAGAGACCATTACAGTAGTTGAGTCTTAAGACTACCAGTGCATGAACCAAGGCGATGAGGCTCCTGGTGTCCAGGTATGGGTGCAGTAGGAAGATACACCTAAGGTGGTAATAGGCAGACCTGGCCACAGATGCCACCTGGGAATCCTTGACTTTAGAACTGAACTCACCAGGACACTGGTTGCCACCTTCCAGAAGGACAGACAAGTATGAAGTGGGGGAACCCAATACACAGATGGTTACATCCGATGGACCAAATCCTGAAAAAGACAACAATAACATCAGTGGCCTCTTCCTTATATTGCACCCGGGACTCCTAATACCTCTGCTCTGTACATCTGCTGAATCAAATTTGTATGAGAACCTATTCTAGATTTTTAGCACTTAGTCTCTATTTTGTACCCAGTTCTTGAATTCCAAACCCTAATTTCCTTCTCCAGAATGAGGGTATGGGTTGCTACTGAGATAAAATTTGCAATGTTCCTTCTTGAATACACAGGTTATTCCCCAAAACTACAATAGGAAGTAATGCCATCAAAATTACATCCAAGAGATGGCTGCAAGACAGAATTAGGCCAGGGGACACCATGTTCTCCTTTTCTCCAGAAATGTTTTCTGCTACCAGTCCTCTCACCCCAAACCTTCAGTCACACTAGGTTTGTATTTAAGATGTAAAGCCAAGTCCTTTGCTCTAACTAACCAGTTTGTCTGGAACTGCAAGAGGTATGAGGAAACGTTTTGCTCCAAATATATGATTATAAATTTTGCATATTTTGGGCAATACAACTCTTCTCAACAGGTATACTTTAATAACATTTAAACGTTCTATGTAGGACAAGTAATAAACAACCACCAAATTGAAGCAAATGCCCTGACAGGTTTTAAAGACAGGATGTCCATTGCAAGCCATTGGACCTTTCAGCTCAAGAAGTCCCTAACCTGTTCGTGGTTCCTTTGTGAGGTCAACAGTCTCTGGGAGCCCCTCCTGCTGTAGGGTGCTCTGCAACAAGTCATAGTAGTAGGCTGTCCAGGCTCGGGCCTGAGCATCTTCTGGGCTGATTTTGCAGTCCAAGGGCACGTCCCGGCGCCAGGAGCAGCGCAGAGGGCTCAGAGGGGGCAGGTACCCTTGTTCTGCCCAGTCTAATTCCTTAGGTGTAGGAGGTGGCTCAGTGTGGATCTGGTCTAGAGACAGCTGTAGAATGAGAAAAGCAAAGGAATAAGTAGCACACCAAGAAACGAGTAAGGGAAATTTCTACTGCAACATAGATCCCACAAGAGGAAATGGGAAAAGGGCCATTCCTGAAATTTTAGAACTGTGGTGTTGGAAAGGACCTTAAAGGTCATTAGTAACCCCTTGTCAACAGTTGGGGGCAGGCTGGTTGAGTGACAGCCTTAGAGAAGACTGAGGAATCTGGACATCACATAGCATTGAAAGACCACTTCTAGTGGCTCTGCACATCTATTACCTTGAAAACATAGGAGGCTTCCTCATACTGAGTCCACCTAAGCTGGCAATGTCAGTTCTCACTGGTAGTGATTCTACAGATGTTTACACAGGATTGTTTCTTAGTTATACCTCGTTATTCTCTGGTGGTCTCCCCTTCCAAGAACAGTACTCCACTAGGCCTTACTTTCCAAAATTAGAGAAGATCCATCATGTTCTAGGCGGCACAGTGCCAGTAAATGGGAAGGCAAAGAGGTCTATAGAGCCATCTCCCTTAAGAGGCAAGTCTTCTTGATGCAGTGGTAGATGAAGGTTCCATGTGGTCAAAGGGCTGGATTCTGAAGGAACATCTCCTTTGCTGCTGCTGTGTGTGTGTCTGTATGCCTGTGAGCATGCATATGTATGACTAATGTGAACATCTGTACAAAAGAGAGAGGATTCTCTGTGTGAGAGAGAATGGATGTCCTCAACTACTTTGGGTTACACTCACAGGTGACATGCCAGGGAGAGCCAGGTGTCCATCTCAGCCCAAACCAAAAGAAATTTCCCACATTTGCACTAAAAAGACTATAGAAGGTCTTCAAGCACACAAAATATTGATAGAGCCAAGGTCTGGTTTGGTCCATACTAACTACAATTTGCAAACACAGAAGTGTTAAAAACACACATTAAAAAGTGTTTAAAAACACACATTGAAAGAAACCACAGGAAAATAAATTTAACAACAAAATTTCCAGGCAACAAATTGCTTTAGAAACCCTTCAAGTGGCTGAGACACAATCAAGTACATCTTTCCTAATAAATTCTGCAAGTGCTTGACAGTCATTAACCCCATTTATGTAAGAGCCTGATTATAGTGTGCCTAAGAACAGTGGCAGAGCATCTATGGAGTAGGCAGAAGTCTGTGGTCAAGATCCCAGGTGGTTTGCAAAAACTCCATTGTCTTTCATTGGTGCAGAACTATGATAATTAGTCAGGATGATGGGGATCAGGGCACAACAGAGGAAGACATTCCTGATATATTCAGGCATTGCCTGTGTGACCCAAAGAGCATGGGAGATGAGAAGGCCAAAGCAGCAGCTGAAATTGCTAGAAGCCACAGTTGACCTTCTGATCCAAGGACAGGTACTAAGTGTCTGTGGAACATCCTGTTCTATCCAAGAACTTAAGTTCCTGTTCAACAGAAGGTAGTGAAGAAGGTAGGTACAGTGCAGTCTTACATATGCCTAATCAGAAATTCTTAGGATTAAGTCCCACTAAAGTAGGTCAAATGTCCTAGGGGACTTCAATATTAATTTCTTTCTAAGATGCTGTATATTAGGTTTCCCCCATCTGGGGTCTTCCAGATGTGTTGGATTGCTTTTTGCCACAGAGCATGCTGGGCTTTGGATGATGGGATTAGTAAAACTCACAGTCCAGTGCTGCAGTCATACCTCTGCTCATAACCTGAGTTTGATCCTGACAGGTTCAGGTAGATGGCTCAAGGTTGAATCAGCTTTCCATCCTTCTGAGGTTGGTAAAATGATTACCCAGCTTGCTGGTGGGGGAAGTGCCCAAGTGTTCCTTTTATAATTACACTGTAAACTGCCTAAAGAGTGTCTGTGAAGATTCTCAGTCATCCAGGTGAGTTTATCTGGAAGCTGAGTCAGTCTGATGAAGCTGTTGGGATGAGCAGCGAAACGTTTCTATCTCTCAAGAAAAAGAAGTCCCGTTGCCATGGCTCAACTTTGTTTTAAGTAGTATGGGGCGGTATATATGTCAAAAGAACAACAATATTTGTAGTCTGAGGGACAAGGAAGAGCTGTTGAGGAATTGTGTTGAGGAATGCTTTATATTATGCCAGAGCCTCCAGGAATTATAGGTTGGATGTACGTGCTGTTAAGGACAGTAAAAATGTTGTTTTGTATCTCTCTCTGGAAGAGGTACTTGTTACAAGGAGGATGGATGCATAGATTAGATAGGAAAATATGAGAACAAGGAAGGGCTGGACTTACCATCATTCAAGGTGAAGATGCTGCAAGAGAAGAGGAAACAAAGAAAGAAATAAGTCAGTTTCTTCATACCAGCTGGCCCCCAGGCTACATCATGCTTCCAACCCCAACTGGTTCTTGGCTGGATGTATTAGTTAATTGTGAAAATGCAATATCTTCACTACCGCCCCCGTAAAGCCAATGAAGTGCAATGCGAACTAAGGAGACACTCCAGGGGGAATCACTCTGCCTGATCTCCTCCCCTCCCCTCGCTGAGCCTTCAAGCAGGAAAGCTGTTGGGCTTCCCGTCCTCCAATTGCAATCCTGCTTAATTATTCACACACAGAAAACAAAATCCTCCATGGCTTATTTATTTAAAATATTTTTACCCCACCTTTCTCCTTAGAAGGACTGAAGGTGGCTTACATCATTAAAAAGACTACATCTAAAAGCTAGAAACAGAAAGTATTCAGTTTTGAGAAAGGTAGCCGTGTTAGTCTGTGCAAGATTTCCAGGCAAAAATCCAAGAAACAAAACAAAAGGGAAAAAAACATGTGGAACCTTTTTAGTGTTTCAAATACATCAAGAATACATCAAGTGCAATATTAAAATGGTAATTAAAATCAGTACTGAAAACATTTTAAAACAACAGAGCACATAGAGAATCACTCTTAACCACTGCCAATAAATACATCATGGTCACTGATGCCCGTTTTGGATCCCTGTTCAAGGCAGTGGTGTGCTCCACCTCGGTCACACTGCTGGAACAGTGTGGCGATCTTTACACTTCCCCAACCTCACTTTTTGTGTGTTCTGCTTATTTCCTCCTCACCTTCCTCCAGGGACCTCAGAGAAGCATTTGAACTTCTTGCAGCGCTGCCCTAAACTTGTTTGCTCATAAGGAACTCCTGCTTATTATGTCCAGCATCACTTAACACCCCTAGGAAGCACACTGAGCTGTTGCAGCCTTGGAGTACTGACAGCAATTCAACAGTGGTGTTGTTTGTGGATGTTTGACAATCCATCCCTGTTCCAACGTGAGGGGTGGCACAGTTTGAAAATAATTGCAGCCGGGACATGCCTGAGGGAGTCCGGGTAGAGGGGGGGGGCTCTGTGCTGGGTTTTGGAGGTATTTTAGTGCCAGGCAAGTGCCCAACTCTGTGTATTCAGGCCAGGCGATTTGCTGAGCAGTTCTCCAAGGATCAGTGAACTGTGAAATTCCCAGTTATTCAAGAAGATTAAGATTAAAAAATGAGGTTAGGCTTAAACTAACAGTCTCTCTCTCTCTCTCTCTCTCTCTCTCACACACACACACACACACACACACACACACACACACACACACACACACACACACACACACACCCTCCTCTGTCTTCTACACTGCCTCAGAAGGTTTGTGCAAGGCTCCTGTTTTATCTACTCAGTCAGTGGTTTTCCTGTCGCCCCCAGATAACAGTTGCCCTGAGCCCTAAAGGATTGCTGGAGAGCAGCCAGGCACAGATGAGGAGGAAGAAGCATAAACTCCAAAAGCAAAGCGGTAGCACCACTCTGGGCGCCGACTGGAACCACCGTTGCTCATTGCGCCTGCACTTCTCCCGACACCATTGCAAGCCATCTGCATTTCAAACCAGGAAATTTACAAAGTGCTGTCTGGTGATTGGAGACAGCAAAACAAAAACTATTTATTTATTTATTTATTTATTTATTTATTTATTTATTTCCCTCTCTGGCCCAGCCATGTTGGGTGGTTTATAATAGACAGGGCAGATTTCTAAAAACAGCGCCCACATATGGCTTACATTCCCATGTTCGTATATGGCTTACATTCCCATGTTCGATAAGTTTCCACACTCCTTTTCTGACGTGAGTCAGCCGGAAAAAAAAAAAAGGGGGGGTGCGCTAAGTTTATAACTCACTCACATTTTCCCCAAATCTAAATCCAAAAACTGTGCATTCAAAATGAAGACTGCCAAGTGTGGTCACCTCGTGCAAGTTCCTCCACTTAACCAACATATGCCAGGAATTTGAATGAATTTCTACAGATTCAATTTCTACAGATTTTCTTTGATTCGTGTTACCTATGAGGGACACCTGTTCAGCAATGACTGACCATGCAGATGACAAGATTTTTCAGCCTAACCTTTCTCACTGAGCTAGTGTGTGGTTATGTTTATTTATTTGCTTGCTTGAAGAAGCTTATCTTCCACTCTATTTTCAAAATAAAGGAGTAAAAACACTGATCAATACAGCATTTCCTGCTACACAAAAATACTCCACGTTAGGCAGGTGTCTGTCTCTCTGTCTGTCTATTAGTCAGTCTGTCTATCCCTTCCTTGGCCTCATCCATAGGAAGGTATGACAAAATGAAGACTGTGTGCAGAGGAAGACAAATTTCACTGCCACACGTTATGCAAAAAGAAATTTGAGAGCAGAATTCCTGTGTTTGCTTCCCGGTCTTAGGAGGTTGCATATGAAGCAGTGGCAACAGTTAATTCTGACGCACCCATCTGATGCATCATAACCATTTGATTTAAACTGTTCTGGTAAGATGTGATAGAAGTTGCTGGAAACATCTCCATAAATACCCCCCAAATATCCTGATGAAGCCATATTCCCAATCACTGCACAACAACCTGTACTCCTTTCCTTCTCTTGTGTAACACGAGAACTCCAGAAGGTGGGAGCAGAATCAGCATGTAATACAAAGCTCTTGGATCATTGCATTTTCTTTCCCTTTGCCTGAAAAGCACTAGTTCCTCTCTTCTTCACCCTTTCTGTTATTGGTTATTTCTCCCATACTCCTGATTAAGAGAAGTCCCTGGGAAACAGACTGAACAGAGAATAACGGCATGGAATGTTGTTTATTGTTTGTGATTGTAGGCTACTACAAAATAGCAGTACAGATGCCAAAGTGGGTAGTAAAACAATTATACAAACTATATAAAATTTGTATCTACTTTTAATAGATAAAAAATCTTTTTAATTTTAAATATGTAACTTGATCAACTACCGTTACAATGTAAGAATGCTCATTCTTATGTAAGAATACCTGCTACCCATAGCCCTAAAATATAGTTTGCCCAGCAAACAAGCTGTAAGCAGCCCAAAGAAGGCTGACATCAGCCAAAGCTCAATTAAGATAAAGTAATTTGAAATAGTTTAAAAGGTAAAGATAAAGATTCCCCCTGCACATGTGTGCTGGTCTTGTCCAACTCTAGGGGTGGTGCTCATCTCTGTATTCAAGCTAAAGAGCCAGTGTTGTGAAAGTCCGTGGCCACGTGGCCAGCATGGCTGCAAGGAAACACTATTTTACCTTCCCGCTTTTTACGGCAGTACCTATTTATCCACTTGCATTACATGCTTTCAAACTGCTAGGTTGGCAGGAGCTGGGGTTAACAGTGAGAGTTCACTCCGCTGCGAGGCACCTGGGATTCAAACCGTTGAGCTGCCAACTTTATGTAGCCAACAGTTTTGAGTACTCTAGCTGGCTGAGCCACCACGCCTGATTGCAATTAAAGTGCATCAGCTCTGACTATATGTGGGTTTCCATAAACCTCTCCAATCTTCCCTTAGATCAAAATGGACTACATTATACAATCAATTTTCCTTAGCAGGAATAATAAACTTTTCTGCATTCAACTTGAAATATTACAAGTATTTTCATATATGTCTTTCAGATATAAAAGATTATTTCTGCTAGTGACAGGTCCACTTCAGGTCCACTAAGCTCTCTTATAAGTCACGCTGTCTCAGTACCGAGGCCGATGCAATTATAAACGTTCCAGAAACAGGACTGATCACACTGAAGCTACAGACTCTCTCCTAAATTCAGCAGTAGTGTGTAGACTGGAGACTTGCAGCCACACCCTCCTTGTTGAAGGTGTCACATTTCCTAGATCCATTATTTTACAGCAGGGCTGGGGCCACCTGCGGTTCATGGCCTGAGCACTGCTCCCTCTTTGCCCTGCTGGGGGAGAGGTGACCTTCTTAACTTACATGCAAGACCACCCGTTGTCACTTCACGACTTGTACCCTATGGAAGACTTCCACCTGCGTACACAGGAATGACACCACTAGCTGTGGCAGGCTGCTGCTAGTTAAATACTATTTCCCCCCAATTTGGAATGGGCTTAACCAAGATAACCTACTTTTCCCCAATTTGGAATGGGCTTAACCAAGATAACCAAGGGCGTTTATACACGACCCCTAAACTCCAGGGCAAATGGCTCCCAGCTCCGGAGCTTAAAAATGTTTCCCCACCAGCTCCGGAGTTTACAGGAAATTAAGTGTGACAACACCCATTTAGCGCGACCCAGCGCACCTTTCTTTTTTTTTAATTTAAGTAATTTTATTGGGTTTTGGGGGGGGACGAAGGAGGGAGGGTGTGGGGGAGGGGGAGGGAATACACTATAAAAATTACATTTAGTATATCAAGCCAAAAATAACGGTTTAACATGTTCACAAATCACCAAATAATATCACAATACTAATAAGTTTGTTACTTCTTGCCATCTTTTCCAGGAAATCTCATCGTAGTCTCCCTTTAGAAAACCGGAGAGTCTGTCAATTTCAATACATTCTCTTATCTTTTCGTGGAAATTTCTCTCTGTTGGCACTTCTGGTTGTTTCCAAAATTTCGCATACAGCATCCTTGCAGCAACTATTACATGATGGAGTACATATTTCTGGTCATATGAGATATTAACATCTATTATATTTAATAGAAAAAATTCTGGTCTAAGCTCTAACTTAATCTTTAAATATCTTTCTAAAAATAATTTTACCATTATCCAATATGCCTTTGCCTCTTTACATGTCCACCACATATGATAAAAGGTACCACTGTCATGTTTACATTTCCAACATTTGGGTGAGCAATTATACATCTTAGATAAACGGGGGGGGGGGGAATGCCATCTATAAAACATCTTGTAACAGTTTTCCTTAAAGGCTATAGATTTAAATAGTTTAACTGTATTCCACAAAGTGTCCCATTTGTTTAAATGAATAGAATAACCAAAATTTTCTGCCCACCTTATCATAGTATCTTTGACCAGTGCATCAATCATTTTTTCATTTAACAAATTACTATAGAATTTACTGAGAAGCTTTCAATCACCAGAAGATAGTATTTTGTCAAGTGGAGTGTCATTAGTCATAAATCCCCCCTCTTTAGTGAGATTTTTAAAGTGTGAGTATATTTGTTGGTATTTCTACCAGTCTAACTTGTAACCTTCTGATACTAATTTTTCTAGTGACTTCAAGGAGAAATCAGCATTCAGAAGTTGTCTGTAGGTTAGGGATTTAAGGCTTGCACTTGTATGAGGATTGGTAATCGCTCCTAATGGAGACAACCACGTTGGTGCTTTAGGGTAAAACTGTTTTTTTATGGATAACCATATTTTAACATTCCTTATCCAATGCTTTTTGAAAAGGGTAGGTATATTACCCTTATACCATACGTAATGATGCCAACCTCTGTCCAAATCATGACTCTCAAGCTGCAGTATTCTATTATTTGTCATCAAAATCCAGTCTTTGATCCAAGTCATAGCAGCAGCTTTATAGTACAGCACCAAGTTGGGCAGGGCAAAACCACCAGTTTTGGTTCTGTCCTGTAGATAGACATTTCTAATCCTTGCTTTTTTCTTTTGCCATAATAAACACACGTATACTTTTTTCCAAGTCTGAAATAATCTTAAAGTTAGGTAATATAGGTAAACATTGGAATAAAAAGAGCAATTTAGGTAAAACAGTCATTTTAACTGCAGCAATTCTGCCCATTAAAGATAACTGAAGTCTTGACCAGGTTTCCAGGTCAGCTTTGATTGCTTTTATACCATTAACATAGTTATCTTTAAGTAAAGTGTTACAGCGGTTAGACACAATAATACCCAGATATTTTGCCTTACTAGCATGTTGGAAACCCGACTGGTTAACCAATTTTCCAATCACAAGTGGGGTCGTATTTTTTGTGTGCAACAATGTTTTTTCCTCTATTAACCTTTAATCCTGAAATTTTAGAGTAGGCCTCCAAGATCTTTAGTAGTTCTGGAAGGGAGGTCTGTGGGTCCTCCATAATAACCAACAGATCATCCGCGAAGGCTTACACTTTATAGACTTCTCCTTTGCTTTGTAGACCTTGAATACCTGGGGTATTTCTTATAACATGGAGTAGTATTTCTAAAGTTAAAATAAACAGCAAGGGAGAAAGAGGGCATCCTTGCCTGGTACCTTTATGTATCCTGACTATATCTGTAAGGTAGCCATTAACTACAATCCTAGTGTTTTGGGCGCAGTAAATTTGTTCTATAGCTCGTAGCATTATGTGGCCACACTGTAAATAATCTAACTGAGTTTTGAGTAAAGACCAAGATACATTGTCGAATGCTTTCTCGGCGTCGATGAATGCAAAGGCTACTTGCTTCTCAGGGTGACATTCATAGTACTCCAACGTGTCAAGGAAAGTTCTAATGTTGGATTGGAGGCGTCTTTTTGGAAGAAAACCATTTTGATCGGGGGGATATCAGAGATGGTAGAATCATCCGCCATCTGTTTGCCAAGATGGTTGCAAATATTTTATAATCCACATTTAGGAGAGCAATTGGCCTGTAGTTCTGTATCAGGTCTCTGGGTTTCCCTTCTTTAGGAATCAATGTTGTATGAGATGATTTCCATGAGTCTGGTATATCTTCGCCCTCTAAAATAGATGTAAAGAGATTTTTCATATTTCCAGAGACTAGCTCAGAGAATTTTTTGTAAAATTGTGCCGGTATCGAATCGGGTCCGGGGGCTTTGTTCATTTTTGGTGATTAATGGCCTCTGTTATTTCCATCATTGTAATAGGGGCATTCGTCAAAACTCTCTGTTCTTCAGTAAGTTTCGGAAAGTTGGCTTATTCTAGGTATTGGAAGATGGCATCTTTATTTATTGTCTCCGGCTTGAACAGATTCTGGTAATATGCCTCTATGATTTTTTGGATTTGAGATTGATCCGTCTGGTTTTCCCCAGTTTTATCTTTAAGTGTTAGAATAAGTTTTTGAGATTGTACCTTTTTTAACTTGTAGGCTAACCATCTTCCTGGTTTGTTTGCATTTTCGACGAAATTCAGTTTGGCCAGTTTAATCTTATGAGCTATGTCTGCTGTTAAATTCAAATTAAGTTCATGCCTACAGGAGGCTAAGTCTTTATTCAACTGCTCATTGCGCGGATCATGGATTAAGTCCTTTTCTAAGTACCTGCTCTCTGGAGGTGAAAATTCTTTGATGCAGTGTAACGATAGTGAGTGAGGGGCTCTCCTCGCTTCTGTTTGTTGTTTTTTGGCTCCCGCCCCTTTAAGAGCTACTTAAGAGACTGGAATGTTGCCCCAGCAAGAGCGAGAGGCAGAACTGAGGTGAGCCACGTCTCTTTTCTTCCTGTTTTTTCTCCCTCCCCTCACGCAGCCAGCAGCCAGGAGTGCGGAGGGGGTGGGAACGCAGGAACAGCGACAAACCCCTAAGATCTCTGGTCCGAATTTAAGCGGCCAGCGGATCTTAGGGGTCATGTGAAAAGGCCCCTTGATAACCAAGATAGCGTAGTTGCTGACCTGGAGCCAGACATCCTGGAAAGTAAAGTCAAGTGGGCCTTAGAAAGCATTGCAAACAACAAGGCCAGTGGAGGTGACGGCATTCCAATTGAACTCTTTAAAATCGTAAAAGAGGATGCTGTAAAGGTGCTGCATTCAATATGCCAGCAAATTTGGAAAACCCAGCAGTGGCTAGAGGACTGGAAAAGATCGGTCTACATCCCAATCCCAAAGAAAGGAAATGCCAAAGAATGCTCCAACTATTGCACAATTGCACTCATTTCACATGCTAGCAAGGTTATGCTCAAAATTCTACAAGGCAGGCTTCAGCAGTATGTGGAAAGAGAACTTCCAGAAGTACAAGCTGGATTTCGAAGGGGCAGAGGAAATAGAGATCAAATGGCCAACATGCACTGGATTATGGAGAAAGCCAGAGAGTTCCAGAAAAACATCTACTTCTGCTTCATTGACTATGCCAAAGCCTCTGACTGTGTAGACCACAACAAACTATGGCAAGTCCTTAAAGGAATGGGAGTGCCTGACCACCTTATCTGTCTCCTAAGAAATCTATATGTGGGACAAGCAGCAACCGTCACAACTGGATATGGAACAACTGACTGGTTTAGAATTGGGAAAGGAGTACGACAAGGCTGTATACTGTTACTTTGCCTATTTAACTTATATGCAGAGTACATCATGAGAAAGGCAGGTCTGGATGAATCACAAACCGGAATTAAGATTGCCGGAAGAAATATCAACAACCTCAGATACGCAGATGATACTACTCTAATAGCATAGAGTGAAGAGGAATTAAAGAACCTCTTAATGAGGGTGAAAGAGGAGAGTGAACAAAATGGGCTGAAGCTCAACATCAAAAAAACTAAGATCATGGCCACCGGTCCCATCACCTCCTGGCAAATAGAAGGGGAAGAAATGGAGGCAATGACAGAGTTTATTTTCTTGGGCTCCTTGATCACTGCAGATGGCGACTGCAGCAACGAAATAAAAAGACGCCTGCTTCTTGGGAGGAAAGCAATGGCAAACCTAGATAGCATCCTAAAGAGCAGAGACATCACTTTGCCAACTAAGGTCAGGATAGTCAAAGCTATGGTTTCTCCAGTAGTGATGTATGGAAGTGAGAGTTGGACTATAAAGAAGGCTGATCGCCGCAGAATTGATGCTTTTGAGCTGTGGTGCTGGAGGAGAGTCTTGAAAGTCCCCTGGACTGCAAAGAGATCAAACCTATCCATTCTGAAAAAAATCAACCCCGAATGTTCACTGGAAGGACAGATTTTGAAGCTGAGGCTCCAGTACTTTGGCCACCTCATGAGGAGAGAGGAGTCCTTGGAAAAGTCCCTGATGTTGGGAAAGATTGAAGGCAAAAGGAAAAGGGGACGGCAGAGAATGAGATGGTTGGACGGTGTCATCGATGCAACCAATATGGATTTGACAAAACTCTGGGAGGCAGTGGAAGACAGGAAGGCCTGGCGAGTTTTGGTCCATGGGGTCACGAAGAGTTGGACACGACTGAACGACTGAACAACAACAAATAACTTTTGTCCAAAAACAAAAAAACGAAGTCCCGTGTGCGCTGAAATCTGAAATGGAGCTCTTCAACTAGCAGCAAATTGCTGAGGACCAAGACGTCACTCCCACTGTGCAGACTGGGCTATGTAACAGGATTGCTAGCTAACAAAATCACCACTGGTGTGTGTGTGTGTGTGTGTGTGTGTGTGTGTGTGTGTGTGTGTGTGTGTGTGTGTGTGTGTGTGTGTGATTACAGTCATGACCGACTCTTCATGACTCCACGTCCATGGAGTTTTTGTTGGCAAGAATACTGGAGGAGTGGCTTGCCAGTTCCTACTCCAGGCGCCTACAGCACCTGGTATTCCCTGGTGGTCTCCCATCCAAGTACTAACCAGGGCCAACCCTGCTTAGCTTCCGAAATCAGGCGAGATCGGATGTGCTTAGGGCATCTAGGCAGCTCATCACTGTAGAAAAGCAAAATATTTTCCTTCGTTAAATCTGTGATTCTGGCATACTTTTTATTAACATATATTAATATTTTTAAAATAAACAAGCTTAGTATCTTTCTAAGAGAATATCTAGATATAAAAGACACAGCTCCAAGGCATTTCAAGGACTTGTCATCCCAAAGGCAAATTATTCACTAGCTTTAAGTATAAACTGAATGGAAAGATGGCCTGTTTTTCTTTTCTTCTCTCCCCCCCCCATCCCATCTGTTCCAACAGAAAGGGCACTCTTACTCAGGGCAGCAAATCTTTCAAATCCTAAATCACACAGTCTTCGCTTGTTGCCTAGCCCCAAACAGGGATCAAATTTTAATCTATGTTTAAAGCTTTAGTTCATTAATCTTCCCAATTAATCAATTCAAGCGTGGCACTCTATTACTTAGTGCTTTGAGTGAGGTAAACTCTTGTTTCAAGTTAGCTAGGGTAGACAGCGTCACATAATGACTCTGTTCATTCAGTCGCAGATTTAAGAAAAAGAACCTGGGGCAAGTTAGTAATATTTCAACCTCAACTCTCCTTTGTGAAAACAGCTTAAACCCAACTACTGTATGTGTAATGATGAAGTTAATCTTCTAACACTTGATTCTGCCTGCAGGATGTTGTAAAGGGAAGGCCAACAACTTCAAGCCAGAGTTGACAGAATATACTGTCTGTTTGAATTAATTATGAAATAAATAATCAGAGCAGCCGCTTGTAGAATTCCCCAGGCAGCATGAGGGTTGGGGAATTCTATAGTCCACAAGGCAGCATTCCCAAGCTCCATAAATAATCACAGGAATCTAGGGAGCTCATTCAGTTTGCTAGGTGCCTCTATCAGTAGACTGCAGAGATGCAGTAAAATGGAGCACTGCTGTTGGGCTCATCCTGTTTGGGGCAGTGAGGGAAGAGGCTCTTTATTATAGTTTATGGAAGAGTGTTTGCCTAGGGTTGATCCAGCACACCAGGGCTGCTTGGCTGTTATGTGTACCACATGAACCAAGCTGTGCTGTCAATTTTACATTCCCCTGCAATGGGGAGGGGTGGTATTTGGTTTAACTTTAGGAGGTTTCCTAGCCTTGGAGTTGGAACCCCAAGGGGATCAAAGGTAGTCTTATATGTGTTGTAGCCCTTATTAAGAGAATTGTTTCCTTGACTTTTCAAAGCAGGATATTCAAGTTAGCTCATATGTATGCATGAGGAACAGGGCCATTATGGAAAATGCTAGCTCCCGTGATATGAAAACTCAAGGTCATACAATGAATAGGAATCATAGACGGATCAGGACAGGAAATATAAGTACTTCCTCACACAGCACAGCGAGCTTTTATTTTATTTAAAAATATATATTCTTAAAGAAGAAGAATGCTTCAGTGTTAAACCCATACTCCTGGCTAAGCTAAGACCCATGGAGAACAGACTGAATAGCAAGCAATGTTCTTTATTGTTTGTGATTGTAGGCCATTGTAAAACAGTAGTACAGATTTTATAATCCAGGGTAAAGGAGGACAGAGGATAGCCATATATGCCCGTGTGAGCTCACTTTAAAGAAAAGGCAAGATGTCAGTGTTTCAAAGACAAATGCAAAGGGTTCCCAAAGGAAGCTCCAAGGCAGGACTTTTTTGGTCAGAGTGCAACTACTTGCTTCCCTCTGAGCAGAAGTGAGGAAAGAATGAGTGTCCCCCCCCCCCAGACAGAGTGTCCCAGGCACACACTCTTACTCACTGTGAGGCACAGCAATAGGGAGTGCCCCCCCCGGCATGACATAAATGCAAAGAATGGAAGAAAGAGCACAAAGCACAACAACACGTCTTCTGCACAAGGCACACAGAAGCGGAAGAACTGCAAAATACAATTCACGGAGGTAGGGTTGCCCATTTTTGTCCCCCCACCCCACCCCACCCTGCACACTCCTATGCTTTCAGCATCAGGAAGTGACAATGCTACTCTCTGTGCCCGATAAAGCTCCATCTGCCAAAGTCTGCAACTCTAGCCGCTGCTAAGAGCAGATGAGACCCAGTCTTCTTATCAGAAGGCCCCTATTAAGGGAAGTGGGGGTGATAGTTAGGATCGAGCCATACATATCCTTACTATACTAATCTGCCCCAATGCAGCTATACTGAGTGAATTAGTAATGATGAGTAATAGTAAGACCTATATGTTGCAAGACCTAGCCAGTAATGAAGCCAACATGTCTTGACAGTACAGAAGGTTTACTATAGATGTGTTTTCTAGGCTCTGCTTTTCAGGAATCTTGGGTATCTCCTGCCCTGGTCCCATGCCCCCTGGCAAACCTCATGGAGATCCTGATGACAGGGCAACCTGGGGATGCTGGCAGTAAGAACGAATCCCCAAGTGGGAAGAAAGGGGGCAGAGAGGCTGGCGCAGCACACCTGCAGGATGGGGCAAAGGCCAGGTCCACACCCAGCCCTGTTTTTGTATCTCCCACTTTACCACCTTAATAAAGACCAGTTCAAGTACAGTAGTGAGAGTCTGGACTTCATGGGGGCCCATGGCTGAAGAGATCCTGCTGCCCCTCCCCCTCCACCCAGGACAGGGTTGGCAGCGGTCACACTGAGATTGCGTAATTTGTTTATGCAATCCAACAATTGGCTGTATGGATGCCACATCTGCGAGCCTGTGAAGACAGGCTTTGTTTCCAGTTAATATATATATTTCATTCCATTGTAGAAGCATATATGTATTTCATATACACTATATATGAGAAAGGTAGGATAAAAATTAATTAATTAATTAAGTAAGTAAGTAAGTAAATAAGTAAATAAATAAATAAATAAATAAATAAATAAATGTCTTTTTGCCAAGGAAGTTAAGAAAGTACAGCTTGTTATCTCCCAACCCCTCATCCTGCTAGAGCAGATTAAGATGAAAAGTAGCAACCAGTGAACTAGCCAGCCAGTAAGAATCATGAAGCAGGGAGAAATCCAGGTTCCACTCTTCAAGTGAACCATGAAAGGAGGTGGGTGACTGTGAAGCAGTCATTCTCCATCAGCCTGGCCTATCTCACGGAACTGTTTTGAGGATAAAGGGGAGGAGTAGATTTGAGCCACGTATGCCCCTTGGCAAAATTAAAATTAAAATTATTAATTTATTTTAAAAAATCAGGAAATAAGGGACTAGTCCCTTCCAGTTATAAGATCACTATGAAAACAAATCAGGAGATGGATCAAGATTTTTGACGTCAGTTTAAAGTCCGGTGGTGTTTTGGGTCAGTGTGTGTCTTCTTGGGAAAACTTTTCTTTCAAAGTGGGATAGTGCTAGATCAATATCACAGAAATAAATAAATAAATAAATAAATAAATAAATAAATAAATAAATAAATAAATAAATAAATAAATAAATAAAAAGATCTGACTGCAATGTTTCCACACAGTCTAGATCTTGTGATCCTGGCATCCTTTACTTAACAAACTCCACAGACAAAATTTACACTGCCAGAGGCATTCACATATGCCTAAACAATTCAAAACAGATCAATTTCACAGGCAATTTAAAATAAATGATCCCCTCACAATACACAAATGAATGAAACCAAGGTTCCCTATTTATAAAACTGAGTGATCCTTTCTTTCCAGTTGCTATTTACAACAACAGATTTATTGGCTACTTAACTTCCTTAAATGTTTGGATGTTAACTAAGGGCCTTTTCACACGACCCCTAAGATCCGCTGGCCACTTAAATTCGGACCAGAGATCTTAGGGGTTTGTCGCCGTTCCTGCGTTCCCACCCCCTCCGCACTCCTGGCTGCTGGCTGTGTGAGGGGAGGGAGAAAAAAAGGAAGAAAAGAATGCCGCTCATCTCTGTTCTGCCATCTCGCTTTGCTCCCGGCACTGCATTCAGATCTCTTAAAGGGGAGGGGGGGGGGGCCAAAAAAAGAACAAACAGAAGCAAGGAGAGCCCGGCAGTCACTACTGTTATATCCGCATCAGGAATTTTCACCCTCCGAGAGCAGGTACATGAAAAGTGCGCTGGGACGCGCTTAGGTGGGCGTGGTCGCACTTAATTATCTGTAAACTCCAGAGCTGGTGGGGAAATAATTTTAAGTTCCGGAGCTGGGAGCCATTTGCCGCGGAGTTTAGGGGTCGTGTGAAAAGACCCTAAAGTGCTAAAGGGGAGTGATCTCTGATCATTTAGAACATCTGTGTTGGTTAGACTGAGTGTTTCTTTTTCTTTCTAAATCTAATTCTTTAAAAGTACTTTACAATATTTGTGTGGTCAACTGAACACTTTGTTTACTTGCTCAAAGACCCAACCCTACTGATATCTCTTATTTTCTACTCAGACTGACACCCAGTCTATGTATTAGAAAATGGCGCTCCACTTGAGAGCTGTCTAACACTGCTCCGGCTTTATTTCAGCCACACCTTTATTTATATTATACAGAAGAAGAAACTGAAAAGCTCTTCATTGAACATTTTAAGGCTTATGCATGAGCACTTGTGGTAGGTCTTGGTTTGTGGGTTGTGGGCGTTATATTGACGATGCTGAACTGTTTTATATTGTTTAAACAATGTTTCTTTTCACTGAAATTGTTTCCAATGAAGGGCTGAATAGAAACATTTTAATAAATAAATGAAATGAAATATTACACAAAATGAGGCAGCAGTTTGTACCCTGAGATGTCCACCATGGAAAGGTACTGCCCACTGAGCTGGCATTTTGTTTCACAGCATATCTCGGGCTCCTCAGATAAGATCAGATGACACGGAAGTGGAAGAATTGGATTCTCCATCTACACTGATATATATATATATAAATTGGGGTGTCTGTTTCTGAGTATAGTAAATGTGAAGAAAGTATAGTAAATCTCACTTTGAGGTTTAACATAGCCTGCTCCCTATTATGTGAGCTTACTACAGTGGTACCTTGTATAAAGGAATTAATTTGTTCCAAATGAAATTCTGTTAAGCAAAATTTCCTTTATACATACATACATCCCATAGGAATGCATTGAAAACAGAGTAACAACTAATCGCGAGCATTTTTATGTTGTACGGATTCATCCCATAGGCAATTCTGTTGAGCAAATTTCCCGTCTCCGGAATTTTTTATGTTGTACAGATTTTATGTTATACAAACCGTTTGTTATACGAGGGTCCACTGTATATCCAGGAAGATTTGTATGCCAACAATTTACACAGAAACAGTAGAGTGACCTTCCTGCAGTCTTCAGCAGTAAAGTAACATAAAAGCAATCATTAGCCAGGTGAGTTGCTTTAGTCCAAAGAGAGGCACATGGAATGTTGCCATTATTCAAACTTACAGGCAGACACTGCATTTGTTCTCACCTAACTGACCCGTTTTACCTTCTTGTTTAAGTCTTCAGAGAAAGGGCACCATCAGCACCTCTCCCTCCCCATTTGAAAGCGAAAAGTCAGCAGAAGTTTCAAATAACAACTGAATCGAGGCGCGGAATGTCAGCCAAACAGGTATGGCAAGAGGTATGAAAGGAAGCACCTGCCCCTTCTCCAATCCACCAAGAAGGGATAAGGATGGGACTGGTGGGGGAATGTGTGGCTTTTCGACTACAACGTCCATCATCCTTCACTACTGACTCACTCACTATATTGCATCAGACTGATGAGTGTCTTGAGTTTCACGACATCAGAATGGTCCCAAGGCATGGGCAGATGGTGGCCATGGGACTTGTAATAGCTCCGTCTCTGCCCTACATTTCATCTCCAGAATCAAATGGCGCCTGCAGAACTTACTGGTCCAGGAATCCACAGATAAGGGGGGGGGGACATGAGCATGCCCAAACCCCCCCCCCGATAATGCATCCCCAAGTTGGAGAAATACTGAGCTGATCGTGACAGGTTGCAGAACTGGCTGCTCCAGAGACTTTTCTTCTCTGCAAAAAAGGGTCTTTGTGGTGGGGTGGGGGCTGTCTACCAGACATCTTCCAATCCTCCGGATCTTCACTCAGTCTTCTCAGAGAGGCTACTGAACTCCAGCCACTGTCACTTCCAGCCAGCCACAGGCCAATGGAATAAACTGATGGGATTTGTAGTTCCACAACCTCCCAGGGAGAGCCTAGCCTGGAACTATCCATCCTCCTTGCCATAACTCATCACCATCTCCCTTCCGTCAGGATACAAAGAAGCTTTGGGTGGTGTGTGTGTGATGGGGGGGGGGAGTTCACACATACTGCTCCCCCCCTCCGCTTCCTGTGTGTGTTCAATTGCAGGAAGACTGCTTAGCTCAACAAAGGTAAGATCGGAACTGGAGGTGTGTGCGTGGATGCGCACATTCCGCGGTCCGACCCTGCTGAAACTACGGAACCATAAAGGCCGTGCTTTTGCGCTGAGGTTTCCCGCAGCAGCGTAAGCCCCGGGCTGCTCGGTGGGCTCCCAAAGCAACCGGTGTCCGCTTTCATCAGGCCGGCAGGGGCGGGAATGGGGAAGGGGAGGGGAAGGGGGCTTGGGAACCCTCGTCCCTCTTTTGACCACCGCAATTCAAGGGCTTTTATTCCTCGGGCCAGTTCTACAAGGGGGCGGGCGCCCGAGCGAAAGGATTGGCGGAGGCAGCCCGCGGGGGGGGCGGAGCTTAGAGTGAATGAGGGACCCTCGCGAGCCGATGGAGAGAGAGAGAGAGAGAGAGAGAGAGAGAGAGAGAGAGAGAGAGAGAGAGAGAGAGAGAGGGAAGACCCTCCTTTCCCTGCCCCCACACCACGCCGAGCTGCCTTCCCGCACGTCTGCGAGCTTTGTGCTTCTCCCCTCCTCCCTCCTCTCCAACCCGCAGCCATCCCACCCTGGGCGACCTCCTCGGCGGCAGGCGGCGGCGGATCAGCGCAGGAGGATGGCTCGGGCAGAAAGCGCCCCACGGTCCGCCTCCGACCAGACCGCCCGCCCGCTCGCCCAGCAACTTGCAAGCGCGCACGTAACAAAACAGGTTGCTCCTTGCCCATTCGAATCAATGGCAGCTCGCCTCCAGGGTCTAAAAGCGCGCTCGCTCGTGTGTAAACGGGGCGGCGGAGGCGGGAGGGGGGGGGGCTTGATCGAGGACGGGCACGCGCGTGCCTGGCGCCGAAATTATGGGGCGGCCCCCCTCCCCTCTCACACAAACAAGCCAGAGAGAGAGAGAGAGAGAGAGAGAGAGAGAGAGAGAGAGAGAGAGAGAGAGAGAGAGAGAGAGAGAGAGAGAGAGAGAGAGAGAGAGAGAGAGAGAGAGAGAGAGAGAGACACACACACACACACACACACACACACACAGAGAGAGAGAGAGAGAGAGAGAGGCAGGAAGGCACGCTCGCGCGCGCATCCTATTGCGATCCTGGCTCCCTGCCTCAGCCTTGGAGCAACAGGCTGCGCTTCCGATCCCCAAGGGTTCCGCGCCGCTCCCTCCGCCTTCCCAGCGCCCGATCCAGGCGGACCCAGGTCTGGCGGGGAAACGCACCCAAGTAGCGAGGCGGCCACAGGGCCGCGCGGCCCTCCCGCACACCTCGCTCTGTCGCTCGCCCGCCCGCCCCCCGCCCGCCTTCTCTCCGCCTTACCTTGCTGCTGCAGCCGCAGCAGCAGCTCAGGAAGCGCCCAGGGCCAAAGCCGCGAAGCCGCGCGATCCGGTACCACCCGACGGCGCGGGCGGGGTTGCTGGAGACCGCGGAATGTCCCGGAGCAATTAACTCCGGCGGGTTTTATATAGAAACGGAGCGGGCATGCCCAGTGAAGCCCGGCAGCTTATCAACCAACGGGGCAAAGCAGGCAGGCACCTCGCTTGCCAAACTCCCCAGAGACGCCCACAGCCCTTGCCCGAGGGGGGAGAGAGGCGCGTGGACGGGCGGCCGCCTCATTGTACACACACCGGGGGCGGGGGGGAGGGGGGAGGGCCAGAGGAGCACGAGGGAGGAGGGATTCCGCTCTCCTTCGTGGGGAGGGGGCGGAGGGGGGAAGGGTTGCGCTGAGGAATTTCCTAGTGAGAGTTTCCCGTTGCTGGATAACTCGATCGTTGAGGTTTAAGCTGAGAGTTCGACTTGACGCGGTGATCACTACGGGGTCCCTTCCAGATCGGCGGTTCTAAGATGCTCCTTCTTCAAAAATACAAGTTTTAACGAAAAGCCGAAGTGGCAGTTGAGCATCAGTGTACAATGCATGCTGTTCTTAATATTGCCAATGTTTGCAATATTCTAGTTGTGTTGTTATATTTTATAAACTTCCCTCACTATTGCTCCCAATGTCCTGAGGACCAGGGAAACCACAGAATTTTTTTTTTAAATCCACAAGCAAGTTATTTCTAATGCCCAATCTCTGTATTCTCTTGATTCCCCCCCCCCTTTCTCTATCTTCAACACTGGCATCTGCTGGAATTGCAATGCCAATTGGCCAGTTATTTTATTTCTCCTGTTCCTGTTGCATCTGGTATAATAGACTCAAGATGTATGTCCCTTTGAAGTCCCACAAGACCTTAACTGGGTTATTTTCTAACACCTTCTCTACTAGATGGTTCCATATTATTGAATTTCCATCATGGTGGGTGGGGCTTATAGGTCAGTGGGTGGGGCTTGCAGTGGGGTGGCAGGGTCCGGGAGCAACCGGCCCCTGACACGTTCTCAGCCACCAAATCTGGCCCTCCTTACAAAAAGTTTGGGCACCCCTGTCTTATACTATCGCAGATCACTCTGAGGTGTTTCAAGATATCTCATCAATGCTATGTTCCCATACACTGAGGCATGCAAGTCCAAAAGCAGAGACCAGAGAGACACCCGCCCCTTGCAGTGAACTGATTTGTTTTTTAAATGTGCTTATAAAAGTCTCCAACATTTGCATTACTTTATGCTTTGTTTGTTTTATGTGGCTTTACTGCAAACAGCCTTGTGTGCTATTTTTGAGAGGAAAGGAAACAAATCAAATATATTTTAAACACACACACACACACACACACACACACACACACACACACACACACACACACACACACACACACACACACACACGGTAATGGCTTTTAAGGCCCTCATCTGAAGAAAAAATGAGCTGTTTTGTTTCAATAAAGACAGCAGTATACAGTATCATTGATTTACTGTACAGTTCATATCCATTATTAAAGTGGTACAAAGTTTCTCATTAAATTTGTGCTGCAGTCTTATTTTCCTGCTGCATAACTTGCAGTTTCCTCCTGCTCTCACACACAGCCAGCTTCAAACTAAGGACCTGAAGTGCTGTGACAAATTATCTTTGACTATTTGGGGGATGCTGCTGGAAAGTCAGAAGCTTGCTTTGTAACATTGTGGTTACCTTGGCAACACAGTCTGGCCTCATGGCTCAGGCTTCGAGATGGTAAAAGTTTGTGGACTAGTCAGGGAGTACTCTAACAAATATAAACACATCAGAGGAAGAGCAGACACAAACGTTAAGACAGGAGAAGTAGTGCCTGAGATATTGCATGGTAGCTTAACTATTCCGCTGAGACACACTGAATTATGGGAGATACATGCAGGGCTAATGGTGCAGAGGTTGTATGGAATGAGTGCTAATGTTGCATATTATATAATTTTACATTAGCTGCCTCGCAACAGATAGCCTCTGAGAAACACCCATCAATGGCCATCATTACGTACACAGGCGACCTAGGTTCAATATCTTGAGAACGATGGCCACTCCAGTGCTGCATCATTGTTCTTCTTCCTTTTATTTTCACTTATTATTCTATTGCATGCCATCTCCTATCTCCATTAATAATAGCACTCAAAACAGCTAACATAAACATTGAAAACAAATTAAGAAATTAAGTCATCATGGAAGCAAAATAGACTATAAAACTATTAGCATTAACCATCAGGAACCACCCAGACAGCTTAAGGCAGGCATGTCCAAACGTTGGCCCTCCAGATGTTTTGGACCACAACTCTCACAGTCCTTTGCCATTGGCAATACAGGCTTGGAATTCTGGGAGTTGTGGTCCAAAACATCAGGAGGGCCAAAGTTTGGACATGCCTGGCTTAAGGGGCTGTTTCGAAGAGAAACGTCTTCATACTCTTCCCCAAAGCAGCAAGAGCAACCACATGATACCTGTCAGGCATGTCCAAACTTTGGCCCTCCAGATCTTTTGGGCCACAACTCCCACAGTCCTTTGTCATTGGCAATCTAAGTTTAGAATTCTGGGAGTTGTGGTCCAAAACATTAGGAGGGCTAAAGTTTGGACATGCCCATTTAAAGTGTTTCTGCATGCTCATCAAGTGGAACATAGATAGATTAAGATCTTCACATTAGGGCAGGCATGTCCAATGTCAGGCCCGGGGGCCAAATGCGGCCTGTTTTCAAATTTTGAGTGGCCCGCAGTCTCCTCTCCCCACTGGCTCAGCCTGTCACACATCCCTGCCAGCTGGCTCCTCCTCATACTGGATGGAGATGTTAGCTTGCAGATTTATGGTTTGCCTGCCCTTCCTGCCTCCGTCCATCCCCCCAGCCACCCGCCCAGCCTACCGCTGCTGGTTCTATTGCTGCAGGGTCCTCCCTGCCTCCTTGCATGTCCTAGAGACTTGCCCAAAGTCTGGCCCGGGGGCCAAATGGATGGTCGGCCCGCACACATTTTCACCTCACCAAATCTGGCCCTCCTTGCAAAAAGTTTGGACCCCCTGCATTAGGGTCTCTTTCACATACTGTACCCTAAGCTGCTGTCGCTATTATAATGTTCTGATCTTTTTAGAAAGTGTTAGGAAGAGGAGTAATATTAAAGGATTAGGGATCTTACTGTTTTTAACTTTTAAATCTTTACTTTTTATGATGTAAGCCATCTTTTATGGAGAAAGGTGGGGTAAAAATATTACAAACAAATAAATAATCAGCAGAGGGATCAAAATTACTGTTCCCTAAACTCTTTGAAGGCAGTATGTATCCTCTCTCCTTAATGCCTTTAGAGTACCCAGATATGGATAGCACACCAATCCGGGAATAGTGTGTAGTAGGGTCGACTAACTCTTGTCAAGAATGATTTATTACCCCCCTCACCCGATCCATAACCATTGAACCCAGATGGAAATCCCCATCTTTAGGAGAGGGCTATGTGGTCACTCTGGACCTATAGGAGGAGTGGATTGCTACCCTGGGTTACAGGGGCCACTCCCTGCCATGCTGACCCATTAGGAAGAAGTTTGATGTCAAGAGCCATTTGGAATAGGTAGCCATTTGGCTTGTCCCAGCATGCCTTGGTGGATTGTGGGTATCTGAAGTGCTTTGCGGGGGGGGGAGTGAGGTCTGCTGAGACATTGGCAACACTTGGCAGGTTGTGTGAGGGTGGCTGAACCATTGGCAGAACTAAAGGAGAGAAGATGCACCTTGCGGAAGAAAGGGGTGTGCATCCTCCTCCTCCCCCAGAAAGAACAGCCCCAAAAGATAGAAAAGCCCCCCAAACGATCCTACCATTGGCCTGTGGGGGTTTCCAGCCTTCTTTGCCCCTTAGATACATCCTCAAGCAAAGAGCGTTTGTCTGAAGACCCTGATGTTGTAAGAAGGTCTTTGTCTGCAAACAATGTATATGTATTTCCCACAAAGCCCAAGACATACCCCAAAACTGCAACAAAGACCACCTTCCCGATGATGACATCCTGGTTTAGTCTGATCTTGAGTGGAATTGTCCCCATGGTATAAGAGCTGGGTTTCAGAAGACATCCAAAGAGAAAATGATGATTCCTCAGGTCCCTGTAGAGGATATGGGTGAGCCTACAGATAAGGATTATGAGAGTTCTTCAGCAGGTGGAAGCCATCTGGTAAGATTATTTCAGAAACTATAATGAGGGCCATGTTTGGGGTTGCACATTGTAAAATTCTTACTACGGTGTTGCTTAATTCCCACTCCACAGGAGTATTGACATGATGATGATGATGATGATGATGATGATGATGATGATGATGATGATGATGATGATGATGATGATGATGGGAAACCACCCATCAACAATACATAGACTGTAAATCTTTCTGGCATTTCACACATCTACAACCCCTGAGTATCAATCAGCTGTTTCATATTGTCTGTAAATATTTCATGCATTTCTTGTATTTTTTACAGTACCCTGAACATTAACCTGATGTTTCAGCACTCTTGAGACATATAACCCATCAATATAGACTATTTATCCTATCAAGCTGTGTTCATAAATGTATTAACTGCTAAGATGACTGCCCATGGGGAAATTCCAAATAATATATATTATACACCCAGGATGGCTGGGAGTTTTGGTGGTGCAAATCCTCTATTTAGGGAGGCCAAAAACAGATCAAAATATTGAGTGTTGGTGATGTTTCTCAATGGCTTTCAAACCAGGATGCTTATATATTTCATTGACCAGCCAAAGTTCATTTTAAAAAAATACAGTAATACCATCATATCTGAAGTAGATGCTCAATAGCAGGTGGATTTGGCTGATATGTAACAATTTTCAGAGTACAACAAGGGCTACAAGTACATTTTAACATGTGTATTGATGTTTTATCTATATATTGGGGGCAAAGGGGTTTCAAAGACAAGGCAGTGTCCAAAGCATTTGCCACTATTTTTAAAGCCCTGCAAATTATAAAAAGATAGGGGTGCTGAGCTTCTATACAGGTCAGTAAGCAGCCTGCTACATGGGAGGCATGCGATACATCACTTCGTCACCAATAATGAGGTCAAGGCTGGAATTGTGGAAAGGCATAAAAGAACTTTAAAAACAAAAATATGGAGATGTCCCACAGCGAATAATACATACAGTACAAGTATGTGGATGCGTTACCACAGCTTCTTAGAAGCTATAATCACAGTATTCACAGAACTATCGAGTCTAGACCTGTAGATGTGAATCATCATAACGCTTTGACAGTTCGGAAAACAGTCTATAGGAGGCCACTGCTCAGAAAAGGAGACCATGTGAGTATAGTATTTCTAAAAATGAAGGGGTTGTTTGATAAGGGGGTGTGAACAGGATTTCACCACCGAGATATTTATAGTGGATCAGGTGAGCAAAAGAACCAAGAGACCTGTATTACGGTTAACTGATTATGAAGGGAATGCCATTGTTGGGACATTTTATCCTGAAGATATATATAAAGTTAACGCCTATAAGGAATGTATAGGAATGGTAAGGTTGGGTCACACAAGGCCAGTGCACAAGAAAAATTTACTTAGTGAAATGGTTGGGCTGGCCTAGCAAGTTCACCAGTTGAGTGTCGGCTTCTGAAGTTGGTGAGCTTGTAGAGAAGGACAGAGAAGTAAATGGGTGATCGTGGGTTTTACCTCACGCTCCCCAGCAACACATGCATGGAAATCTTTCCCAAATTACAAATGCAATTTTTACAACCTTGCTACCTCATCCCGTCGCTCTATGTGTGTTGTAAGATGCTAAAAGCAGATGGGGTAGACATCAAGCTGGCTGAACATCGAGGCAACAGGGTAGTTTCCCAAGGGTGCTTGAGCATCAGGAAACTTAAAAAGGTATTCAGTTTTTCCTTTTAGGCAAAAGTGGACAATTGCAGTGGGGACACATCCAAATGACACATCTGTGCATTTTAATTGTAAGCCGCCCAGAGACCTTTGGGTAGTGGGTGGCATATAAGTTGTATAAATAAATAAATATAAATAAAGGGCAGACAACAGTGAACAGTATGAGAAAAAAAAGATAATTCCTTCTTGTGTTTCTGTTCCTCTCATCATACTAATAATGTGAGAGTCATGCAGTGATGCTAAATAGCAGAACTTGAGGATAGATTTAAAACAAATACTGCACATCTTTGCACAGGGTGCAGTTAATCAGAGGGATTCATTACTGCACACTGAGATGATTGGTACCAACCTGGACAGGTTTATAAGGGACTGTATAACTTTATGGAGAATAGAGTTATCAGTGGCTATCAGTCTTTCTTGAGAGCTAAAAAAAAGGAATGGGGAAGTTGCAGCTGTCTGGATTTTGAACTGCAACTCCTAGCATCACTAGCCAGCATGGTCAACAGTAAGGGGTGTTGTATTTGAACATTCTATTGGATTCCACATCTTCCCTATCCCAAGGCCTCAGTACCAGAGGCAGGATGCTTCCAACTAATGCCAGCTGCTGGGGAATGGGAAGGTGCCACTAGGCTCATGTCTTGTTTGGGGGCTTCTCAGAGATTTGCTTGGCAAGCAAAATCCCGACCCAGACAGGCTTTTAGTCTTGTTCTGCATGGCTGTTGTGTTGTGCCCAACCAAAGTAAACAGCACATAGGTGGAAGCTTTAACTCTTGCTGTACATAGAAATTGAAGGCTGCATTTGTTTAATATTAGTAAATGAACAATAAGGGGGGGTGTCAGTCATCCAGGTGAGGTTATCTGGATGTTGAGTCATGGCAACTGTACTTCTTTTCTTGCTATTGATTTGCTTATTATATTTTGACACTGCCACTCTGTGCAGTTTATACAATCACATTGAAACTTTTCGCTACTCATCCAGGTAGATTCTTCAGTCTGGGCAAGGTCACACCTCTGCAGCCCTTCCCACACCAATAAACATGAGTCATTCACAGTGGCAATCCTGGTGGAGGTGTCAGCTTTCACAAACACAGCTACTGACCAGCTAACAAGCCTATTCAGACCAAGGTGAAGTGAAACCAAGGTGGAGCATAAATTGGAGGTCTCCTGCCAGCCTTCCTCAGACTGAAGAAGCTATTTGGATGAATAGTGAAACATTTCCACCTGATCAGAAAAAATGTCCAGTTGTTATTATTTAACTCCAAATAAGGAACAGATGGGGGACTCTCGTTCACTTCTGTGTAATGCAAAGATTTATAAAACTTCAGATCCACCCTTTGGGGAAAAATAAGTTATAACACAGCAAATTCATTGGGATATCTCCCTATTTTTCCCACAGAGTCATGTCTTGACTCTTGTAAAGTATTTTGGAATGGGACGCTTAGTCAGCACTGGGAATAACTTGACCCCACAGCCCAACCTGGGTGGGAGCTAAAATTGCTGTGCTTGTTTCCCTTTGCCAAAATATAATCACCTGATAAATGCAGACTTGAAGGTCAAACATGTCTGCTTACACAGTTAGACCTTCTAGGACTGCTATGATGGATTGGAATGCATGCTTTCATCAGGCAGAGGGACGGTCTTAGCTGGTCAGAGGGCTAAAGGTCTACATAATTACCAGCCAGTTGGATCTGGCTGTGATGCACTTAGACAGAAAAAAAGATGGAGGAAAGTCTTCTCTGTTTCTTGATCTCCAAAGAATCGTGGGGGAGACGTGCAAGTGAAGCCTGTGTCCTTTTTAATGCTTGCCAGGTGTCCAGGCATCAAAAGAGGTGTCTGACTTACCTGGCAAAGGATACAAGGGACATGGATTTCATATGCCTGTTATTTTGCCATGCACAAATTTCTTACAAGATTAAAACACTCAGAAAAGGCTGGTGGCATGAAGACATGAATTAGGACCACAAGAATATACTACTTGTGTTTTAATCTTGCCAGGAATTAATCTGTACATGACAAGATAACACAACAAAACTCCCACTCAATCAGAGCATTTGATTCAAGTGGTTTCTTTGGTTTACTGAGGGCCTTTTTACACGACCCCTAAGATCCGCTGGTCCCTTAAATTCGGACCAGAGATCTTGAGGGTTCGTTGCTGTTCCTCCCTCCCCACCCGCTCGGCACTTCTTTGTTCTGTCTGCGGGAGGGGGGGAGGGAAAAAAAGCCTTAGACAGAGACAAAAGAATAAAAGGCTTACCTCCCGGTGTTGGGGGAAGTTGCTCCGACCTCCGTTTACTTCCTGGTTCCTCTTTAAGGGGCGGAGGCAAAAAGAAAAACAACAGAAAGAAGCGAGGAGACCTCAGGCAGTCTCCGGATCAAATATTTTTCACCATAAAAAAGCAGGTACAAGAAAAGTGCAGTTTGGTTGCGCTAAGTGGGCGGGGTCGCACTTAATTGTCTGCAAACTCCGGAGCTGGTGGGTAAACATTTTTATCGTCCGGAGCTTGCAGCCATTTGCGGCGGAGCTTAGGGGTCGTGTATAAACGCCCTGAGTCTACTTCCAAACAACTTCACTGTAAGAACATAAGAACAGCCTTGCTGGAACAGGCCACAGCCCATCCAGTCCATCATTCTGTCTCACACAGGGGCTCACCATTTGCTTCGGGGTATTCCCAAGCAGATGTCTTCACCTGCTTACGATTCCCTGCAAATGGCATTGAGAGATATCCTGCCTATCTCTCCAACCCGGAGGTTGTCCTTAGGCATCCATAATGATACCCATTGATACCCTTGTTCTCCATGAACTTGTCTAACTCTAATCCTTTCTTAAAGCTGTCAAGGCTGACAGCTGTCACCACTTCTTCTGGCAGGGAGTTTTATAGACCAGTGATCCTCTGGGTGAAAAAGTACTTACTCTTATTTGTTTGATATCTAGCACCCAAAAGTTTCATGCAGTGCCCCCAAGTTCTAGCGTTGTGCGATAGGGAAAGCAGCTTTTCCTTATCTACTTTGTCCATACTGTGTATGATTTTATAAACTTCAATCAGGTCACCTCTTAGGCACCATCGTTCAAGAGTGAAAAGGCCCAGCCATTGCAGCCTCAGATGGTAAGGAAGGTGTTCCAGTCCCCTAATCATTCTGGTTGCCCTCCTCTGCACTTTTTCCATTTCCATAATATCCTTCTGGAGGTATGGTGACCACAAGTGTACACAATACTCCAGATGGGGCCTCACCATAGATTTATAAAGAGGCAAAATGACACTTGCTGACTTATTTTCTATATCCTTCCTAATAATCCCTAGCATTGAGTTTGCTTTTTTCACTGGTGCGGCACACTGGGTTGACACCTTCATTGAGCTGTCCACCAGGACACCAAGGTTCCTTTCCTGCTTTGTTGCAGAGATTGCAGACCCCATCAGTTTATAAACGTAATTGGATTTTTTTTTTTGCCCCAACATGCATCACTCCGCACTTGCTAATGATGAAGCTCATTTGCCACTAGTTTGCCCACTCCCCCAGTGTCAAGAGATCCCTCTAGAGCTCCTCACAATCTATCTCAGTTTTTACTACCCTGTATAATTTAGTGTCATCCCCAAATTTGGCTACCTTGCTATTTACTCCTACTTCTAGATCATTTATGAAGAGGTTGAAAAGCAGGGGTCCCAGTACTGAACCTTGGGAGACTCCACTCTTTACCTCCCTCCACCTGGAGAAGTGTCCATTTAGTGCTACTCTCTGTTTCCTGTCACATAGTCAGTTGCTGATCCAGGACAAGACCTGTCCCTTTATTCCATGACTGGAAATTTTATTCAAGAGCCTTTGGTGGGGGACCTTGTCCAAAGCCTTCTGAAAGTCCAGATAAAAATGTCAACTGGATGTCCCTTATCCACATGCTTGTTGACACTCTCAAAGAATTCCAACATATTAATGAGGCATTATTTGCCCTTGCAGAAGTCATGTTGGCTCTCCTTCAGCAGCACCTTCTCTTCTATGTGCTTATTAATTTTATCTTTTAGGATGGTTTCCATCACTTTTCCAGGGACACATGTCAAACCGACCGGTTGGTAATTTCCTGGATCACCTCTGGATCTTTTTTTGAAGATTGGTGTTACATTCACTACCTTCCAGTCATCTGGCACAATGCCTGATTTGAGGGAAAGATTATATATTTTGTCTAGGACCTCAGCAATTTCGGCTATTACTTCACGAACGTCTCGCTGCGCGGCGAGCCGTCATTTCTGTGCGAAGCGATCGTTTCTGTCCTCACGCTCCTCCTTTTTGGATGCGGCGCCACCCCGACCACGCCCCCTAAACCGTGCTCCAAGCGGGGCGAGTGATTCCCCTGCCGGAGGCCGGGAATCTTTTTCGCTTCGCATCCCGCTTCGCATCCAAAGTCACGTGTGGCCAGTGATTATATATATTTAATTTTTTTTAGTTACTTTTTCTCCGAAATGCCGATGCATCGATATTTTGGTTAACCCGTTCTTTTGATCTTGCTTGCTGTGCTTACAATATTCCTTGGAGGAGCGATGGTATACACAACAAATGTTGTGTGCTGGTCCACCTAGTGACCCTGACGGAGAACAGCAATTTTTTCACGTCGCCAATGGACGAAGCAATACAAATCGGGAGTAGAAAACAAAGGAACATACAGTTATTCAGCTCTGCCGCAAATGACAGCCGGGTATTGATGCATCGATACGCCGTGGTAGTTTTTTTTTAAATATTAAAGAAAGCAGAAACCGGACGTTGCAAGTAAGCTTCCCAATGCGAAGGGAACACGTGAGGTAGTACTGGATTTGATCCTAAAACCTCGCCCCGTGAGGACACGGAAAGAGGGGTGGGGGCGAATGGAGACCACGTGACCACCACATGACCGCCTTCGGATTCACAGCGAAGGCAATCACGCTGCGAAGAGAAGTACTTCGTGAAGTAACGGCCTTCATCTTTAAGTTCCCTGAGAACTCGTGGATGGGTGACATCTGGTCCTGGTGATTTGTTAGCATTTAGTTTAACAAGACATGCAAGAACCTCCTCCCTGGTTATTTCTATCTGGCTTAGTTCTTCAGTTTCCCTCCCTACGAAGATAGTCTCTGTTTTGGGCATGTGGTCTCTGTCTTCTCCAGTGAATACTGAAGCAAAGCATTCATTGAGTCTCTCTGCAATCTCTGTTTGCTCTTTAATAATCCCTTGCCTTCCAAGGGAACAGGCAGCACTTCTGAAAATGCTACCTTGGAAGTCTGGGACTTCAATCTTCTTCCTAACAACCTGAATTTAGCTTCCAGGACTTAGTGCTTTGCCTTCCCAACATCATAAGTACCAATGTGTGCCATGACCTCTAGTTCCTTCCCAGTTCTCTCTGACAAACTATCTAGATCAGTGGTTCTCAACCTGTGGGTCCCCAGATGTCCCTGGACTGCAACTCCCAGAAACCCCTTCCAGCACAGCAAGTGGTGGAGGCTTCTGGGAGTTGCAGTCGAGGAACATCTGGGGAACCACAGGTTGAGAACCACTGATCTAGATTTCTCGTGATGTCTGCAACCTTTGCACCTGACAGGCAAGTCACCATACGGTTATCATGCTCATCACAAATCCATCCCTTTGTATTTATAATAACTGAATCACCTAGTACAAGGAGCCTCTCTCCTGCAACCTGTTATGCTACATGCACCGCGTCAAGTATATTAAGGGAGAGGTCTACCCCCTGAGTTGGTGAAGTGACTTCTCCCTCAGAACTGTGCCCTGTCTCTTCTTTGTCCAGGATAGTCTGCTCTGCTCTGTCCAAGAAGAGCTCAGGCTCCTTAATTTGTTGCTGGTTAGATATATGCAGGCCTCCAGCTGCTGGACCTTCTCTTCTAGTAGTGCAGCCAGCTTGCACTTGCTGCAAGTGTAGTCCTCCACGTGCTTTGGCAGGATGACAAACATGGCACAAGTGTTGCAGGTAACTACAGCTGCTCCCTCCGACTCCATTTTAACAAGTGCAGTATTCTGGCTAACAAGTGTAGTATTCTGGTTAACGGGTGTAGTATTCTGGAACAGTGTGTTCCCATATTCCAATACTGAGGAAGCATCAAATACTTATTGACAAGCATTTTAATGTCTGTGATGTAGATGATACAATTTCTATAACAATGGTACACAGACCACTGTCAGCAAGGGAATGACACTGAGGGCTGCATTTGGGGAAGAGAGGCACCCTTGAATCTCAGTTCCCTCAACCAGAAAGATGTCATTTTAGAACATCTGTGGCTCCCCAGATGTTCTTGGACTTTAAATAAAAAAAATGGGGCCAGTATAGCTAGTGGTCAAAGCTTCTTGGAGTTTTATCCAAGAACATCAATGGATCCAAGGTTGGGCGCCACTGTTCTGGAGACCATCCGCTCTTATTAAGGGAGCATGTCTACCTCTTCCTACCTCTGAATCTTATCTGTGTAAATTATACCCACAATGTTTTATCGGTTTTGGTAATTAAAGATCTATCCCTCCTGTCCGCCAGCCCCCTACAGTTTCCCAATAATGAAAGGGATTCTACAAATGGCTAAAGACCAGTGCTTTTCTTTAAAGCATCCATAGGGCAACCTATCCCCACCACAGTCAAATTAATTTTAAAAACTATATACGTATTGGCAAGCAGGGCACATGACCAGCGAGAACAGAGGGCGTGGGCCCAGTGATACTAGTAATAATAAGCATTGCATGGAGACCTCCAGGAACCACATGCAGGCTGTGACAGAAGCAGAGATTTCATAGCAGCCCCAGTAAAAAAACAACAGCAGAACATATGCACTAATAGCACTGTTATCTAAATGTTAATGTTTGGTCGAAGACAGGACACTATGCTAGATAAACCAGTATGCTGGATCTTAGAGCATAAGAATACCAACTGAAGAGTATGAGAAATAACTAACTCCTGCACAGTATGACCATGAGAAAAGAGTTTAAAGATTTGCAAGCTGGATTTTGACATTGCGTCGGCTATCTCTCGTCCAATCAGTGCATTTATCTACACTTGAGTTGAGAGATTCTCCCCATGAACGAGACTGAACAAGTAGTAGCAAATGTCTTTTTGGGAGGAAGTGGAAAGGGGGGGGCAGGACATAATCCAAATTAAGGCAAGCACATAACAATAATATTTGGACAAAAGTCTTCGATGTTAGTCAGTCATGATTACCTATTTATATAGAGACACCACACTAGTGCAGGTAGAAGAGGAAATAAGCCATGTGAGACATTCTCGCTACTGAGTCTATTATTAGAACTGGATTCTGTGAATGTCAAGGCAAAATTCAGATCTCCATGATAAAGGCAGCCTGGACAAAAATGACTGTATTGGCTTGAACCATGTTTGATAGTACTGTACGTGTACACAAGAACAATCGCAGCCATTACAGTTGTTACTAACGGTTATCATTTGTGTGCCTGATCACATGCCCGATCAAGTTCCCAGCACTTCCCAAGCACAAATGTGGTACCCTTGATGTTTAGTATATATTCACACTTGTGAATGAATACTAGCATGATTCTTCTTGTGCACATGTAAATATTCATTAAGGATTTTGGCCACTATACTACTTTTCCTTGGTCTGTCTGGAGAGAAATCCCTACATGAGATAGTTTTGCGTTGGAACTGGAAGTTGAGTCTGACGAAGCTGCTTGGATGAGTAGTGAAATGTTTTCATCTCACAAGAAAAGAAGTCCAGTTGCATGACTCCAACTTCCAGATAACTTCACCTGGCTGACTGAGAATCTTCACAGACATTTTGCATTGTAATGTCCACAAGAAAAGGCAGTCGCATTCACCCCATGAAGACAGAAGCAGAAGTAAAGCTAGATGATTTCTAACCGGGACTGAGAAATCATCAAGCTTAGAGCTGCAGATGAACACATATTGGCCAAAAATTATCTTGTGTAGGTATGAAAGTGACATAACCATTGGAGGTGAAATGCCCCAAGTTAAGAAATCACCATACACATGATCAGTCACATGCTGGATCATAGAACTCACCATACAATTGATAATGTCTCTGATGATGTCTTAATTTGGAGGACAAGATTACATCATTTGTGTTATTCCAGTCTAACTAGGTCAGAGAATCTGGGTTGCTTTATGAAACAATTGGGCAAAGGACTTGCTCAAGGATGCTGCGTACAGAGGCTGATAAGGAATCTATCCTTCTGAGCCAGATAATGAAATTGAGATCTGAATTCCTTTTCGACCATCACTGGTTAATAGAAAAAGACCTCAGCACGCACATGCACACCAAACACCACGAATAGAGCAAAGGAGGCCATCCACCAGAAAGCAAAATCTATGCCCTTCATCTCTGCCTCATCAATCAACTGCCTCCTTACAATCCCCGAAGCCATGTTTGGTCCCTGTCCATATTGCTTGTGACACTGATGATGCTAGAATACCCAAATGGGAATAAACTGGATCTCGGAGGGTGATTTTGCTTTTCTTCTTGTCCTCATCCGGCACTGCCATCTGATACCCAACCCAGTCATATTCAAAGTTTCCCAGGACATCAGGAACCTGGATATGTATGTCTTGCCAACATTTTAACCTATGTAGATGCTGGCAGTTTCCCCCAAGGAGACCTGTCAATCTTTATCCTTCCAACGGCCTTCCAATATGGGAAGCAACCGTGCAAAAGGAAACAGACGTGAACAAGCAACTACTGTAATGTTTTGAGGGCAGAAGGCTTTGGTATGTTAGCATGTTATTGCACACACGGCTGATGGGGAGGCCAGTTTCGCAATGCATTGTGGCACACTTCCTCTTTGCATGGCATTGGAGACTCCCTTCGCAATAATTATTAGGGTTCTGAACTGCGCATAACACAGTCAGTTCTGAACCATGAGCATCTTTGGGGCACAATGCTAGGCTGTTGGATGCAGAGGTCAAGAAGATGCAGGTGGGCATGCAGGCCAAAATGAAGTATTCACTGTATCAGAATTAGGCACACAGCCAAAGCATGGCCTATTGCAGCCAAGAAACCAAATAAAATCCAAGTAAACATGCATATTTATAATAAGAGGAATCCAAGATACATTATCTTAGTATCTTGTTGCCAGTGTAACTCCCTGGAAACTTTCTGTCAGTATGAACTACTTGCGTTTTTAACTGCTATCGCACCTCATAGAAATTTAGCCTGAGCTAAGTGATGCTGTTGGGTTTTTAATCTGACTGGAAACATTGGGGAAAAGGACCAGGCAGGCCAGATTGGTGGAATAGTCAGCAGAGGATCCATGACTGATTGACAAATTCCATCCATTGATTGAGAGGTTCAACATACCATACAAGACTGATGTTGTTGTAGAAGGGGTAGCCATGTTGGCCTCTGTGTTATAGGTGAAAACAAAATAAAAATTACAGTCTGATAAAGTTGTAAGCCACCCCGAGTGGCCAGATGACCAGATGGGCGGGGTACTACTACTACTACTACTACTACTACTACTACTACTACTACTACAAAATAATGTGGACTTTTCCACAAAAGCTCAGATTTTAAAAAAATATAAAAGTTACTTTTTAAGGTGCCACAATGGTCTTTTTAATTGATTATTTATTTATACATTTATATATTGCCAGTCTTCCAGCAGGAACTCTAGGCGGTTTACAATAATCACAAAGTATAAAAGTATAAAATAGTCAATTCTAAAATAAACAAACAACTAAGAACTAAAAACAAACCAGCAAGGGAAACCTTTATTTTGTTTTCACCTATAATACAACATGGAGAGACACACTTAACCACACACCTCCTCGGGGATATAAATGATAGACTTCACAAATAAAAAAAGAGCAGCCTTCCTGCTTCTTAATTACTGTGAAGTCAAAATATTAAAATAAGCAAAAGTGAAAGTCAGGTTTAGCTCCATACTGTTTACTCCAGTAGAGAGTTGCCTGAGAAAGGACTGCATCTTTCCAGAGGGTTAGATGAGGCCACACTTCGAGAAAACAAATGTTCCTAGAATGAAATATTAATTTTTCATCATAATAAACAGTATCTCAGTATGGGACATCTTCCTTTCCTGATTTTTCTTTCACAAGCCTCACTAGATCGTAAAAGGCCCTGGAAGCTATAACCTGAAAGCATCTGGAGGGCTGAAGGTTCCTGGCCCTATTTATTACATTTTAAACCCAGCTTTCTTCTCAATATTTCAGTGCAGCCTATGTGGGCTACTCTCTTTTTATTCTTACAAGTGGCCTTCTGAGTAAGGAGTGGTGAAAAATAGCAACTGCCACGAGGTCACCCAATAAGCTTCATGACCTAGCATGGATTGAACCCAGATTTCATTTTCTATTGGAGCCAACTTAAAGTCAGTTGTGTATTTAGGAGGTTGAGCGGTGTTAATGCTGCAAAAGCTCTCAAAACATTCCCAGCTGTACTTGCTTCTCTATCCTCCGAGAATTGTGCCTTTGTTGTCTGGATTGCTTTTTGTAATACTGTACTCTTATTCACCTTTAACAGGAAGGAATTGTGATAGGGAACTCCTTCAACCCGTTCAACAACCTTTCCTTTTACTAAACTGACTAGGGCTAGGCTATCCATTCATGCTATCCCTCTCTATTTGGAGAGAAAGGAAGATGACAAATCATTAGTAGGGCCCTGCTTTCTGAAGTGTGCACAAACATCATGTTAATGAGGCATCACTCTGGTCTCCTGGGCATGGCAGTTTTCATTCTTGTTTCCAGAAGCCTGCAAGTGTGATGAAATGGCTTGGAATAATCTACTCAAGGAGACCAGCATGGGCACAGACATGCACTCTACAGTCACTCTTGGGGTTAAGCATCAGTAGTCTGTATTGAAGGCTGTATCCTATGTGTGTGTGCTTACCTAGATGAAACTCCACTGAACACATTTTAGAGGGGTCCATCCCTGATCAGATGGATTCAAAAGGGTGCACCTGGTAGCATCGGAAAGAGTCCCTTTTGCAGGAGCAATATACCTTAAAGTAGCTCTTCCATCTGCCTGGGAATTGCTCCAGAACCCCCTCCCCAAAAGTGGAAGCCCTACAGCTGAATCAAAAAAGGTTTCCACTTGGGGATGGATTGGGGTCTGTCCCGAGTGTATTTCCCCAAGTGTTGTGTGATTGTCAAGAAATTTCTTGCACCAGGCCATTTCAGAAGTAGTCCACACTGTGATCTCTTTCCCTCCATGTGATCACACCCAGAACTGCGAGGACTTCATTTATCCTGCTGCCATACTGTTCTAACAGCTGCATGGCAGACAACAAAACAAAACAAAAACCGTAACAAGCTCAACAGCTCTTCCAGGGGAACTTGTGTTGGTGTTTCAGCTGTTAAAATGGCATGAGACTTGCAAAAACAAAACGAAACAGTGCTAGAGAGGCAACAAAACTCAGAAACATCACCATGGCAAGCAACAATAGCAACCTCATCATCTTTGCTTGCCAACAATCTTAAAGCGTTCCCATAGACATCAGGAAGGAATCTTTGAGGTAAGGAAGCAGCGAATACCTGTGCTCTCCATGCCTCCTGGGGCTTTTCTCACTCCTGCCTCAGTACTGTCCTGTCAGATACCCTTGGTATGGCTGTGTGGCTGACTGTGTCATATATCTTTACCCCTCATTCAACCATTGGACAGTTACTGGAATAAAAATAGGGAACATCCTAAACATGTTACTCTGGAGACATCAAAGACATTAAAGAAACAATGCTGAATAATGCAGGGTCTTGAATTCCAGATGTATGCCCAAGCCCATCTCTGATTCTTTCTCAGCTGCCAGGAAGCACTCACACCCTGCACTTTTCACATACGATTCTCCCATTTCAGTCCCCAGGCTCTCCCATTTTAGAGAGATTCTCAGAGGAGGGGAAAACCTAAGGACGAATTTTTCCTCTGGGTCCTGCAAAGTCGCTGACCCATAGTGGATAATCATAAGCTGAGATGATTTGATTCACTTTCAAGAAATGCTCATTGTGTTCATCCATATTTACCAATGTGCAGCTGCCACTGCCAGCTTCCTGGCGATGATTGCTTTCAGCAAATGATCAAAACAGAGAAGGAGGAAGGGGGGGCTGTTACTGGGGGAACTTGTGACAAGATGCCCTTGGGTTGAGTTATGTGTTCCTAATGAATAATAATAACCCCTCACCTGGGAATGAGGTTACCTCAGTGCACTGCAGAGAGCTCAAAAGACAGATCTGGATCAAGAATGAAGTTATTCCTCTGTGCCCATCAGAAACTACCTTACGCCACCTAGGATCTGGTGGGAATGTTGACTTCAGAGCCCCCTCTGTGGATCCTCCTATCCCACTGGAGATGCCAGACCAGCTCACAAGGGGTTGATGGGAACGTGAAATCATCATTCTGGCCCACTTGTCTCAGTCTGCCCCGGTCCTAAAATGTCCATGTGCATAAAGCAAGGCTGGAGGCCCTGTCACCCATCCCATATTGTTGGACTCCAATTCATATCCATTCTGGCCATCATAGACGATGGTAAGGAATTATGGGAACTAGAGTTAAACAACATCTGAAGTGCTGTGGTGAGGCAGGCAATTTCAGTTGGAAATGCTGTGGGCAATTGCCGAGGCAACAAGCATCCCTGTGTGGCAGACCAACACCACAAGGCACCCCTGGCCCAAAGAAGAGCAAATGGAGAGAGGGAGACTGGGATGCAAGAGCTGTAAGCCAGAGCAATGTACTGCACTATGTATTATTTGGTCCTTTTATTTGCTTTCCATTTACTTTCTGCCAGTTGTCCTGGGACGGCAGAGTGGAATGGAAGCCTCCAAAAGCCTCCACCAAAGATCACTGGATTTGGAGACTGGGTGCAAAAGATGACAGGGCTCCAGTACTTTTAAACAGGTATGTAGAAGGTGGAATTTCAATAGATGTAACTTGTGATGGAAATGTTCCTTTCTGACCGCCCCTCTCTTATAAAAATATTAAGGTGGGGGGTGGGGAAGAGGCCTGTCCTGTTTTGCATCTGGCCACCCTGCTTCATGGACCATGGGCCCAAGAGAAGCTGTGTTTGTGTCTTATCAGAAGAACAAGGACATGACTACCTCAGGCCCATCTATTGGCCAAAAAAGTTGGAAGAAACCTGTTCTCCTTCCTTCAAATAACTCCCCAATTCCTTTTTCTTTTCATATTGTGTTCTTCTACACAAGCAGCAACAACACACTGTGGGTGTTCTTCTCTAATAAGTTTACCTGCTGCTCATCTTTCTTTTATTATTTTTAAAGCTACCAAAAAGCATCCATGGGGCTCGTTCTAGAATATCGTTTGAACGGATTCAGCCACAGCTTCACCACAATGCTTCTTCCCTGGGATGACCGGCTGATCTCAGTCTCCTGGCATCTATGACCTTTATAGGCCAGGCCCCTTTTGGGCCACCACTACCACTCCTCCTGCGTCTCTAGTACTTGGGAAGTATGTGCTGCCACTTGCAGCAGGCCATGTGGTGTGCGGGGGCACCTGAGGCCCTGTATACAAAGACAGCTCTGTGGGCCCCATGGGCTGGGAACTGCCTTTATCCTTTGTTTACGGGAACACTTGCCATTTGTTTCATTACACACTCGGCCCCTGCTCTGAGGACTTGTGATCCTTTCTTTCTTTTGTGCACCCTTTCCCCTCACACGTTGTCAACAAGCACATAGATCAGAGGAAACCCTGACCAGGGGTGGCCCCACCGTCTTCCATACCCATGTACCCAATGGAAAAAGAACCGCACCATCACCCGGCTCCCTGACGCCTACGACAAACGGCAACTGCCGCAGTCCGCATGGAGATGACAAACTAAATCTGGAAGGAGCAGCAAACAAACATTTGTATTCATTCAGACAGAGCTCTGACCTGTTCAATATGCTTTTAAACTTGCAACAGCTATCTCAAGGTAGGCAGTAATAATAAGTATCCAATTAATTTTACTGATTGCCTACCTCATTTCCTATTTAGTAGTTGTTGCATGCTGTCAAATCATTTCCAACTTAATGGCAACCCTAATTGGGATTTAAGGTTATGCTACAGGTTCTAGGAATGGTTTACTATCCATCATCAGCCCCAAGGCCAAGCAGGATTTGAACCCTGTTATTCTCATTCTTAATCTGACACTTCGGTACAGGCTAACTCCAAATTTAGACATAATTGACTTCCATTATTCTAAATGTATTTAATAATTTGGATATTAGCTCCATACAGATAGTGTTGGAAGGATGCGCTGGGTCACAGGAACTGGTGTCCGAGGGGAAAATACACTTCCACGCTTGTTAGGCAAGATGGATCATGCATTGCAGCAGGGCAAGGCAAAAGTGTACCAAGTGGTTTCCAGTCTTGACGGGGGAATATTGACATAGTAGGTGTTCATTTTTTTCCATTTATTCACCTGTCAATCCTCTGAAAGGATGTTAAATCCTCAATTAGAAACTCAGATTGGGATTGATCAACCACTGATTGATGGAACATTCCACTGTGTTGTCAGGGGGTGTGTTTTGCCAATTAGAAATAACCACGAGAAGAAGCAAATGAAAACCCTGTGAGAAAGTAGCTTTGCCTATAAGCCACCGTCTAAGTCTCATGATCCGATTTCAGACATTTCAATAGGGCAAAAGAAAATCAAACTGGTTGCATAACTTGCATTCTCCCCCACACACCCATGCCCTGCCTCTGAATCAATAAATACCATATAAAAGGTTTAACAGCACAGGACCTGATTAAAGGAACATGAAAGACTTAAGCTCCAAAGGAGAGGTGCTCACACTGGCCAGGGGAGAGAAACAAAAACATTAACAACAAATATATCAGGTGTATGAGGGCATGGACTTTGGTCTTAGCCTGCCAAGCCCAACTGCTGCATAAGCGTAGCATGACAGTTAGGAGAAGAGTGATGCCAGGGAAAAACCACCACCCTGAGCTTGATGTAATCTTCTCGTTGCCCTAAAACCCTCAGATTGCACAACCGCTTTGGCGCTGGGAGTTGTAGTCCCCCTAAAGCACCCGATGGACGGTATAGAAATCAAATACAGTGGTACCTTGTATAAAGGAATTAATTCCTTCCAAATGAAATTATGTTAAGCAAATTTTGCTTTATACAGATTTCCCATAGGAATGCATTGAAAACAGAGTAATCCCATTTTATGTTGTACAGATTTTCCCCATAGGCGATTATGTTAAGCAAATTTCCCCTATCTCCATATTTTTATGTTATACAGATTTTATGTTATACAAACTGTTTGTTATACAAGGGTTCACTGTAAACAAACAAACAAAACAAAACAAAACAAACAAACATACAGTTCTGCTTATGCCACGAGCCAATACTTGTGGAGTGCAGCTGAACCTTATGCTCATTGCTAGTATTATTATTTTTTAGGATACTCAGAGCTCCAGGAAGGGACCCTGTCTCAAAGGTCTCCTCCTGTCTCATTGCATTTCTCAACTTGACAGCACACCATTAATTAAAGGCAAAGGAGAGAAAGGGCAGACTGTCTATAACTCTGCTTTCCTATTAATCTTCATCAAGGAAAAAAGTGGACTTGCTACCTTGAAAGATAAATGGTATGGCCCAACCTTTCCAAGGGAAGCTGAGATACCAGCCATGGTTGTGGGACCAGTCCACAGAAAGAGATTGCTGAGCAAATCCCACCCTGAATAGAATAGTGTTTAATATGCTACACATGAAGTTGGCTGGATAACCCAGTGGTTTAGGTATCTGGCTGTGGAGCCATAGGTTGAGAGTTTGATTCCCCACTGTGCCTCCTGTGAGTAGAAGCCAGCCTGTACAGATTTGAGCAAGCTGGACAGTCCCAGAGGTGCCCCTAGAAGATGGGAATGACAAACCATATCTGAATACTTTCTACTTTGAAAACCCTGAAAAGGACTGATATAAGTCAGAATTGACTTAACAGCACATGATTATTATTATAAGGAATGATGTGGATCATCATGGTGTCTTTTGAGAAAGTTTGGTTGGTATTTGATTTATACTTTTCATATATTAAAATATATTATTTTTAAAGGATTTGTTTTTTATATAATAATCTGTTCCATAATCAGATTGAGTTCTTTCCTCTGCCATTTGTGGATGGGAGCATGAACTGTTTTCTATATCCAGGCTGCTTGATCGTTCTCCTCCTAAACAAGCCAAGGAAATAAGGATCTGTCCAAAACCAATGAATCACAGCTTTTTCAACTGGGTATCATCCAAATTTGTTGGATTACAGCTTTCATTATTCACAGCAAACATATCTGTGTAAGCTGGATAATAGTGGGAGTTGTAGCACAACACCTCTGGAGGAAAACTGGTTGGAGAGGACTCTTTTAGAAGAATACTTGTGTTTCAAAATCAAGATGATCAGTAATAGTCATCTTGCAGCTTATTCACTTCTGCCTTGCCCTCAACTTTCTTTATATGTTCAGTCTTGCAGTTAGAAAAATACCTACCCAAAGCATACACACACAAAAATATTTGGACTCTGGTTACTGCCAATTTAGTCTCACAGATTCCATATGTAGAATTTATTAGGTGCTTTCACTTATCACTTAGATATCATGACCTTGAAGTCTTGCAGCTTCTGAAATGATTCCTATCATGTTCAGCATTTTCGGATGGATTTTAGCTATTTGATTTTGTATACAACACAGGAGCCTGAGGAAGTGAAAGATTATCTTCAGCATTTACATGTGCACATTTTCTAAAGCAATGCAATAGGAAGCTGAAATGTGGAACAAATCTCACCCAAAATGGAAGCAATCTTGCCCTTCCGTTGCCTATTGATGTCTCCCAGAATCTCTTTGTGCATTCTCATTTGGAACACTGGTTCCTGCTATCTTCTGATTCCCTCAGCTTTCCTTCAAGGCCTTTCTACCTGCTACATATTCTTGAATAAACCAGCCCTGTGCATGTTTACCTGGAGGTAAATATGCCTGGAGTTCATGGGGTTAATGCCCAAATAAGTGTGCAACACAGTGCAGCCTTTCTGAGAAGCCCAGCGTCAACATTATTCCTTCTTGTTGGCAAGCTAGGACTGTAAATATAAGAAAGGCTTTGATGGTCTTGACATTCTCATTTTACTCCTCTTGTTTGCTGGGCCTCATTTTGCATGGCATTTGTTTTAAAACCCTGCCTCGGCAGAAGGTTGTGGCTTGGGTTTTGAAGTCATATGTTTCCCCTGCTTGTCTCACTGTGTATGCTGAGCCGGATTTAGTCAAACACTCTCTGGAAGTCAGTGGAGCAAGCAGCTATTTTGCCCCAGGGTTGTGCAAGTGTTTTAAAACATTTTATCACATACAGATGTGGCTGTGGCTTGCTTTCAACTCTAGAAACAAATGTGGTTTTCAATCAATTTTAGGGGAGTCTCAGCTCACCTGAATCTGATGGATCTCAGATTGGAGGCAGTGAGAGCACAACCCCCCTTGTGTGGGAAATACTGTACCTAGATGTCAAGGTGTTTATTGCAGGACTTTTAGTTCCACAGGTACTTCCTTTTACTCAACTAGAGGGTGAAAGGGGACAGTGACTTAACACAGTGCAAAGACCTTATTCTATAGTACCGTAGGAAGATCTTTGTGTGTATAATGTTGATACCATGCCCTTACAATATTTTAGAATACAATAGAAAGAATTGAAAGCATATGTGTATATACTAAAAACACATTAAAAGGTTGGAGTGGTGGTAAACCACCACCTCTGAACCCAACCAGTGAAGCTCAAACAATAGAAAGTAAAGCAAAATGCCAGGGGAAACTTTTGAAAAATCTTTGCCTAATGTCAACATCATACCCAAGTGACCATTTGGCCAACTTCCCTATGGAGAATATGCCAGAGTAAAGCCACAAGTGCTTTCCCAGTTCATGTTGTTTGTTCCGGCTGTTGGAGTTGATGTGAAAAGCTTCATTTGTACACAGAGAGATACTGACACATACATCAAGTCTGTCCACCTGTGCGCTCCTAGCCCTCTAGGTATGGGCCCAGAGGGAGGAAGTCCCTGTCAGAGGTTGCATGCTGTGGTGGGCTATCAGGTTGAACGACCTCTTACCCTCCTTTGAGTTTCTGAGGATTGAAAGGACGGGCCAAGTGTAAGCGGTGGGCAAAGCCAGGTAATTTTAGTTTCGTGGCTTATCGCTTCTGGAAATTCCTCCAATGGCTGGGAGCGTCTGAGAACATTGTTAATCTGTTTTTGAAAACTCCATGCTCAGGATGGATTTCTTGAGCTTGCCGTTGACTCTGTTTGAAGTGAATTAAATGACACCACTTCTCTGGCAAAGTGTAACATCACACTGCTTTAATGAAACTGACCCCCAGCGTAACATTCCAACTGACGGTGGTATTTCAAGTGGTATTTCAAGTACCACATCTCCAAGGCCGTTCAGTTCCTGGTCTTTTGATGATGGGAAAACCCACATGTAGAACCGGATCAACACAAGAGTAATGCCATCAGTTGCCTTTTGCAGAGGCAAGGATATTGTTGTGACAGTGTCATTCCTTTTCTTCGGTGCATAGCTCTGACAAGTCCCTTGAGGGGCAATTCTGACCTGCACACAATATGTAGGATGCCAGATGCAAAAAAGGACAAGACTCCTGTACCTTTAATGGTTACGAGGAAGAGTGGATTTCAGGAGGTGCTGCTTTGCATGACAAGCCCTGTCCTCTTTGGCATCTGGCCACTCTGGTTATAAAGAGAGAGAGAGAGAGAGAGAGAGAGATTAAGTACCAGTTCATTTAGTAATCAGGGAATTTCCAAAGGCATATTCTTTTCAGCCCCCGTTCCTAGCTTTCATCTCTTAGATTTGTTTCTATTGAAACCCAATGCTTTACAGACTGGGATCCTAGCGCAACAACGAGGTGACGGGGATCCTATGTCTTCACTCTCCCTGCATTTTCCCTCTGGAAGAACTCTCTCTCTCTCTCTCTCTCTCTCTCTGTGCAGTTGCTGCTTTCTCTCCACTCTTTGGTCCCTTCTGACTTCCATTCTTCAACTTGTAGGACAAAGGGAGCAACCCAGTATGAGAACATATTTTATGTACGGAACCTACTGTAGTAGTACATACGGTATGGTTTTAAAAAACGTCCCACATGGGCCGTGCTTCTGATTTATGCTGTGCTCTTCTTAACTTTCCTAGTACTTTTCTCAGGCTTGTAACTTCATCAGTTGAACAGGTGATACCTCAAAGACTGTGTCTGCCTCCCCCTCCCATGGCTTTTCCCCCTTTGAAACCTTCATGGAATTAGCACCGCCCTCGTCTCACCCTGCCATTCATCGCCATGTGGTTGTCTTTACCTATGTCTTGGCTGACCCAGCAAGCAGCCTGAGAGTTGAGGCTAGTAAATGTCAGTTCTAAATTTGCACTTTCATTTTGGAAATGGAGATTTTCCAAGGAGGCTGTTCGCTTGAGATGAGGGTAGAGAGCTCTTTACAGCTATTGGGCCAGAAATATTTTAGCTTTGGACAAAAATGGTCTTCTTTACTTTTCTTAATTCTGCTATATGGGGATACTGTATCCTCAATGTGTATATGTTGTGTTGTTACAGTTGTGACCCCATGTCCATGGAGTTTTCTTGCAGGAATACTGGAGTAGTTTGCCAGTTCCTACTCCAGGCGCCTACAGCACCTGGTATTCCCTGGTGGTCTCCCATCCAAGGACTAACCAGGGCTGACCCTGCTTAGCTTCCAAAATCAGGCGAGATTGGATGTGCTTTGGGCATCTAGGCAGCTCCTTCTCCTCAATGCGAGAACCCAAATCCATGTAGGGGTCGTGTGAAAAGGCCCTAAGCGCGTCCCAGCGGATTTTCCAAATACCTGGTCTCGGAAGGTGAAAATTTTCTGATGCGGTTTGCAAAGCAGTGAGTGCCGGGCTGTCCTGCCTTCTGTTTGTTTGTTTTTTGCCCCCCCCCGCCCCTTTAAGAGACTGGAATGCTTCCTGCAGCAGCTCCCGAAGGCAGAGCGGAAGTGAGCCTGCATTCTTTTCTCCCCTCTTTTTTCTCCCTCCCCTCACGCAGACAGGAGCAAGGGAGTGCGGAGGAGTGGGAACGCAGCAAGAGGAGCAAACCCCCAAGATCTCTGGTCCAAATTTAAGTTGCCAGCGGATCTTAGGGGTCGTGTAAAAGCGCCCTAAGAAACGTTGCAGTTAAAAATATGTGTGTTATTTGGGTGAATTTGTTTGTTTACATTTCTATAGCATTTTATTACTGTTGCCACTCTCTGGACAGTTTACAATATGCAATAAAATCATAACAGTATGATATAATAAATCCAAACAATGAAGTACAATTAAACCCTGTCACTAGCTGAAACTACTTTTAAATAAAAATAAATAAAAATGCATTATGTCTCTAGATTTATTTAAAGCCTTTGATTGTGTCCAATGGCCTGCGTTAAAACTTTTATTAGTGAAATGGGGATTTGGTGAAAAATTTCTAAGTGTAATAAACCAACTCTATTCTCATAGTACCTCATCAATCATTGTCAATGATGGGATGACAGAAAAAATTACCCTAGGCCGAGGAACAAGACAGGGATGTCCTTTATCGCCAGTTCTGTTTTGCATAGTAATCGAGCTACTAGCTAATGCAATAAGGGAGGACCAACTTATTAAAGGTATGGGTAAGGAAGGCAAGATAAAAATCAGTTTATTTGCGGATGACGCTTTGTTAACAATAAAAAATCCGGTAGAAAATATATTAAGAATAAAAGTACATCTAAAGGAATTTGGTGAAACAACCGGATTATGTGTCAACTGGCAGAAATCAGAAATCATGCTTTTCAATCAGGAAAATCGAGACATGGAAGAGATCTCCAATTACGAACTGAAAATTTGTAAATCTATAAAATACCTAGGGATACTTTTAGATAAAGACATTAGCAAAACGAAAGAACGAAATTACACAAAAATAAAGGAAGAGATTAGAAATAAATTACAAAATTACTCCAAATTAAACTTATCATGGTTTGGTAGAATAGCAATGGTAAAAATGAAAATACTTCCTAAAATTAATTTTCTTTTTAGAATGTTACCTATTCAATACACAGAAATTGAAATTAAAGTCTATCAAGATCTTATAAATAAATTCTGCAATGGTGGAAAAAAAGCAAGATTAAATAAAAGCTTATGGTACAGATCTCAAAAAGAGGGAGGTATAGGCATACCTAATCTTAGAATATATTACATAGCTAATCAGCTTAGTTCCCTGGGGGAAATACTATTTAAACCTCAGAAACTAATATGGTGGGAACTTCAATCAGAGGAACTAAATGAAGACATAAATAAATATGTGTTTAGTTTCCCCCCAAAAAGGAAAAGTTACCCAATCAAAAACCCTCTTCTAAGTTCCCTATTGCTCACTTGGAAAAAGTATGGAAAGAAATTGATACAGGAAGGCTCCCCACTTGGCGCGGTGATCGATCAGATAAATTTCCCCACGAACATGAAGAAATTTGGGGAGACTTATTTAAATTAAGGAAAGTGGCAAGACTAAAAGATTGGATTAAAAAGATGACATCAAAACAAGAAATTAAACGTATTTTGCAAACTCAGGAATTGTCCTGGTTGAATTACGCTCAGTTAGAAAGCTGGACGAAAGAATGGATTAGGAGAAATACACAACTTAGAGGATATACAAAATTTGAGCAATTTCTGTTAACATATGAATTAGAGAAAGGAAATACAGGGAAAGGAACAGTTGGTAAATTATATAAAATAATTCAAGATTCATTTGAGAATAGGGAACAGGACACAATAAGAGAGCTATGGAAACAAGACATAGAGAAAGAAATAAATAATGACGAGTGGAAAAGAATTTGGAATTTGAGGATTCTACGGTCATTATCAGTCAGAATAAAAGAAAACTACTTCAAACTAGTTTTAAGATGGTATATGACTCCAGTCAGAATGAATAGAATGAATCCCAAATATTCTAAGCTCTGCTGGAAATGCGAAAAAAAGACAGGTACTTATTTTCATTTATGGTGGGAATGTGAAATAGTTCAAAAGTTTTGGCAAGAGATTATTGAGGAGATAAGAGAAATAATACAAACTGATATTAAATGTGTACCGGAAATTGCTTTGTTATCATTACCACCTATTAATGAATATGATGTGAAAACTAAAGAATTAATAGCAAATCTTATGACAGGAGCTAGACTGATTATTGCTAGGAACTGGAAATTGAAATCAGACCTAAAAATTGCTGAATGGTATAAGGAAGTGTGGGACATAGCGTTAAATGATAAACTATCTTGTAATATAAAAGTTTTGAGAGGTGAAATAAAAAAGGATATTTTCTATGATGTTTGGGGGAAATTTATAGATCATGTATTATTAAAAGGGAAAGGGATACAACCAACTTATAACCCAACACAGTTCTGGCGTAAAGGGCCTTAAGAAGCCTATTGGAAGAAGATGAAGAAGAAAGAGAAGATGCAAGAATACCGGACGGTTTCTTGGGGGTGGGGGGCACTTTGTATTGTTTATGTATTGTTTATGATTGTCTATTGTCTATTACTGTTTTTTTTAATTGTTTATTATTGTTATTTTGTCTTTAAAATTATAAATAAAATTTAAAAAAAAAAATGCATTTGACCATTTCAGGACAAATTTTCACTAGTAGAAGGCAGCTTTGTATAATTCAGCCTTAACAAACTCCCTAAAAAAACCAATATGATGCAAGGTAAGCATTACAATGTTTCTGTTTACAGAAAAATGAGTTCCATCTATAGCCACTCCTTTAAGACTAAGACAGTTAGTTGCAGAGCAATTGCTATTGCTAATTATTTCGTTAAGCTCTCATCAAAAAAGCTTTAGTCCCATGCTAAGATTTTTGTATTTATTTTATTTTATTTTATTTTATTTTATTTTTATATTTGTACACCTCGCCAATTTCCCATAGGGAACTCTGGGCGGTTCACAAAAAACACAGAGAATCCACAGGATAATAAAAGATTAAAAGATGACAACAATTAAAAAGTAAAAAGGTAATTGGCAAGAGGCATAAAACTAATAATAAAGCACATTAGGGAGAAAAACACACACGATACAAACCCTAGCGATTGCCGAAGGCATCCCTAAACAGCCAGGTTTTGACGGCTTTTTAAAAGGCTGCCAAGGAGGGAGCCTGGCGTATCTCGTTCGATAATTTGTTCCAGAGCGCCGGGCCGGCCACTGAGAAGGCCCGTTTATGAGTTGCTACCTCACGGGCCTCCGTGGGGGTGGCCACCCGGAGCGAGAGAGCCATGGAAGATTGGGTGGGTTGGGCCTGCTCTGATTGTAGGGAGATACACTCTGCCAGATAGTCAGGACCCAGGCCATGGAGGGTTTTGTAAACCAAAACCAACACCTTGAACCTTATTCGGGAGGCAATGGGCAGCCAGTGCAGATGAGCCAGGATGGGGGTGATGCGGTCAAACCTGCCTGCACCAACCACCAACCTGGCCGCTGCATTCTGCACCCGCTGCAGTCGCTGAACAAGGTTCAAGGGAAGCCCCATGTAGAGAGCGTTGCAGTAATCTATCCTCAATATGACCAGCGCCTGCACCACTGTCCTCAAAGAGTTCCCATCAAGGTACTAAGATGGTAAAAGGCCAACCTGGTCACGGCTGCCACCTGGGATTCCAGAGACAGACCAGGATCCAGGATGATGCCCAGATTCCTCACTCTTTCCGCCAGCTGGAGGGCGGACCCACCCAGACTGGGAAGAGGGCTACTGTACCCATCATGGCCACCCCCAAAGAACACAACCTCAGTCTTCCCGGAATTGAGCCTGAGCCTGTTAATCTTGGTCCACTCCAGTACTGCAGTCAGGCAGCGATCAAGGGTCTGGACAGCCTCTACTGCAGAGGTGGAGAAGGAACCCTGTTTCCCCGAAAATAAGTCATCCCCTGAAAATGAGACCTACTTACAGTTTTGCCCCACAGTGAAATATAAGGCATCCTCCGAAAATAAGGCCTCCCCATAATAAGATAACAATAAATGTGTACCGTATTTTTCTTCATGAAAAAATAAGACATCCCCTGAAAATAAGACCTAGCGCTTCTTTGGGAGCAAAAATTAATATAAGACACTGTCTTATTTTCGGGGGAAACCAGTACTGATGACACGCAAGCTCCAAAACTCTGGATGACCTCAGCCAGCAGCCTCAGATAGATGTTAAAGAGCACTGGGGAGAGAGCCGACCCCTGAGGCACCCCACAAGAGAGCGTCCAGGAAGACAACAAATCACCCCCATGCTCACACCCTGACCACGACCCTCAAGGAAGGAACAGAGCCAGCCGAAGGCTAGACCCCCAATCCCCACCTCAGAGAGCCAGCCCAGGAGGATACCGTGGTCGACGGTATCAAAGGCCGCTGTCAGGTACCCTCCGGATGTTGTTGAATGACATTTCCCATCATCCCCTGCACTACCTGTGCCAACTAAGATTGATGGGAACTGTAGCCCCACAACATCTGGTGGGATTCAAACTGCCTATCTGTGATACTATAAGGTACAGTGTTGGATGAAAAAATTAAAATGCTAAACGTATACTGAATATATATGTGCATTGTAATTGCAGAATGGTAGCTGTAGGAGCCTGGATTAGGAACTGGCAAACCACTCCAGTATTCCTGCCAAGAAAACTCCTTAGATGTGGGGTCATGAAGAATTGGTCTCAACTGTAACAACACAACACAGAGAGAGCAAATCATTGGATTGCCCTTGTTTCCTTCTTTTGGGACAATGTGGGCACGGAATAAACTTGAAATCTAGGTTAAAAAAGGATGATTAATAAGAGTTATTTTCAAAGGGCTTTTTGCAGAATTTTGCATTTTTGCTTAAATTCCTCTAGCCAGCAGACTCCACCACCAAGTGGGACAAACGCTAAGAAAAAGAAGCAGCAGCTTAAATTCCTCTAGTTGCTCAGAAGAAGTTCAGGGATTCAAAGAGCGGGACAGTTTCATGGTCCTGAAAACAGTCCACCCTTTTTATCATTAACTGGCACGTATAGTCTCAGTGATTCACTCCGAGACATTAGCAGTAGAAAGCCCCTTTTCTTTACGTACAATTGTGGACAAATCAAACATGGCTGCTTTCAGCAACTGCCTCAACAGCACATCTGTATGTCCAGAGTTTCAATGAACTTTTGTTTTGTAAATACTACTATGGATCAGGCATTGCACTTGATGAACCAGGATGCACTCCACAGAGGCCTGTGTCTAAGGCGATGCATAATAAATACTTAACCCAGCATTCTTTGCTGGTTCAGTTGGAACAGATTAACATGGCTGTTCCCTTCTCCGTGAAATAACAAGTTCTGTATGTGTGTGCAGACTGGTACCAGCATCTTCAAGCATCTTCAAGCATGCTTTGACTGTGTGCCTCACCCTGACTTAATTGGCAGTGGCCACAAAGGATGCTGTGGTTACTTCTCTCAAAATCAGACATGGTGCTTACTTCCCCTTCCCCTTGCCACTTTTCTAAACACAGGACAGAGTTTGGGAACCTCAGGCACCTGGCATTTTTCCAACCAGTCTGGAAACTTCTTTTATTAACATACATTATATGTTTAATCAGTGGTCATGGAGAAGAAGCTGCTTGAAACATTCTAAGATGGGAAAGAGACTGATCTGGGTAGCAGGTGGGGTGTTGGACTACGGCTTTTAGTAGTTCAAATAAGCTGTTGAAACTCAATGGTAAAATCATTCCTCCAAATCTTTACTAGGATTGCCACAGCCCCCTAGGATTTCAGGTGTTTGAAGTCCTCTGTTGCATGTCAGTCTCTCTAGCCCAAGACAGCTGACAGCTTGGCCTTAATCAACTGATAGCTCCCTAGTCACTATGGAGGCCCTAGGGTTAGGCCTAGGCTCAAGCCTAGTCAGTCAGCTTTATGAATAATACAACCCAGATGATCACCATAAGTCAGTTGCCTCTTGGCAGCATTATACATAACACAGAGAGAGACACGCAAGATAGGTAACAGGCCTGGCTGACAATGGAACTGGAAGCTGATATTCCCCCGCCCCCCAACTCTATATGGAGAGGCTGTGTAGGAATGTCACAGAGATCATTCAGAGTGCAGGTTGGTTTGCAAAAGGTTCTCCTTGGAAGCAGGGAATTTGTAACCAATGTGGGTAAAAAGACTTTGCTTATCTTGAGCTGAGACGAATTTAACAGAGAAAATGTCCAGACAGTTGCATGTATTTCTATTTCCCAAATGAGCTGGCAGGGCGATTTTTGGTGTTGTGGTCCAGAGAAGGAACATCTCCTACTCCTAGCACTGCCCAACCCTCATCACTTGAGTCAGGCTTTGTAATGTTGGATGTTACCTTCTTTGCACAAAAACAACAACAACAAAACACTGGTGGCCTGACTTACACAACAAGCCCCCGCTCCCCATTCCATGCAAATAACATTTTTAGCTCTTGGCTGAAATGGGACCTTGATACGCAAGAACTGCAAACCAGGAACGTGATTATACAATTGAGAGTGAAGCAAAGAAGATCAGGCGATGATAGCAAGGTGCAAAAAGTCCTTGTAAGGGAAAGAGGAGAAAAGCAGCCTGGTTCCCCATCCCCGCCCAAACTGAAACCACAGCAATCTCCATTCCTATGCAGTCCAGAGACACCTTGTGGTTGGTTCAAAAATACCCAGAGCACTTCCCTTTGGCATTTTACTTGCATATCACAGGGGCCACCACCGCTCTGGAATTTGCCATATTTAATGTGACATGTTAGGTTAGGTTCCAATGCTCTTCCTACACCCCTGCATCTGCCCATAGTTCTAACCTCAACAGCCACAAATGTCTCCCGTCCTCAATTTTGTCAGACACAAAAATGCGCCTTGAAGATTTAAACTAAAGAGGCTGTGAGAAAAATGGACAAGTCTGCTTTGCGGGATAGTGGTGAAGTGTTTTGGGAAGGTCTGGGAGACCCAGGTTCAGATCTGTATTTGGACATGAGGCTCATTGGATGCCCTTGACTGGGTTAGTAGAAAGTTTTGCTTGTAAGCTTGAGCAGAAAAGAAATTATTTATTCCAAACATAGTGCTGGAGGAGAGTATTGTGGATATGATGGACTACCAGAAAGATGAACCAGTGGGTCCTATCTGGAATCCAGCCCTAACTCTCCCTAGAGGCAAAAATGATGACGCTGAGGCTGTCTTGCTCTGGGCACATTATGAGAAGAGGATATTTTCTGGAAAAGACAGGAATGCTGGGAAAAGCTGAAGGCATCAGGAAAAGGGAAATGTCAAAATAGGAGATGGATTGACTCAATAACGGAACCCACAGCACAGAGTTTGCATGAGGAAATGCAAGGTCATCTTGGAGGATCACAAATCCATAGGGTCAGTACAAGTCCGAGTTGTCTTGATAGCAGATGACAAACAACAACAAAATTTTGAGTTCCTTAAAGAAATGCTGGTATCAAATGTGTGGATTGGAGGGGAATAAGAAAGAAAGAAGGCAAAGAATGACATATTTAGTTCCCTATCTGCACTATCTACTGTACCTGTGCTTGCAGGTTTATTAGGTAGCATTTTTGTTTGTTCTATATCTGCTGTGATGAACTTCAGAGGATGAAGAGTGAAGGAGCATTACAAATTATAAAGAGCTCTGAAGGCTTAGTTCACTCATTGTCCAATTATATGACAAATGGTGAGCCAGCGAAGAGCCCAGATTGATTACTATTAACTGCATCTTGGCTTGTGCGTCTGATTGACTCAGAAGAAATTTGCCTCCATAATTCCTTGGGTTAACTCACACAAAATGAAACAATTCAGCTCAATTATAAAAGGGGCACATGGGTTGTTTGTGCTCAACCTAGGCTTGGGTTTAGCACCCACATGCCATACGTTGTCTATTTGGTCAGAAAAACCAGAACTCCACCCCTGATAAATATCTGGCAGGGGAAGAACTAGGCTTTTAGATACATGGATCTGCAGCTGGCTTTTGTAATTTGAGCATTAGCAAACTAATCCTGTCCTCTGGCAAAACCCAAGCTACCTCTTCTGTTTCATGCCTCTGTGTTTTCTCTCCATTAGAATGCTTAGCTATGGGCAGTAACATGAAGGAAGATACTAGAAGCATCTCTGAGTGGGTTGTGTTTCCTGGGAGGCAACAGAGAGACTAGGTAAGAACACCAGAGATGGCTCAGACCTAAGAGACAGGGGCCACTGTGAAAAAGAGGTCCATTGGGCTATCAGTTTGAACAAATATAAAGTTTGTCTGAAAACAAACCTTGCACGGTGCTGTTTGGGGGCTGGCTTACAAACATGAGGGCAGTGCTGACTGAATCCTAAACTGAACCATGACAACACAAAACAAAAGGAGATCACATGGGGAGGAGCAGAGGAGGGCTTGAAACCACCAAGCATCTCAAACCTGCCAGTTCAGAACCCCGATCCGGAATGAAGAGTTTAATGGCCATGTCCCTAATTCGTGTCCCTAGATTCTCATGCTCAGAGATGGCTCCGTTGCCCAATGTAGACTGCAGAGGGGCACTTCTGACAAAGAACGGCATAAATAATAACTTTATTTTTATGCCGCCTTTCTCCCCGGAGGGACCCAAGGCGGCTTGCATGGTCTTGATAGACCGAGAGAACTTAGCTCATATTATATCAGCGATCTAGGGCCCATTCTGGACAATAATTCTTCCCTTTTCTGGGTGATTGGTTTCTACCTGCTTGGAGACCCTCCACGCCACCAACACCGCCATCTTGAATGACATTCAACATGATACAGAATCAGGGGGAAAACTGCCACAGAGGTCAGTAGTGCCTTCCGATCAACTCCAGCAGCAGAAATAAGGGCTCAGCAGTGCCACCCATGGATTCTGACCACAGAAGCAGAAGGTGACGGTGATTCAGCGAAAATCCAGCCCATTTTCTGACTCAACATTTTTGCCTTCCAAAGACAGGTCATGCCAGGCAGGTGTTCCATATTCCCAGGCAATGTTTGGAAGTAAGAAACTACAAGTAACATTATTACCTGCAACAATTTTTTTATTAGGTGACATGTAACATATATAACTATTAGTTTGAAAGCTGTTCTTGAGTGTAACAAGTAGCACCTCATTCCTTTTAAAAGTAAGACCTCTATCACACGACCACTTTGAAGTGCAGTTTTCTTTTACTGACTGCGCATCTAAAGATCGTGACTCCATGACCAGCCACATCATCTGAGCACCCCTAACGACCACGCCCCTTGAAGCGCACCTTACCTGCATCATCCTGCACCACCGCTAGGGGTACAATCAAATTACTTTGATTGAGGATGCACAGTTTAATGTGAAGCAACTGCGTGAGATCTTTGAAAAAGCCACATCTTTTTTAGTTTCCCCTCATTTTGAAGCTCTTCCCCTCTTTTTAAATAAAACTTTTAAATGCACGTTGAAAGGGATTTTTCCAGATGTATGCCTTTCCCCTCTCAATTCTAGGTGGCAAGCAAAGCATTCTCTAGTTTTCTCTTTTAATGAATATTTAATGATATTAGAGGAAGCCAGAAAGTATTTCTTTTATTCTGGCATGTTAGAAGCAACAAATGCAATGTTTCAACAATATGTAGCACAATTAATTACTTGTGCAGTCCCCATTACCACCAACTGTAGAACTGGAAACCCCAGTCTGTAGTTCTCCCCTCCACTGCAGTGATTTTTACTTAAAACAAACAAACAGATCCATTTGCATCCGTTCAGTTGGCATTATTGCTTGAACCAATACATAAAAGTGTGGCAACTGGAGTGGCAAAGTCCAGTCCAGGATGGCAAGATAATACCATAGAACCAAACACCAAATGAATCTGACCAGGGAAAGTGAATTAGTTGGGTCGGAGGCTGCAAAACCCTTTGCAAACCTAGCTGGAGATTTGAAAAACAGAAAAGAAAAGCACCTTAAGAAAATAGCTTGGTGCCACTGCCGTTGTTGCTATAGCACATAGATAGGGAAAAATAGACAATGAGAAATGGAAGCGAAAAGGAAAACAATACAGTACTCTGCTCTTGTTTACAGCTTATTACAGCTTTTTTTTCTTATTTGTATCAGAGTGTTGCACCATTAGCAAGTTTATTGTGCAATGCTTCTGGGAGTGAAGGACTTCCTGGCTGCACACCAGAGCCAAGGGGAAAACCAAGTTTATTCACAATATGTTTCCACTCTTCAAGGAGGCTCCTTCTATATCTCCCTATTAGAACTTGTTAGGCATTTCTGAAGCGGCACCACTAGCATGTCTACAAGAGAGAAATTTTAACAAGCTGCAAACAAGGCTTTCCTCCTATCTATGTGGCCAGTTAATTCAAACTGATCCAGGGAACCCAAATGAGTGCATTTTCACAGTGCATGAATGGAAGTGAATTTGCATTTCCCTCACTGTGTAGTCATGTGCTAAAAAAGCAGTATTTTTGCAAGCAAATGCCAATTTCAGTGGAAGGTGCAATAACTTTATTCAACCTATGAAAAATTAACACACATTTATAATATACTATTGTATAACAGTCTCAGAATTTATCTGCTTCTTACAAAATAGGGATAATAAATTTTCATACAGCTTTGAAGAGTCTTCTTCAACCTGGGCACGAAGACTGTAAATTAAAAATTAATTTCCCCCTCTTGTGGGGTAATACTTTCTCTATTTTCCACAAAAATACATGCAACATCATTCTACAATTTTATCATTACTCACAAAACAGGGTCACTGTGATTATGTAGCACTCAGAATTCTCAACCTTTAACCAATTTAGTCCAAGCTTATTGCTGATCAGGGAGGTATCAGGGGAACAAAAGGTGAATGGAAGAAGAGAAGAAATTAAATATCTCAAGGGCTCAGGGGAAACTCCCACTTTTGGAAAAAAATCCTAGAATGACAGATACTGTATTAGAACTGGAGAGCTAGAGAACAGGCGACAGAAAACTCTTGCGCTAGTCTTCTTTATTATTACCAAAATTGGGAATGTAGTTATTTTTAGGGTGCATTCTAACTTACTTTTAGATGATGAAATTCTACACATTTATGCCATTCTCCTGTCAATTCTAAACAAAAGGGATGCATTATCTTGTATCATCTAGGTGTAAGAGTAAAACTGGCCAAAACCAGAACTAGAGAATATCTGCTGTATTTTTTTCCGACAAGCTGATAAGGCATGCTAAACACCCAGTCCAAGCTCTACTTATGGGGATGGGTCAAGAAGAATGATAACAATAACCAGGCTACCACAATGTAATACAGTGAGTTCATCTTTTAAAAATATGTTCCTGGCCCTAGCCTTAACATCTGCACTGTCGGTCCTAAACTAAGTTTAGAAGTAACACCTCTGGTATATTCTTTGCTGGCTAAGGGAACATTTATGCCCAGTCCTTGTATTACCCCACAAAGATTGACAAAGATGGTGCAGAGTCCGGAAATCAAATGCTACAAGGAACATTCAAAGGGGCTGGAGATATTTAGCAGAGTTAGCATGTTTAAATGTGATCTATTTCCTATCAAGTACACAGATCATGAATTAACCTCCTCTCTTTCCATGGGTGTTTACTGCTTTTTTGTTGAAATGGTAGGGGATAGTATTCTTGATTCTCCTGTATGCATTGTTTTTTTTTAAATTTCTGCCATATGTTATCAACTATATTAGTCAGAGGCAGTGATGGGTGTCTATTAGGGTGCTGTTGGCAGTGAGGTACCTTTAAACACACACACACGCACGCACGCACACACACACACACACAGACACACAGAGAGAGAGAGAGAGAGAGAGAGAGAGAGAGAGAGAGAGAGAGAGAGAGAGAGAGAGACAGAGACAGAGACAGAGACAGAGACAGAGACAGAGCACTGATATAACACCCTGTAAACTGCAACACTTATCTGACATAGCACTAAATTGGAAACTATAATACATAATTGTTTGGAGGAGAGATAAGGGTCAGTCTATCATCATGTCTACTATACCACCATACCCTTCAAGGTAGTGCAATATGTCAGGACAGAAGAACTATCCCACTCATGTGAGTGCCTTTTATGTCTCCTCCTAATAATTTTAATCATTTTCTAATTTAGGGTTATTAGCAGGTGAGCACTAACATTTCAGAAGGTGTTGTATCTGTTCAGTGCTATGCCGCCACCCCACCAATTAAACGAGGTGGAAAAGAGAGTGGTGTTAGGGCCTTTTTACACGACCCCTAAGATCCGCTGGCCACTTAAATTTGGACCAGAGATCTTAGGGGTTCGTCACTCTTCCTGCATTCCCACCCCCTCCGCACTTCCTGGCTGCTGGCTGCGTGAGGGGAGGGAGAAAAAGAGAAAGAAAAGCATGCCGCTCACCTCCGTTCTGCCTCTCGTCTCTGTAAAAGTAGCTCTTAAAGGGGCGGGAGCCAAAAAACAACAAACAGAAGCAAGGAGAGCCCCGCACGCACTATCGTTACACCGGATCAAATAATTTTCACCTCCAAAGAGCAGGTACTTGAAAGGTGCGCTGGGACACGCTAAAGTGGGCGTGGTCGCACCTAATTTCCTGTAAACTCCGGAGCTGGTGGGGAAACATTTTTAAGCTCCGGAGCTGGGAGCCATTTGCCCCCGAGTTTAGGGGTCGTGTATAAACGCCCTTAGTGGCAGAAGATGCCTTGTGATCACCATGAGAATTTTAGTGATTTGAGACATGGCAGGTAATTAAACATTCAGTGTGAACAACAACAGCAATTTAACTGCTACAAGAAAATTCCAGTCAGCCTGAATTAACCTGGGGCATCCTCCCAGGCAAGACTTCATAGCTGTTTCTGCTTGATAGTTCAAATATCTGAAAAGCTGTAGGTGAGGCAGACTGTTTTTTGTTGCTTCAGGGGAAACATTAAAAGAAATTTCCTAACATTACAACCTGCTCAACAGTGAGCTGAACTCTCTGCCCTGATAAAATATTCTGGTATTTAAGGCAGCAACTGGAAGGCCATCAGTCTACACAACCAAGCAACGAGCAGGCACTGGATTAGATGACTTCCTATAGCTGTTCCAATGGTATTATAATGCAACGATGCAGTAGTTTCAAAAAGAGTTTATTCTAGTTTGAGAAGGGTTTCATTGCTCATATTGTGCACACATACTTCTTTCAACACGGTGTCACCTTTTGAAACACTACAAAATCTTGCATAATATTCTTACTGGAGGAAATAGTGAGGGGCTTGCATACACAAAGAGCAAGTGTTTCTTTCCAATCTGCCTCAGCCCTCTGGGGGGGGGGGGGAGAGACCCTGAAAGCTATAATGTACCTTCATTTCGAATCTTTGTTCCAATGCTTCTTATCATCATGAAGTATGTGGCGATCAATACAAACCCTGTTGTGGTTTCTTGGAGACCAGAGGAAAGGCTGGAGATACTTATTTATGATGTGAGAGGAATGTTTGGTTCCAAGTATTGATAAGCAGGTATTACTTGAGCAGCTCTTTAAAGCAGCACAATCAGCTTGCAGAATTCCACATGAATTTTACCCCAAAGTAAGTTACGAGTAAATCACATAATCTGTGGTGGCAAATTGCAGTTAGTTAATGATATTGCTGTGTGCTTGACAGGTGAGTGGATGCACAACTAGTCATGTGACTGGCGCTTTGTTAATTAACTGCACTTTGCCATAGTGACTGACAGAATGTCATTTGGTCTCTGGAGTAAAATCCCAGTAAGAATTTGGTCAGGTTTTTGTTTAGGTCTTAGAAAAGTTTTCTAGACTACAACTTCCAGAATCACTCACATAAGCTAGTAGGAGAATTCTGGGGGTTGCAGTCCAGAAATTCACCTCTTCCTACCTACTGCCTGTTGGTTTACAGGCCGTAACTATCAAGCCACTACAGTATACTATTTCTGCTCAGAACGATCTTGGCACAAATAGACATTTTCAATCCTCAAGCAGTTTGCAGAGTGGACTTAATCCTGTTTGAGCAATAGTGCTGACAGGAAAATTGAACAGACGCAGGTGTCAGGTCAGCCTGGGGAGAGGATTAGCTGAGGCTAGAGGACAACCCTGCAGGTGTCTGCTTTCTCATTTCAAGTAATTGGACAAAGGGCTAAATTGGTTTCTGCTAGTAAGGACATTAATATTTCTCCAGAAATCTAGAGAAAATCACCTGCAATGTCACATATCTCTTTCTTATGGTATCATAACTGGGCAGATAGGCCGGGGTGGGGGGGGGAGATTATTCCTACTTGCAGGAATAAATAAATATTTCTGTTGTTAGACCTTTCTGAAGCTGAATCTTGAAACATGCACAGTCCACACACACAACAATAAGAGAATGGTTCCAAAAAGAGGCAGGTCATGGATTGCTGCAGTATGGTGCTTTTTCCCTCTGGTTGGAATTGTTTCAAAGATCTGTTTTTAAATTGTTTTTTTCCAGTTCGGTAACCAGCTCCGAGATTGTGTTTTGATTCTTTCCCACATGCCCGGTCTGCATCCTAAGTTTGGTAATTTTATGCTTACCAAGGAAATGGTAATTATCCCAGACTAATTATTTCCTGTAATGCACATCCCCCCTACTTGAATTATAAATTAGTTATAAACTGGGACAGATGGGACTGTCAGTTTTTTGCTTTCTTCCACACCAACTTCTGAAAAGTGTCCAATTCTTTCTGCTGAATGTATGAATAAATTTGCAAATGAATTTAGATATAAAAAAGAGACACATGACATTCTCAGTCATGAATACTGGCCAAATACAAGAGGTGCATCTGATCCCAGCATAGAGAAGACCATGCTGCTGTTAAAAGGTAAGAGCCTGTCAGGGGAAAAAAGTGGATACAGTGGACCCTCGTATAACAAACAATTTGTATAACATAAAATCTGTACAACATAAAAATTCTGGAGATAGGGGAAATTTGCTTAACATAATTGTCTATGGGGCGAATTTTGTACAACATAAAAATGGTCACGATTAGGGATTACTCTGTTTTCAATGCATTCCTATGGGAAATTTGTATAAAGGAAAATTTGCTTAGCAGAATTTCATTTGGAACAAATTAATTCCTTTATACAAGATAGTATACCACTGTACTTCAGTTTAGCAAGACAGGCAAAGGATTGAAAGCTAGAAATTTAAGAGCTGAGCAAAAAAAGGTTTCTGTCTCTCAAACATATGTATCTCTCAGGTTTCCTTTCTTGCACATGCACAGTTTTTAAAACCCCTTTCTTGAAACTGATGATGATGTTTGCATATTTTGGGAAGTTCTTACCTGAAAAGGAAATCTTATCTCTAGTCTTACAGTACTGAATACTTCCTTAACTGTCAACAGTTGCTTAAATGGTTAGAGGTGGCTATGGTTCCCAGCATGTCGTCAGCTGCAGTCATCAAGGTGCTGAGACAGCTGTTTGCAACCCATGGGTTGCCCGAGACCATTGTCTCAGACAATGGAGCAGCCTTTGTATCCCAAGAATTCAGGGCATTTCTGGCTGATAATTTCATAAGAGGGGTCACCTCAGCTCCTTTTCATCCCTCATCCAATGGGCAGGCTGAGCGCATGGTGCAGACAGCCAAAGGATCCCTTGCACGCTTGATGGAGGGTGACTGGTCAACGCGCATTACCCGAATGTTGTTCTTGCAGCATGCGACGCCGTGTACTACTACGGGCAAGTCGCCAGCAGAGCTGCTTCTAGGTAGAAGACTGGTGACGGTGCTGGACTATGTCCACCCAGACAAAATGCCAAACCGCAAGGCTAGAGCACCTCCACAGGCAGAGAGCGACTCTACAAGGTATTTTGCTCCTGAAGATTTGGTCTGGGTGAGGAATTATGCCAGAGGTCCCCTGTGGGTGCCTGGGGTGATTACCAGAGCGTCTGGGCCAGTCTCTTATTACGTGACCATTGAAGATGGCAGGGTCTGGCGTAGGCACATGGACCAACTGAGGCGCAGAGCGCCCAGTAGAGTTGGTACCGGTATGGGTGAATTGCAGCCTGAGAGTGACACTACTCCCATTAATGAGTCCCAACTGCAAGACCAGAGCGGAGATGCCCCAGGAATGCAGGTACCAGTGGCGTCTGCAAATGAATCTACTCCTGCAGGGCCTCATGGTGCCGAGGAACAGATCAGGGACACTGAGCTGTCTGAAACCCCTTCCGTGTCAGACGAAACGATTACAGTAGACTCTCCACCACAGACACTGCCTGCTGAAGCCCCTGCAACACCCGTAGTCAGGAGATCAACTAGAAGTCGCAGGGCCCCACAATATCTAAAGGATTACATGTGCTGTGCCCACCAGGGGGCGAGGGGTGTTGTGTATTGATCTGTAATTGCTGGTTGAAGTAACTGCCTTCCTGTTCCAAAGGGAACAGGCCTATTGGTTGATTCTAGTTGCTGCATTTGGATCTTCAATCCTATTGGTTCCCGCCAAAAGGCAGCCTTGTGATTGGTTGTAATTGTTCCCTCCAAAATGTATCTTTTCCTAGCCAGTTCTGGCCCCTATAAATGTAACCTCCTCTCCCCAGTCCCCAGTCTTGTCTCTCCCTGATTAAAGAGCTGTTCACTAAAGCTGTCTCCAGCCTGCTTTGTCTCTGAGCTGAAATCACTGCTGAATCACTAACCCCACGCTACAATATCTGTCTCTCGAACAGATGTATCTCTCAGGTTTTTAAAACCCCTTTCTTGAAACTGATGACGATGTTTGCATATTTTGGGAAGTTCTTACCTGAAAAGGAAATCTTATCTCTAGTCTTACAGTACTGAATACTTCCTTAACTGTCAACAGTTGCTTTAATGAGTAAAATTTGAACTGACACAGCTTTCCCCAATATGGAGATCGAGCTGGGTAAGAAGAGTGTTTCAAGTCAAATCTTGGCATGCTAGGCAGCAAGAAAACAAAACACAAAAGAGAAGTCCTAGTTTCCCAGGTATCGTGAGTCAGAGTAAAACTCTTATTCCTGCTCTCCTTTATTTGTTCTGTGCCCTCCCCACTCCTCCCACCTTGCTCAAATATAAATCAGATTACCCATATCTGCTTTGAAAGCAAACACTCCTCAACAAATGTCCTTCAAATACATATTACAATTGTCATTTTATGCAGGGGTGTGTGAAAAGGTCACTTTATTATTTTATCGGATGCCTCTGTTGGTTGGTTAGCATGTTCAGACTCCCCTCCCCTCCAATAAGATCCTCATATTCCAAATTCTTTTCCATTCATCTTTTTTTATTTCTTTACCAATGTCTTGCTTCCACACCTCTCTTATTGTTTCTTGTTCCCTTTCCTCTAGTGAGTCCTCGATTATTTTGTATATTTTACCTACTGCTCCTTTCCCTGTGTTTCCTTTCTCTGGTTCATATGTTAACAAGAATTGTTCAGACTTTGTATATTCTCTGAGTTGTGTATTTCTCCTTATCCAATCTTTCGTCCAGCTTTCTAATTGGGCATAATTTAACCAAGTTAAATGCTTAGCTTGTAATATGCGCTTAATATCCTGCTTTGTTTTCATCTTGTTAATCCACTCTTTTACTCTTGCCACTTTCATTGTTTTAAATAATTCTCCATATTTCTTCATATTCGTGAGGAAATTTTCCTGATCTATTACCAAACTGAGAGGGGATACTTCCGGAGCCAATTTCCTTCTGTACTTTGTCCAAGTGGTTAATAGGGACCTCAGGAGGTTTTTTTTTAATTTGATATCTTTTTTTAGGAGACTGGAATATATGAAGTTTGGATAGGTGAAAACAACCTATGCGCAGGCCTAAGGTACACTTTGCTCACTACAGAGATTTCATGAATGCTTGAATTATAGGGAGAAATATGCAGCGGTTCCCAATGATCTACATATCTATATACTTTGATCCCCTACAATTTGAGCCAAATCATAGGATTTTATTATATTTTATGCCATCAAGTAGATTTAAGTCTGGGCAATTCTTCCAGGGTCTATCGGTGTGATATTCTTATAAGTGGTTTACCAGTGCATCCTCTTGCTGGTGCCATACAATCTGCCCCAAGGCTACATAGGTGGCCGTGCATATGGAATGTGCTCAGGCACACGTGCTCTGAGTGATCCTAGCTGGATCAGTTTCCAGGAGATACCATGGGGATTCACTCTGCCTCCACAACCAGGCCCTTCAAACTAATCAATCAATCAATCAATCAATCAATCAATCAATCAATCAATCAATCCATCCATCCATCCATCAATCATCATCATCATCATCATCATCATCATCATCATCATCATCATCATCATCATCATCATCATCATCATCATCATCATCATGTGCCATCAAGTCCATTCTGACATATGGTCATCCTTTTCAGGATTTTCTAAGTAGATGCCCTAAGCTAGGGTTGTCCAAACTTTTTGCAAGGAGGGCCAGATTTGGTGAGGTGAAAATGTGTGGGGGCCTACCATTCAGCCTGAAAGGGGTGGGGAGAGAGGGTGTGGTCTGTGTGCATCTCCAACTGCCGGGCCCTTGGGTGTTTCAAGGCACCCAAGGGCGTAGCAGCTGTTGCATGGCCCGGGAATTGGCTCACGCGCACCCAAGATGTACCACTGCTCGCATATGCTGCCCTCCCTCGCAAGAAGGTGGAGAAGACGCTGTAGCAACGGAGCCAGGAGGAGGTAGGCAGGGCGGGTGGCTGAGGGGATGGACGGAGGCAGGGAGGGCAGGCAAACCATAAAACCGCAAGCTGACGTCTCTAGCCAGCACCAGGAAGGGCTGGCCGTGGGGATGAGTGACAGGTTGAGCCAGCAGGGGGAAGAGGCTGAGGGTCACTAAAATATTTAAATTGGGCTGCATTCAGTCCCCAGGCTGGACTTTGGACGTGCCTGCACTAGTCTATCTTGCAGCATCAGTGTGGGAATTATGAAGATGAGGATTTCTCAGTTTTCGACAGGAGTCCAAGCTTTGTGTTTACGTTATTCCAGTAGCTTTGCTGCAGCCTGTCCTAGTTCCTCAACAGAGTCTGCTGAGCCCTGTAGCCCATTTGTCACCAGTTGACCAGGGGTTGCGGCCTCTGTCATGGTCTTTGTTGACCAGGCAGTGACCAATCCAGTATAGATTTTCTGTTTGTTTCCTCCCATCATAATTGATGGTTGGTGGACATACAGTGCTTGTCAGCTGTGGCCTGTCTGGCTTGGGAGAGCTTTCAGGTAGTAACACTGCCACCAACACAACCCCCAATCCCATTGAATTACAGTATCTCCTCTGCCTTAACAAGGCCTGAGTCCATGAAGGGGGACACAAGTGTTTTAAGCTGCTAATGTCTGTATGTAATTTGTTTAATTTTCCCCCCAACCAAATTTTCCATTTTGGAGTGTTGTGGAAACCCAAAAAATCCCCAGTATTCCAAAATGGAAAATTTGGCTGGAAAATTATGTACAGATATTAGCATCTTAAAATACCTGAAAGATTCAAAATTTAAAAATGAAAAATAGTAAAAGCCAGGAAATTGATAAAATCAAAATTGAATGGTGAAAACACAATTTAAACCTTAAACACATAGGGGGTTCTAGTAATAAGGAACTCAGCTGGGATAATAGATTGGAACCAAAATGAATTAGAAGAATAGGAATTAAAAACACAGAAACAAATGAATGCGAATCACACTATACTCAAAAAGTGATGTGGAGAAATTATATTTACCACAAACAACTGGAGACCATGGATTACTGCAAATACAGCAGGTAGTAGAGGAGGCAAAAAGAAACCTAAATGATTACATTAGTTTAAGTAGAGAAAAAATATTTATAGCAGTGACAATGAAGAATAACTTGAAGACAAGAGAAAAAGGCTCAATGAAACAACAGTTTGGAAATAAACTAAATACAGCGGTACCCTAGTTCACAAACGCTTCAGTTAAAGTAATTTCTGGTCTGTGAACAGAAGTCATTTGAAAATAATGCCTCTGTTTATGATTTTTTCCCTAGAAAACCCCAGTTTATGATTTCCCCCCGAAAGGACTTCCCGCCCCCATGTGGTTCCAGTTTAGGAAATTTCCGGTTTACAACGCATCCTGGGGAACGGATAAACTTCGTGAACTGGGGTACTACTGTATTTGGAAAAATAAAGCATTATATGGGCAACACTGAGAAATATTGATGGAAAGCATGATAATAAGTATAGTAATACCTTGGTTTGCGAACATATTTTTTTCTGGAAACATGTAAACCAAAACACTCTTATATCAAAGCAGATTTCCCCATAAGAAATAATGGAAACTCAAATAAGTTCTGGGGTCCCGGGCATACACCACATACTGTACACACAAAATGCCAAACTCACAAAAGAAGTTGGCTAGAAGTCCATGTCCATGCCATGTTTTAGGTACCTGGCTGGGGAATCTGCTCTGCTTGGAACGAACAACTAGATTTTATTCTGTGCTGTTTTTATGTGACAATAATAAAGTGCAATTTGTAGCCATATACACACTTGACTAGCTTCCCCATGACTAGAAAGTGTTTGAAAATAAGAAAGGATGTTGAAAACAATTTAAGAAAAAATATAAATATAAAGAAAAATAGAATCCTAACCTGCACCCTCCTTTGAAAACCTTGAATGCTGCAAGGAAGACCTCCCTTCCTCTCACCTGCATGGGCTTTGCAGGCTGCCTGAGATGGAAGGTTCCAGACAATCACTCACAATCCAGCAGGGGTGGGGGTGGGGGAGAGAGCCACCATTGGTCGTCATGTGACCTGCTCCAGTTACTTGTATTGCAGGATATTGCATATTGATCAAGGCAAAATTTAGAAGGAATGTTTGCTTGTCTTGCAAAACGCTTTTAAACCAAGGTATTAGTGCAGTGGTAACTATGCATTGTGTTCTCTTTTAGAGAAGTTGGACATTGATTAAAAGGGAAGCCAAATCTCTTTTAGAAAGTGTCCCCTTGTTGAAGGACTGTCAACTTAAATCTGATATAAGGATAAAGAATCCTAAGAAGGGAGATCAGGAACCCTAAAGCTGCCTAGCTACAACTGATAAAATGCCTTACATTTATTACACACGGACTGTATATTATCATGTCTTAATTGTATTGGACTGTAAATAATCCCTCATTACTGTAAGCTGCCGTGGGTCCTTTTCCAAGGAGAAAGGCAGGGTAAAAATACTCTAAAATAAATAAATAAATAAATAAATAAATAAATAAATAAATTTGGGGCAGCAGATCCAGTAGGCGTGGAAGTCATCATGTGGTAGCTACCTCCCCTCCCATCCTCCACAAGAAGCACTGTAATTTTGTCTGAATTATAAAGCACATTCCTAATCTCTCATCTGTGTGCATATATCCCACTGTACACAATTTTATGTGTATCACTGTTCTCTCTTATCTTCCTTTTTGGTAATTTGTAAATAGTCACACTATTAGGCCACTATTCAGCAAACCTGTGTTTATGTAAAAAAATAGAAAATGTGCATTTTATTTTTGATTAAGGAAATCCATTTATTTATTTATTTATTTATTTATTTATTTATTTATTTATTTATTTTGTTTACAATTTTTTTTAGCCGCCCCACTACCCAGTGGTCTCTGAGCGGCAGAGATGATGAAGGCTGGGAACCCTGGACTTGGCTGCAAGAGCCTCTCCATGTGGCTTCTATGTATTGCAGGTGTGGTGGTAGGTGAATACCAATGCCAATGACACCATCTTGCTAACAGAAAGCATGAATTACTTGAAATTTCTGCAGGAGGAAGATGTGAGAAGAGGAACAATAATTAGATTCATTGGAAAGGTAGTGTTGGATGAGAGATTTATGGATCCCATGGACTGCCAAAAAGACAAATAAAGGAGTGCTAGGTCAAATCAGGGTTCCACGTGTGGTGTAGTTCAGTGTTTTTCAACCCTTTTTAGGCAAAGGCACACTTGTTTCATGAAAAAAATCACGAGGCACACCACCATTAGAAAATGTTAAAAAATTTAACTCTGTGCCTATATCAGTCTCTAAAAGGTTCGCCATTGCTGGTGTAGGGAGAAGCAGGACAGAGGGGCCACAGATTGAGGCAGCCCGCTCTCTAGCACCCAGTTCCCACTTACCTGTGTTGTTTTTTTAATTTAAAGACATTTTGCCCTGCATGGACTTCTCTTTCCAGTGGAGACCTGAGAAGGGGCACTGACTCTCCAGGAATACAAATAAGACCCAAAAGCCCATCCTGCTCTCCACACTCTGGCCAAGGCAGATGCCTTCAGCAAGTCCAGCGACAGGAGGGGAGGAGGATGAAGGAAGGCAGGAAGGAAAGAAGGCAGAAAGTGTTCTTCTTGTATACCGCCCCATACCACTTCAAGGAGTCTCTGGGCGGTTTACAGTTTTAATTACAGTAGGCAGGCTGCTAGACATACACATATGCAGGCTAGAAATGAGCACGTTTCTATGAAGAGGGGAAAGGGTACGAATGGAAAGAGAGAGGTGGGGGAAAAAAGAAAGAAAAGACATAGAGAGAGAAGAGGGCGACCCAAGACAGAAAGAAAGGGGCAAGACTTCAAGGAACCCATCGCGGGCCCCCTCAGAGACGGCTCTTCCCCTTCTGGATCCTGAAGGCCGGCCGGCCGGCCGGCCGTCCAGCTGTGCCAGTACCCCCCCTGCCCGCCCACCTCCTCAGCCCAGGCCCGGCGGAGGCCTCCTCCATCCCCTCCTCCTCGCAGCCCTGCCGCGGTGCTCGTGGGACAGCCGGGCGCCCCTCCTCCCCTTCCCCTCACCTGGTGGTTTGTTCTGGGCTGGGGCTCCCGGGCCGGCTTGTGTTGGCGGGCGGGCTGTCAGGAGGCTCAGTCCATTGGTAGCTCCCAGGAAAGGGGTGGTGGTGGTCCAGGGTAAAAAAAGGAGGGGGGAGAGGGAAGCGAGCGAGTCGCGGCGGCAGGCACAGGGCAAACACTAAGAGAATGAGCGGGGCCAGGTCTGGCCTGGGAGGAAGTGACGCCAGCGCCGCGGGCCTCGGGGGGAGGAGCCAAGCTGGCCCTTGGACGCTATTTATAGCGCCTCCCAGCTGTGGGCCGCCCGCCGGCCCTGGGTTGAATTTCTTTAGAATTTTTCAATTTTTCCCACGGCACACCAGGCAACATCTCGCGGCACACTAGTGTGCCACGGAACAGTGGTTGAAAAACGCTGGTGTAGTTGATAGAATAGTGAATTAAGAACTAAGAGACCTGGGTTCAATTCCCTGTCTGTGCCATGGAAACTCACCAGGGGTTTGTGGAGGTGGTAAAAGCACTCCTTAAATGTCTCACCTACCTTGAAAACTCTGGGCACATCCTGAGAGGACAACTATCAATGAGAGCCCATCTTGCTCCTGTTCAATATTTTGATATATATTGTTTATTAAATTATTATGTTGTTACTTATTTGATTGCTTTTCTATTGTATTATATTGTATTATTGGTGGGTCTGATTTCTGTTCAATTTTGTAAACCGCCAAGAGTAGCCGTGTAACTAGATGGAGCGGCTTATAAATTAAATAAATAAATATGAAAAACACAAGGAAACCAGTCAATGCTGAAAGCAGTAGCAAAACGAGGAGACAAAATATGAGATAGTTTGACTCAGTAATGGAATCCATGGCTTTGAATTTACAAGACCTTCTGGAGGTCACTCATTCATGGTGTCACCATAAGCCAGAAGCTGCTTGGCAGTACGTAAAAACAGCAATATGCTGTGGAGAACCCATAAATGTAACTTCTTCTAATGAATGGAGAATGACAGCAGCTAGCGATTTTCCTTAGAGGAGGGGAAAAACAAGAGTTTGTATAACAACTATTCACTTTTGATAAGGCAAGTAAGCACTTGGGGGACAGGATTCCAAGCCCACTGGACAAACTGTTTATTGCCCCCTCCCTGTACGTAAAAAAAAAAAGGAGCCAATATAAATGTAATGTATAAATAGATTTTTAAAAACAAAATATATCCTCCAGCAGGGGGCGCTGAAGGAATACAGGCAAGGAGAGGAGCCCAAAGATGCAACCTGTTTGTTCTTATCTTCTTAAAGCAGGAGCAGTGAATGGGAAAGTAAGGGCATCCGCTAGTGGGGTTTCTGCTGCTTCCCAAGCTGCCTGGAATTCGGGCTCCATGGTGTTTTCTGTCCCCTTCCAACCCTTCCTTGCCCTCCCCACCTCCACCCAATGCCCTGTTTATTTGTTACAGAGCTTTGGTACCGTCGTGGCCTCAGGAAATGGTTGTGGGAGGAAACAGCTTTGCAGAGCCTGTGCGAGAGGAACTCAAGTCACAACAGTAGCGAGGAGGGGCCCATGGATATAGAGGCAAAGTGTGCCAGGAGCTGCTCAAAGCCAACGGCCCTGCAGCAGCTGGCATGAGATAAGTTGGTTGGAGGCCACAGGATAGCCCCCCAAAAGGAGGTCATTTCCCAAGATCTCAGAGGGGGCAATGTCTGATCCTTCTCTTGCGTCAGAGCTTCGGGATGGTGACGATGGAAGCCAAGCGGTGGCTGACCTACCGGGTGCCTTTGATTTCTCCCTCGGTGATGATGCCAGCTCCCTGGGCTCGGACTCTGAGCTAAACGGGATGCCTCCTTATCGCCAGACGGATCGGTATGGTTTTTTTGGGGGCAACAGTCCCCAGAACAGGTAAGACATGTCCCCCCCCCTGCAAAGACCATTGGATGGGCACGGGGCACGTGTGCGTTGATTGTGTACAAGGAATGACACTCAAGGGGGAAATGGGCATGGGGACTCATGTGCTTGGCACCCAATGAAATACTGTATATAGCCTGGCCCCAGTTTTGTATGTCTGAAAGACACAGGCTTTGATTCAGTATATTTTCCCCCATATCCATAGCAAGATACAGCTGCTCCAGCCAATTTACAAGGGGTCTGGATGAACAGTGCAGTGCATGTGAACATATGCCTCGTTTCAGTTAACAGCAAGGGCACATGAGATCTCCTCCTCTGAATCAAAATGGCAGCACTAACTCCCCCTTTCTTCGAAAAACAAGGCTTTATCCCTGGTTCAAAGCCCATGAACGTACATCTCACAATATGTATGCAGATAACAGACCAGCTTATTTATCTCTCTGTGTGTGACTCTCACTTGCTGTAATGCTATGTGTTAATCTCAGTTTCTTCTCATTCCAGCTATTTCTGTGGCAGACAACTTTAATAGAGGATCATGTTTAAATTGTCATATGTCCCCGCATCACCCCCAAGCCCCATTTGCTTCCAACCTGTGTCCACAATTCGGTTGATTTTAGTTTGTCTTTTGGTGTCGTGAGCTGCAGATATCTCATTTTAGGTGCACTCTGGCAAGGATCTGCGTATTTGCAAAACCCTTCTGAACTTGGAATTCATGGTGGGTTTGGATTTGGATTTGGATTTGGATTTGGATTATTATTATTATTTATTATTATTATTATTATTATTATTATTATTATTATTATTATTATTATAACTGCTTCCCCAATCTAGTGTCCTTTGCATATTTTCAACTGCAGCCTCAATCAGAGTGGTTAATCTTCAGTGAGGACAATGACAGTGGTGAATACGTTGGTCTAGTAGCCATGTAGGGTGGCCATTCTTTGAGCCAGCCTCTGGGACTCTCAGTTTCACAGCAATTCCATCTGAATCAATCAGCACAGGGATGGTGAGCCTTTTTCTTGCCATTGCTAAACATGTTACGCTACAGCTCCCACCATCCCTTATCACTGACCAGACTGGTTAAGGCTTCTGAGAACTGAAGTTAAAAAAGTAATAATCTGTAGAATGAATGATCCTCTCCCACCAGCTTCTGTACCGCTTTCCTCTTATACACGTATTCATCCTTGCGAGCTTGCAGAGATGTCTTGTCACTCAGCTGCCCACAAGGACATGGGAAACTGGCTGAGTGGCAGTGATGATGGACAGGAGACCATGATTTACTGTAAGACAGATAGAATCAGGTGAGAAGTTGACCGAAAGTGCTTTTGCAGATATATTAACTAACACATCCTGTTTTAGCAACCCTGCGCACCCACATCCTCTCACTATGACCATGGTAACTGGTGCTCCATGGCAACAGCGACAGTGGTTACAGTGGTTCGTCGTCACAAAAGTTTCTTTGAGTCTTCTGGCTATGTGGTGTCATACCACATAGGAGAGATGTAAGCCCCACAAAACTACATCAGCTTTACATCTGCACTGCAAAAATACTTCCGCTTTATCCTGTGGAAACTGGAGGTTATTGAGATGCTGCAAGTATATCCGTACAATTCCCTTGGACCACCCCCTTTTTGCAGAAAAACTGTGACAGGTTTTCTTGGAAAAGGTCATGTATGTTGAAACAGTTCAAGCCTGTGACATGAGAGCATGCCACAAGGGAGGGAGAGGGGAAGTCAGGAGAGGGAGAAAGCCTGTCATCATGGCCTACTTGATATAAGCCGAGGGGTCATGACTCATTTGGGAATTTCTCTCCTGGAGAAAATCATCTTCAGTGTGAAACATATACTATCCCAATAAATCTGTCTGTGGAGATTGTCAGCAGGGGTGGGGGACTCAGGCACAATCTGTCTGCCACTTATCATGGTGCCTTTTCATCGATCCCCAGACAAATCAGAAGCACTTCACGCCTCCTCCAGCAAGGGCACAGCTAACGCGACCTATACTTAATGGGTTACATAGGTGAGACTTTCACACACTCCAGGCTATTGTCCATCTAATGAATCTGTTCAGGCCATTGTCCACCTAGCAACCCTATTCAGACCAGGGGAGGGGGGCAAGGTGAACTATAAATGGGAGGCCTTGCACCAACTTTTTCTCAGACTGAAGAAGCTACTTGGATGAGTAGTGTAACATTTCAATCCTGTAAGAAAAGAAGTCCAATTGACATGACTCCAACTCCCAGATCTCTTAGTAAAGTATTTCTCCATCATAAATGCCACACTGTCAGAAAACTCCCTGCTTATTTAAACTGTTGTATGTCATCCTTGATTCAAATTGATTTCAGGGCAATCCACGAAGTTTAAAAGAGTGACAAGACATAAAACTTCACGTAAAAAGAAAAAGCCAGTAACAACAAACTAGCTGACAGTCATTCTGATTCAGGCTTCTTCTACTCCATGTCTTTAAGAAAAGCAGTATTGGTGCTTGATATGTCTATTGACAGGATACTCCATAAAGGAGATTCTGTAGCCAAATAAGACCTCTCCTGAGTTAGCATAGACCCCCAGGAAGGTGAGGTGGACTCTGAGAGACATCACACTTTTGACTCCCTATGAGAGAAAGCAGATGTTTGTAATTTTATAGCACTATCAACCACCCACTGTAGATGTAATTATAATTCTTAACATCCATTGGCTATCACATTTTTTCATGTTGTGTTCTTATTGTACCCTCACAACAACTTTGTTAAAATTGTCTAAAATGTCCTGTCTTGCTTGTTCCATCGCCTCTGCTAAAGCCCATTCTTTCTTGTTTAGTCTAGTATACTCAATACATCTCCATTATAAGTCTATTCTTTTTCTCCTTGCCATTAACCACACATGTCATCATGATGACATGTCAGTAGAACAGCAGGACAACCTTGATTGACTCCAGACACAAAGCCCACAATCCCAGTGCCCGCTCTGGCCTCACAACATGTTTGACTGCCTGCATTTCCTTCTTGATGCGATGATGGCATAAGAGCGTCATTGAAAGAGGTCATAGTGTTATCATGAACAATCCTAACCCTCTCACTCCCCAGCCAGTATCAGCTGAAAGGGAATGTGTGTGTCACATGGCATGCCACCACTTACCCATGGCTGGGGAAACTCTGGTGGCTGCGTGCATGGCTCCCCTAAGCTCCCCCCAGTACGCTTAGGGCATCAACTAGGAAATGAGTATGTTTCAATGATGGAGTTATCATGGACCACAGAATCAATGGTGCACCTTCCTTAACAAACAACATCCATTCCTCACCCTTGATTCCCTCCCTTCTATAGTATTTTAGTATGAACCTATAAAAACTAAAAAATATAAAGACTCACCTAGCCAGAAAAGTCATGTTTTGAGTGACATGATCAGTCACCATCACCATTGCTTGGTGTTGTTTTGTTTTGTTGGTTTGTTTCCTTTTGTTTTCTTTTGCTTCCGTGTTTTGGGAGCTTGGGTGGGGATAAGGAGGGCTGCTCATCTTTTAGACCCATGGTCTCTGCACTCTGTGAGCCAAAGAAATAACAGCCACTGTTAAAATTGCCCCCAAATAAGTTTTAAGCTGTTGTTTGAGTTTGACGGTTACTTCACGTCCTTCCTCGAGCTGAGGTGAACTTGCCTCCGTGTTGAAATCGGTTTTAGTCACGTGACCTAATGCCGATTCTGCCCCTGTTTCTCTGTACTCACGGGCATGCTGATTGAAACCGGCAGTACCTTAACCGCATGTCCTCGATCCTTACCTGGTGGTAAGGAACAAACACAAACCAGGGTGAACTTTTCAAGGAAGAATCTTGGTTGATAAGCGGGGGAAATGGATTTCTAAGAAGGAGTTATAATTCCTGTCATTCGATACATCGAAATACCGATGTTGCTCCCCCCTTCTCAAACAAACGAACAAAATAATCGCACTAAGTATTTTCTCGATGTGGGTTAAGAGGAACCGCACGTCCCCTGGGGGGCGGATCAAGAAGCGGATTGAAAAGATTCCCAAGCTCCAGGACGGGAATCTCTCACCCCGCTTGGAGCGCAGTTCAGGGGACGTGGTCGGGGTGAACTCGGATTGACCCCACAAGGACAGAGGTTCCGTTCCTTCGAACTGGTCTCCAGTTCCTTCGAACTGGTCTTCCGTTCCTTCGAACTGCAGCGAGAGGGACGTGATCAGTCACCATCACCATTGCTTGGTGTTGTTTTGTTTGTTTTGTTTGTTTCTTTTTGTTTTGTTTTGCTTCTGTGTTTTTGGAGCTTGGGTGGGGCTAAGGAGGGCTGCTCATCTTTTAGACCCATGGCCTCTGCACTCTGTGAGCCAAAGAAATAACAGCCACTGTTAAAAATGCCCCCAAATAAGTTTAAAGCTGTTGTTTGAGTTTTAAGGTTTACTGTTTGTGACAAATTCTGTCTACACTATTCAAAGCAATTGAATAGTAGACAGACACTATTCACACCCTGCCAAATGCACCAACTATAGACCTAGATTACTTGCACATACTCTTAAAATCATTGAGCAAGTCATCGACACACGAATCCGCACTGTAGTCCAACTAAGCGTCAGTCAAGCTGGCTTCATCAAGAACTGAGCAATGGTAGAGGCAGATCATGCTGCCTGGCGGCTACTTGAAAAACACAGGGAAAAATGGAAAGCCAATGCATCCAGAATTCCTTGACCTTGAGAAAGCTTTTGACCAAGTCCCACATGATGTCATCTGGTATGCACTGCAACATCATGGTGTCCCAGAGGACCTTGTTAGTTGAGTCAAACTGTTCTACAAGTCGCCAAAGAGCCATGTTCAGGCCACTGCTGGTACATTGCAAGATTATTGTATGACAATTGGGGTCCACCAAGGATTGGCACTCTCCTCACTTCTTTTCATTCTGGTTATGGACGAAGTCACTCGTGATCTGCAGAATCTAGTGCCCTGGATGCTCCTCTAGGCTGACAACATCATGATTGCATCAGAGAGTAAGGCAAGTGCCAAGCCAAAGCATGGAGTGACCATCCGGCAAGGTTTGGCCTGTGCCTGAATGTGAGGAAGATGGAATATCATGACAACAAACCCAAATGAATGTGTATGATCCAAATCAACCTAGTGAGAACTGAGGAGTTCTAATACCTCAGTTCCACAATTACAGCTAAATGGGAGTCTGAATCACAAAGCCACATCACGGATCAACAGTGCCTGGCTGAAATGACGTACAACATCAAGTGTCATGTGCGAGAAAAAGATCAAATTCTGTCACACCATTGTATGACCTGTCACGCTCTATGGCGCAGAATGCTGGCCAGCAACTAAAGAAGATTGCCTTAGTGTCATGGAGACAAAGCTGATGCGATCGATCTCCCACCTCATGCAAAATGATCATGTGTGCAATGATGACATCTGCTCTGAATACAGTACAGCATTGCACCAGTTGCCAACAAGATGTGTGTGAAAGCTGACTGCATTAGTATGGACACCTCTTGCATGCCAATGAGAAAACTCTGGCCAAAAAGGGTCTCATCCTGGAGGTCAGCAGATCCTGACCAAAAGGGGGTGAGCCAAAACAATCCTGTATAAACACCCTTGACAACAACATAACGTTGTCCAGGTTCACCCAGACCTAGCCCACAGCCATGCCAATTGGGAGGCAAAAGCCAGAATAGCAGACCCACCAAGTGGGACTGAAAAAAGAAGTCTATTCAACAGTCATTTAATTGTACACATGGTTTTATATCCAATGTGGTTCATTTTTTACCACATGGCATAATATTAAATTGCCATATTTCATGCATATAATGTGCATGTTATATGATGTACCCCCCCACACACAAAACTGTGAGACGCGCTGCACGTTATATTCATAAGAGGCACCATAATATTTTCAGGGCTTAAGGCCTCTAAAGGTCTCCATCCAGCTCCGTCTCCGTCTGCTGAATCCTTTAACATCCCTAACATTTGACCGACACACCTTTTCCCAAGGAATCCTTAGCCCATCCGGATGGTCATGTCAGATGCTGCCAAAGTACACAGCAAGTTGTAACAAAAACAAAATTGGGGAAAGGGAGAAAGGTAAGGCCAGAGAGGAAAATGCATTCAGTAGATTTGAAAGCAGAAGACAACACCACACCTTCACAGCCAGGAAGAGCTTGATAATAAATGGTATCTCTTTGCCCTCAATATAAAGGGCACGTGGGCTGCCAGAGCTCTAGAACTAGTAGAAGCAGGTGAACTAGGACAGGTGTGGCCTTGGAATATGAGACGTTGAGGTCAACGTGACTGTTTGTTTGACCAATATTTTTCTAAAGAGAAACGAACAAGCCTCACATCTTACCTTGCTTTTGTTTAGGCCAGGCTCTGCATTTGCTTGTTTGTTTGTCTTTTTCTCCTAAATAACTCCAAATGTATTATTTAACTCAGTTTACACACAAAAGCGCTATTTATTGAGATTGACTCAACCCTAATTGAATATAACTCAGCTCACATTGACATTTAGTCAAACCTACTCAGCATCTCCAAAGCTGCTGCCTTTCGCTGACTTCCTCCTTTCAGTTACCATGTAATCGATGCTCCCCTCAGTGTTTACTTTTTTTACTACTTAGCGACCTCACTTTGCTTATATACAGTGCAGCTGTATGCATGTCTACACAGATGTAGATCCTGTTTCTACGCAGGTGGCCAAAGCAAGGCTGGGCAATGTATGTAGCTCTGAGTGTCACGTTTGGCACTCGGTGAGCATCCATGTTGATATGCAAACATGCACACCATTCCTCACATATATAGAGTCATTCCCACGAGTTCTAAGGAAGCTTGTTAGGATGGGAGTCAGGTTAAATTGACCCGATTCCAGTGGTGTTTCAGTACATGGCCATTTATTGTTAAAGCAGGAATAAAAGGGGGGTGTACAAAGAGGGAACCAGGTAGGGGAAAGTGCTCAGCCCTTCCTCAAAGCACACTAGGCCAGAGCAACTTGGAATCTGCACCAGGGCATAAGAATCTGTGGTTGTTGTGTGACATCAATTAACCTCCAATTTACAGTGCAATCGCCTTCTGAATGAGCAATCTCCAAAATGTCCTGACGTCAACAGCCTACTCAGATCTTCCAAACTCAAGTCTGTAGCATTCTTTAGGAACTCAGTCCATCTTTTTCTTTTCTTTTCTTTTCTTTTCTTTTCTTTTCTTTTCTTTTCTTTTCTTTTTTTTCTTTCTTTCTTTCTTTCTTTCTTTCTTTCTTTCTTTCTTTCTTTCTTTCTTTCCTTCCTTCCTTCCTTCCTTCCTTCCTTCCTTCCTTCCTTCCTTCCTTCTTTCTTTCTTTCTTTCTTTCTTTCTTTCTTTCTTTCTTTCTTTCTTTCTTTCTTTCTTTCTTTCTTTCTTTCTTTGGTCTTTCACTTTTCTTGCTGCTTTCAATTTTTTCCAACTTTATTGTCTTTCCCCAAGTATGCAAAGTATAGCAGCCTTAATGTTTGCCTCCAGAGATAGTTCGGGCTTCTTGAACCCACTTGATTGTCTTTCTGGCAGTCCAGTGTATCTGCAAAGCTCCCCTCCTGCACCATATTTCACACCACTCATTTCCCCCCTCCCAGCTTTCTCACCCGTATGTGGTGATCAGGAATACAAGAGTGCAAATAATTTTGGTCTTGATCCCCAGCAACACCCTTATACATGATGATCTTTTCTAATTCCTTTATTACTGCCCTTCCGAGTCTCAGTCTTCTTTTGATTTCTTGACTGCAGTCTCCATTCAGATTGATGATTTAGCTATTTCAGTTTCTTTATTGTTGGCATTAAAGTTGTGTCGTTCTTCTGTAGTAGAGATCGGCATGAAGTGCTGCAAAGTGCTTTGTTCTGAAGTGTAGCACCATAGGTTTCATGCTGAACTTCCGCTCTCCTCCTCACCCCTGCAGACCCACTCACCTTTGTCGGTGTGACACCAGGGTTCTCCTACACCAGCAGCGCACCAGTCAGAGAAAGAGCTCAGGCTGTCATTTCCCACCTCCTTCGGCAGCTGACCAGGCCAAAAAGGAGACAGGATGGGGAGAATCCTTGCACAGCGGATGACTGGCCTGCTACCAGATAAGGTGGAGAAGGGCAGCCTGAGCTCCTTCTCTGAGTGGTGCGCTGGGGTCATAGGAGGACCCCAGCACTGTGCTGATGATGATTGGGCCTGCAGGGTGAGGAGGAGGGGTAGGTGCCGTCATTCCAATTCAGCACAAAGTGCTTCGTGCCATCTCTATTCTGTAGTCATAATTTTTGTTTTCTTCATATTCAGCTACAGTCCTGCTTTTGTATTTTCTTCTTTCTCTTTCATTAAAACTGATTTCAAGTCATTGCTCCTTTCTGCCAGTAAGGTGATGCCATCTATATCTCTTAAATTATTGGTGTTTCTCTTGCCCATTTTCACTTTTCCTGCATCTGACTCCAGTCTGAGTTCCCCTATGATATGTTCTGTGCACAGATTTAAGCGATAAGGTCATTAAATGCATCTTTTTGTTTGAGGTCTTTGGCTGCAGGAAACAATTCTTTCTCTCTATATTCTGTTTTAACAGTAGCTTCATGTCTGCAATATAGGTTACATGCACCATCAGGACAATCGCATATTGAAGCACACCCATTTCTTCCAGAAGACTCCATAGTTTCTCATGATCCATACAGTCAGAGGTTTTGCAGTAGTTTAATAAAGCATAAAACATAGACATCTTATTCTGAAATTATCTGCGGTGCTTCAGTAGCCAGTGAATATTTGCAGTATGATTTTGAGTGCCTCTTCCTTTGCACAATGCATCTTGAATGCCAGGCGTTTCTTGCTCCACATTTGTTACACTTTGAGCATCACTTTGCACAGGGAATCAGAACAAGAGTCGAATACTTGCTGCAATCCTTGACATCTCCTACCTTGGGGGTTGGAATGTACATTGTGCACTGTTTTCCGTATTTCTGAACTAGAAAATGCTTGCGGTTTCCGTAGGCATGTGTTTGCCAAAGGAAGTGCAATTTTGTGAAATGTGTGTAATGCAGAGAATCAACTGGCAGAAAAAAAGTATACTCAACTCTGCCGGCTTCCTCAGAAACTCTTGAATGGACACTCCATCTGCACACACATTTCTTCTTCTGCTACCTCACCCTGTAAGATTTGATGTGAATATCGCAATATGCAAACAGAATTTTGGGAATGGGTTTTGCAAGCCAGCACAAAAAGAGCTTGGAATGTCAATAGTAAGTAGGTGCTTTTTTGCTTTTTTTAATCATTATTTTAAAAAACAGTTTAAAATGGCCTCCAAGTAGTCTTCCCACTCCAAAGCAACACTTTAGGAGCTATGAGGAAATGTTACTCCTTGTGCAAAACATTTTTCTGTTGCATTAGAATTCATAACATTGTAGTATATGAAAAGTGATGCAATGTTGTTACATGTTGCTTAGTTCAAGTGTAGAGGTGATAATAATATGTTGCAAAGAAGGAGGAGGAGGAGGAGGAGGAGGAGAAACAATGAAGAAATGAGAGAGGAGGCCAGGGGAAACCCTGCACTCTTCAGAAGGTTATCTCAGGGAGAGGTTCTCAGCTTTTTGTCTTCTCCAAAATGCAGCCAGGGTCCCATCCCTGTTGACCTTATCAGGCACCGTGAGACCAAATGGCTGGGGATGACAGCTCATTGGGAGAAAACCATGGCCCGACGCTACAGAAAGGTAGGAGAGGATCGGAGAATACTGTATTGCCTTGGTTGGTGCTTTTACTCAACAGTCTTAACCACACTCATTAGTTCTCATAAGATCCCAAAATAAATTTCACAAGTGCTCTCTCTCTCTCTCTCTCTCTCTCTCTCTCTCTCTCTCTCTCTCTCTCTCTCTCTCTCTCTCTCCATTCCACTACATACATACACAATTCAGGCAATTCAGGTGTTGCGTCCATGACATAGCTATTAATTTTTGTCAAACATTCCAGTAAGCTCAACTGTGGCTTATTCTTCCATTCCTCAGGAAGTTTTATCCCACCTGTCTCTAACACTATTTATGGAACAAGTCGCAAACTGGAAACACAGCTAGACCACTGAAACAAAAACAAAAAACAAAAGGTCATATAACAATAAATTATAACGAAGCCAGTAGCCTCATAGCAGTAGATGGCAGTTGACCAAAGACCTGCTCAAATTAAAGGGAAAGTAAGTCAGTGTGGTGTAGTGGACAATGTATATCGGACTAATTTCAGATTCCCTACTCATCCCCAGAAACTCACTGGGGAGGAGTAGCCATGATAAACCATTCTTTGGACCCACCTCAGCAACCCTATTCACATTGCAATAAGCCTGTCTCTCAGGAAATCTCCCTGGGCACATTTCCCTAGGGAAAGGGTGCCGACCCCAAGAAGAGGTCTCACCAACCTTAAGTCCAGATGTTTGTGGTCCCACAAGGAACCTCCTAAAATGACCTTTAGTAGGTGGGAATTTCTTGGACAGTGGTCCTTTTCAATACCAAGCAATGCCATTTTAAAAAATCTTCTAAACCTATATTTGTGATCATTTATGTGTGTTCACTCTAATTGTATCCTACTTTTCTATCATGGATTGGGGCTCATGTTGGCGTACAGTGAAATGGAACAAATACAGGTAAATTATGAACTGAATAAAAAAAATTAAAAGTCAAAGCACAACTTAAAACATTCTTATTTCTCTTTATAGTGTATTAATCATGCTGCTTGGTGCTGTATATTTTCCATGCTGTTGACTTCTATTAATAATTCGCTTTTGTACTGTGGTGTGACACTTTTATAATTTGTTTGATTCTCATTTTAATTTCATGTAAGCTGCCCCTGGAACAAGAAGAAGGGTAAAGTATACATGAGATGAATAGAATGATACAGAAAGTGTATGTGCCCAAATTAGCAACGCTTTCAGGGTTAATCGTGGAATACAGTACCAGCAGGAATGGAATGGAAGGCAGTGCAGTGGCTTAGGCACTAGTGAAAAATGTTCTGTTCAGCCCAGCAGTTATATTTTACATAACTGCAGTTTCTAGTAAGTCTTGAAAGGCTGCGCCACACTGAACACGTCATCTGGAGGTCACCTGAGAAACATATCCAAGTTGTCTCTGTCAGACTGTTAGACTCTGTTAGACTGAAACCAACATAATGAAATTTAACAGAGATAAGTGCAAAGTACTGCACCTAGGAAGAAGAACCTTAATGCACAATTACCAGATGGGAGATACCTAGCTCAGCAATACTCCAAATGAGAAGGATCTTGGAATTCTGGTAGATCATAAGATGAATATAATCCAACAATGTGATATGGCCACAAAAAGGGCCAAGGCTATTTTAGGCTGCATTAACAGAAAGTATAATTTCCAAATCCCGTGAGGTGTTCGTCCCCTTGTATTCAGCACTGGTTACGCCTCACCTTGAGTCTTGTGTCCAGTTCAGGACACCACCCTTCAAGAAAGATGCTGACAAATTGGAACAAGTTCAGAGGAGGCCAACAAGGTTGATCAGGTGCTGGGAACCAAGCCCTGTGAGGAAAGACTGAAATAATTGGGCATGTTTAGACCAAGGAGTGATATGTTAGCATTTTTCTAATATTGGAAGGCCTGTCATGCAGAGGAGGGACAGGAACTATTATTCATCCCAGAGTGAAGGACACACAACAATGGGCTTAAGTTAAGAAAGCCCAGCTTTTGACGGAATATCAGGAAAAACTTCCTCACTGTTAGAGCAGTACAGTATAGTGATGTAATGATTTATATTCCTGCATGGAGCAGGGGGTTGGATTTAATGGCTTTATAGGCCCCTTCCAACTTCACTGTTCTGTGATTCTATGATTCTAAGAAAGGCAGGCAAAGGACCTACCATCCTCAGTCAGTGAAAGACGTTCCACGCTCCAAATATCACTTGGATGTCCGCTAAAGCCATTATTTTAAAAAAAATTAAAGCCAAATTACTTTCCCACCTTCATGATGAACCCGATGTTTTGGGAGAACGTAGCCCTACTGAGAATAATCTGAATGTTGTCTCCCTGGATATCATATGCTAACAGTATCTTCATCTTGAAATTCAGTTTGTTCCTCTCATCTTGTCCTTGATTGTTCCTAGACACCAATTTACCATTTCTACTGACTCGCCTCAAGTAGAGAGGCAGGAAAAATAGAGTTGTATCATCAGCATACCAATGGCACAGTCTAAAATCTCCAGATGACCTCTCTTAGGGCTTTAATTAAAATGCAAAACGACCTACTTACTCTCTTATGACAGTAGTGGAGTACTTTTGATAGGAGGACTCTTGGGAAGATAGTTATTTTAGTCATGTGGTTTTTTTCTTCAGGTAAAACTGATGTGCCGGAAGGGGATTCCTTCATCTGTTCGTGCCCGCTGTTGGCCTCTGTTGTGTGGAGGTCATGGCAAAATGGAGAAAAATCCAGGAAAGTACCAAGTAGGGCCACCTCGCTTATAATTTTTCATTCACACATTCCTGTTCTTTGCTTGCATCTGTTCTTGGTGCTCTTCTTGTCCATGTCTCCTGTTCCTTCCTTCTTTCCTTCGAGAAAGTCTATTTTAATTCAGTCATGCACTTCAGAGTCCATCGTCACATTCTTCCTGTTGAAGTTTTTTTGAAAAGATTTTCTGTTGGTTTGAATATTTTCCATTATCGTTAGGTGCCCACCTCTTAATGATAGTGACCCAGACAAGAATTATTCTTATAATAATAGAAGAATCATTTTTTACATATTTTTATTTATTTTCCACACTAAGCAAAATAAAACAAATATGTTGCTTTTCTCCTGTCATGTTACAAAGTCAATCATAATCCCCCCTCCCCTAATATTTCAGCCCAATGTAATTCATATCTCCTTCCCATTTTAAAAGAACATACAGTATTTTCATACTTAATTTATTTTTTATCTCATCCATATTCTATCTAATAATAGAAGAATATTAATCAACACAGTTTTGTGGATGCTTGAGTGGGAACAAGTTTTGTTTACTAGAGTGGAACTTACTTCAGAGTAAATATGCGGAGAATTGGGATGTTAAACCTGTGTTTTGTTCTGAGCAATATAAAAGCTGAGCTTATATATATATATATATATATGTATGTGTGTTTTACAATTTGTATATACTAATTATTTAATAAATGTTATGCTGAAATTTTAGGCAAAATGCAAAATCCATAACTGACACATTAAAACAATGTAAAACAAATTGTAAAACACAGATAAAGCTGTCTAGTATCTCAACTCTGGATCAATGCTTAGCTTCGGTAATGAACTGGATGAAGAACAAACTGAAACTAAACCCAGATAAGAGAGATCCAATTCTGGTCAGTCAAAAGGGAGATCAAGGGATAGGAATGTAACACGTATTGGATGGGATTACACCCCCCCCCCAATGAAAGCTTGGGGGTGCTCCTGGACTCATCCTTGAGCCTAGATGCCCAGGTCACAGCTGTGGCCAGGAATGCAATTCCACAATTAAATCTAGTACATCAGTTACACTTGTTTCTAGCTATCAGGCACAATTCAAAGTGCTGACCTTAACCTACAAAGCACAAAATGGGCTGGGTCCAAGCTACCTCAAAGATCAAATATTGTAGTATGAACCAGGTCGGGTGCTAAGGTCATCAGGAGAGGCCTTTCCATCCTGCCACCTTCGCAGGTGTGTCTCATAAGAACACATGAAAGGGCCTTCTCTGTTGCTGCTCCCACACTCTGGAACTCCCTCCCACTGGAAGCCAGGACTGCCCCATCTCTGCTATCTTTCTGGGAGCAGGCAAATATCTTCCTTTTCAGGCAAGCTTTCCCTGAATGAGGGAGGGACTACCGACTATGTGACTTCTATATGGATTACCATGCATGATTACATTGACCGATTTCATAAGAACACCAGTGTTTTCAATGTTACTTTCCACCCCCTCATAATGGATTTTTTTCTTTTTGTGTGCTCTTTGTAGCTTTAATGTTACCTTTTAATGTTCTAAGATGCCTCTTTTAATTCCGTATTCTTAAGTTGAATATATCTTAAATGTTCTGGGCTGTATATTGCCCCTCTTTATTGTAAGCCACCTTGGGTCCTTTTCCAAGGATAAAAGTGGGGTAAAAATATTAAAAATAAGTAAATAAATAGTCAAATAATTCAAATTCAAATTAAAAATGCCAAAGTTAAAAACTGTTTCAAAAGTTCAGCTCATTTTCAGCAAACTACAGATAGCAACATTTAAAATGTTTTAAATGATATAAAGATATATCAATGTATATATTATATTGGAAAGCTGAAAAGGCCCTGTTTTGAATGTTGGGCAACCCTTCCCTTTTTTCTGCCCAGTTCTTCATTTACAGGTGAGCAAGCTATAGGGATTTGTGATGAGCATGATAACCATATGGTCACTTGCCTGCCAGGTGCAAAGGTTGCAGACATCACGAGAAATCTAGATAGCTTGTTAGAGAGAACTGGGAAGGAGCCAGTGGTCATGGTACATGTTGGTACCAATGATGTCGGGAAGGCCAAGCGGTCAGTCTTGGAAGCCATGTTCAGGTTGTTAGGAAGAAGATTGAAGTCCAGGACTTCCAAGGTAGCATTTTCAGAAGTGCTACCTGTTCCTCGTGCAGGACCCGCCAGGCAGGCAGAGCTCAGAAGCCTCAATGCGTGGATGAGGCGATGGTGTCGAGAGGAGGGCTTTAGATTTGTCAGGAACTGGAGAACATTTTGGGACAAGCCAAACCTGTTCAGGAGGGATGGGTTGCACTTGAATCATGATGGGACCAGATTGCTGGCACTCAACCTCAAAAAGGCTGCAGAGCAGCTTTTAAACTGATAACTGGGGGAAAGCCGACAGGAGCTGTGTGGCATCCGGTTTGGAACACCTCATCCACAGGGAATGAGGTTGGAAAGGGTAGAGAATCACATAGAGATGACATAGCAGGTATTAGTACTGGGAGAATAATGGAATGTGATAGTTCATCTACTGAAAATAATAGCTGTGGGGGGAAAAGAACAAAGCAGCAGCTGTTGTTGCAGAACCTACTGTACAGGTGCTTCTACGCCAATGCTCGAAGCCTCCGACCAAAAATGGGAGAACTCGAACATTTGGCAGCTAGGGATAACATTGATATAATAGCCATAACAGAAACCTGGTGGAATGCAGAGAACCAGTGGGATACAGCAATCCCAGGCTATAAACTCTATAGAAGGGATAGAGAGGGGCGGGTTGGAGGGGGAGTGGCCATCTACGTTAAAGAAGGGGTAAAATCCAGCAGAATGGAGATTGACAGAGGGTCTGACTCCACCATAGAATCACTGTGGGTTAAACTACCAGGTCCAAGGAGTGATGTGATAGTTGGGGTATGCTATCGCCCACCAGATCAAAAACTTGAGGGGGACCTTGAAATGAGGAGACAAATCATGGAGGTGTCTCAGAAGCACAGGATAGTAATCGTGAGGAACTTCAGTTATCCCCACATCGACTGGGCCAATGCGAGCTCCGGGCAAGAAAGAGAAACTGGGTTTCTCGACTTGCTGAATGACTGTGCCTTAGAGCAACTTGTCATGGAGCCCACCCGAGAACAGGCAACTCTGGATCTAATACTGTTTGATACTCAGGATCTGGTCAGGGATGTGAATGTCACTGAGCCTCTGGGGAACAGTGACCATGCTGCAATCTCCTTTGCCATGCATGTTGGAGGAAGAGTGTCAAGCAAATCAGACATAAAAATCCTTGATTTTCGAAGGGCAAACTTCCCTCAGATGAGGAAACTAGTTAGAAAGAAATTGAAGGGGAAGGTTGGAAGAATCCAATCTCTTCAGAGTGCATGGAACCTGTTTAAAACAACGGTAACAGAGGCCCAGCACAAGTGCATACCACAAAGAAAGAAGAGCTCATTTAAGTCCAAGAGGGCACCAGCATGGTTAACGAGTGGAGTTAGAGAGGCTCTAAAGCGCAAGGAGAGGTCTTTCTGTAAATGGAAATCCTCCCCAAATGAGGAAAATAAAAAGGAACACAAACTCTGGCAAAAGAAATGCAAGAAGATGATAAGAGAGGCAAAGAAAGATTTTGAGGAACGCATGGCTAGCAATATAAAGGGTAATAATAAAAGCTTCTTTAAATATGTTAGAAGTAGAAAACCTGCCAGAGAACCAGTTGGCCCTCTGGATGGTGAGGGAGGAAAAGGGGAGATTAAGGAGGACTTGGAAATTGCAGAGAAAATTAAATGAGTTCTTTGCATCTGTCTTCACGACAGAAGACCTTGAGCAGATTCCGCTGCCTGAACGGCCCCTCTTGACTAAAGAATTAAATCAAATACAGGTTAAAAGAGAAGATGTTTTAGGACTAATTGATAAATTGAAGATTAACAAGTCCCCGGGCCCAGATGGCATCCACCCAAGGGTTATTAGGGAACTGAGAAATGAAATTGCAGATCTCTTAACGGTAATATGCAACTTGTCTCTTAAAACGGCCACAGTGCCGGGGGACTGGAGGATAGCAGATGTCACACCAATTTTTTAAAAAGGAAGGAGGGGGGACCCGGGAAACTACAGGCCAGTTAGCCTTACATCTGTCCCAGGGAAGATGGTGGAAAGCCTCATCCAAGAGAAAATCTTAAAACACATAGAAGAACAAACTTTGCTGAGAGAAAATCAGCATGGCTTCTGCAAGGGTAAGTCTTGTCTGACAAATCTTGTAGAATTTTTTGAAAAGGTCAGCAGGCATGTAGATTTGGGTGAACCGGTGGATATAGTCTATCTGGATTTTCAAAAGGCCTTTGACACAGTCCCTCACCAGAGGCTGCTGAGAAAATTGCACAGTCAGGGGATAAGAGGGCAGGTCCTCTTATGGATTGGGAACTGGTTGAGATCCAGGAAACAAAGAGTAGGTGTCAATGGGAAATTTTCACAATGGAGAGAGGTGAAAAGCGGTGTGCCCCAGGGCTCTGTCCTGGGACCGGTGCTTTTCAATCTGTTCATAAATGACCTGGAGACAGGGATAAGCAGTGAGGTGGCCAAGTTTGCAGATGACACAAAACTTTTCCGTGTGGTAAAAACCAGAGAAGATTGTGAAGAGCTCCAGAAGGATCTCTCCAAACTGGGGGAATGGGCTACGAAATGGCAAATGCGTTTTAATGTAGCCAAATGTAAAGTAATGCATATTGGGGCGAAAAATCAAAACTTTATCTATCAACTCATGGGCTCTGAGTTATCCGTGACAGATCAGGAAAGAGATCTTGGTGTGTTGGTGGACAGCTCCATGAAGGTGTCTCCCCAATGTGTGGCAGCGGTGAAGAAGGCCAATTCCATGCTAGGGATTATCAAAAAGGGGATTGAAAATAAAACAGCCAACATTATAATGCCATTATACAAAACAATAGTAAGGCCGCATCTGGAGTATTGTGTACAATTCTGGTCACCGCATCTCAAGAAAGACATAGTGGAACTGGAAAAGGTGCAGAAGATAGCGACCAAAATGATTACTGGGCTGGGGCACCTCCCTTATGAGGAAAGGCTAAAACATTTGGGGCTCTTTAGTCTGGAAAAAAGGCGCCTGAGGGGGGATATGATTGAGACGTACAAAATAATGCAGGGCATGAGTAAAGTGGATAGAGGGAAGCTCTTTTCCCTCTCACAAAATACCAGAACTAGGGGACATGCACTCAAATTGAGGTCTGGGAGAGTAAGAACAGACAAAAGAAAATATTTTTTCACCCAGCACGTTGTTAGTCTATGGAACTCCCTGCCACAGGATGTGGTGATGGCATCTGGCTTGGATGCCTTGAAATAAGGCAGAGGAACACATGGGATCCAATTGGTTGTCCCATACTCTAATGTATGTTTGCATGTGAGTGACGTTCCCTGATTTCCCCTAGGGCATAGGATGGGCTTGGTGATCCATTGGGTCCTTTCCAGCTCTGTAGCTCTATTTTGATGATGATGATGATGATGATGATGATGATGATGATGATGATGATGATGATGATGATGATGATGATGATGACGACGACGACGACGACAGAGCATCCTGAATTTGTTTTACTACCATTCTTGTTCTTGTTGCAGGAACTTTGCGATACACCTGGAGAGCCACAGTGGGTGGACACTATCACGAAGGACATCCACCGCCAATTTCCTTTGCATGAGATGTTCTTTTCCCCTGAGGGACCTGGGTAAGTGTGTGTGTGTGTGTGTGTGTGTGTGTGTGTGTGTGTGTGTGTGTGTGTGTGTGTGTGTGTGTGTGTGTGTGTGTGTGTGTAAGGCTAGCATTCGACCCAGCTCTAGCACCCAATGCCTTGGCATTGCAGTCCAGAACTACCAGTTCCGTATTCTGTCTCTCTTTCAAGATGCTCAAGGAATGGGATAAGGTTGCTTCTCCAAGTTATCTTGTTAGGTGAAGATATGGAGGGTGCCTTGAAGTCACCTAATGAGCTTCACAGCTCAAGGGGAAATTGATCATGGCTTGCTCAAGAATAAGGGTACCATCAGACAGTGATACAGCTCATGTTTTGGGCTGCTTGAGGCACATTATAGGGCAAGCTGTTCCCCAGTAATCACACGGTGTGTGGGCAATTTTGCCCTAGCTCAACCTCGCTTCATGCCCAATGAAAATATCTTTGGTCATGCAGCAAAAACTACTCTTCTTTAGACCGGAGTGATTAGTTTGTGGATGGAAGGGTGGCTTGAAGAGAAATCACTCCCAGAAAACCAACCCTTTCAAGCAGGATCCAGCACAATCCATCATTGTGTCTACTTGCACCCCTAGTCTCAAGTGTAAAAAAACTACATCATAAAATTTATGACAAAATATGCACTTCTCTACTATTAAAATTAGTGAATGGAAGCAATAGGTTTAGGGTTATCTCTTAAAGCCTCTCTGTACACAGTTGATTTGAGAGGAAAATGCTGGAGCAGATGGACCTGATCCGACAGCAAAATTATCCTGTTGGTCTTAATGGGGATTTTGGCATAAACAGCAGGTGTAGGAAGTGAATGGCTCTGAAAAGATACAAGGAACGACAAAACAAAAATGCTGTAATTGGGAGACAGAAGCAGATAATATCATGGTTAGCAGGCTCACAGTACTGTACTGTATAAAATATTTTTATTTATATATTTATTTATTTTAAAAATGTTATTAGCTTGTTCCTTCTATTCAGAGCCTCAGGAAAACTGAGTCACCAAAAACTTTCAAATTGTTTTCTTTTAAATCAGTTTTCTCATGCTCCTTGTTTCCAGTACTGTTTTGTCATTTACATGCACATACGCACACGCAAATGCACACACGCACGCATGCACACGCGCGCGCACACACACACACAGATGAAGAGTAGGTGACACATGAAAGTAACAAAAAAAGTCTGCCTTGTGTCTCTGTTTTTGCTTCTTTTCCTTTAGAGGGAGACATGAGGCTTTATCTTTATCCTTACCATAGCTTTATTCCTGCCAATATACACACACACACATCAAATTGTTTATTAATGTGCTCAAGTAAGGTTTTTTTCTCTCCCTTTGCTATGTATAATACACAAAGAGTGCCATCCTGTGCCCATATAGTAATGAGTAAGCCCACCTTTTGGTCGGTGGTCAGAATCATGTTGGAGTAAACAATGTGCACCAGAGTCACTCTGCAAGTGACTTGCCCTCTGTGGTGGGGTATTGGTCGCATGGCTCTTTTCACTACAAGGTAAAGTAAAGGTAAAGGTTCCCCCCTGCACATGTGTGCTAGTCGTGTCCAACTCTAAGGGTGGCACTCATCTCCGTTTCTAAGCCAAAGAGACAGTGTTGTGCAAGTCCGTGGCCTTGTGGCTGAACGCATTTCTGTGCACAGAACACTGTCCGAAAGCATGTAAATGCAAGTAGATAAATAGGTACCACTGTAAAAAGCAGGAAGGTAAACAGTGTTTTCACTACAAATGTGCTACCAATTATATGACGGCTATAATTCCAAAGGGGAGAAGTGGCTTGCATGATTAATTACACTTGCGCGTGCAATTTTTTTTACCCCCAACAGGAATCTCACTTCACAACAGAGAGAGGTAGAACTGTACAGGACATACATCAAGATTGAATTTGTATATCATGTTAGTGGCTCAGATACTTAAGAAGTTGTCTGGTAACAGTTCAGTTTGTTTTTCTATTTATTGCAGCATTCTGTCTGATTTCACTAAATAAAATCAAGTGTCACCTGGAAATATTTTCCCCAGTATGCCCAACAATCTCCTAGAATCTGGCAAATGCCTGGTATAATAGCTCATGGAATCTCATCCAGAGAAGTGTACAAACCTGGACACAACCCCCTCCCCACCAAAATAGTCACTCAAATTACGCCTACCAGTTGTTATGCAAATGGTGTATACATGCATTGCTTTGCTTTGGATAACTGATTCTTATTTCAAGTTTTAGCTTTTCATACTGGTGGGAACTGTCTAGCAACAGTCTAACATCTGGGGCATAGAAGGATACAGATAGGTGGAGGTAGAGAAATGAATGGCCATGGAGTTTGATAACAGATGGTCACAAAAAGAATAGTAGCCAAAGCAGTCAATTCTGGTTGTTCTGCAGAGCAGACATCACTGACTTTGTAACTGAAGACTCAAAGCTGCAGCTGTTTTTCTTCAATACAGACAATGGCTTCTCAAACTGCCACCCTCCGTGTGTCGCATCTTCCAAAGAATGGTTTACTAACTTCAAATGACATCTGTTGACATGCCCAGTACTCTAGCTTTCCTTCTACGACCTAGACTGAATTGCTAGTCTCAGCCAGAGTAAAGCTACCAAATACTTTGCTGAATGAAGAGCCAATACAGGTATAAATCCCGTTGATTGGATAGGTGTGTATCAGCTGGGACAAGCAGCTGGATTCAGGTTCGATAAAACTGCCCAGAGTTCCTGCTGGAAGATGGGCGGTATAGAAATGAAACAAACAAATAAATAGTAATATAATATATAAATAATATTTGTATGGAGAGGGGGGTGTTTCATCACATACTATATGGAATAAAGACTATCCTGAAGGTAACCCTGGTCAAAAGGCATGTAGGGAGGAGGACATCTCAAAGGAAGCCAGTGGTTGATGTGAGGTGCAGAGCAGAGCCTGGCTGGGCTGAATATAAGACAAGAGACAAGCACGTGTCAGGTTACTGTAATGGGTCCGATCTAGTTTGGAGGCGCTCAGGTGAAGAAGAGGTGCCTATGCATTCCAGGTCACACTCTAAGCCTCCCTTCTTTTATAGGCAGCAAGGACTCCTGCAGGTGCTGAAGGCATACACTGTGTATCAACCCCAGGAGGGCTATTGTCAGGCCCAAGGACCACTGGGTGCCTTGCTACTCATGCACATGCCCCCAGAGGTGAGTCTCGTACTGAGCTCCAGATGCCCTTCACCTCTGCTGATACCACTTATTACTTCTATTACCAAAATAGCAGCCTTTCTCTCAATTCTCCCCTTCAGTCCAGTGGATTCAGTCCACTCTAAATTGTACTGTTCCATCTCTCTGTGTCAATGGTTACCTGTATCCCTTCCAGTTTCCTGGCAAGCATCACTGACTGTGTCTCCCTATCCTTTTCAGCAAGCCTTCTGGTGCCTGGTGCAGATCTGTGAACATTATCTGCCTGGCTACTACAGCCCTAAGATGGTGAGTGGTTCTCCCCCCACCCCAGGCAAAGAGAGTGGGCAGCGAGGGTGGGGAAAGGGTCCCTGCTCGGCCATGGTTGTTGCAAGAAGCCGAGGATACTTCACAATGAAGGCAAAACTAGGCATCGTCCTCTTCACTGTCCATTCCCTGCGTAGTGCCCTCAAGACACAAAGAACTACAGCTCCCATCATCCTCAGAGGGCATTGCCAATGACTGTGCTATCTGAGAGTGATAAAGTCCAATGCCTCTTAAGGTCAGCAGGCTGAGGGAGCCTATCCTAAGGCAATTGTATTTAATTAATTAATTAATTAATTAATTAATTAATTAATTACCACCCGATTTTACCAAGGGAACTCACGCCGGTGAACAGTACAAAAGCAGATCTAAGGAGGACACCCACATCCTCAACAGGGCATTAGAATAAACAAACCCAAATCAAGTAAAACGACAAAAATAAGAATACTAAGGCAAGATGACAAAAAAACATCAAACAGATCAACCTCCCTGATCACCAAAAGCGGCCTTAAACAGCCAAGTTTTCAATAGCTTCGTAAGGGAAGCTCTTAGATGATAAAAGGGGAGGGCAACCCAAGTTATTGAAGGGATAGGATTGACCAGGGGTGGGCAGGCTTGAGGTGGCCATGAGTTGAGAGGCAGATGGCTCGGCATTTAATAGGATGGTTACATTTGGAGGGGAAGCAAGTCTTCTGCACTTTTAACCAGCTGCATGAAAGGGAGAAATTCTTTTGCCAGTTAAACGTCTGCCTTTTCCGTAGCTGCTAGAGGCAGAAGACTCCTGCCTGGTTTCCTTAAATATTGGAATCTAATAAGGTAGAAGAGTTAACCGATATTGGAATATTTTTAATTATTCCGGTTATTATTATGATTAGTATTGCTCTACCTCCAAAGGCTCATCGGCTAGCAAAGGAGATTCTGAGCACAGCGGTCCCCAAAAGTAGCCACAGTCATTCTGACAGACATGGAAGGCCGCAGGGGTCTCCCTGTTAGTTGCCCAAGGATGGTGGACTCCAGGAGGGTATCTGAGAACACGGCGCCATCCCCACTGTGACACTTTCTCCCCTTCTCCTGCAGGAGGGGCTGCTCCTGGACAGCGAAGTGTTTGTGGCCCTCTTGCGCCGTGTCTGCCCCAAAGCGCTGAAGCACCTGCAAAAACACGGAGTGGGCCCCTTGCTTTACCTCCCAGAGTGGTTCCTTTGCCTCTTCATTCGCACGCTGCCTTTCCCCACCACGCTCAGGGTCTGGGACGCCTTCTTGAGCGAGGGTAAGGGGCAGCCCACGCTTAGGGTGAACATCGTAAACTCACAGCCAGCCCTGGCAAGGCAACTATGGCAGCAGCGGCATGAGAGCACTATTGGTTTGGATGACACAAGGGGACAGGAGGGGAGGAGAGCACGTTGAATGAGGAAGATGGGTGTTTATTTTCAGGGGTGGCTTCTGCAGATGGCGTGTCAAATTAAAATGTTGCCCGTCTTCTTTCTGAAGGATGGCAAGGAAGAAATGAGAAAGGGAACCGAGAGACTTCCGAGGAAGGGTTGTTTGTACTTCTGGGCAACAGGAGCCCTTTCCAGATTTTGTTCAATTATAGATGCTGTGGGTCTATGGGTCCTGTGGGAGCCAGCACAGCCAGTAACAAAGGATGATGGGAGCTGTAGTCCAACAATATCTGGAAGTGTGCTTGTTCTCCACCCTTCTTTTAAGACACCTGCTCTGGGCCTATGGGACAGGGTGGCAGGTACATTGAAACAAGTAACCACACTTGCTTTTCTATACACAACGCTGCAAGGGTGATCTGTAATTCTGCTAAACAACCTTCCCTCTGTGGCTGAAAAAAGGACAATTAGGCAGCTTCCATTAAGCATCCAACTGCTCCGTAGCGAGCCACCCATGCTCTACCAAATGTAGCGTTCAACCAGATGTTCTGCTCCCTTGGGGCCCCTCCTTGCGCCAGGAGATCAGCAGAAGGGAAACAGGCTGTCCTGACACCAGGCAGTTCCATGTGACCTCCTTCTGCTCTGAAAACCTTCCTTTCGCTTGTCTTCCACAGGGGTCAAAGTGCTGTTCCGTGTGGGGCTGCTCTTAGTCCGTTTGGCCCTGGGCTCATCAGAGAAACTGCGTGAGTGCAGAGGTCTGGTGGAAACCCTGGAGAAGCTGCGTGGCATCCCAGCTCACCTCTTGCAAGAAGACGCCTTCATGGCTGAGGTAGAAACCCCTGGAGAGCCTTCGCTCTCTGGGTCTTTTCTCCAGATTGCCAGGGGCTTCCGCCAGTTGCCCTGACTGGAAGCAGAAGGAGGGATGCAACAGGGAAGCAGCAGTGTGGCAAGTCACCTACACATAACGGCTACCAAGCACACAACAAGTTGAGTTATGCCTGCCACAGGCCAAAACCCTCACCGACACACCCCAAATTTTGCCTCCAGTAAAAACAACCAATTGCCTAAGCTCAAAATACGGCAAGGTCTGTGTGTTATACGTATGAAAAGCAGGATAAACACCAAGTTCCGAAAAATATAATTCACATGCATCAGTGACTGATAATACATGTTAAGATGGGTGATATCTTCCCAATGTATAAATATTTGTGAGGCCCTGAATAAGCCTTTCTTCTCTCCCTGTCAGGAGCGAACGCCCACCTTATACATTCTCCACTTCTCATTTCTGGATGGTTTCCTGAAAGAAACCCATTTTGGCTGGGAGCTCCGAAAGCCATGTGTCTGTATTTTATTTGCAGGTGGATTTCCACATGTGGCCACAGACATGTGCGCTTCTCTTTTCTACACACAACACAGTGCGCTTGATAGCATGCTTTGTGGAGGCGGAAGCAGCAGCAGCAGCAGCAGCAGATACTTGGGTCACTTTATACACGGTCAATAGCCACTCCCTCTCTCCCTTGCCTCTGCCTGCCTGCAATGGGCTCTCCCGTGCTTTCCCTCTTGACCTCTCCCTGGATTATGTGCCTGCAGAGTCAAAACTTCCTCCAAGAGAAAGATGGCCACCTCGGCATGTTGGGCACAGATCATTTTCCAGCTTCAGCTCAGCTTGGAGTCTGCCGTCCTTAACCATTTAGCCTCGTAGGCTTGATCTGACACTGCTTTTTGCCCGAGCTGGTGGAGGGAGGGGGTATTGTGCCACTTTTGGTTTCTCCACCTTCCTGCTGCCGCATTGCTGGATCACAGAGAGGAAAAATGAGAAGGTGTTTTAAAGGCGGTCTATAGCAAAGGTAGGGGAAGTGTTTGGACTTCCACACCCATCTGCTAATATACTTAATGAGGAAAAGGGTGGGGTGTTTTGGTTTTGTTCTGTTTTGTTCTGTTTTGTTTGGGGTTTTTTTTTGTTTATTTGTTTTGGTTATAATCCAGCACCATCTCAAGGTCTACATGCCTTCCTCCCTGACACATAGCCTGGTCTTACATGATTGCTACTAAACTGCAGGTAGAAGAAGCAGGCGGAGGAAGAGAAGGTATACCATTGTTGGTGAACCTAGGGCACGGGTGCCAAAGGTGGCACTCAGAGCCCTTTCTGTGGGCACTCAACATCGCCCCTTCACAGCCACTTGTATTCAGGTTAAATTGCTGTATTAGCAATTTGCGAAAAATTACTGAGTATTGAATCGCAGTTTGGGCACTCGGTCTCCAAAAGGTTCGCCATCACTGAGGTATAGCATTGCATGGAGATCTGACCTGCAGTGTCTCAGATGGAGCAGTCCTCTTGGTCTGCTGTAGTGAAGGAGGGTGGAAGGTTGTCGCTATCCCTCCACAGCCTTGTGATTCTTCAATGTGCTAAAAACAGCCCCACCATCACCCTACTCCTCCCCCACAAAACATCCCTGCACTGCAACTAAAGGTTTGCTGAGGGTTATACACTATACATCCTAGCAAGAGTGTTCGTCACATTCACACATGGCAGTGATGGTGAATCTTTTAGAGACGAGTGCCCAAACTGCGATTCAAAACCCACTAATTTTTTGCAAAGTGCCAGTACAACCATTGAACCTAAATACAGGTGGCTGTGAAGGAGCGATGTCGGGTACCCACAGAAAGGGCTCCGAGTGCCACCTTTGGCACCCATGCCATAGATTCGCCAACAGTGACATATAGTCTTTTCCCCATTTTTTTTAAGAACACAAGAGCTACTTGTAGGGGAAGGAACCTTTTAAGGGCAATCCTGCACTAGCCAAACATTCCAGCCCACCTCCCAGCTGAGCCCATCCCCTTAAGCAGCTCTAGTGACAGCCACTAGTCTCTGCCTAGCCACTTCCCCAGCCACCGGTTCAGTGGTTGCCTCCTGCCGAGTGACCACCTGGCTCATCTATCTTGAACCGGGCAGCCCCTGTCAAGCCAGTCTATGAAGGCTTGTGCCAAAGTTGGAGCAACAGCAATAATAACCTGTTTCATTTTGTCTTAAAACTCTCCAGTCCACTAACTGGAATCAGGGACAAAACTACTGGGTGTTAAATATATTCAATCATTCCTTCATTCATTAGATTTTAATACCACACGCTCTAGCCCAAAGGCTACTCTGGGCAGCTGACAACATTAAGAAGTGCTGGCATAGTATTGAAGCCAACTCATTTGGCAAGCAAATCTATCTCAGTTTCTGTCTGACGTCCTTCAGTTCAGTAATGTGATTTAAGCACATTTATTGTCACTAAACTCCCACTGATCTACTGCCCACCTCTGCTGCAAAGAAAACCTTAAAGCCTGCTGCCTCTAATACCCTCTGTTTCTCTGTTCTCTGCCCACTTCATTCTCCACTCTGCTGATATAGGCATTAGTACCCAGTCTTACCAGCTGGCTCTATGATAAGTCCCTTTTCTCCAGCAACGATTTCAGATTCCCAGCTTGAAAGAGGAAGAGGTTTGAGGCCTCTAAAGCTTACATCTCTCTTGCTGCCTTCTCTTTTTCGGACAGGTCCACGACGTGCCCATCTCGGACCGTGATTTGGAGCGCGAATGCAAAGCCCAGCTAGCCAAGCTGCGCAAAACTCAGCCTGGATTCCAGTACAACCCAGAGCATCGACTGTCCGGCGCAAAGGCCATCTTTGATGCCCAGCAGCTGTTAGAGGCAAAGAATGAGGAGGAGGGTTGCAGCCGCCACCCACACGCTTTCCAAATCCCCCAGATCAAGGTTGAGCCACCCCCTCCATCTCCCACACAGCACAAAAAGCCACTGGAGAAAGCCCCTGAGGTGCAAGGCCAGCTAAAAGGGAAATCAAGGAAGAAACCAGACACACGGGGGAAGACCTTCCATGTTACACAGAAGCCCACTGGCAGAACAGAAGCTGGACCAGAACTAAAGACAAAATCTTCTTTTTATCTGGAAACCTGGTTTTGAGCAGGGACTCAGCAGCCAGGCCTCTGAGAGGGCAAACATGAAGACACGGCCACTGGCTTCCCTTGAAGTGCAACCAAACATTATAATGAATAGGTGGCCCAAGCGGCCTTGCCATTGGTGCTTTAGTCAAACAGAGATGCTCAACACCTGTGGAATGAAACCCTGCTCTGCCCTATGTGTGACAGTTCTTGAGTTATGGGAACCCAGAAAATCCCATTATGTCTTCTTTTTGGGAGGCTCCAGGGCTGGGGACTCCCAAGAAATCCAGTTACTTAAGGCAGAACAGCACCTTTCACCTACTCAAGCAAAGAGGCATAATTATTTCCAGATACAAGCTGGAAAATCCATAGGAACAGCTCCTCATTCTTTGCAGGCTAACTATGCACTTAAAGAGAACAAAAATAAATGTTTTCTTCTTTTTCTGACATACAGGATCTGCTGCCCTGGATAAGAACCCAACTCTGGTCAATGGTAGACTGACCTTCCAAACGTCTTAGCTATGATATTGGGATGAGTATGATTGGTTTTGGAAAGCTGGCTGGGAAGCTTAGTGAGTTAGGTATCTGGCTGTAGGGCCAGAGGTTGGGAGTTTGATTCCCCCTGTGAGCTCCTACAGAGAACAGAGAACAAGAAGGGAGAGGTAAACTACTACGGAGTCCTGTGTATGTCTGTTGCATTGTTACAGTCGTGACCAACTCTTCATGACTCCATGTCCATGGAGTTTTCTTGGCAGGAATACTGGAGTGGGTTGCCAGTTCCTCCTCCAGGCGCCTACAGCCCCTGGTAATCCCTGGTGGTGTCCCATCCACGGACTAACCAGGGCCGACCCTGCTTAGCTTCCGAAATCAGGCGAGATCGGATGTGCTTAGGACATCTACCTAGAAAATCCTGAAAAGGATGACCATATGTCAGAATGGACTTGATGGCACATGATGATGATGATGATGATGATGATGATGATGATGATGATGATGATGATGATGATGATGATGATGATGATGATGATGATGATTGGTTTGAAGGGCCTGGCTATGGAAGCAGAGTGATCCCCATTGTTCCTCCTGGAAACTGATCCAGCTAGGATCACCCAGAGTACGTGTGCCTGAGCACATTACATGCACGGCCACCTATGTAGCCTTGGGGCAAGATTGCATGGCACCAGCAAGAGGATGCACTGGTAAACTACTTGTAAGAACATCACACTGATGGACTCTGGAAGAATTGCCCAGACTTAAATCTACTTGATGGCATATAATACAGTATAATATCCTATGATTTGGCTCAAATTGGAGGGGATCAAAGTATGTAGATATGCATGATATCATCACAAACTGCTGCGTATTTCTCCCCATAATCCATGGAAAGAGAGGAGGTTAATTCATTATCCGTATACTTGATAGGAAGTAGTTCACATTTAAACATGTCTGTGAAGATTCTCACTAGCTGTATTCAGACTGATGAAGCTGTTTGGATGAACAGCGCAACGTTTCTATCTCTCAAAAAAGAAGTCCAGTAGCCATGACTCAACTTCCAGATTCACATTTAAACGTGCTAACTCTGCTAAATATCTCCAGCCCTTTCGAATGTTCCTTGTACCGTTTGATTTCCAGACCCTGCACCATCGTTGTCAGCCTTTGTGGGGTGCCAGGCACTGGGCATATATGTTCCCTTAGCCAGCAAAGAATATACCAGAGGTCTTACTTCTAAACTTAGTTTAGGACCGACTGTGCAGATATTAAAGGTAGGGCGAGGAACATATTTTTAAAAGATGAACTCACTGTATTCCTCGTTACATTGTGGTAGCCTGGTTATTGTTATCATTCTTCTTGACCCACCCACATAAGTAGAGCTTGGACTGGGTGCTTAGCATGCCTTATCAGCTTGTCAGAAAAAAATACAGCAGATATTCTCTAGTTCTGTTTTTGGCCAGTTTTAATCTTACACCTAGATGATACAAGATAATGCATCCCTTTTGTTTAGAATTGACAGGAGAATGGCATAAATATGTAGAATTTCATCCTCGAAAAGTAAGTTAGAATGCACCCTAAAAATAACTACATTCCCTATTTTGGTACTAATAAAGAAGACTAGAGGCAAGAGTTTTGTGTCTCCTGTTCTCTAGCTCTCCAGTTCTAATACAGTATCTGTCATTCTAGGATTGGTTTCAAAAGTGGGAGTATCCCCTGAGCCCTTGAGATATTTAATTTCTTCTCTTATTCCATTCACCTTTCCCCCCCGATACCTCCCTGATCAGCAATAAGCTTGGACTAAATTGGTTAAAGGTTGAGAATTCTGAGTGCTACATAATCACAGTGACCCTGTTTTGCGAGTAATGATAAAATTGTAGAATGATGTTGCATGTATTTTTGTGGAAAATAGAGAAAGTATTACACCACAAGAAGGGGAAATTAATTTTTAATTTACAGTCTTCGTGCCCAGGTTGAAGAAGACTCTTCAAAGCTGCATGAAAATTTATTATCCCTATTTTGTGTTCCCTGGATTAGTTTGAATTAACTGGCCACAAAGAGAGGAGGAAAGCCTTGTTTGCAGCTTGTTAAAGTTTCTCTCTTGTAGACATGCTGGTGGTGCCACTTCAGAAATGCCTAATAAGTTCTAGAAGGAGCCTCCTTGAAGAGTGGAAACATATTGTGAATAAACTTGGTCTTTCCGTTGGCTCTGGTGTGCAGCCAGACAGTCCTTCACTCCCAGAAGCATTGCACTATAAACTTGCTAATTGTGCAGCACTCTGATACAAATAAGAAAAAAAGCTGTAATAAGCTGTAAACAAGAGCAGAGTACTGTATTGTTTTCCTTTTCGCTTCCATTTCTCATTGTCTTTTTTTTTTCTGGCACCAAGCTATTTTCTTAAGGTGTTTTTCTTTTCTGTTTTTCAAATATCCAGCTAGGTTTGAAAAATTTTTATCAGCCCCCCACCCCAACTAATTCACTTTCCCTGGTGTTTGGTTCTATGGTATTATCTTGCCATCCTGGACTGGAGCTTTGCCACTCCAGTTCCTACACTTTTATGTATTGATTCAAGCAATAATGCCAACTGAACGGATGCAAATGGATCTGTTTGCTTGTTTGTTTTTAAGTAGAAATCACTGCAGTGGAGGGGCGAACTACAGACTGGGGGCTTCAGCTATACAGTTGGTGGTAATGGGGACTGCACAAGTAATTAATTGTGCTACATATTGTTGAAACATTGCATTTGTTGCTTCTAATGTGCCAGAATAAAAGAAGTACTTTCTGGTTTCCTCTAATGTCATTAAATATTCATTAAAAGAGAAAACCAGATAATACTTTGCTTGCCACCTAGAATTGAGAGGGGAAAGACATACATCTGGAAAAATCCCTTTCAACATGCATTTAAATGTTTTATTTAAAAAGGGGGGAAAGAGCTTCAAAATGAGGGGAAACTAATTAAAAAGATGTGCCCTTTTCAAAGATCTCACGCAGTTGCTTCACATTAAACTGTGCATCCTCAATCAAAGTAATTTGATTGTACCCCTAGCGGTGGTGCAGGATGATGCAGGTAAGGTGCGCTTCAAGGGGCGTGGTCGTTTGGGGTGCTCAGATGATGTGGCTGGTCGTGGAGTCACGATCTTTAGATGCGCAGTCAGTTAAAGAAAATTGCACTTCAAAGTGGTCGTGTGATAGAGGCCTTACTTTTAAAAGGAATGAGGTGCTACTTGTTACACTCAAGAACAGATTTCAAACTGATAGTTATGTTACCTACGTAATAATAACTCATTGCAGGTAATAATGTTACTTGCAGTTACTTACTTCCAAACTTTGCCTGGGAATATGGAACACCTGCGTGGCATGACCTGTCTTTGGAATGCAAAAATGTCGAGCCAGAAAATGGGCTGGATTTTCGCTGAATCACCTTCACCTTCTGCTTCTGTGGTCAGAATCCATGGGTGGCACTGCTGAGCCCTTATTTCTGCTGCTGGAGTTGATCAGAAGGCACCACTGACCTCTGTGGCAGTTCCCCCCCTGATTCTGTATCATGTTGAATGTCATTCAAGATGGCGGTGTTGGTGGCGTGAAGGGTCTCCAAGCAGGTAGAAACCAATCACCCAGAAAAGGGAAGCATTATTATCCAGAATGGGCCCTAGATCGCTGATAAAACATGAGCTACGTTCTCTTGGGTGCAAATAATTAGAGTGTTGCTTTCTCATTTGGCCCACATTGTGGGATTTATGCCGTTCTTTGTCAGAAGTGCCCCTCTGCAGTCTACATTGGGCAACGGAGCCATCTCTGAGCATGAGAATCAATGGACATGAATTAGGGACATGGCCATTAAACTCTTCATTCCGGATCGGGGTTCTGAACTGGCAGGTTTGACATGCTTGGTGGTTTCAAGCCCTCCTCTGCTCCTCCTCATGTGATCTCCTTTTGTTTTGTGGTTCAGTTTAGGATTCAGTCAGCACTGCCCTCATGTTTGTAAGCCAGCCCCCAAACAGCACCGTGCAAGGTTTGTTTTCAGACAAACTTTATATTTGTTCAAATTGATAGCCCAATGGACCTCTTTTTCACAGTGCCCCCTGTCTCTTAGGTATGAGCCATCTCTGGTGTTCTTGCCTAGTCTCTCTGTTGCCTCCCAGAAAACACAACCCACTCAGAGATGCTTCTAGTATCTTCCTTCATGTTACTGCCCATAGCTAAGCATTCTAATGGAGAGAAAACATAGAGGCATGAAACAGAAGAGGTAGCTCGGGTTTTGCTGGAGGACAGGATTAGTTTGCTAAGGCTCAAATTACAAAAGCCAGCTGCAGATCCATGTATCTAAAAGCCTAGCTCTTCCCCTGCCAGATATTTATCAGGGGTGGAGTTCTGGTTTTTCTGATCAAATAGACAACGTATGGCATGTGGGTGCTAAACCCAAGCCTAAGGTGAGCACAAACAACCCATGTGTCCCTTTTGTAATTGAGCTGAATTGTTTCATTCTGTGTGAGTTAACCCAAGGAATTATGGAGGCAAATTTCTTCTGAGTCGATCAGACGCACAAGCCAGTATGCAGTTAATAGTAATCAATCTGGGCTCTTGGCTGGCTCACCATTTGTCATATAATTGGACAATGGGTGAACTAAGCCTTCAGAGCTCTTTATAATTTGTAATGCTCCTTCACTCTTCATCCTCTGAAGTTCATCACAGCAGATATAGAACAAACAAAAATGCTACCTAATAAACTTGCAAGCACAGGTACAGTAGATAGTGCAGAGAGGGAACTAAATATGTCATTCTTTGCCTTCTTTCTTTCTTATTCCCCTCCAATCCGCACATTTGATACCAGCTTTTCTTTAAGGAACTCAAATTTTGTTGTTGTTTGTCATCTGCTATCAAGACAACTCGGACTTGTACTGACCCTATGGATTTGTGATCCTCCAAGATGACCTTGCATTTCCTCATGGAAACTCTGTGCTGTGGGTTCCTTTATTGAGTCAATCCATCTCCTATTTTGGCATTTCCCTTTTCCTGATGCCTTCAACTTTTCCCAGCATTCCTGTCTTTTCCAGAAAATATTCTCTTCTCATAATGTGCCCAGAGCAAAACAGCCTCAGCGTCATCATTTTTGCCTCTAGGGAGAGTTAGGGCTGGATTCCAGATAGGACCCACTGGTTCATCTTTCTGGTAGTCCATCATATCCACAATAGTCTCCTCCAGCACTATGTTTGGAATAAATAATTTCTTTTCTGCTCAAGTTTACAAGCAAAACTTTCTACTAACCCAGTCAAGGGCATCCAATGAGCCTCATGTCCAAATACAGATCTGAACCTGGGTCTCCCAGGCCTTCCCAAAACACTTCACCACTATCCCACAAAGCAGACTTGTCCATTTTTCTCACAGCCTCTTTAGTTTAAATCTTCAAGGCACATTTTTGTGTCTGACAAAATTGACGACCGGAGACATTTGTGGCTGTTGAGGTTAGAACTGCGGGCAGATGCAGGGGTGTAAGAAGAGCGTTGGAACCTGACCTAACATCTCACAGCGGTGGTGGCCCCTGGGATGCGCAAGTAAAATGCCAAAGGGAAGTGCTCTGGGTATTTTTGAACCAACCACAAGGTGTCTCTGGACTGCATAGGAATGGAGATTGCTGTGGTTTCAGTTTGGGCAGGGATGGGGAACCAGGCTGCTTTTCTCCTCTTTCCCTTACAAGGACTTTTTGCACCTTGCTATCGTCGCCTGATCTTTTTTGCTTTACTAGTCTCAATTGTATAATCACGTTCCCGGTTTGTAGCTCTTGCCTATCAAGGTCCCATTTCAGCCAAGAGTTAAAAATGTTATTTGCATGGAAGGAGGGGGGCTTTTTGTGTAAGTCAGGCCACCAGGTTTTTGTTGTTGTTGTTGTTGCAAAGAAGGTAACACCCAGCATTACAAAGCCTGACTCAAGTGGTGAGGGTTGGGCAATGCTAGGAGATGTTCCTTCTCTGGACCACAACACCAAAAATCGCCCTGCCAGCTCATTTGGGAAATAGAAATACATGCAACTGTCTGGACATTTTCTCTGTTAAATTCGTCTCAGCTCAAGATAAGCAAAGTCTACAGTATTTTACCCACATTGGTTACAAATTCCCTGCTTCCAAGGAGAACCTTTTCCAAACCAACCTGCACTCTGAATCATAAGAACAGAAGAAGAGAAGAAGAGCCTTGCTGAAACAGACCACAGCCCATCCAGTCCAGCATTCTATCTCACATAGTGGCTCACCATTTGCTTCAGGGTATTCCCAAGCAGATGTCTTCACCTGCTTACGATTCCCTGCAAGTGGCATTGAGAGATATCCTGCCTCTCTCTCCAACCCGGAGGTTGTCCTTAGGCATCCATAATGATAGCCACAGATACCTTTGTTCTCCATGAACTTGTCCAATCCTTTCTTAAAGCTGTCAATGTTGACAGCTGTCACCACTTATTCTGGTAGGAAGTTCCATAGACCAGTGATCCTCTGGGTGAAAAAGCATTTTCTCTCATTTGTTTGAGGTCTAGCACCGAAAAGTTTCATGGGGTGCCCCCTAGTTTTAGTGTTGTACAACAGGGAAAACAGCTTTTCCTTATCTACTTTGTCCACACCATGTATGATTTTATCAACGTCAATCAGGTCACCTCTTAGGCGCCAGCGTTCAAGAGTGAAGAGGCCCAGCCGTTGCAGCCTCAGCTGGTAAGGAAGGTCTTCCAGTCTCCAAATCATTCTGGTTGCCCTCTTCTGCACATTTTCCATTTCCATAATATCCTTCTGGAGGTATGGTGACCAGAACTGTACACAATACTCCAGATGGGGCCTCATCATAGATTTATAAAGAGGAAAAAATGCCACTTGCTGATTTATTTTCGATACCCTTCCTAATGATCCCTAGCATTGAGTTTGCTTTTTTCACTGGTGCGGCACACTAGGTCAACACCTTCATTGAGCTGTCCACCAGGACACCAAGGTCCCTTTGTTTCAGATTCTACTCTGAATCTCTGTATTGCATAGCACAAGGGGTTTTTGTCAGAAATTCAAAACTCAGCAACCTCAGCTTCCCTCATGCACTTCTAGTACAAATGGAGAGAGCAAAAAACATGGCCAAGGGGCCATGAGCAGAGGAAAATCAAACAGAGTCTTGTGTCACTTTGAAAACTCACAATTTTTCCCATTGTAAAAAGAGTTTTTGCCAGCTGCCTCCTAGGTGGTTCAAAGATCGCATCTGAAGAAGTATGCTGCGGTCCATAAAGGCATGTGCCAAATTAAAGTTGTATGTTTTTAAGATGCCACAGGGCTCTGTTAAATTTTTAAAATATTTTTAATGTTTCTTTTTAATGGGATCTATTTTTAAAAAAGAGAGAGAGAGAAAGAGAGAGAGAGGGAAGGTGGCAAAAAAATTATACCCCACTTAAGGGGTGAAGACCATTAGCAGAGCTGTGCTGCTCAACAAGGATGACATTCATGGCCACAGACAGGACGTGGCCATTTGGAGGCAATAAAAAGCTATCTAGAGGTTCTCCAGATTTCAAGATTCCCTACAGACCCGCTTGAAGGAGCCTTGTGGCACGATGGTTAAATGCCTGTACTGCAGCTAAAACTGTGCTCACAACCTGTGCTTCAATCCTAGGTAGCAGGCTCAAGGTTGAGTCAGCCTTCCATCCTTCCAAGGTTGGTAAAATGAGTACCCAGCTTGGTGGGGGAGGGGGGCAATGTGTAGCCTGCATACTGTAATTAAACTGTAAACCGCCCAGAGACTACTTGAAGTGGTAATGGGCAGTATACAAGCAGAACACTTTGATCCTGGGGCAGTCTTCAGGAGCCATGAAAGAGGAAGGGGAACCATTGAAACCCAGGAAGTGTTTGCCTTTGGGCCTTGGACTTGGCGCTAGGCGAGCCCTGGTGATTTCAAGTCAGTCTTCCTCTTCTTCTGTGGGACCTGAAGTCTGCACCAGAACAAAGAGGAACTCTAGGGATAACCCTAGATATACAGTTGTACCTTGATTTATATGAGCATAATCCATTCCAGAAGCATGCTAATAAACCAAGCTGCTGATATATCAAAGCAAATTTCCCCATAGGAAATAATGGAAACTTACAGGATTCATTCTGGGGCTCCAGTTTCTATTGTTTCCTATAGGGAAATAAGAGACCGGTGGCCAGGCAAAGGGCTGGCTGGCAGCTGTCATGGTTAGGAGCCAGCCGGCGGGCAGGTGAAGGGGCTAGCTGGCAATCAGGAGCTGGCCAGTAGGCAATAGCGTAGCTTTAATGTTACCTTTTAATGTTCTAAGATCCCTCTTCTAATTCCCTGTTCTTAATTTAAATACGTCTTAAATGTAATGGAATGTATATTGTCCCTCGCGATTGTAAGCCACCTTGGGTCCTTTTCCAAGGAGGAAGGTGGGGTAAAAATATTCAAAAATAAATAAATAGATAAAAATAAAGAGCGAGGCTGCCCACCAGCCTCCCCCCCCCCCCGCCAGTTGGCCCTTCGCCTGCTGGCCAACTTGGCTACTGCTGGTGCTGCAGACCAAAGACAAGGAGCTTGCCAGTGGGAGCAAAGCCAGCCAGTGGTAGCAAAGGTGCCAGGTGGCCTTTCACCCACTACACCAGCAGGAACAAAGGTGGCCCGCAGGTGCAAGGCCACCAGCCATCCCTTTGACTACTAGCCAGCTTTGCTCAGTGTGGCAGTGTGGCGGACTTTGCTCCAACCAGTGAGGCAGGGAAAAAAGGCAAGGGGCTGGCCAGCGGGAACAAAGCCACCAGCCGGCTCTTCGGCCACCAGCCAGTTTTGCTCGGGGTGGTATGGCAGCCCTTTCCTCCCAGTTGTGTGTGTAAAGAGAGAGCCATTGACCTGAGACTCCTTGCAAAAGTTCTCCAAAATCCCCATGGCTCCTTGAGAGGGGAAGGGGCTGCGAAAGGCTGCACCTTTTGTGGGGGAGGGGTTACTCACGTTGCAACGGAAGCTCCCCCCCCCCCATTGCAGTGATGCATGTGCGTGTGTGTGAACCAGAGTGGACCCTCCACCCCTTTAAAGCCAACTGACTTTCTTTCCACCATTGACACAAAGTAGTAATTGCCTTCCATGTTGGAAGTAGACAGGGCGTATCTGGGGGGTGGGCAGAAGGGTACACCTTCCCTGGGTGCAGTGATCTGGGGGCGCCAGGAAGAGGAGCAGCAGGAGGAAGCCATGCCCTCTCCTGCTGCCCAGCAGTCCTCCTTTCCCCTAAGGCTTGGCGACGGCACTCCCTCTGCCGCCTCCACCACCACGCGCCAGGCCAGTGGCAAAGAAGGCAGGCAGGTGGTAAAGAAGGCCCAGTGACCTTCCTACTGAGCCTCTCCATATAGAGTTGGGGGGCAGGGGAATATCAGCTTCCAGTTCCATTGTCAGCCAGGCCTGTTACCTATCTTGCGTGTCTCTCTCTGTGTGTTATGTATAATGCTGCCAAGTGGCAACTGACTTATGGTGATCTTCTGGATTGAAAAGCTGACCGACTAGGCTTGAGCCTAGGCCTAACCCTAGGGCCTCCATAGTGGCTAGGGAGCTATCAGTTGATTAAGGCCAAGCTGTCAGCTGTCTTGGGCTAGAGAGACTGAAGTGCCACAGAGGACCTCAAACACCTGAAATCCTAGCTTGGCCATCAATTCATTTGGCTGTGGCAATCCTTATAGAGTTTTGGAGGAATGTGAAATATTTGAGGAGTGATTTTATCATTGAGTTTTGATGGCCTATTTGAACTACTAAAAGCCCTAGTCCAGTGATGGCAAACCTTTTAGAGGCCGAGTGCCCAAACTGCGATTCAAAACCCACTAATTTTCCGCAATGTGGCAATACCACAATTTAACCTGAATATAGGTGGCTATGAAGGGGCAATGCCGGGGGCCCACAGAAAGAGCTCCAAAGTGCCACCTTTGGCACCCGTGCCATATATTCACCAATACTCCCCTAGTCCAACAACCCATCTGCTACCCAGATCAGTCTCTTCCCCATGTTACAATGTTTTAAGCAGCTTCTTCTCCATGACCACTAATTAAACATATAAAATGTCAGTAAAAGAGGTTTCCAGGCTGATTGGGAAAATACCATGTGCCTGAGGTTCCCAAACTCTGTCCTGTGTTTAGAGAAGTGGCAAGGGGAAGGGGAAGGGGAAGGAAGCACCATGTCTGATTTTGGGGGAAATAACCATAGCATCCTTTGTGGCCACTGCCAATTAACTCTTGGTGAGGCACACAGTCAAAGCATGCTTGAAGATGCTAGAAGATACTGGTACCAGTCTGCACACACATACAGAACTTATTATTTCCTGGAGCAGGGAACAGCCATGTTAATCTGTTCCAACTAAACCAGCAAAGAATCCTGGCTTAAGTATTTATCATGCATAACCTTAGGCACAGGCCTCTGTGGAGTGCATCCTGGTTCATCAAGTGCAAAGCCTGATCCATAGTAGTATTTACAAACAAAAGTTCAGTGAAACTCTGGGCATACATACAGATGTGCTGATTTATTTCACTTTCTGATACAATGCTGTGCTTCCTCCATGGATTGCACAGCCACAGATGTGGGTGGCTTCTGCCACCACCACCCTTTTTGTCCTCAGGACAATTCTGTGAGGCAAGATGGACTGAGAGTCAGTGAAGAAGGATTAGCCCAATGATCCTGGGATGGATAGGTTTAGGTTACGGGGAACAGGGCCACTTTGAGGTGTGGTGTGTAATTTTTGCCCATCCTTGTACACAAGGATGGACTGCACTGCACCTCAAGGAACCCTGTTTATCAAGATCGAGATCAATCTTCTTTCCTTTTAAAGGGAAAGGAGAAATACCCCCCCTTCTATCACCTTGTCCATGTTTTGCCTAAGCGGTGTAATGATCTTGAAAAATAGGAAGCTTCCTTTCCACCTGCCTGCGGAGGGGAAAGAAAATGAAGCGTTCCACTTCTTTTCGGGTGTTCTTAATTGACACAGTGCATCAGCAATACTTCGAAAGGGCTTTAAAAGCATCACCGATGCATTAGTAACAATAAAAAAAGAAATGGAAAACTGCCTCTCCTTTCCCTTCTGTGGGCAAGCAGCCAGGGCAGCTCCTCATTTGTCCAGGTCATTAGGCAGCTTCAACAAAAGGACCACCAGGCCAGCCACTTTGGTTCATTCTTAGAGATCACACATGTTGGAACTCAAGCAAAATGGAGCGATCCCACTTGCACCACCACCACCAGCGCCAAACTCTAGCCTCTGACACGGACCCAAAATGGTCTAAGCAGCTGTCTGTCAGTAGTGGACTACATCAAGATGGCAGGTATGCCGTGTGCTACTGGAAAAGGAGCAAGACAGCCCATCCTCAAGTGCGGGGACAAACACCCAGAAAAGGAAGGGGATGGCACAGGGACAAAGTTACTTTTGCAGAGACGCAAAACATTACTTTTGAGGTACAGTTCCCAGAATACCTAGTTCAGCAGGGATTCCACCCGTCATGCTGGCTGGGATATTTTGAGATGTTTGGTTTTTAAAAGGCAACTTCTCTCATCTTTGAGCATTATTCTGCCCTATCCAATACTCTTTTTAAAAAAATACATACCCTTGTTGATAATGTACCTTTATACGTGGCCTTGCACACTCTTAATCAGTGACTTCATGACACAGAAAGATAAGAACTGTCCTCGATGGCGAATAGAACTTGTTCACCACAGGCAGATGGCATTATCCCAGTGTATCGAACACCTACATCGTACTTATCCACACTTAGAACTCCCCAAACTTGCAGAGCATTCAACCTCGCAAGATTTAATGTTCTCCCCTCTGCCTTCCTTCAGGGTAGGTTTCAGGGAATTCCCCAACAAGAACGACTTTGTCCATGTGCAGCTGGGATCCAAGAGTTCCTGTTACATATCCTCCTACATTGCAACTTCTGTGAGAAAATAAGGAGGGATCTGATTTATCCCTTGATCCATAGACTTCAAGGGAACTCAGATAAGTGGTTGGTTGTTGTGTATTGTCTAGCGGACCAGAACTCTCATATAACAACTCAGGTTGCTAAAATTGTCTTGGCTGCAATCCATCGAAGGGCTGTGTTGATGGCAGAAGGCTGACTTATATTTACCTTTTGAAAGGTTGTGGTTTCTGTGCTGACGTTTGTTTTGTACTATCGCTGTTCCTGTTCTTTGCCCTGTTGTTTTATTGAATTGGGTCATGTGTGTGTTGTATCATTACAGTCGTGACCAACTCTTCGTGACTGTCATACGAACATAATAAACGGAACGGAACTGAACCTTTATACACACCATGGAGCTGTTGTGGGATATTTCTCTTTCACCCAGTTCATAGGACATGGGAAAACAATTTAAAAATAACATTCCCACACCATTCGTATATTCTGTTTCTGCTATTGCAGTGGTCTGTGGTGTGCCTCCAATATTTGTCTCAACAGTAATGCCTTCTTTACACCTCCGAAGGAATTCCTGAGCCCTCTGGACTACTTGTTCATTCAGTGTCCGCATAGCTAGGTGGAACTTTGCTAGGTTCTGACACAGACTACTGCTGACACCATAGTCCTCTTTAGAGGTTTTTCCAACCTCTCATGCTACCTGGAGAAAGCGTGGCTAGGAGGAGGCCCTTCTGGGCTGAAGTGACTGTCAGTCTATCCATCACTAACCAATTGTTCCTTCCTCCCCATAAATTTGAAAAGAGTCGCACCTCTCTTTATTTTTTTCCTTTTCCTTTCTTTCCTCTGTTGAGGCAGTTGCTGAAAGCAGCCATATTTGATTTGTCACACAACTTAAAGAAAAGGGGCTTTCTACTACTAACGTCTCAGAGTGAATCACTGAGACTATATGTGCCAGTTAATGATCAAAAGGGTGGACTGTTCTCAGGATCATGAAACTGTCCTGCTCTTTGAATCCCTGAACTTCTTTTGAGCAACTGGAGGAATTTAAGCTGCTTCTTCTTTTTCTTAGCGTTTGTCCCACTTGGTGGTGGAGTCTGCTGGCTAGAGGAATTTAAGCAAAAATGCAAAAAATTCTGCAAAAAGTCATTTGAAAATAATTTGAAATTAATCATACATTTTTAACCCAGATTTCAAGTTTATTCCATGACCACATTGCCCCAAAAGAAGGAAACAAGGGCAATCCAATGATTTTCTCTCTCTCTCTCTCTCTCTCTCTCTCTCTCTCTGTGTGTGTGTGTTGCGTCGTTACAGTTGTGACCAATTCTTCATGACCCCACGTCTAAGGAGTTTTCTTGGCAGGAATACTGGAGTGGTTTGCCAGTTCCTAATCCAGGCGCCTACAGCTACCATTCTGCAATTACAATGCTTCTTAAATAACGCAAATATATTTTCAGTATACGTTTAGCATTTTAATTTTTTCATCCAACACTATACTGTGCAGTATCACAGATAGGCAGTTTGAATCCCACCAGACGTTTTGGGGCTGCAATTCCCATCGATCTTAGTTGGTACGGGCAGTGCAGGGGATGATGGGAAATGTCATCCAACAACATCCAGAGGGTACAAAAACCTCAGCATGGGACTAAAGCTCTTTTGATGGCAGCTTAACGAAATACCGTAATTAGCAATAGTAATTGCTCTGCAACTAACTGTCTTAGTCTTAAAGGGGTGGTTTTAGATCAGGCATGTCCAAACCTGGGCCCTCCAGATGTTTTGGACCACAACTCCCACAATCCCTTGTCACTGGCAATATAGGGTTGGAATTCTGAGAGCTGTGGTCCAAAACATCAGGAGGGCCGAAGTTTGGACATGCCTGCTTTAGATGGAACCCATTTTTCTGAAAACAGAAACATTGGAAGGCTTCCCTTGCATCATATTGTTTTTTTAAGGAGTTTGTTAAGGCTGAATTATACAAAGCTGCTTTCTAGTAGTGAAAATTTGTCCTGAAATGGTCAAATGTGTTTTTCTTTATTTTTATTTAAATGTAGTTTCAGTTAATGAAAGGGTTTAATTGTATGTTTGCATTTATTATATCATGTTGTTATGATTTTATTGCATATTGTAAACTGTCCAGAGACTGGCAACAGTAATAAAATGCTATAGAAACAAGCAAATTCACCCAAATAACACTATAACACACACATTTTTACCTGCAATGTTTCTTAATTGCTTGAATTAAAACATTCCTGCAAATTCCTTCTGGTAGATTCGCTCTTTTTAAAAACATGATTCTTTGATTTGCGATGGTCTCTCCTGTGGGGCACAACCCTGATGTAAAACCAGGCCTTTGGGCTGCATTTCCATTGTAACTGAAAACAAAAGTTTTCCAATACATCTGGATTTTATTATATTCTGGAGGTGCCCAGCCCATGAACTGATTCTTTGGTAGATTTTTAAAATCTTTATTGTATTCTTTTACATGCTTGCAGTTGGAGACACAAATTTGTTTCCTTTTGTTGCTCCTTCCATGAAATTAAAACATTTGGGGGTGTTTTGGAGCAGCAGATGTCTCTGAATAGATTGGTGTCAAGTATACAAAGTGCTTTATAACTGTTCAGCTACAGACCTGAGTTCACTTCCTCCAACATTGGAGGTATTAAAGGGAAAGCTGAATAGTCACCTGTTAGATAAGATGGATTTGGGTTTTTTGCATTGAGGAGAAGGAGCTGCCTAGATGCTCTAAGCTCATCCGATCTTGCCTGATTTTGGAAGCTAAGCAGGGTCAGCCCTGGTAAGTCCTTGGATGGGAGACCACCAGGGAATACCAGGTGCTGTAGGTGCATGGAGTAGAAACTGGCAAACCACTCCAATATTCCTGCCAAGAAAACTCCATGCACATGGGGTCACAAAGAGTCGGTCATGACTGTAACAACACAACACACACACATTGAGGAGAAGGTTGGACTCAATGCCCATTTCCATGACCCTATGTGTCTTTTTGGATGATATCCCCATACAGCAGAAATAAGAAAAGTAAAGAAGACCATTTTTGTCCAAAGCTAAAATATTTCTGGCCCAATAGCTGTAAGGAGCATTCTACCCTCATCTCAAGTGAACTGCCTCCTTGGAAAATCTCCATTTCCAAAATGAAAGTGCAAATTTAGAACTGACATTTACTAGCCTCAACTCTCAGGCTGCTTGCTGGGTGAGCCGAGACATTATAGGTAAAGACAACCACATGGCGATGAATGGCAGGGTGAGACGAAGGCTGTGCTAATTCAATGAAGGTTTCAAAGGGGGAAAAGCCATGGGAGGGGGAGGCAGGCACAGTCTTTGAGGTATCTATCACCTGTTCAACTGACGAAGTTACGAGCCTGAGAAAAGTACTAGGAAAGTTAAGAAAAGCACAGCATAAATCAGAAGCACGGCCCATGTGGGACATGTTTTGTAAAACTATACCGTATGTACTACTACAGTAGGTTCCGTACATAAAATATGTTGTCATGCTCCCTTTGTCCTACAAGTTGAAGAATGGAAGTCAGAAGGGACCAAAGAGTGGAGAGAGAGCAGCAACTGCACAGAGAGGGGGGGAGAGAGAGAGAGAGAGAGAGAGAATGCAAGGGGAATGAAGACACAGGATCCCCATCACCTCTCTATTGCTCTGGGATTCCAACCTGTAAAGCACTGGGTTTCAACAGAAATAAATCTAAAGGATGAAAGCTAGGAACTGGGGCGGAAAAGAATATGCTTTTGGAAATTCCCTGATTACTAAATGAACTGGTACTTAATCTCTCTCTCTCTCTCTCTCTCTCTCTTTAATAACCAAAGAGTGATCCTCTCCTTGAGTTACATTACAGAGTGGCCAGATGCCAAAGAGGACAGGGCTTCTGCAGAGTTAGCTTGTCATGCAAAGCAGCACCTCCTGAAATCCACTCTTCCTCATAACCATTAAAGGTACAGGAACCGTGTCCTTTTTTGCATCTGGCATCCTACATATTATGTACAGGACAGAATTGCCCCTCAAGGGACTTGTCACGGCGATGCACCGGAGAGAAGGAATGGCACTGGCACAACAATATCCTTGTCTCTGCAAAAGGCAACTGATGGCATTACCCTTGTGTTGATCGGATTCTACATGCGGGTTTTCCCATCATCAGAAGGACCAGGAACTGAATGGCCTTGGAGATGTGGTACGTGAAATACGACTTGAAATACCACCGTCAGTTGGAATGTTACGCTGGGGGTCAGTTTCATTAAAGCAGTGTGATGTTACACTTTGCCAGAGAAGTGGTGTCATTTACTTCACTTCAAACAGAAATCCATCCTGAGCATGGAGTTTTTAAAAACAGATTAACAATGTTCTCAGATGCTCCCAGCCATTGGAGGAATTTTCGGAACCGATAACCCATGAAACGAAAATTACCTGGCTTTGCCCACCACTTGCACTTGGTCCGTCCTATCAATCCTCAGAAACTCAAAGGAGCGTAAGAGGTCAATCAACCTGATAGCCCACCACAGCATGCAACCTCTGGCAGGGACTTCATCCCTCTGGGACCATACCTAGAGGACTACGAGCGCATAGATGGACAGACTTGGTGTATCAGTATCTCTCTCTGTGTACAAATGAAGCTCTTAACATCAACTCTAACAATCAGGACAAACAACATGAACGGGGAAAGCACTTGTGGCTTTACTCTGGCATATTCTCCATAGGGAAGTTGGCCAGATGTTAAGTTGGGTATGATGTCGACATTAGGCAAAGATGTTTCAAACGTTTTCCCTGGCATTTTGCTTTACTTTCTATTGTTTGAGCTTCACTGGTTGGGTTCAGAGGTGGTGGTTTCCCCCCCCCCCCCCACTTTTTAATGTGTTTTTAGTATATACACATATGCTTTTAATTCTTTCTATTGTATTCTAAAATATTGTAAGGGCATGACAAGCTAACTATGCAGAAGCCCTGTCCTCTTTGGCATCTGTCGCTCTCTGGTTATAAAGAGAGAGAGAGAGAGAGAGAGAGAGAGAGAGAGAGAGAGAGAGAGAGAGAGAGAGAGAGAGATTAAGTACCAGTTCATTTAGTAATCAGGAAATTTCCAAAGGCATATTCTTTTCTGCCCCAGCTGCTAGCTTTCTTCTTTTAGATTTGTTTCTGTTGAAACCCAATGCTTTACAGGTTGGAATTCCAGCACAATAGAGAGGTGACGGGGATCCTATGTCTTCATTCCCCCTGCATATTTTCTCTCTCTCTCTCTCTCTCTCTCTCTCTCTCTCTCTCTCTCTCTCTCTCTCTCTCTCTCTCTCTCTCTCTCTCTCTCTCTGTGTGTGTGTGTGTGTGTGTGTGTGTGTGTGTGTGTGTGTGTGTGTGTTTGCTGCTCCCTCTCCACTCTTTGGTTCCTTCTGACTTCCATTCTTCAACTTGTGTGCAGACCTTGTAAGTCCCCCAAACCAGCGTGGATAAATTTCATTCACCTATTACCAAATATTTAGCTGAAACATTAGTTACTTTTCATTTACTCAGCTTGTGTACACACTCTGACTCTGCCCTGCTTATCTCCAAAATCTTTTCAATCCTGTACATCCTGTCTTCTCGACGGTTAACCTTCGGAAGTTCTTCAGGATAAAATGTTCCAACAATAGCATCGCCTTTGTAATCTGTTAACAGGTACACTGGCCTCATTGCTGTTTTGATCACCTGATCCACTATAAATATCTCTGTAGTGAAATTTTGTTCATACCCCTTTTCAAATATGCCTTTTATTTTTGAAACCCTTACATGGTCTCCTTTTCTGAGCTGTGGTCTCTCATTTTTTGATGTAGCAGAGACCCCATAGATTGTTTTCCAGACGACCAAAGAGTTGTGAGGGGTCACGTCTACAGGCCTAGCCTTGATAGTTCTGTGCATACTGTGGTTATAGCTTTTTACAAGCTGGGGTAATACATCTACATATTTGTAAGTATTATTCGCAGTGAAATAGTACCACATTTTTATTTTTAAAGTTCTGTTAAACCTTTCCACAATCCCCGCCTTGACCTCATTATTGGTGACAAAATGATGTATCCCTTGCTTGTTTAGCAGCTGTTTTACACACTTATTTAGAAATTCAATTCCTCGATCTGTTTGTAGCTTACTAGGCACTCTACCATCTTGTTTGAAAATGGTTGCTAAAGGTTTGGATACCTCCTTTCCTGTCTTGTCTTTGAGAACCAAAGCCAAGCCATATTTAGATAAAACATCAATGCATGTTAATATGTACTTGTAACCCCTGTTGTATTCTGAAAAATGCTGCATATCTACCAAATCTGCCTGCCATTGTGCATCGACTCCAGATACAATGGTCTTACAGTAACCCCCCGCCGATTGCGGGGGTTAGGGACCCACCCGACCCATGATGCATGAAAATCGGCGATATGCGGAAGCGGGTGGGGTGGGGGTGATTGCGCAGCACACTGCGGCGGCAGGGGGCTCTTACCTCCCCCCGCCGCCTGTCCGTGCGGCCCGGAGGCTTCTCCGGGGTGCGTGGGAAGGCCACGTGGAGCGACTGAATCACCCGCCGCCGCCTGCCACCGCGGCCCGGAGGCTTCACCAGGGTGCGTGGGAGGGCCGCGGGGAGCGACCGGATCGCCCACCACCGCCGCCCGCCCGCGCAGCCCAGAGGCTTCTCCGGGGTGCATGGGAGGGCCATGTGGAGCGACCAGATCACCCCCCGCCGCCTGCCCATGTGGCCTGGAGGCTTCTCGGGGGTGCGTGGGAGGGCGGCGCGGAGCGACCCAATTGCCCCCCCCCCGTCGCCCTCCCACGCACCCTGGAGGCTTCTGGACCATGTCAGGAGAGTGTTAGAGGCCCTAACCGCTGCTGGGTTGAAGGTAAACCCAACCAAGTGCACCATTGGCCTATCCAAAGTAAAATTCCTGGGATTCATGGTGGGGAAGGGAGAGATTCAGCCCCTGCAAGATAAGGTAACCAAAATATCCTCGTGGAGGCGTCCATGCACCAAGAGAGAGGTCCAGCAGTTTCTCGGGCTCATTGGGTACTATAGGCATTTCATCCTCAACTTTGCCACCAGGGCGGCACCCTTGACGGACCTGATAAGGAAAAGGAAGCCCAGGATAGTCGTATGGGAAGAAGCTCAGGAGAGAGCCTTCGTGGACTTGAAGGACACCCTGTGCGACATACCCTCCAGGAACACCCCTGACTTACAACTACCGTTCTGGCTTTACACGGATGCCTCTGATAGGGGGTTGGGGGCTGTGCTAGCACAGAAGAAGGGGGGAAAAGAGTACCCCATCCTCTTCCTCAGTAGGAAGCTGTCAGATAGGGAGTGTAAATATGCTGTGATTGAAAAGGAGGCCCTAGCTGTCAAATGGGCCACCAACGCTTTGAAGTATTACCTCCTGGGAGCCCCCTTTCATCTAGTCACAGACCATGCCCCGCTCAAGTGGTTGCAGATGATGAAAGAAACAAATCCCCGCCTCACGTGGTGGTACCTGGCTTTGCAACCGTTTGCCTTCTCCATCCATTAAAGGAAAGGGGGCCAACACATTAATGCAGATTTTTTCTCCCGACAGGGGCCCTGGGATGGAGAAAACTCAATGCAGGCGTCCCTCTTGGAGGGGGGGATGTGTGAGGGGAACTTCTCTGATAGGAAGAGAGGGACCCCTGCACACCCAGCTGAAGTGATGAAGGAGCCAAAGAAACCTGAGAATCTGATGAACCTTTCACCTGTGGAGAGGTTCATGGCTTTGAAGGGGTATTACGATGCCCTTAGAGATAAGGAGAAGGAGGAGAACCAGAGGGCGGAGGAAAGTAAAAAGCAGGACTTGGCAGGAAAGGGGAACCAATCCGCTCCCGTGGAGGTGGGGTTTGCAGCCTATAAAAAGGGAAGGAAGAGAGAGCTCCCGGAAGGATGGGAATTGGTGTGGATGGAGAACCCATGGATGGGAGACGGGGAACAGATGATGACGCCACACAAAGAAGCTGAGAGCTATCGGCGTAGAGCACATCGCCAGAAGTGTTTCTATTGGAGTGAGAGAGAATATAAGGAATACAACCGTAAGCTGAAGGAGATTCGTAAGGATCTGGAGCTAGAGAGATGGCTGGTAAAGATTCGACAGGAGATCGAGCCCGGGACCTTGGACCCGCGGGAGGAGTTGAGCAAGAGACCAGATTACCCCTTGCGCACACCCAAGCCGAGACCATGTGGTCCCAGATTCACTTTGGAAGTTGGGATACAAGTGGGGACCCCCCAAACCTCCATGAGGGAGATTGGAACGCAGGTGAAAGGGCTGAGGCTTTCGGAGAAGGGGGAAGAGGCCCGTGGTGGAGCCGAACACCCACAGGTGGTGGTGGGGAATTTGATCACTTTCTAGAGACCCCAACTTATGGAGGGAAGAACCCGTTTATATCTGATGTTAAAGAAGTTGATACTGTTGTTAGAAGAAAAACTCTGTTTGCTGTTGATGAACAAAATAAAAGTTCTGTTTCTTTGTTACGTGAGATGCCTTCTTTGAGACTGGAAGGGTGGGATGCCTGGGCAAAGACTGAACCCTCACATAATACCTTCAGGTGTTGTTGGTGTGTGTGTGTGTGGGGGGGGTGGGGGTTAAGTCTTATAAACATGTAAGCTTTTACAGACAATATGAAGTCAACGGCTATTAAACATAAAAGTATGCAATATTTACAGGCTAAATGAGACACCAGGTGTATTTTCAGGTTATTTTGTAAAATACTTGAAATGCCAGCTTGGTTTTATAGGCTGGTTTGTTGGTGATCCTTCCTTTCCTGTTAAGAGAGCATGAAACAAGATCTTAGTAAGAATTTCAAAGAATTACGGCTCTTGGCATTTCACCTGAACAACTGGGGGCATTACCTTTTATGCAGGCCTATAGGCTGCTAAAGCTTAGATTGCTAGACATTGAAAGACAAGACCTCTTTGCAGCAGCCTCTAAAGCATGTTCCCCTCTCAGGCTTCAACTTCCGCTACTTGTTGGCAAGCCATCCAGCTACCTACATCTCTTAGAGAACCCACATGAACGACGCGCTTTTACTCTAGCCAGTTGTAATGTGCTCCCTTCTAATGTCTTATACGGGAGATTCAGCTCTCTACCACTGGAGACTCGGTTATGTCCCTGTAATTCAGGGACCATTGAGTCTCTGGTGCATATGATCTTATATTGTCCTCTATACAAGAACATCCGTGCTTCTCACCTAGAGCCACATCTTGCCAGACTTCCTGGTCGTCAGGATGAGGTCATTTTACATACATAAGAACATAAGAAGAGCCATGCTGGATCAGGCCAAAGGCCCATCTAGTCCAGCTTCCTGTATCTCACAGCGGCTCCACCAGATGTGTTTGGGAGTGCATGAGACTAGATATCTGTCTCCTGATACCACTCCCCTGCATCTGGCTCTTGAAGTACCCTGGTTTAAACCCTGGAGGTTACACATCTCCATCATGGTTTGTAACCTGTGATGGACTTTTCCTCCAGGAATCTGTCCAATCCCCTTTTGAAGGCATCCAGGTCAGATGCCATCACCACATTGTGTGGCAGGGAGTTCCATAGACTTACAATGCGCTGGGTGAAAAAATATTTTCTTTTGTCAGTTCTTACTCTCCCAGCCCTCAATTTGAGTGTATGTCCCCTAGTTCTGGTATTTTGGGAGAGGGAGAAGAGCTTCCCTCTATCCACTTTACTCATACCCTGCATTATTTTGTATGTCTCAATCATATCCCCCCTCAATCGCCTTTTTTCCATTATGGACAAAATAATGCAGGGCATGATTAAAGTGGATAGAGGGAAGCTCTTCTCCCTCTCACAAAATACCAGAACTAGGGGACATACACTCAAATTGAGGGCTGGGAGAGTAAGAACAGACAAAAGAAGGTATTTTTTCACCCAGTGCGTTGTTAGTCTGTGGAACTCCCTGCCACAGGATGTGGTGATGGCATCTGGCCTGGATGCCTTCAAAAGGGGATTGGACAGATTCCTGGAGGAAAAGTCCATCACAGGTTACAAACCATGATGGAGATGTGTAATCTCCAGGCTTAAAACCGGGGTACTTCAAGGGCCAGATGCAGGGAAGTGGTATCAGGAAACAGATATCTAGTCTCATGCGCTCCCAAATGCACCTGGTGGGGCCACTGTGAGATACAGGAAGCTGGACTAGATGGGCCTTTGGCCTGATCCAGCAAGGCTCTTCTTATGTTTTTATGTTCTTATGCACCCTCAGATGCCCAGTCTGGGAGGAATTAGTGGTCCAGACTGTTCTCTGTGGGAGCAGCTGCTCTGACAAATGTTTATTTTTTTATCAAACTGAGGCAAACAGACATGCAGTTTAACTCTTTATATGCATTACTTTACATTTGGTTACATTAAAACGCATTTGCCATTTCTCAGCCCATTCCCCCAGTTTGGAGAGATCCTTCTGGAGCTCTTCACAATCTTCTCTGGTTTTTACCACACGGAAAAGTTTTGTGTCATCGGCAAACTTGGCCACCTCACTGTTTATCCCTGTCTCCAGGTCATTTATGAACAGATTGAAAAGCACCGGTCCCAGGACAGAGCCCTGGGGCACACCGCTTTTCACTTCTCTCCATTGTGAAAATTTCCCATTGACACCTACTCTTTGTTTCCGGGATCTCAACCAGTTCTCAATCCATAAGAGGACCTGCCCTCTTATCCCCTGACTGTGCAATTTTCTCAGCAGCCTTTGGTGAGGGACTGTGTCAAAAGCCTTTTGAAAATCCAGATAGACTATATCAACCGGTTCACCCAAATCCACGTGCCTGTTGACCTTTTCAAAAAATTCTAAGAGGTTTGTCAGACAAGATTTACCCTTACAGAAGCCATGCTGATTTTCTCTCAGCAAGGCTTGTTCTTTTATGTGTTTTAAGATTTTCTCTTGGATGAGGCTTTCCACCATCTTCCCTGGGACAGATGTAAGGCTAACCGGCCTGTAGTTTCCTGGGTCCCCCCTCCTTCCTTTTTTAAAAATTGGTGTGACATCTGCTATCCTCCAGTCCTCCGGCACTGTGGCCGTTTTAAGAGACAAGTTGCATATAACCGTTAAGAGATCTGCAATTTCATTTCTCAGTTCCCTAATAACCCTTGGGTGGATGCCATCTGGGCCAGGTGACTTGTTAATCCTCAATTTATCAATTAGTCCTAAAACCTCCTCTCTTTTAACCTGTATTTGATTTAATTCTTTAGTCAAGAGGGGCGGCTGAGGCAGCGGAATCCGCTCAAGGTCCTCTGTCGTGAAGACAGACGCAAAGAACTCATTCAATTTCTCTGCAATGTCCAAGTCTTCCTTAACCTCCCCTTTTCCTCCCTCACCATCCAGAGGGCCAACTGGTTCTCTGGCAGGTTTTCTACTTCTAACATATTTAAAGAAGCTTTTATTATTACCCTTTATATTGCTAGCCATTCGTTCCTCAAAGTCTTTCTTTGCCTCCCTTATCATCTTCTTACATTTCTTTTGCCAGAGTTTGTGATCCTTTTTATTTTCCTCATTTGGGGAGGATTTCCATTTACAGAAGGACCTCTCCTTGCGCTTTAGAGCCTCTCTAACTCCACTCGTTAACCATGCCGGTGTCCTCTTGGACTTAAATGAGCTCTTCTTTCTTTGTGGTATGCACTTGTGCTGGGCCTCTATTATTGTTGTTTTAAACAGGCTCCATGCACTCTGAAGAGATTGGATTCTTCTAACCTTCCCCTTCAGTTTCTCTCTAACTAGTTTCCTCATCTGAGGGAAGTTTGCCCTTCGAAAATCAAGGGTTTTTATGTCTGATTTGGTTGACACTCTTCCTCTGACATGCATGGCAAAGGTAATAGCAGCATGGTCACTGTTCCCCAGAGGCTCAGTGACATTCACACCTCTGACCAGGTCCTGAGTATCACACAATATTAGATCCAGCGTTGCCTGTTCTCAGGTGGGCTCCGTGACAAGTTGCTCTAAGGCACAGTCATTCAGCAAGTCGAGAAACCCAGTTTCTCTTTCTTGCCCGGAGCTCGCATTGGCCCAGTCAATGTGGGGATAATTGAAGTCCCCCATGATTACTATCCTATCCCTTTTAGCCACTTCCATGATTTCTCTCCTCATTTCAAGGTCCCCCTCAAGTTTCTGATCTGGTGGACGATAGAATACTCCAACGATCACATCACTCCTTGGACCTGGTAGTTTAACCCACAGTGATTCTATGGTGGAGTCAGACCCTCTGTCAATCTCCATTCTGCTGGATTTTACCCCTTCTTTGACATAGATGGCCACTCCTCCTCCAACCCGCCCCCCTCTATCTCTTCTATAGAGTTTATAGCCTGGGATTGCTGTATCCCACTGGTTCTCCGCATTCCACCAGGTTTCTGTTATGGCTATTATATCAATGTTATCCCTAGCTGCCAAATGTTCAAGTTCTCCCATCTTTGCTCGGAGGCTTCGAGCATTGGCGTAGAAGCACCTGTACAGTGGGTCCCGCAACAACAGCTGCTGCCTTGTTCTATTCGCCCCACAGCTTTTATTTTCAGTAGATGAACTGTCATATTCCGTTATTCTCCCGGTGCTAATACCTATACCTGCTATGTCTTCTCTATGTGATTCTCTACCCTCTCCAACCTCATTCCCCGAGGATGAGGTGTTCCGAACCGGATGCCACTCAGCTCCTGTCGGCTTTCCCCCAGTTATCAGTTTAAAAGCTGCTCTGCTGCCTTTTTGAGGTTGAGTGCCAGCAATCTGGTCCCATCATGATTCAAGTGCAACCCATCCCTCCTGAACAGGTTTGGCTTGTCCCAAAATGTTCTCCAGTTCCTGACAAATCTAAAGCCCTCCTCTCGACACCATCGCCTCATCCACGCATTGAGGCTTCTGAGTTCTGCCTGTCTGGTGGGTCCTGCACGAGGAACAGGTAGCACTTCTGAAAATGCTACCTTGGAAGCCCGGGTCTTCAATCTTCTACCTAGCAACCTGAATTTGGCTTCCAAGACTGACCGCTTGGCCTTCCCAACATCATTGGTACCAATGTGTTCCATGACCCTTTTCTGACAGAGCAGCATAACCTTTTGTCAGGCTCTGATAAAACCCACACTAGGCAGATTGCCATATTTATCAACTTGTTAATCCAGCGACGCAGGCCACAGTTACTCAATGGGCCTTTTGTTTAACAACCCAGATATAGTCTGTTTATTCTGGATGGTCTACAGTAGACTATGGCTGGATAAAAATAATGCTTCATGGAAACATCCTCCAGCTCTCGTCTTGTTACAATTCACCTATATTCCCTCTACCCTTTCCGGTTATTTGAGTAATACTGGTCTGGGCACGCACACTCCCATAATTGTGTGTTTTTATTATCTACTGTCCATTGTCTATTTTATGTATTTATTTATTTTATGTCAATAAAGGTGTCTGACTGACTGACTGAGTAAGAAGATTACATCACCCCATCCCATACCCAGAGAAGAGTCCCATGACCCCAGAGAAAAGTGTCATGAATATATTTTTTTTTCAAAAATTATCTTACCCTGATACCCACAATTCACACTTTCATACCCCTCATCTTCAGAAACCATTTCCAGTTCAGAAGTCATGAATTTCTCTTTTTTCTTCTGGAGCCCCATTTTTATTCCATGAGGACAATCACACTGCAAATTATCAGACCAATACATAGTATCCTCAGCATGGTGACTGGATCTGGTTGGCTTTTGGGGGGCATAGGACTTCGGCTTTTCGGTAAATAAAAATATATTATTTGAAATAAAAAAGTGGACTTGATACCTTGAAAGATAAATGGTATGGCCCAACCATTCCAAGGGAAGCTGAGATTTCTGTGGACTGGTCCCACAACCATGGCTGGTATCACAGCTTCCTTTGGAAAGGTTGGGCCATACCATTTATCTTTCAAGGTACCAAGTCTACTTTTTTTCCTTGATGAAATTTAACAGGAAAGCAGAGTTATAGACAGCCTGGCCTTTCTCTCCTTTGTCTTTAATTAATAGTGTGCTGTCAAGTTGAGAAATGCAATGAGACAGGAGGAGACCTTGGAGACAGGGTCCCCTCCTGGAGTTCTGAGTGCCCTAAAACAAAAAACAAAAACAAAAAAACCACCTGGCAATGAGTATAAGATTCAGCTGCACTCCTCAAGGATTGGCTCGTGGCATAAGTAGAACTGGATATTTATTCATTCATTCATTCATTCATTGATTCATTCATTGATTCATTCATTTGATTTCTATACCGTCCATCGGGTACTTTAGGGGGACTACAACTCCCATCACCAAAGTGGTTGTGCAATCTGAGGATTTTAGGGCAACAAGAATATTACATGAAGCTCAGGGTGGTGGTGTTTCCCTGGCATCAGTCTTCTCGTAACCTTCATGCTACGCTTATACAGCAGTTGGGCTGGGCAGGCTAAGACCAAAGTCCATGCCTTCATGCACCTGATATATCTGTTGTTAAATGTTTTTGTTTCTCTCCCCTGGCCAGTGTGAGCACCTCTCCTTTGGAGCTTAAGTCTTTCATGTTCCTTTAATCAGGTCCTGTGCAGTTAAACATTTTATATGGTAAATATTGATTCAGAGGCAGGGCATGGGTGTGTGTGGGAGAATGCAAGTTATGCAACCCGTTTGATTTTCTTTTGCCCTATTGAAATGTCTGAAATTGGATCATGAGACTTAGACAGTGGCTTATAGGCAAAGCTACTTTCTCACAGGGTTTTCATTTTGTTGTGATTATTTCTAATTGGCAAAACACACCCCCTGACAACACAACTGAATGTTCCATCAATCAGTGGTTGATCAATCTCAATCTGAGTTTTCTAACTGAGGATTTAACATCCTTTCAGAGGGTTGACAGGTGAAGAAATGGAAAAAAGTGAACACTTAAAATGTCAATAGTCCCCAAGTCAACGCTGGAAACCAGTTGGTACACTTTTGCCTTGCCCTGCTGCAATGCATGATCCGTCTTGCCTAACAAGCGTGAAAGCTCTTTGCAGCCCTCAGTGTCATTCCCTTGCCAAGAGTGGCCTGTGTGCCATTGTTATAGAAATTGTATCATCTACATCACAGTAATTAAAATGCTTGCCAATACATATTTGATGCTTCCTCAGTATTGGACTTTGGGAACACACCGTTCCAGAATACTACACCTGTTAACCAGAATACTACACTTGTTAGCCAGAATACTGCACTTGTTAAAATGGAGTCGGAGGGAGCAGCTGTAGTTACCTGCAACACTTGTGCCATGTTTGTCATCCTGCCAAAGCATGTGGAGGACTACACTTGCAGCAAGTGCAAGCTGGCTGCACTACTAGAAGAGAAGGTCCAGCAGCTGGAGGCCTGCATATATCTAACCAGCAACAAATTAAGGAGCTTGAGCTCTTCTTGGACAGAGCAGAGCAGACTATCCTGGACAAAGAAGAGACAGGGCACAGTTCTGAGAGAGAAGTCACTTCACCAACTTAGGGGGTAGAACTAAAGAGTCTCCCTTAATATACTTGATGAGGTGCATGAAGAATAACAGGCTGCAGGGGAGAGGCTCCTTGTACTAACTAGGTGTTTCAATTATTAGAAATACAAAGGGATGGATTTGTGATGAGCATGATAACTGTATGGTGACTTGCCTGCCAGGCGCAAAGGTTGCAGACATCACGAGAAATCTAGATAGTTTGTTAGAGAGAACTGGGAAGAAACTAGAGGTCATGGTACACGTTGGTACCTATGATGCTGGGAAGGCAAAGCAGTCAGTCCTGGAAGCTAAATTCAGGGTGTTAGGAAAAAGATTGAAGTCCCGGACTTCCAAGGTAGCATTTTCAGAAGTGCTACCTGTTCCCTTGGAACGCAAGGGATGATTAAAAAGGAAACAGAGATTGCAGAGAGACTCAATGAGTGCTTTGCTTCAGTATTCACTGAAGAAGACAGAGACCACATGCCCAAAACAGAGCCTATGTTCATAGGGAGGGAAACCAAGTAATTAAGCCAGATAGAAATAACCAAGGAGGAGGTTCATGCATGTCTTGTTAAACTTAATGCTAACAAATCACCAGGACCAGATGGCATCCGTCCATGAGTTCTCAAGGAACTTAAAGATGAAATTGCTGAGGTCCTAGCCAAAATATATAATCTTTCCCTCAAATCAGGCATTGTGCTTGATGACTGGAAGGTAGTGAATGTAATACCAATCTTCAAAAAAAGATCCAGAGGTGATCCAGGAAATTACCAACCAGTCAGTTTGACATGTGTCCCAGGTAAATTGCTCGAAACCATCCAAAAAGATAATATTAATAGGCAGAAAAGTGCCTCTCCTTTCCCTTCTGTGGGCAAGCAGCCAGGGCAGCTCCTCATTTGTCCAGGTCATTAGGCAGCTTCAACAAAGGGACCACCAGGCCAGCCACTTTGGTTCATTCTCAGAGATCACACATGTTGGAACTCAAGCAAAATGGAGCGATCCCACTTGCACCACCACCAGCAGCTCCAAACTCTAGCCTCTGACAGGGACCCAAAATGGTCTAAGCAAGTGTCTGTCAGTGGTGGACTACATCAAGATGGCAGGTATGCCGTGTGCTACTGGAAAAGGAGCAAGACAGCCCATCCTCAAGTGGGGGGACAAACACCCAGAAAAGGAAGGGGATGGCACAGGGACAAAGTTACTTTTGTAGAGACGCAAAACATTACTTTTGAGGTACAGTTCCCAGAATACCTAGTTCAGCAGGGATTCCACCCGTCATGCTGGCTGGGATATTTTGAGATGTTTGGTTTTTAAAAGGCAACTTCTCTCATCTTTGAGCATTATTCTGCCCTATCCAATACTCTTTTTAAAAAAATGCATACCCTTGTTGATAATGTACCTTTATACGTGGCCTTGCACACTCTTAGTCAGTGACTTCATGACACAGAAAGACAAGAACTGTCCTCGATGGCGAATAGAACTTGTTCACCACAGGCATATGGCATTATCCCAGTGTATCGAACACCTACATCGTACTTATCCACACTTAGAACTCCCAAAACTTGCAGAGCATTCAACCCCGCAAGATTTAATGTTCTCTCCTCTGCCTTCCTTCAGGGTAGGTTCCAGGGAATTCCCCAACAAGAACGACTTTGTCCATGTGCAGCTGGGATCCAAGAGTTCCTGTTACATATCCTCCTACATTGCAACTTCTGTGAGAAAATAAGGAGGGATCTGATTTATCCCTTGATCCATAGACTTCAAGGGAACTCAGATAAGTGGTTGGTTGCGTATTGTCTAGCGCGGTGGTCCCCAACCCCCGGGCCACGGACCGGTGCCGGTCCGTGGACCGGGCTGCCTGGGGAGGCCGGGGAGGCTCCTCCTCTTTTCCTCCGCCGCCCTCCTCCTCCTCCTCTTCTCTCCCGCGGGCGGCCGGTGGAGGAGGAAGGCTGGAGGAGCGCAGGAGGAGCCGCCGCCGCTGCCTTTGCCTTTGCCTCCCTCCTCTGCCCGCCGCCGCCGCCGGCGGCGCATCCTCCTCCTCCTCCGCCCTCCTCCTCCTCGCCCTCCACCACCAGCAGCAGCAGCAGCGGAGGACGAGGAGGACGCGCCGCCGCCGCCGTGGCTGCTGCTGGTGGTGGTGGTGGTGGAGGGTGAGGAGGAGGAGGGCGGAGGAGGAGGAGGATGCGCCGGGAGAGCACGGGGCTGTTGCCCCCCCCACAGAGAGAGAGAGAGAGAGAGAGAGAGAGAGAAAGAGGCCGGGCCCCCCGAGCCCCCCCCAACCGGAGTGTGCGTGCGCTGGCCTGCCGGCCGGCCAGCACACAGATGCCACCCCCCCACCGGCCTCCGTCCCCTCCCCCCTCCCGCTCGCCTGCCTGAAGGCCGTCGACAGGAGGAGGAGGCGGGGGCCCGCCCGCCCAGGAGCCCTGGGCTCCCCCCCACCCCGCCTGTGCGCGCAGGGGGGGAGCGGCACGCCCGACGCCCCCAGCCGGCGAGCGCCGCCGCCGCCGCTGCTCCCGTGGCCCCCCGCAAGGCACACACGCCAAGCCCCCCCGCTCCCCCCCTCCCTCCCTCCCCCCATCCCCCCCCCCCCCCCACACACCCTCCTCTGCCCCCCACACCCCCCATCTCCGCCCCCCTCCCCACCCCCAGCCCCGGGCCACGGATAAATCATCAAACATTTACCGGTCCGTGGGGACAAAAAGGTTGGGGAGCACTGGTCTAGCGGACCAGAACTCTCATATAACAACTCAAGTTGCTAAAATTTTCTTGGCTGCAATCCATAGAAGGGCTGTGTTGATGGCAGAAGGCTGACTTATATTTATCTTTTGAAAGGTTGTGGTTTCTGTGCTGACATTTGTTTTGTACTATCGCTGTTCCTGTTCTTTGCCCTGTTGTTTTATTGAGTTGGGTCATGTGTGTGTTGTGTCATTACAGTCGTGATCAACTCTTCGTGACTGTCATACGACCATAATAAACGGAACTGAACTGAACCTTTATACACACCATGGAGCTGTTGTGGGATATTTCTCTTTCACCCAGTTCATAGGACTTGACATTCCCACACCATTCGTATATTCTGTTTCTGCTATTGCAGTGGTCTGTGGTGTGCCTCCAATATTTGTCTCAACAGTAATGTCTTCTTTACACCTCCAAAGGAATTCCTGAGCCCTCTGGACTACTTGTTCATTCAGTGTCCGCATAGCTAGGTGGAACTTTGCTAGGTTCTGACACAGACTACTGCTGACACCATAGTCCTCTTTAGAGGTTTTTCCAACCTCTCATGCTACCTGGAGAAAGCGTGGCTAGGAGGAGGCCCTTCTGGGCTGAAGTGACTGTCAGTCTATCCATCACTAACCAATTGTTCCTTCCTCCCCATAAATTTGAAAAGAGTCGCACCTCTCTTTATTTTTTTTCCTTTTCCTTTCTTTCCTCTGTTGAGGCAGTTGCTGAAAGCAGCCATATTTGATTTGTCACACAACTTAAAGAAAAGGGGCTTTCTACTACTAATGTCTCAGAGTGAATCACTGAGACTATATGTGCCAGTTAATGATCAAAAGGGTGGACTGTTCTCAGGATCATGAAACTGTCCTGCTCTTTGAATCCCTGAACTTCTTCTGAGCAACTAGAGGAATTTAAGCTGCTTCTTCTTTTTCTTAGCGTTTGTCCCACTTGGTGGTAGAGTCTGCTGGCTAGAGGAATTTAAGCAAAAATGCAAAAAATTCTGCAAAAAGTCCTTTGAAAATAACTTGAAATTAATCATAAATTTTTAACCCAGATTTCAAGTTTATTCCAGGACGACATTGTCCCAAAAGAAGGAAACAAGGGCAATCCAATGATTTGCTCTCTCTGTGTGTGTGTGTGTTGTGTCGTTACAGTTGTGACCAATTCTTCATGACCCCACGTCTAAGGAGTTTTCTTGGCAGGAATACTGGAGTGGTTCGCCAGTTCTAAGCTTAGATTGCTGCTCATGGCAAAGGACTGTGGAAGTTGTGGTCCAAAACATCTGGAGGGGCACAGTTTGGACATGCCTGCTCTAAGGCTTGGCTTGAATGGACAAAGCAGACGGCCGAGATGCCACCATCTAGGTTTCTAACTTACCACTCGTCCAATTGAGGGATTTTGGGAATTGGGCCTTTAAAAAATAATTACAGGCCAGAAAGGCAGGCACATTTATCCAGCACTTGACTCCACAAAAGAATGGCTCAGTTTTATTTAATCCAAGGCCACTTTGGCCCTTCCAGAATTCCAAGCCTGTATTTCCAATGGCAAAGGACTGTGGGAGTTGTGGTCCAAAACATCTGGAGGCCAAAGTTTGGACATGCCACTCTTTTGCAGAGTACCTTCCCATGGAACATCTGCCACTGCATTGCAATCTCTGGTTGACCCTCACAATCTGGAACCGGCCAACTACAAATATGTTATTTTTGCTAGTTTAAAAGCTTGTATCTACACTCCACTGTTATAACGCAGGCGCCTACAGCTACCATTCTGCAATTACAATGCTTCTTAAATAATGCACATATATATTCAGTATACGTTTAGCATTTTAATTTTTTCATCCAACACTGTACTGTATAGTATCACAGATAGGCAGTTTGAATCCCACTAGATGTTGTGGGGCTGCAGTTCCCATTGATCTTAGTTGGCACAGGCAGTGCAGGGGATGATGGGAAATGTCATCCAACAACATCTGGAGGGTACAGAAATCTCAGCATGGGACTAAAGCTCTTTTGATGACAACTTAACGAAATAATTAGCAATAGTAATTGCTCTGTAACTAACTGTCTTAGTCTTAAAGGGGTGGTTTTAGATCAGGCATGTCCAAACTTGGGCCCTCCAGATGTTTTGGACCACAACTCCCACAATCCCTTGTCACTGGCAATATAGGGTTGGAATTCTGAGAGTTGTGGTCCAAAACATCAGGAGGGCCGAAGTTTGGACATGCCCGCTTTAGATGGAACTCATTTTTCTGAAAACAGAAACATTGGAAGGCTTCCCTTGCATCATATTGGGTTTTTTTAGGGAGTTTGTTAAGGCTGAATTATACAAAGCTGCCTTCTACTAGTGAAAATTTGTCCTGAAATGGTCAAATGCATTTTTCTTTATTTTTATTTAAATGTAGTTTCAGTTAATGAAAGGGTTTAATTGTATGTTTGTATTTATTATATCATGTTGTTATGATTTTATTGCATATTGTAAACTGTCCAGAGAGTGGCAACAGTAATAAAATGCTATAGAAATGTAAACAAACAAGGTCACCGGAATAACACTATAACACACATATTTTACCTGCAATGTTTCTTAATTGCTTGAATTAAAACATTCCTGCAAATTCCTTTTGGTGGACTCGCTCTTTTTAAAAACATGGTTCTTTGATTTGCGATGGTCTCTGCTGTGGGACACAACCCTGATGTAAATCCAGGCCTTCGGGGAGCATTTCCATTGTAACTGAAAACAAAAGTTTCCAATGCATCTGGATTTTGTTATATTCTGGAGGTGCCCGGCCCATGAACTGATTCTTTGGTAGATTTTTAAAATCTTTATTGTGTTCTTTTCCATGCTTGCAGTTGGAGACACAAATTTGTTTACTTGTGTTGCTCCTTCCATGAAATTAAAACATTTGGGGGTGTTTTGGAGCAGCAGTTGTCTTTGAATAGATTGGCACCGTGTTCCTTCAAGAATTTATTGAATTAAAGCATTAATGGTGCTTCTCTAATAGAAGGACACCTTCTGGGGTCCAGCAAAATAATTTATACATTTTACATAACATACACGTCAGTAGTCTTCTTTAAGAAACACGCGCACCACTCTATACATATTTCTGTTGCACACACTCTCTTAAGAAAGAAGAACAGAAGCCAGTACGTTTACATTATAGTGAGTCTGTGGGAACATAAATTACACAATATCTAAGCTGTTGGTAAGAAGGAAATTTAGGCAACAGAGACCACTTTCAGTTCCCTCTTTAGGATGTTTGTGGTTAGCTAGGGAAATTACAAGAGATATTTGTAATTCATGGGAAGGGCTTTTCTCTTTTGCCCAGTACAGAGACATATAATTTTTAATAATCCTTAATTATAAGATTAATTATAAATTTATTTATTGCCACTGTCACAAGATTGGTGTCAAGTATACAAAGTGCTTTATAACTGTTCAGCTACAGGCCTGAGTTCACTTCCTCCAACATTGGAGGCATTCAAGGGAAAGCTGAATAGCCACCTGTCAGATAAGATGGATTTGGGTTTTTGCATTGAGGAGAAGGAGCTGCCTAGATGCCCTAAGCTCATCCAATCTCGCCTGATTTCGGAGGCCCTGGTTAGTACTTGGATGGGAGACCACCAGGGAATACCAGGTGCTATAGGCGCCTGGAGTAGGAACTGGCAAACCACTCCAGTATTCCTGCCAAGAAAACTCCATGCACATGGGGTCATGAAGAGTCAGTCATGACTGTAACGACACAACACACACACATTGAGGACAAGGTTGGACTCAATGCCCATTTCCATGACCCTATGTGTCCTTTTGGATGATATCCCCATATAGCAGAAATAAGAAAAATAAAGAAAACCATTTTTGTCCAAGGCTAAAACATTTCTGGCCCAATAGCTGTAAGGAGCTCTCTACTCTCATCTCAAGCAAACAGCCTCCGTGGAAAAATCTCCATTTCCAAAATGAAAGTGCAAATTTAGAACTGTCATTTACTAGCCTCAACTCACAGGCTGCTTGCTGGGTCAGCCAAGACATAGGTAAAGACAACCACATGGCGATGAATGGCAGGGTGAGATGAGGGCGGTGCTAATTCCATGAAGGTTTCAAAGGGAAAAAAGCCATGGGAGGGGGAGGCAGGCACAGTCTTTGAGGTATCTATCACCTGTTCAACTGACGAAGTTACAAGCCTGAGAAAAGTACTAGGAAAGTTAAGAAAAGCACAGCATAAATCAGAAGCACGGCCCATGTGGGACATGTTTTGTAAAACTATACCGTATGTACTACTACAGTAGGTTCCGTACATAAAATATGTTGTCATACTGCGTTGCTCCCTTTGTCCTACAAGTTGAAGAATGGAAGTCAGAAGGGACCAAAGAGTGGAGAGAGAGCAGCAACTGCACAGAGAGGGGGGGGGAGAGAGAGAGAGAATGCAAGGGGAATGAAGACACAGGATCCCCATCACCTCTCTATTGCTCTGGGATTCCAACCTGTAAAGCACTGGGTTTCAACAGAAATAAATCTAAAGGATGAAAGCTAGGAACTGGGGCGGAAAAGAATATGCTTTTGGAAATTCCCTGATTACTAAATGAACTGGTACTTAATCTCTCTCTCTCTCTCTCTCTCTCTCTCTTTAATAACCAAAGAGTGATCCTCTCCTTGAGTTACATTACAGAGTGGCCAGATGCCAAAGAGGACAGGGCTTCTGCAGAGTTAGCTTGTCATGCAAAGCAGCACCTCCTGAAATCCACTCCTCCTCATAACCATTAAAGGTACAGGAGCCTTGTCCTTTTTTGCATCTGGCATCCTACATATTGTGTACAGGACAGAATTGCCCCTCAAGGGACTTGTCACAGCTATGCACGGGAGAGAAGGAATGATACTGGCACAGCAATATCCTTGCCTCTGCAAAAGGCAACTGATGGCATTACCCTTGTGTTGATCCGATTCTACATGCGGGTTTTCCCATCATCAAAAGATCAGGAACTGAACGGCCTTGGAGATGTGGTACGTGAAATACCACTTGAAATACCACAGTCAGTTGGAATGTTACGCTGGGGGTCAGTTTCATTAAAGCAGTGTGATGTTACACTGACAGAGAAGTGGTGTCATTTAATTCACTTTGGTTACTTCACGTACCTCTCTGACCTCTCTGCTGCCCCGCTGCGGACCAGTTCGTTGTTACAGAACCTCACGTGCCAGCGAGTTGGAGGCGAAGTCGCCCCGACCACGCCCCCAGAAGCGCGGCACAAGCAGGGTGACTGATTCCCCTTGGCGGCCACTGGAATCTTCTCAATGTGCTTCTCAATGCGCATTGAGGAGACGTGCGGTTTTGGTGGATGCGCATCGCACAATCATTATTACGCCTTCCTGCTTTCCCCTTTTTTCGGGTCGCTTTCGGAAAACCAGAAAAATCGACATTTCGGATTTCCGGATTTACTAATGGTACTCCTGAGCCACCTCCGACGCTTGCAATCGCTGTGAGCCTCAGGTACACAGTTGACCCGATTCGTGCTTGATCCTTCCCGGCAGATGGTACTGTGACGTGTTCCAAAACTACCCCGAGTCCCTGCTCATTTACAGCCCACCATGTGGTGGCGATGCGGTGTACTTTTCAGTACCTTGTCATCGTACAACTCTTTTGCCTAGCCCCTATGATGAGGCTTCCTGAGTTGCCCCGTTCAGTGCTTAGGAAAATCCACTCCAGGTTTCCTGTATGCCTCACACCCACCACCCACGACAAACAGTTGACAGTCCTTCATTGCCCCATACCTTAGGTTTTTTAAGCTGGGCTGCTGGTTACACGATTCGAGGCACCTACAAGGGTCCCTTCATGTCCCCCCAAACCTATATATTATCCCTCAAGTTGTCTCAACGGGCAGTTCAACCATACATCGGGTGTGTGTAAACCTGCTTTGTGCACGTTAACTCCCAAATACATATTTTTATAAACAGAGCAGTACTACCTGTGGTGAGAATATGTAAGGAAGGTTCGCATCGGTGTATTTTTCGGTTTCAAACACCCGTACCTGTAAATTGGAGTTCATCTGTGGATGTGCAGGGTATTATACAGTTATCACATCACCCTTTGGAAGGCGACGGACATGCCGGTCCCTGCATAAAAGATTTTTTTTCAGTTGTCTGCCGCAGTTCTACATAAATGTAACACAGTGCATGTGCAGACTGTACAGCACTTCACAAATTACCATGCCTACCTCAGATAGGCAAAGTACGTGCACCTCCCTTAGCTTAGGATTGCCCTCGATAGGCTCCGGTTGCTGAGTTCGAGTCATGCCACAGATCCATCTCAGAGAGGCTAAGGGTTTGCGTCTCCCTTAGAACAACATTACTCCTGGGACTGTGTCCCTGTTCATGTGCGGGGGGCGGGACGCCCCTCCGATCGCCCTCGATAGGCAACGGGCACCCGCCTGCCTGAGAAAACAAGTCTGGCCAGGGAAGTTTGTGCTGAATGTGTAAAAAGGCATGTTGCGGGTGCTGAGTTCGAGTCACGCCAAAGAGCCATCTCGGAGAGGCAAAAGGCGTGCATCTCCCTGAGAACAACATTACTCCTGGGACTGTGTCCCTGTTCATGTGCGGGGGGGGGGGGCAGGACGCCCCTCCTATCGCCCTCGATAGGCAACGGGCACCCGCCTGCCTGAGAAAACAAGTCTGGCCAGGGAAGTTTCTGCTGAATGTGTAAAAAGGCACGTTGAGGGTGCTGAGTTCGAGTCACGCCAAAGAGCCATCTCGGAGAGGCAAAAGGCGTGCATCTCCCTGAGAACAACATTACTCCTGGGACTGTGTCCCTGTTCCTGTGCGGGGGGCGGGATGCCCCTCCGATCGCCCTCGATAGACAACGGGCACCCGCCTGCCTGAGAAAACAAGTCTGGCCAGGGAAGTTTGTGCTGAATGTGTAAAAAGGCATGTTGCGGGTGCTGAGTTCGAGTCACGCCAAAGAGCCATCTCAGAGAGGCAAAGGGTGTGCATCTCCCTGAGAACAACATTACTCCTGGGACTGTGTCCCTGTTCCTGTGTGTGTGGGGGGGGCGACCCTCCGCCCCCCCCCCGGTAAGGAAACGGGCACCTGCCTGCCTGAGAAAACGAGTCTTGCCCAGAAAGTTTCTGCTGAATGTGTAAAAAGGCCAACTATCTGCTACCCTTACAGTGTTTGGGGGGGGGGTAGAAGATATATTTTTAATGGCAAGGCTCCCCTTAAATGCACACATTTTCCTTTCCGCTCATTTATAGCCCCACGCAGCTATCCCTCCCCCCACTCTCAACTTGAGTTGAGCGACAGCGGGCACAGCTACAGTGAGTTCTAGCGGGCAGCATGCGTTTTTAAAATGTGCGCTTGATGAAAGTGACAGTCGTTGGCCGATATTCCGGTTTTCCCTCCGTGACATTAGAAGCAGCGCTATAGAGAATTTTCAAAAATCCATAACTGAAATGTGCATACCCCACGCAGAACACTCCTACAGACAAAGTTCAATATATAAGGGTGTTTTTTAACATCTCTTTATCAAGTGTTAGGTAAAGCTTTCAGTATTCACAAAAGGATGACTACTGTCCCTTCTGTTTTGCAAATGAACTTCTGACCTTCTCTAGCAGCAAAGTAGGAGAACAACAACAACCACAATCTTATCTTGATGACCCCTCCCGGCCGGTCGGGTGTTGAAGGAAGGCAATTAAGACATTGCCACCAATAAATCTCCCATTTCTACACGCTTCCTCTGTGCTTTGCATCTGCAGAGAACCCCACAATCTGCAGTGCAGATTTTGTTGCAAAAATAGAGGTTTTTCTTCTTCTTATCATTTCAGTGTTGCTTTCTTCATCAGCAGACTGCGGCTTAAAAATATATATATTAGTTCCCTCCCTAAAGCCAGACTGTGAATACTTCATTGCTTAGAACAAGACCTTCAAATTCCTTTTGAGGATCTTTTTTGTTAATGAGCAGAATATGAGTTTTTACTTCTTCAGAACTGTGCTGAAATCAACGGAGGCATAATGTCTGCACACCTGCCACCTCATTAATTGACTCTGTGATTGGTCAGCCAATTGACCTTTTTCCAGGTGCTCTGATGAGTGCTTTTTCTGCACTCTGGAGCTGTAGGGCCATCAGGTATCACTCCCTGCAGGTTACCTTAAGCCCAGAGTCCAGGAATCCTTCAATTTAAACAACTAAAAATGGCAGAACAGATGGGCAGGTTCTGGACAGCCCACGAAATTAGGTCCTTTTTACAGATTTTAATAGATAATAATTTCGGGGCAGTCCTCATTGTAGCAGGCGCACGCCGCAATGAGCACGATTTTCAGCGTGCATCTGAGGAGCTGGAGTTGCTTGCCTACCGAAGGAACTCCAGACAATGCAGGTCTAAATTCAAAAGCCTGCGGCAGCTTTTTAATAAAGCATTTCTGAATTTCGGCCCAGATCCACCAGAGGAACACCAGTCCCCTTTCTGGGCCGAAATGCGTCAGTTGTGGCTGCAAGCGAACCAGCCACACCCCGGACATGCTTTCCCGCAGATACTGTATTACTTCGCATTCCCTTGGTAATATGATGAGCCCTGCTTAAAACAGGTGGGATCCCCCTTTCTTCCAGTTATTCAAATGCAAAGTAAGGGAGGGACAGAGCAACCAAGTACTGGTTTGCTCAAGAATTACCCTCACCAAGGCCCAGGTAAACCATTAGATAACATATTTAGTTCATCACCTCTACTTTGGAGAGTTTAATAAAATTGTGAAGTGAAAAAAAATTATATTTTCACAATCTAAATTTCTCTATGCTAGGTGCTTTCTACCGAAGCAGATTTTTCCTTTGAATTACTGAACGGTGATCTCTGGGTGTGTAAGGGTGGGATCCCCCTTTCTTTCAGTTATTCAAATGCAAATTAAAGGAGGGACAGAGGAACCAAGTAAAGGTTCACTCAAGAACTACCATCAGCAAGGCCCTGGGGAAATCTTTGACTACAGATAACGTTCCTCACCGCCAGTTTGAAGAGTTTGATACAATTATGAAGTGAAAAATTAAATTATATTTTCACACAAAAAAATTCTCTATGCAAGTAGCATTTTTCCAAACCAGATTTCTCTGTTAAGTAACTGAATGGTGAAATCAGGGTGTGTAAGGTTGGGCTCCCCCTTCTACTGTACTACTCATATGCAAACTAAGGGAGGGACAGAGGAACCAAGCACAGGTTTGCTCCAGAAGTACCCAATGCAAGGCCCGTGGTAAACTTTTTACCGAATAACTTCCTCACCTCCATTTTGAAGAGTTTTATACGATTTTGAAGTTTTAAAAATGCAGTATATTTTCTCAATGCCAGGAGCTGTATACCCAAGCAGATTTTTTGTTAGAGTAACTGAAAGGAGAAGTCTGGGTGTGTCATTTACGTTATTAATTTTTTTTAAAAAATTAATTAATTAAATTTAAAAAAATTAAAAATTTTTTAAAAAATTAATTAATGTAACTCCGGTTGTGACAATTACCTAATGCAATTGTAATAACATATCTTAGATTCATCTACTAAAAACCTTCCCCACGTAGTACGATGCAGCAGACCACGAATGCAGCAGTACCCCAAACATTTTAATGTAGGATTTGCTTGCATTCAAGTACTACTTTGCCACTTTGCAGTATTTATGACCAAATTTTAAAGCCACTGAAGTAGATGTGTCTCTACCTGCTTCTTTACCTGTTGCATGTTCGTTGAGTTACACAAAGCAAAAAGAATTTTAGTATGATTTGAATGTAGTTATACATTAATAACACCTATATACTGAATATTAATTCTGTACGTAACTGAATGGCTGCCGCATTATTCAGGGGAAAAGTAATTCACTAACAAACATGATTTATTGAAGGGAAACATTAACTATATTGTTAATACCATTTGATTTAAAAATGTTGTTTCAGGAGCTGGGCCAGCACAAAATGTGGGACTGAGGCACATGGCCCGATTCTGCCTGGTTCCTGGTGCTAATGCAGCACTCAGGAACGCGCCAGTGCAGCAGCAGGGGGGCCATGGCGAAGAAGGCAACAGAGAGGACGGGGAGCAGCCGGGTATGTTTACCTTGTGGTATAAAAAGTAACTTGTAATCCACTTCCTTGCCTTTGCTGCATTGGAATGGGGATGATAAATTCCCTATATGCCCTCTGTGTTTAACTGAAATAATGACCAAAAAAGGTAGGTTAAATGGGGGGAAAGTCCTCATTGGTATATAATTGTGGTAAAATCTGCAAGGGACAGGTACAGCTCATCTTTTCTTGTGCACATACCACTGCTGAACTGAAGTGAGGCACGAATCAGCAATAGGGTACTGAACCTCGATTTCCCTTTCAGAAGTACCACCAGGCATGGATATAATGCAAATGGGTGTGACCCGTCAGGAACTGGAGCAGGTTATTGCTCTTATTCAAGAACTGTCCCAGAGAGGTAGGATAATGCAAATTTCCTATAATAAGACGTTACGTCTGGGGGATTCATGTACATGTTACTACTCCCTACTGTGAAACGCCTCTATGCAGCCTAATGGTTCTGTTCTATCACCTTTACATGCGCAGAACCCGTTTTTGTTCTGAACGGAGGAGGAAATAACAAACAGTGTTACATTGCTGCCCAACTGCATAGATAATAGAAAATGTACTGTTTTCATGCATGGCTTTTTTTAAAGAAAAAGAATATTAATAATTGCTTCACTCATGTTTTCCTCCACAGTTGCTGCAATTGAGGAGCAGCTGGCTGCACTCCTGAGGCCAAGGAACCGCCCCCGAAGGCGTCAATGAGCAGCAGGGCCCCCATAGTTACAGACAAGCACCCTAGCTTTCTAAAAGACAAATGTTTTGGTTAAGTCTTGTTGACAGTGATAAACAAAAAAACAGTATTTAACTTTTATTCTATTTCTGCACTTTTATATGTTAAAAGTTTGATATACACAAATGTTTATTTTTTTTTACTTTGAAACAAACTAAATGGTTACATACAGCCATTTGCCGTTTTGTAACTCTTCACAATGAAAAGATAAGTAATATAAGCAAGGTTTGTTTCAATTAAACATTATATTCAAAGTAACAGAGGATGCCATTCTTATTGGTTCACGTGAGATAAGTGGTTACTACTCACAATGTTCAAGTTGAACAGAGAACTATGGAGAAAAAAATTTCTTTTTCTCCCTCAACCGTTTCACAGGGGTTCGTGGTAAATCCTTATTGTTACCCTCATGTTCTGTTTTTACAACAAGGTAAGGTGATGGCGAAAGGTGGCCTATGCATGCCACAGCCTGACTAATTGTAGGCCGAGTTACCTCTGGCGCACTGCTAATCAGTGCTTCACATTTTCTGCCTTTTACCTGTTGAGCACTGGGTGTGCTATGGATAACCTCTGAAGTACCTGCGCTACTGCTTAGCAGGGATTCTGAACCCAGTAGAGATTGCGAACAGTCTCCGTCTAGGTCACTACCAGTGTCATTTTCGGAAACATTACTTTGCTCAGAATCAGAATCTGTATCATTAGCTCTTACTGGGGACTTGTTACTTTGGCCATCTGTTACAGTTCCCTCGACATCCCCACTCCCCCCCTTTTTTTTTTGAATCCTGTTTACATCCTAATTCATCTGAAGCACTTTTTGGGGAACAAGTCCCAGAGTAGTCACTGGGACTTGATGTAATGTAGTCCGTTAGTTTCTTCAGTGACCTAGATGCAACCCTTAGATTTGTGATAACCTCGTTCTGGAACCACTTTTCAGCCTCATCTTGTGCATTCCTTTTCATGTTGTTACTTTCGGTATTTCTCTGCACCCAATTTACAAATCCAGATAGAGTGCTATCAAGGCATGCAGCAGCTGAAGCTCTCTGCTTCCGCTTCCTCAGCATCGCGAGTCTTCGAGCAGGATCCAAGGTCGCCTCATAATTTGTTGTTTCTGAAGGATCTGCGGGCCACATAGAAAAATGGTATAACTGGAAGGATCCTATAGGGGTGGTCGAAATGGGGATAGGGACCAGTTTAAAACAGGTGGTTGTAATCATTCTTCTCTAAGAAGTATGGAGCAACCACTGAAAGCATTGTAAATGCTAGTATTACCTTTATTTATCGCATTTTAATGCTTTAAAACAAAATTATGACATTTCAGGTTATTACTTACCTAGGGTGGTGTTTTCTGCAGCCACATAGAGTTATAACTTTGTTACCTTGCTGATATACGACTTAATATATGTTCAGCAAAGACATCACTGCCTGTTTCTTAACTTCAGTGCTGCCTGTAGCAGTGCAGTGCCGGATAGTAACTCTTTGGTTTTAGTAGATAGGCACAAGAAGAGTATTTTTAGAGTATGCGTTGTGAATGATCGAAAGACTGTGTTCTGTTACATGGCTACATTATTGTTACAGTATCTTATAACTTACCATTCCTCCTTGACGTATCAGTGTTGATACCCTCGTTACTGACAGCAGTTGAACAACCCGAGGTGGATGGTTCACAAGCATCAGTGGACTGTGTATCTAGTCGGGAAACATTTACAGCAGTCTACAATCCCAATTTTAAGTATTGCATCCTAAAACATTTATACCTATACTTGTGCATTACAGCCACCGACTGGAGGACAATACAAATGCTCCTGTACTGAACAGTTCAACACCTGCAAGGGGGTCCATAGCAGTGAACTAATAATTTGTTTCCCCCCCCCTCCAGCCCTCTGCCTCCCCGACATTAAGTAACTACTAGATTAAAAAAATTGGTAATCCACTCCTAATAATTCCAACAATCTGTGTTATAGAAACGGTGAAAACCCTAAGAAACCCACAGAAATGCCTACCTGTTCCCGATACATCTGAGCCGCATGAGAATAGGACGTCATTCGTTTCGAAGAGGTCAAGCAACAGAATCACATTTCCTGCCCCCTCCATTGTCTCTGTTCCTGAGGAAATAAAAGCAAATTGCCGGTATTACCCACATGGGGCATAGTATTGAATCCTATTTATTCAACTGTGTAAGCATTCAGAATGCGTCCTCCACACTCGTTCTATAGTACCATTGATGGAAATTGTGTGGGTAATGGTAGGGGTTTTTGTGTTGATGTAGTGTTGCAAGGCATTGTGGGAGGATTCCCTTATTTCTGTGGCGGGAAAACCGTCAGTATGTAGGATTCAACATACAAGTTAAAGGTTTCCACGAATAACGGAAAAGCGGTATTTCGGTTTTGTAATTGGAAAAATCGCGCAATCGTGGCCGTCTTGATGAACACCCAGTTAGCAGCCGAGGTTCAGCAGCCTCATGAGCCATGTTTCCCCCCCTCCCGTGGAAGTGCAGAACACTTCCTTAAGGGCGTTATGATTTCACTTCTGCAGCGGTAGTTTTAAATAGAATTTTGGATGTGCATCAAAATCGGTTCACATGCAATTTATAATACTTCAATAAGGGAAGAGGAAGATCAGACGAGAAATTAATAACCATGAGACGGGAGCTGGGTTCGAAACCGGTGGGGAGATCAATAGGGCTGGGGGACTTCAGGGTTTTACGGAAGTTGATTTAAGGAATGAAGTGGCACCATGAAAGTACAATAAATGCAGTGCTCAAGAAATACAAGTTGTTAAAATTAGGCTTTTTTTCTTGGTGCTTACTTACCGGTGTCTCCTGCGGACTCGCTTTCTGTTCTTAACGGGTGGATTGAGGTGTCTGTCCTGAAAATCTGGGCCATCTCATAGAACCAAATGAATTTTGCACGTCCTGACCCAGATGTGTTGTTTTGTATAACAGCCTGCTTATAAAGTTTCCTTAATAATTTCGTCTTTGTCTGACATTCCTCTGCGCTTCTGTGGAACCCAATCTTATTCAGCTCAGTTGAAATCATTTCAAATATCTCGTAGTTATGTTTTAGAGATGATAGTGCATACTTTATTTCAGCCTCACCCCATATTTTAATTAGTGCAGAGGTTTCAGCGTTTCCCCATATTACCCCCCTCTTTCCTTTTACTGCTCTTGTACTTCCCTGGCTTTCGTCTAGGCTGTCGTCATTGTCCATCGCGAGAACCCTTGTTGATGAAATGATTTGTGCCTTTCAGAAGCAGAAAATTTCAGTGGGGTAGGCTGCAACCGGCAGTTTCTGGGGGTAGAAGAGAAATGGCAAACTTCCTGTCCTTCCAACCTTACCAGTGTAGAATTAGCATTTCAAAAGGAAAGGTGATATACCCAGAGCCAGAGCCATTTGTCCTTGGGGTAAGCTGGGTTTCACATAAAGGGGGCTGATCATCAGCTTTATAGCTGCAAGTGCAGTATAATTGTAATGATGGGTCAACAAATTCTAAAACCTTTGGGAGGGGGAGAGCAAATGGCCCCATGGAGGCAGGCTTGAGGAGTACTCAGGCACAATAGCATTTAGTTTGAAATGGTAAGGTGGTATGCTTGGTAATTGAAACAAATTGATATACAGAAATGTGCCTAACCAACATATATCTAGTACACATTAAGCAGAGTTTTTGATTAAAAAATTATTTCCTGTAATTAAAATGCATACAAATACAGCCAAAAGAAGTCAATTTCTGAAGAGGACTTCACAGTGATGTCTACTTTAACCAGGAAAAACACGCATAAGATTACCACGGCCAGGGGTTGGTACGCGACTAGGAAACACATGAGTGTCTTCTTGTAACAGGTCATTTATTTTACATCTGTAAAAAGGTACTCAGCAATGGCGGTCCTAACTGCCTCGGCCTCCATTCTTTCCCTCGTCCCCTGAGTGGGCTCCAGGTCAGGCACATCTACTTCTGCAGTGGTAGAACTGTTTTGCAACTCTGTATCCTCATCTGGTATAAAGTGTTTCTTTTTCTCACAAATGTTATGGAGAATAACTGCAGAGGCAATAATGGAGTTCACATTTTGAATATGAGCCTCCATGCGCACAGACAGTCTGTGGAATCTGGCCTTTAGACGGCCGAAGGCGCGGTCAACAATGTTCCTTGTCCGGTTAAATACCTTATTGTAGTGTCTCTCCATCTCATTTCTCAGGACAGCATAAGGTTTCATTAGCCAATTACACAGAGGGTATGCCCTGCCCCCCAAAATCAGTGGTGGAATGGAACCCCCCCCATATTGGAACATTGGATTGCCTGGAATTAGTGTTCCTGCCTCCATTTTTCTGTACAGCAGCGAGGAGCGGAACACATGTGCATCATGGTTTACGCCCGAATGACCAGTCAGCATGGAGAAAAAAATTCCGTCGCCGTCGCATGCAGCCTGGAGAAGGATCAAGTGAAATGATTTCCTATTAAAATAAGCCTGCCCCTCCTTTTTCAGCATGGTAATTGGGATATGTGATCCATCCACAGATCCTATACAATGCGGGAACCCGTGTTTTCTTGTCGAGGAGAGCATCTGTAAAACACGAGGGAAGCTTTTAGAAGGGAGAAATGACAAGATGTCAACCATGGCTTTAGGGAAAACCGTGGCCTAAGGAATGAAGTTAATGAACCTTATTGAAGTCAACCACTCGAACCTCCTCCTTCAGAAGCTATGTTCGATGGCCAAACACACCTCAACCACGACACTTGCTATTGTAGAGGTTCCCTTTTGGAAAATATGTGCAATCGTGCGGTAACAGGAACGACTTGCAAGGAAGTATACCCCAATGGCCACTCGTTCTTCCACAGAAGTTGCCGAGCGCATGACAGTGTCCCTCCGCATCAGATAAGGTCGAAGCACATCAGTGATTTCAAAAAGTGTCTCTCTGGTCATTCTAAAGTTCTCAATCCACTGCCTATCATCCCAGTACTGCAGTACAGGATTGTGGAACCACTGGGTACGTCCGGGGTAACACCAACATAATTTCTGCCTAGGTGATGTGACTCTCCACTCAGCAATAGCCCAAAATACTGTTTGTACAAGTGTGTTTGCAGAGTCAAGAAACTCACTGCTGCCTTCATCCGTATCTTTCCCACCCATGCAGTGCTGCAGAACAGAAATGCAGTTAAGAATGATGTTAACATTCTCAAAAACAGCAGCAAAAAGGGACTGCCTGAGTTGCAACGATTTCCACCGGCATCGGTCCCGCGATGGAGCCATGGCGGCCAGAGCAGTAGGCAGTGCCGGCCAGAAATGATTCTCACTCTGGGGTACAATCCCAAAAACTCTTTCTGGTGACTTTGGAGGACCAACTCGGCGGACATCGATCAATGGCACCAGAAGCCACCTAGGGCCTGGTGTAGGGAATGGCACTGGAGAGAGCAGCGTCTATGGACTTTGTAATGGTATGCTTGGACAAAGAACGGTACGCATAAAAAATTACAGCGGAAGGGGGAAATGACGGGAGACTGTCAATTAATTGAAATACTGAAAAACTAAAGGCAGGCCCTGCTAAGTGAACCATCAGCAAGCAAAGGAAACTTTCATTTGGATGCGCATCAAAGACGTGAGGTTCTAATGACTTCAGCTTCACCAAGTATGCATGTGAGTACAAAAAAAGAGGGGCGGCCCCGGTTTCAGGTCATGAGCCAAGCTCAGCACAGCACGAGGGGGTACGTGAAGTAACCGCCAAAGAGAGTCAACGGAAAGCTCAAGAAATCCATCCTGGGCATGGAGTTTTCAAAAACAGATTAACAATGTTCTCAGGCGCTCCCAGCCACTGGAGGAATTTCTGGAAGCAATAACCCACGAAACTAAAATTACCTGGCTTTGCCCACCGCTTGCACTTGGCCCGTCCTCTTAATCCTCAGAAATTCAAAGAGGTTGTTCAACCTGATAGCCCACCACAGCATGCAACCTGTGGCAGGGACTTCCTCCCTCTGGGACCATATCTAGAGGACTAGGAGCGCACAGGTGGACAGACTTGGTGTGTGTGTCAGTATTTCTCTGTGTACAAATGAAGCTCTTAACATCAACTCCAACAAGCAGGACAAACAACATGAATGGGGAAAGCACTTGTGGCTTTACTCTGGCATATTCTCCATAGGGAAGTTGGCCAGATGTTAAGTTGGGTATGATGTCGACATTAGGCAAAGATGTTTCAAACGTTTTCCCTGGCATTTTGCTTTACTTTCTATTGTTTGAGCTTCACTGGTTGGGTTCAGAGGTGGTGGTTCCCCTCCCCCCCCCACACTTTTTAATGTGTTTTTAGTATATACGCATATGCTTTTAATTCTTTCTATTGTATTCTAAAATATTGTAAGGGCATGACAAGCTAACTATGCAGAAGCCCTGTCCTCTTTGGCATCTGTCGCTCTCTGGTTATAGAGAGAGAGAGAGAGAGAGAGAGAGAGAGAGAGAGAGAGAGATTAAGTACCAGTTCATTTAGTAAGCAGGGAATTTCCAAAGGCATATTCTTTTCTGCCCCAGTTCCTAGCTTTCATCTTTTAGATTTGTTTCTGTTGAAACCCAATGCTTTACAGGTTGGAATCCCACCACAATAGAGAGGTGATGGGGATTCTATGTCTTCATTCCCCCTGCATTCTCTCTCTCTCTCTCTCTCTCTCTCTCTCTCTCTCTCTCTCTCTCTCTCTCTCTCTCTCTCTCTCTCTGTGTGTGTGTGTGTGTGTGTGTGTGTGTGTGTGTGTGTGTGTGTGTGTGTGTGTGTGTGTGTGTGTGTATGTTTGCTGCTCCCTCTCCACTCTTTGGTTCCTTCTGACTTCCATTCTTCAACTTGTGTGCAGACCTTGTAAGTCCCCCAAACCAGCATGGATAAATTTCATTCACCTATTACCAAATATTTAGCTGAAACATTAGTTACTTTTCATTAACTCAGCTTGTGTACACACACTGACTCTGCCCTGCTTATCTCCAAAATCTTTTCAATCCTGTACATCCTGTCTTCTCGACGGTTAACCTTCGGAAGTTCTTCAGGATAAAATGTTCCAACAATAGCATCACCTTCGTAATTTGTTAACAGGTACACAGGCCTCATTGCTTTTTTGATCACCTGATCCATTTTGTTCATACCCCTTTTCAAATATGCCTTTTATTTTTGAAACCCTTACATGATCTCCTTTTCTGACCTGTGGTCTCTCATTTTTTGATGTAGCAGAGACCCCATAGATTGTTTTCCAGATGACCAAAGAGTTGTGAGGGGTCACGTCTACAGGCCTAGCCTTGATAGTTCTGTAAATACTGTGGTTATAGCTTTTTAGAAGCTGGGGTAATACATCTACATATTTGTAAGTATTATTCGCTGTGAAATAGTGCCAAATTTTTTGTTTTTAAAGTTCTGTTAAACCTTTCCACAATCCCCTCCTTGACCTCATTATTGGTGACAAAATGATGTATCCCTTGCTTGTTTAGCAGCTCTTTTACAGACTTATTTAGAAATTCAATTGCTTGATCTGTTTGTAGTTTACAGGCATTCTACCATGGTTGAAAATGGTTGCTAAAGCTTTGGATACCTCCTTCCCTGTCTTGTCTTTGAGAACCATATCCCAGCCATATTTAGATAAAACATCAATGCATGTTAATATGCACTTGTAACCCCTGTTGTATTCTGAAAAATGCTGCATATCTACCAAATCTGCCTGCCATTGTGCATCGACTCCAGATGCAATGGTCTTATTTCTTGTAAAATGAGTTCTGGCCGGTCTATGGAGTGTATAAGCATCCTGATCAGCAAACCATCGAGAAACACCCTTGGCCCTTAATGTTTTGATTTTTTTTTTTGCCTCGGTAAATATATATATATATATATATATATATATATATAAAATACTCCCATGGTCAGTCATCTTAACAGCTAATACATAAATGAACACAGCCTAACAGGTAAATAGTCTTTTTTATTGACATGAGAATACCTTCAGGTGTTGTTGGGGTGTGTGTGTGTGTGTGTGTGTGTGTGTGGTGTTTTTTTAAGTCTTATAAATATGTAAGCTTTTACAGACAATATGAATTCAAAGGCTATTAAACATAAAAGTATGCAATATTTACAGGCTAAATGAGACACCAGGTGTATTTTCAGGTTATTTGTAAACTACTTGAAATGCCAGCAAGGTTTTATAGGCTCGTTTGTTGGTGATCCTTCTCTTCATTCAAGAGACCTTCCTGTTAAGAGAGCATGAAACAAGATCTTAGTAAGAAAATTATATCACCCCATCCCATACCCAGAGAACAGTCCCAATACCCCAGAGAAAAGTGTCATGAATAGAGATGGGCACGACCAGAAAAAATTACTTTTTGAGTTGTCGTTTGTCGGGGCGGGTCCATTTCGGGTCGTTTCCGTTTGTTGCGGAAATTTTCAAAAATTTCTTGTTTCCGTTTGTTGTTTGTCGTTTGGGTTGGGGTTGGGGTTGGGGTAAGTGGGTAGTGGGCTCTGGGAGGCACCTCTCTGGGTGCCTCTGACGTCTGATCCACTAAGAAGGGAAGGGAAGCGTAACGCGAAGCCGCCGCGTACCATACATTGATTACATTATGTTAGGGTGGGGGGTAAGTGGCAGAGACACCTCTCTCTCTGGGTGCCTCTGACTCACTAAGAAGGGGAGTGTACTAGCGTACTGGCGTACATGTTAGGGAATGGGATAGGGGATAGGGGATAGTGGGCTCTGCGAGGCACCTGTCTGGGTGCCTCACTTTGACCCACTAAGAAGGGAAGTGTACTTGCGTACAGATCTGGGTTAGGGTTGGGGTTAGGGTAAGGGCTAGGCTTAGGGTTACGGTTAAGGTTAGGGTGGGTTAGTGGGCTGCACCTCTGGGTGCCTCTGACCCACTAAGAAGGACAGTGTACTGGCGTATGGGTTAGGTTTAGGTTTAGGTTTAGGGTTTGGGTTAGGGTTAGTGGGCTTTTAATGCCCTCTGGCACACCCAGAAGTCTCAGTCAAAACCTGGCCATGCGATTGGTGGAATGGCTCCAAAAATTTGCATGGTCCCATCCCATGGCCAGCCCATCATTGCGCATGCGCAGGTGTAAAAAAATGAAAATGAAAATAAAATAAAATAAAATCAATGGAGACGTTTTATTGCAAGAAAAACCCACTGCTGCTACTATAAAAAATCAGGCATTTAAAATACCTAATTTTCAAATGTTTCTGTGGTGCTTTGGTGGGTTTTTGGACCACGATTTAAAAACAAATATTGCGGTCGCCATTTTGGATCCCCCCCACCGCATGGAAAAATGGAGACGACGAGGATGCCCCCCCCAGCCTGGTACCAGCAGCCCAGGACAGGAGAGGGGGGGAAGGCCGGGGACCCCCCCAGAAACCACCCCTCTCTGGTAGGTGCCCTCACTGAGGCAGGCATATTTTCCCCTGCTTTTATGGCCGGGAATCGGGGTTTTTTTTATTTTTAAAACTTTTTTTCTGTGCTGCGCTTGGCATCGCGTGATCACCGGCGCCGCAATGCCATGAATGACAATGAAAAATCAGACCCAATTTATCTTTATTGGGTCGGGTTCGGGCTGGAGCGGAGTAATTCTCGTTACCGTTACCCGTTACGTAACGGAAACGAGGAACGGTAACGGAAACGAGGATTTCGCCGAGTCGTGCCCATGTCTAGTCATGAATAATTTTTTTTCAAAAATTATCTTACCCTGATACCCCCAATTCACACTTTCATACCCCTCATCTTCAGAAACCATTTCTAGTTCAGAAGTCATGAATTTCTCTTTTTTCTTCTGGAGCCCCTTTTTTATTCCATGAGGACAATCACACTGCAAATCATCAGACCAATACATAGTATCCTCAGCATGGTGACTGGATCTGGTCGGCTTTTGGGGGGCATAGGACTTCAGCTTTCCGGTAAATAAAAATATATTACGTGAAGAAAAAAAGTGGACTTGCTACCTTGAAAGAAAATGGTATGGCCCAACCGTTCCAAGGGAAGCTGAGATTTCTGTGGACTGGTCCCACAACCATGGCTGGTATTGCAGCTTCCCTTGGAAAGGTTGGGCCATACCATTTATCTTTCAAGGTACCAAGTCCACTTTTTTTCCTTGATGAAGGAAAGGATAACAGGAAAGCAGAGTTATAGACAGCCTGGCCTTTCTTTCCTTTGCCTTTAATTAATGGTGTGCTGTCAAGTTGCGAAATGCAATGAGACAGGAGGAGACCTTGGAGACAGGGTCCCCTCCTGGAGTTCTGAGTATCCTAAAAAACAAAAACAAAACTGGCAATGAGCATAAGGTTCAGCTGCACTCCTCAAGGATTGGCTCGTGGCATAAGTAGAACTGGATTTATTTATTTATTTATTTATTTTTATTTATGCATTCATTCATTCATTCATTTGATTTCTATACCGTCCATCGGGCGATTTAGGGGGACTACAACTCCCATCACCAAAGCGGTTGTGCAATCTGAGGATTTTAAGGCAACAAGAATATTACATCAAGCTCAGGGTGGTGGTGTTTCCCTGGCATCAGTCTTCTCCTAACCTTCATGCTATGCTTATACAGCAGTTGGGGTGGGCAGGCTAAGACCAAAGTTCATGCCTTCATGCACCTGATATATGTGTTGTAAATGTTTTTGCTTTTTTCCCCTGGCCAGTGTGTACACCTCTACTTTGGAGCTTAAGTCTTTCATGTTCCTTTAATCAGGTCCTGTGCAGTTAAACCTTTTATATGGTATTTATTGATTCAGAGGCAGGGCATGTGTGTGTGGGAGAATGCAAGTTATGCAACCCGTTTGATTTTCTTTTCCCTATTCGGATCATGAGACTTAGACGGTGGCTTATAGGCAAAGCTACTTTCTCACAGGGTTTTCATTTGCTTTTCGTTGTGATTATTTCTAATTGGCAAAACACACCCCCTGACAACACAACTGAATGTTCCATCAATCAGTCGTTGATCAATCTCAATCTGAGTTTCTAACTGAGGATTTAACATCCTTTCAGAGGGTTGACAGGTGAAGAAATGGAAAAAAGTGAACACTTAAAATGTCAATAGTCCCCAAGTCAACACTGGAAACCAGTTGGTACACTTTTGCCTTGCCCTGCTGCAATGCATGATCCGTCTTGCCTAACAAGCGTGAAAGCTCTTTGCAGCCCTCAGTGTCATTCCCTTGCCAAGAGTGGCCTGTGTGCCATTGTTATAGAAATTGTATCATCTACATCACAGTAATTAAAATGCTTGCCAATACATATTTGATGCTTCCTCAGTATTGGACTTTGGGAACACACCGTTCCAGAATACTACACCTGTTAACCAGAATACTACACTTGTTAGCCAGAATACTGCACTTGTTAAAATGGAGTCGGAGGGAGCAGCTGTAGTTACCTGCAACACTTGTGCCATGTTTGTCATCCTGCCAAAGCACGTGGAGGACTACACTTGCAGCAAGTGCAAGCTGGCTGCACTACTAGAAGAGAAGGTCCAGCAGCTGGAGGCCTGCATATATCTAACCAGCAACAAATTAAGGATCATGAGCTCTTCTTGGACAGAGCAGAGCAGACTATCCTGGACAAAGAAGAGACAGGGCACAGTTCGGAGGGAGAAGTCACTTCACCAACTCAGGGGGTAGAACTAAAGAGTCTCCCTTAATATAGTTGATGAGGTGCATGAAGAATAACAGGCTGTAGGAGAGAGGCTCCTTGTACTAACGACGGTATGCAGCTATAGAGAAAGAAGCCCTAGCTGTAAAGTGCGCTGTCCAGACATTAAAGTATTATTTGTTAGGAGCTCCTTTTATACTGACGGATCATGCACCTCTGGTGTGGTTAAATTGGATGAAAGATGTAAACCCAAGCTTGACTAGATGGTATTTGAGCTTGCAACCATTTGCCTTTGATATCAAATATCGGAAGGGGCGTGAGAATATTAATGCCGATTATTTTTCTCAGCAGGGACCATGGGCGGATTAAGCCTGTCCACAGACGGCACACTTGAGGGCGGGGTGTGTGTGTGTGTGTGTGTGAAATGCCAAAGGGTGTGCCGTCTGCTGAGGAACCTGGGAGACAGATGGAAGAGCAGCAGCTCAGAAAAGTAGAGAAAGAGATGGAGAATGTCACAGTGGAAGAAAAGACAGCAAGAGGAGAAACGGGAGCCCATGAAAATACCAGAAACGAAGGAACAGTGTGGGAATGTAGAGAGTGGGATTAGGAATGAGAGTGTAAATATTGTGACAGGATTTTATGCAAGTAAGACAGAGTGGGGGTCATTGAGTGGCATGGAATGGGGGAGTGGCTATACACCTGACAGGGAGTATATAAGGAGGTGGGGGGAGGTTGGTTGCCAGGGAAAGCCTGAGGTGCGACAGGTGGGCATAGAGGTGAAAGAGTTAAAACCACCCACCAGAGATATATGGATCCAGACTTGGGAGGAAAAGATAGCCACCAAAGAAGCATGGGTACAGGTGACAGAAGGCAAGGTTCCCAGTGCTGAAGTGGCAGTGCAAGTCAGTGGAGGAAAGCAGAAAATAACCATTAGGGTGCTGGAGAAAAGCATACAAACCGACCCTTTGGTATTAACTACAGTAAAATTGAGACAGGACTGCCTCTTCCCCTCCCTACAGCAAGCACAGCGGTGAGACTTCCTGAAGCGCGTTCCTTATTCCCTCCGGTGAATTACATCCAAACCTCACAGGGTGAAATAAAAGGATGGATCCCAGGTTGGGGGTGGGAGGATCCGGTGATCATTGTGAGGCACCCATGTTGTGGGACCAGGTGTGTGGGTCTGTTGATAGCACAAGGAATGAGGGGAGGGGGGAGATAAGAAGTTTAAATCTGTTTATTTAAGATGTTTATGAGAGAGTTGAATTGTTCGAGCCTGTTGCTCAATTACCTGTAACGTTCAATGAAGAAAGAATATTGCCAAATAACCAAGACAAAAACTTTGCAAGAGATGTTTATAATAAAAATTTAATATATTTGGAACAACCCAGAGCCGCATCAATTGCTTTATCATTAGGACCGGTAATTCCAGTAACGGAACCCTTACAATGACACCTCCTTATTGTTCATTTACTAATATTAAACAAATGCAGCCTTCAGTTTCTATGTATGGCAAGAGTTATAGCTTCCACCTATGCTGTTTACTTTGGTTGGGCACAACACAACAGCCATGCAGAACAAGACTAAAAGCCTATCTGGGCCAGGATTTTGCTTGCCAAGCAAATCTCTGAGAAGCCCCCAAACAAGACATGAGCCTAGTGGCACCTTCCCATTCCCCAGCAGCTGGCATTAGTTGGAGGCATCCTGCCTTGGGATAGGGAAGATGTGGAATCCAATAGAATGTTCAAATACAACACCCCTTACTATTGACCATGCTGGCTAGTGGTGCTAGGAGTTGCAGTTCAAAATCCAGACGGCCACAACTTCCCCATTCCTTTGTTTTTTAGCTCTCAAGAAAGACTGATAGCCACTGATAGCAATATTCTCCATAAAGTTATACAATCCCTTATAAACCTGTCCAGGTTGGTACCAATCAACCCAGTGTACAGTAATGAATCCCTCTGATTAACTGCACCCTGTGCAAAGAGGTACAGTATTTGTTTTAAATCTATCCTCAAGTTCTGCTATTTAGTACCACTGCACGACTCTGTGAGGGTTCGCCTTCAACGTCATTTGATTTGTAAGAAGGATCACATGTGGACAAGTGAGGTTCTTGCAAAATAAACGTATTTTTATTTAACACATTAACTTCATGTTTTGTCTTTTCTTTCTTATTATATTCTCTTTCAATAGGGGTTAAAACAGGGATATCAAAACTGGGTTCTGAACAGTTTTCCAATAATATATTCTTATCAGTAGGATTTACAATTTTTACTTGCACAAAGTCTTCGCCTGCATGGCTAGGGGACCCCCGCAACTGTTCCCACAGCAATGGGGTTGAACCTTTTGGGGTTGGCTCCATCCCCAACCGGGTATCCATCCCACTGGACTAGGAAGGGGATTTCCTTTTATTTCTTTTAATTCTTGATTCGGGATCCCCATGGGATATCTGGGGATTCCCTCTGGTGTGGGAAGTGGGAGACCCGTATCCACCTTCCTCCACACCTCTGTCATCCTTGGCATCCCCTCCCTAACGTCCCTAACCGCTCTTACTCCCCTCGTGACTCCTCGCTCTCCCCCTCCCTCTCCTCCTGTCTCGAGCCATTCCGTCTGCACACTCGCTTCCCTAAATGATATTCTACTCTGTGTGCCTATCTTCTTGACCACTTTTTCTAGGTCTCTATTAACCTGTACTCCAATATGCCAATATCTCCCAAATGACATGTCGCCGTATCTTCCCCCCACTTGCAACATCTTGTCTCTTCCCCTGTAATTCCACTCCTCTGTTTGCATACCCCTCTCTCTTACTACTTTTGGTTCTCCATCCCACCTTTCTGTTTGGGTATATATATCTTTCACATCCATACTCAATCCTTTCATCTCTTCTTTCAATATTTCCCAGGTTACTTCCCTTTTTACCACTGCTAAGAAACCTTCAATAATTTTAGATGGTCTGATTTTTTTCTCCCAGTTCTCTTCTATTCCTTTCTTCCTCAGTTCCCGTATCCTCCAAATATCTGATGTCCTGTTCTTCCTCTTGGTTCCCTTGGTTATGTGGTTCTTCCTGGTTCTGTTCTTCCTGTGTCTTAGCGGACGAGCCCACCTCTGTCATCTCACCCCCCCCGGCAAGTGAGTCGTCCGCGGGTGGGATTCTGTTGCCCAAGGGCCCTGCTGGGAAAGATAGTCTGCATTAGAGTTATCTTTACCTTTCCTATACTGGACTTGAAATGCAAAAGGCTGTAAACTCAAGTACCACCTAGTTAATCGTGGGTTGCAGTCTTTCATACGAAAGAGCCAAGTTAAGGGAGCATGGTCAGTTATCAATGTAAATGCGGATCCTAATAAGTAGTATTTCAAGGAATTGATAGCCCATTTGACCGCTAATGCTTCTTTCTCAATAGTGGAGTATCTTGTTTCTTTGTCTTTCAGTTTCCTACTAATAAACAAAACAGGATGTTCTTCCCGATTTATGTTTTGAGCTAATACTGCTCCGATGCCCCTATTCGAAGCATCAGTTTGTAATATGAATGGCTTATTGAAGTCTGGGGCATGACGAACTGGATAAGAGCATAACTTCTGTTTCAAGATTTCAAAGGCTGCATTCTCTGCCTCACCCCATTTGATTATTTTAGGTCTGTTTTTCCTAGTCAAATCTGTCACGGGAGCAGCAATAGAGGAGAAATTTCGAATAAACTGTCGATAATATCCTGCTAAGCCAAGAAATTGTTGAACCTCCTTTTTTGTTCGAGGTATAGGCCAATTGGACATTTTATCTATTTTTTTTTCTTGTGGGAGAATTTGTCCCTGCTCCATCTTGAATCCCAGGAAATTGATAGATCTCCTTGCAATTTTGCATTTTTTTGGATTTACCCGTAGGCCCGCGTCTTGTAGTTTAGTTAGTATTTGCCTCAGGTGTTTTACATGTTCATCCCACATTTTACTGAATATAATTATGTCGTCTATGTAAGCTGTGGCAAAGGTTCGGAAAGGGTCTAGGACACGGTCCATCAACCTCTGGAACGTGGCCCCTGCCCCATGTAATCCAAAAGGCATATATCTGAATTGATACAGGCCTCCTTGGGTTGCAAAAGCCGTTTTCTCCTTGTCCTGTTCACGTAGCAGAATTTGCCAATATCCTTTAGTTAAGTCTAGAGAGGACAAGACCCCCGCCTCGCCTAATCTGTCTAACAAATCATCTATACGTGGCATGGGGTATGCATCGAATTTTGAGACCTTATTGACTTTCCTGAAATCTACACAGAATCTAATAGTACCACCTGGTTTCGGTACTACTACTGGGTGACTTCTCCAGGGGCTAGTAGATGGTTCAATAATATCTAGTTGGAGCATCTTGTTTACTTCTTCTGCAATTACTGGAATAAGATGCCTAGGCCACATTCTACCGTGATCCCGGACTACTACACCGTGGGGTGTGTCGATGTGGTGTTCTGCCCATGTGGTGTGTCCTGGGATCTCTGAGAAAATGTCTTTGAAATCGTGTTCTAACTTTTTAATATCTTGCAATTGCATGTCTGAGAGGTCCTGGCAAATTTCTATGCATCCTCTCCCTTTGTTTATCTCTGGACCCATCTCATCTTCTTCTATATCTGCCCAGAACGCTTCCCTTTCCCCCCACTTTTTAAATAAATTAAAGTGGAATATACCTTTTTTCTTCGCATGATCGGGCATTTGAATCTCATAATCCACGTCATTGATCTTTCTTATAACTGTATATGGGCCTTGCCACCGTGCTAGGAGTTTGGAGTGTTCCACTGGTAATAACAGTAAGACTTTTTGACCTACGTTCAACTGTCTCAGTTTTACAGTCCTATCATACCGTTGTTTTTGATAAGCTTGAGCTTTGCTTCTATTAAGAAGTGCCAATTCAGAAACTTTTCTAATCCTGTCCCTCATTTCCATGACATACTTAACAGTACAATCAGCTTTGTCATCTCCTTCCTCCCATCGTTCCCTGATGAGATCTAAGATATTCCTAGGGTTGTGACCATAAAGCAATTCAAATGGTGAATAGCCCGTGGACACTTGGGGAACTTCCCTGATGGCAAACATGAGAGGAGCAATCATAAGATGCCAATTCTTAGGATTTTCCCCTACAATTCTTTTCAGCATGGTTTTCAAAGTTTTGTTGAAACGTTCCACCAAACCGTTTGTCTGTGGATGATAAAACGTTGTATGAATTGGTCTAACGTCTAATATCTTCCATAACTCTTTCAAAGTCAAACTCATAAAATTTGAACCCTGATCTGTCAAAATTTCACTAGGGAAACCCATTCGGGAGAAGAATTGTGATAATTCTCGTGCTAATACTTTCGCTGAAGTAGACCGTAAAGGTATGGCTTCAGGATATCTAGTAGCATAATCAATTAGGACCAAAATATGGGTATGTCCTCCAGCTGATTTACATAAGGGTCCTACAATGTCTAGACCAATTTGGTGGAACGGTTTGTCAATTAGAGGCATCGGAATGAGATGACCCCCTTTTGCAGGTTTAGGTTGTGTCAACTGGCATATTTTACATGTTTTGCAGTAGTTTTCTATATCTGACCTTAAGCCAGGCCACCAGAATCTCAATTCTATTCTGGAAATCATTTTATCTGTTGCCAGATGGCCAGCAATTGGTAAGTCATGAGACAGTGCTAAAATATTGTTTCTCCACCCCCGTGGCACAACTAATTTATCAGACCCATGTTTGTCAATATAATATATTAAACCCTGGCACATTTCAAATCCCACTTCTCCTATGGGTATACTGCCTTCACTTTTTACTTGTTGTATAACCTCTAGCAAGGTGTCATCTTCTTGCTGCCATAATCTCACCCGATCTCGTCTGGCGTCGATCATTTCTTTCCATTTGTAATCATCAGACGGGTCCGTCACACAGCACATGCCGTCCTGACATTAAATGGTTAAGTTCTTGCCAGTCTCTGCTCAGAAGCATTTCTTTTGCCAGAGATGGCACAATACCGACTTTAAGTCAGTGAGTGATACCCGATACAGTGATGTTGGCCCACATGGTATGATACCTTTTTGCATCTCCATGAATACATTGGATCACGATGTAATCTCGTGATGGTATTCCCTGTAATTTTCTTACCAGTGTTTGGCCACACCCTGTATCAATTAATGCCCTTTTTTCCTCCCCATTTACAATCGCTGTAACCTCCCATCCATTATAATTTTGTCCACAGTCGTTTCCCGAGGTCCCCTCCAATGCTGCCACCCATGCGCAGTCTCAACATGGGCATTCTCTGCGGAAGTCATTTTTAGAAATACTCACATGGTCTCCTTTTCTGAGCTGTGGGTTCTCTTCTTTTGTTTCAGCAGAGTTCCCATAGACTGTTTTCCAAACTGTCAAAGCGTTGTGATGATTCACATCTACAGGTCTAGACCCGATAGTTCTGTGAATACTGTGATTATAGCTTCTAAGAAGCTGTGGTAACACATCCACATACTTGTACTGTACGTATTATTCACTGTGGAACATCTCCATATTTTTGTTTTTAAAGTTCTTTTATGCCTTTCCACAACTCCAGCCTTTACCTCATTATTGGTGATTAAGTGATGTATTGCATGTTTCTCATGTAACAGGCTGCTTACTGACTTGTATAGAAACTCAGCATCCCTATTTTTTTATAATTGGCATGGATTTTACAAATAGTGGCAAATGCTTTGGACACTGCCTTGTCTTTGAGACCCCTTTGTCCTCGATATATAGATAAAATATCAATACCTATGTTAAAATGTACTTGTAGCCCTTGTTGTACTCTGAAAATTGTTGCGTATCAGCCAAATCCACCTGCTATTCAGCATCTACTTGAGATATGATGGTATTACAGTGGTAACTCGTATAAAGGAATTAATTCGTTTCAAACGAAATTATCTTAAGCAAATTTTCCTTTATACAAATTTCCTATAGGAATGCATTGAAAACTGAGTAATCCCATTTTTATGTTGTACAGATTCACCCCATAGGTGATTCTGTTAAGCAATTTTTTTCCTATCTCCGGAATTTATGTTGTACAGATTTTATGTTATACAAACCCTTTGTTATACAAGGGTCCACTGTAGTTCTTTTAAAATGAACTTTGGCTGGTCAATGAAATATATAAGCATCCTGGTTTGAAAGCCATTGAGAAATATCACCAACCCTCAATATTGTGATGTTTTTTGGCCTCCCTAAATAGAGGATTCACACACCCAAAATTCCCAGCCATCCTGGGTGTATAATATATATTATTTGGAATTTCCCCGTAGGCAGTCCTCTTAGCAATTAATACATTTATGCACACAGCTTGATAGGATAAATAGTCTATCTTAATGGGTTATGTTATCAAGAGTGGAGAAACATCAGGTTAATTTTCAGGGTACTGTAAAAACACAAGAAGTGCATGTAATATTTACAGAAAATATGAAACAGCTGATTGATACTCAGGGGATGTAGAAAATGTGTGAAAGGCCAGAAAGAATTATTGTCTATGTATTGCTGATGGGTGGTTTCCCATCCCCATCATCATCATCATCATCATCATCATCATCATCATCATCATCATCATCATCATCATCATCATCATCATCATCATCATCATCATCATCATAGTCCTGTGGAGTGGGAATTAAGCAACACCGTAGTAAGAATTTTACAATGTACAACCCCAAACATGGCCCTCATTATAGTTTCTGAAATAATCTTACCAGGTGGCTTCCACCTGCTGGAGAACTCTCATAACCCTTATCTGTAGGCTCTCCCATATCATCTACAGGGACCTGAGGAATCATCAACCCTGGGTGACCAGTGCTTTTATGATCCATTTTCTCTTTGGATGTCTTCTGAAACCCAGGTCTTATACCATGGGGACAATTCAACTCAAGATCGGACCAAACCAGGGTCTCATCATCATGCATGGTGGCCTTTGTTGCAGTTTTGGGGTATGTCTTGGGCTTTGTGGGAAATACATACACATTGTTTGCAGACAAAGACCTTCTTCTTACAACATCAGGGTCTTCAGACAAGTTCCTTCTTGTGGATGTATCTAAGGGGCAAAGAAGGCTGGAAACCCCCAAAGGCCAATGGTAGGATCGTTTGGGGCTTTTCTATCTTTTGGGGCTGTTCTTTCTGGGGGAGGGGGAGGATGCACACCCCTTCTTCCGCAAGGTGCATGATACCTCCATCTTCTCTCCTTTAGTTCTGCCAATGGTTCAGCCACCCTCACACAACCCGCCAAGTGTTGCCAATGTCTCAGCAGACCTCACTCCCCCCTGCAAAGCACTTCAGATACCCACAATCCTCCAAGGCATGCTGGGACAAGCCCAATGGCTACCTATTCCAAATGGCTCTTGACATCAAACTTCTTCCTAATGGGTCAGCATGGCAGGAAGTGGCCCCTGTAACCCAGGGTAGCAATCCACTCCTCCTATAGGTCGAGTGACCACACAGCCCTCTCCTAAAGGTTACATCATAGATGGGGATTTCCATCTGGGGTCAATGGTTAGGGATCGGGTGGGGTGGGGGAATAAATCATTCTTGACAGGAGTTAGTCTATGCTACTACACACTATTCCCTGACAGGTGTGCTAACCAAATCTGGGTACTCTATGTGTGGTTGCTAAAGGCATGAAGGAGAAAAGATACATACTGCCTTCAAAGAGTTTAGGGAACTGTAATTTTGATCTCTCTTCTGATTATTTATTTGTTTGTAATATTTTTACCCCACCTTTCTCCATAACAGATGGCTTACATAATAAAAAAGTAAAGATTTAAAAGCTAAAAAGAGTAAGATCCCTAAACCTTTAAAATTACTCCTCTTCATAATACTTTCTAAAAAGATAAGACCATTATAATAGTGACAGTAGCTTAGGGTACAGTATGTGAAAGAGACCCTGTTGTGAATATCTTCATCTATCTATGTTCCACCTGATGAGCAGGTAGAAACAGACCTTACGCTACAGGTATCTTGTGGTTGCTCTTGCTGCTTTGGGGAAGAGTATGAAGACGTTTCTCTTCGAAACAGCCCCTTAAGCCAGGCATGTCCAAACTTTGGCCCTCCTGATGTTTTGGACCACAACTCCCAGAATTCCAAGCCTGTATTGCCAATGGCAAAGGACTGTGGGAGTTGTGGTCCAAAACATCTGGAGGGCCGAAGTTTGGACATGCCTGCCTTAAGCTGTTTGGGTGGTTCCTGATGGTTAATGCTAATAGTTTTATTGTCTATTTTGTTTCCATGATGACTTAATTTCTTAATTTGTTTTCAATGTTTATGTTAGCTGTTTTGAGTGCTATTTTTATGGAGATAGGAGATGGCATGCAATAAAATAATAAGTGAAAATAAAAGGAAGAACAATGAGCCTTTGTACACGACCCCTAAACGCCGCAGCAAATGGCTGCAAGCTCTGGAGCTTACAATGGTTTCCCCACCAGCTCCGGAGTTTGCAGGAAATTAAGTGCGACCACGCCCACCTAAGCGCGTCCCAGCGCACCTTTCTTGTACCTGCTCGAGGAGGGTGAAAATCGCCAGGTCTGGATTTAATCTGGTCAGTGCCGGGCTCTCCTGGCTTCTGTTTTTTTTTTTTTTTTGCCTCCCGCCCCTTTAAGAGAAGGGGCAGGAGGAAAAAAAAGCAAACAAAAGAGAAGGAATCAGCAGGACGAAGCTCCGGCAGCTTCTCCGAGGTGAGTCTGCATTTCCCCCCCACTTTCTTCCTCACTCCCCTCAGCAGACAGGTGCGGAGTGGTGGGGAGGAAGGAAGAGCAACGAACCCCTAAGATCTCTGGTCCGAATTTAAGTGGCCAGCAGATCTTAGGGGTCGTGTGAAAAGGCCCAATGAAGCAGAACTGGCCATCGTTCTCAAGAAATTGAACCTAGGTCACATGTGTCCGTAATGCTGGCCATTGATGGGTGTTTCTCAGAGGCTATCTGTTGCGAGGCAGCTAATGTAAAATTATATAATATGCAACATTAGCACTCATTCCATAGAGCCTCTGCCACATTAGCCCTGCATGTATCTCCCATAATTCAGTGTGTCCCAGCAGAATAGTTAAGCTACCATGCAATAGCTCAGGCACTACTTCTCCTGACTTAACGTTTGTGTCTGCTCTTCCTCTGATGTGTTTATGTTTGTTAGAGTACTCCCCGTCTAGTCCACAAACTTTTACCATCTTGGAGCCTGAGCCATGAGGCCAGACTGTGTTGCCAAGGTAACCACAATGTTACAAAGCAAGCTTCTGACTTCCCAGCAGCATCCCCCCAAATAGTCAAAGATAATTTGTCACAGCACTTCAGGTCCCTAGTTTGAAGCTGGCTGTGTGTGAGAGCAGGAGGAAAGTGCAAGTTATACAGCAGGAAGATAAGACTCCAGCACAAATTTAATGAGAAACTTTGTACCACTTTAATAATGGATATGAACCATACAGTAAATCAATGATACTGTATGCTGCTGTCTTTATTGAAATGAAACAACAGCTCATTTTTTTTCTTCAGATGAGGGCCTTAAAAGGCATTACCTTGTGTGTGTGTGTGTGTGTGTGTGTGTGTGTGTGTGTGTGTGTGTGTGTGTGTGTGTGTGTGTGTGTGTATTTAAAATATATTTGATTTGCTTGTTTCCTTTCCTCTCAAAAATGACACACAAGGCTGTTTGCAGTAAAGCCGCATAAAACAAAAAACAAAGCAGAAAGTAATGCAAATGTTGGAGGCTTTTATAAGCACATTTTGAAAACAAATCAGTTCACTGCAAGGGGTGGGTGTCTCTCTGGTCTCTCCTCTTTTGGACTTGCAGGCTGGAGTTTATAGAAGTTGGTATCTGGAAGGTATAAAAAAGGAAGGTTTCCCTTGCCTCATGCCTCAGTGTATGGGAACATAACATTGATGATGTATCTTGAAACACCTCCAAGAGTGATCTGTGATAGTATAAGAAGTGTTCAAATTAATGAAGTGCCAGCTTTAGTAGGCACACAGGGGACCAGATGCTCAAAGGCCATGAAATGCAAGGGGTGTGGCATTATCGTAACAAGCTTGAGCTGCCTTCCTAGAATATGGGATGGAGCAATGTGACATGTGTTGAAAGAAATGGAAAAAATGGTTGGCAGTTGTCATCTGATACTTAAAATATGCAGGTTTAGAGGAGGTAGCCACATTAGTCTGTACAAGTACTGTATATCATGCAAAACCAAAAGCATTTTTTAAAAAAATGTAAACAAACAAGAATATAGTGGCACCTTAGATATTATAACCCCTTCCCATTTGGATTTAAAGTCATATTTTCTAATAAGGGGGGCTAAACCCTTAGGGAAGAAATACAGTCTAATCCAATAGGTAAGAATAGCCACCCAAGCTCTAGCCTCCACTTTCATGAGGCCTAACTCTAATCGGAGAGTAACATTTGGGACACATTTGGGAACTTGTAAGGCCGATCTTACAAATTTAGATTGTACCCGTTCCAGTGGGGCGTAATTGGAAAGGGGACCTAATTGGGCACCATATAGAAGTTGGGAAATTGACTTGGCTTGGAATAATTTAAGTGCTGCAGGAATACATTGTCCGCCAGCTGTCTTGAGATATTTAAGAATGGCTAGAGAACTTCTTTGAGCAATGTTGGCAACATAATCTCCATGGGCTTTTCTGCTACCATTAGCCTGAAGAACTACTCCCAAATATTTAAAGGAGGAAACCTGCTCAATTTTGTGCCCATTGATGCTCCAAGAGTGAATCTTGGGTCTTTTAGCAAAGGCCACAATTTTAGTTTTCTGATAATTGAGCTTTAATTGCTCTTCCTCACAGAATTGTGATAGTGCATTCAGAGCTCTTCTAAGACCTACAGGTGTTCTAGAGAGGATTGCTGCATCATCGGCAAAAAGCAAGACAGAGATATGCCTTCCAGCCAGTTTTGGAGGGTGGAAGGTCCCATGGTCAAGATAGGGCACTATGGAGTTAATATAGAAGTTGAAGAGAAGAGGGGCCAGAATACATCCCTGTTTAACACCTTTATCTTATCTATTTTACTACTATTTATATACCGTATCCTATTGCTGGTCACTGACCGTAATAAAGTTTGTTTGATTGATTGATTGATAGTGGCACTTTAAAGACTATTATATTTTAATGTAACCTTTCATGGAATTTCACCTGACGGAGTCCAATTTGGACAGTTGGATTCAGCTTAGGAGGCATTTCCATTTCACAAGAGGGAATGCCCTCCGGATGGAATTCCTCCTATCTAAATCCACATGTTCCAGACTCCAGACCTTGGAATCTAAACCAGCCTGGGTTGCCTATTATTTGCTTTTAATTCACTCAGCCTGTTTACTCAGTCTGACTTGGCTCTGCTCGTCTTTCATTTATTTACTCTTGGTTACTGGGCTAATTCTGCTAACATTTCATTTACCTTTAGCTTTTCTTGTCTATTTCCATTAACTCACCTCTCGTCCGTAAACAGCAAGGACATGTGTTATTGTAATCAATAACTGAGCAAAAGCATGTTCTGTTCACGAGACAATTACCTATACATCAGCCAACCAGCATATGCAATCTATCCTTGTGACCAATCACTGATGCTGTGCACACTGTGGGATGTAAATGATATGTAATAAAATGTGCGGATGGCAAGGGGCGAGAGATCGCTCCGCTGGTCGGACAACTGGATTTGAGTCTTCCTTCTTTCATCTGGATCCTCCCACATTCACCCACTTCTTCAGACATATGAGAAAACATATGAGGTGATTCTCTGTTTAAATCCTCCTATGTCTGAAGAAGTAGGTGAAATTCCATGAAAGCTTACATTAAAAATATAACAGTTATTCTTTAAGGTGTCACTGTGCTAGTGATGGCGAACATTTTAGAGACCGAGTGCCCAAACTGCAATTCAAAACCCACTAAATTTTCACAATGTGCCAATAGAGCAATTTAACCTGAATACAGGTGGCTGTGAAGGGGCGATGTCGGGTGCCCACAGAAAGGGCTCCGAGTTCCACCTTTGGCACCCGTGCCATAGGTTTGCCAACACTGTACCATGTTCTTGTTTGTTTACATTTTTTAAATTCTTTTGGTTTTGCATGATCTATTTGCATGATCTAGTACCTCTAAAGCTATATATTTTATAAGTATCAGACAACCACCAACCATCTAGTTCTTAGGACTTGGTTTTAGTATGGCTGACCCACTGAGTCCAACCTTTGGAGTCATTTTCTGCTTCACCTCCCCATCTGTAAAATAGTCATAATGAAAATATGCCCCCTATCAAGAACAAAATGCTTTCCACTGGAAAACACTTTTCATAGCCACAGGATAACTATTTATCACTTACTCCATACCTCTGCTGCAAAATTCCAAAGTGGTGCTGTACTGGAGTGAGTCCTGAGTTCAAATTCTTTCTCATGAGTCCTGAGTTCAAATTCTTTCTCAACCATGATGGAAATTCAATAATATGGAACATCAAGTTGAGAAGGTGTTAGAAAATAACCCAGTTAAGGTCTTGTGGGACTTCAAAGGGACATACATCTTGAGTATAATATATCAGATGCAAAAGGAACAGAAGAAATAAAATAACTGGCCAATTGGCATTGCAATTCCAGGAGATGCCAGAGTTGAAGATAGAGAACTGGGAGGAGGAGGGAGAATCAACAGAATACAGAATTTGGCAATAGAAATAACTTGCTTGTGGATTAAAAAAAACACTTCTGTGGTTTCCCTGATCCTCAGGACATTGGGAGCAATAGTGAGGGAAGTTTATAAAATATTATAATAACACAACTAGAATATTGCAAACATTGGCAATATTAAGAATAGCGTGCATTGTACGCTGATGCTCAACTGCCACTTCTTTTCGTTAAAACTTGTATTTTTGAAGATGGAGCATCTTAGAACCGCCTATCTGGAAGGGACCCCGTAGTGATCACCGCGTCAAGTCGAACTCTGAAATGTAAACCTCAACGATCGAGTTATCCAGCAGTGGGAAACAATACTTCAGATCTTTTCTACACTTCACCAAAAAGGTCGGAAACGAATTCAGCGCGCATAACGCACAGCGAGAGAGACCCCAGAGCAGGCCCACTCTCTCACTAGGAAATTCCTCAGCGCAACCCTCCCCTCCCCACCGCCCCCTCCCCACGAAGGAGAGCGGAATCCCTCCCCCCTCGTGCTCCTCCGGCCCTCCCCTCTCCCCCCCCGCCCCGGTGTGTGTACAATGAGGCGGCCGCCCGTCCACGCGCCTCTCTCCCCCCTCGGGCAAGGGCTGTGGGCGTCTCTGGGGTGGTTGGCAAGCGAGGTGCCTGCCTGCTTTGCCCCATGGTTGATAAGCTGCCGGGCTTCACTGGGCATGCCCCCTCCGTTTCTATATAAAACGCACCGGAGTTAATTGCGGGACATTCCGCGGTCTCCAGCAACCCCGTCCGCGCCGTCGGGTGGTACCGGATCGCGCGGCTTCGCGGCTTTGGCCCTGGGCGCTTCCCGAGCTGCTTCTGCGGCTGCAGCAGCAAGGTAAGGCGGAGGGAAGGCGGGCGGGGGGGGGCGGGCGGCCGACAGAGCGAGGTCTGCGGGAGGACCGCGCGGCCCCGTGCCCGCCTCGCTACTTGGGTGCGTTTCCCCGCCAGACCTGGGTCTGCCTGGATCGGGCGCTGGGAAGGAGGAGGGAGCGGCGCGGGACCCTTGGGGATCGGAAGCGCAGCCTGTTGCTCCAAGGGCGAGGCAGGGAGCCAGGACTGCAATAGGATGCGCGCGCGAGCGTGCCTTCCTGCCTGTGTGTGTGTGTGTGTGTGTGTGTGTGTGTGTGTGTGTGTGTGTGTGTGTGTGTGTGTGTGTGTCTACACGGGCGCTCTCGAAAAATTGCAGGCGCCAGGCACGCGCGTGCCGGTCCTCAGTCAAACCCTCCCGCCGGCCGTTTGCACACGAGCGGGCGCGCTTTCGACCCTGAGTGCGTCTGCTGTTCGGCGAAGGCAGGCGAGCTCCCATTGATTCGAATGGGAGAGGAGCAACCTGTTCTGTTACGTGCGCGCTTGCAAGTTGCTGGAGGGACGGGCGGGCAGGCGGGCGGACGGTGGGGCGCCCGCCCCCTTGTAGAACTGGCCCGAGGAATAAAAGCCCTTGAATTGAGGTGGTCAAAAGAGGGACGATAGTCTCCCCCCCCCGTAAAAATATTTTAAATAAATAAGCCATGGAGGATTTTGTTTTCCGTGTGTGAATAATTAAACAGGATTGCAAGTGGAGGATGGGAAGCCCAACAGCTTTCCTGCTTGAAGGCTTAGCGAGGGGAGGAGATCAGGCGTGTCTCCTTAGTTTTCATTGCACTTCATTGGGTTTACAGGGGCGGTAGGGAAGATATTGCGTTTTCACAATTAAGTAATATATCCAGCCAAGAACCAGTTCGGGTTGGAAGCCCGATGTAGCCTGGGGGCCAGCTGGTACGAAGAAACTGACTTATTTCTCTCTTTGTTTCCTCTTCTCTTGCAGCATCTTCACCTTGAATGATGGTAAGTCCAGCCCTTCCTTGTTCTCATATTTTCCTATCTCATCTATGCATCCATCCCTCGTTGTAACAAGAATCTCTTCCAGAGAGAGACAAAACAGCATTTTTGCTGTCCTTAACAGCATTTACATCCAATTAGGCTCTGGCATAATATAAAGCCTTCCTCAACACAATTCCTCAACAGCTCTCCCTTGTCCCTCAGACTACAAATATTGTTGTTCTTTTGACATATAGACTGCCCCATAGTACTTAAAACACTTGTTAGGCATCTGGAAGTTGAGCCATGGCAACTAGACTTCTTTTTCTTTAGAGATAGAAACGTTTCGCTGCTCATCCAAACAGGTTCATCAGACTGACTCAACTTCCAGATAAACTCACTTGGATGACTGAGAATCTTCACAGACACTCTTTAGGCAGTTTACAATGTAATTATAAAAGGAACACTTGGGCACTTCCCCCACCAGCAAGCTGGGTAATCATTTTACCAACCTCAGAAGGATGGAAAGCTGATTCAACCTTGTGCCATCTACTTGAACCTGTCAGGATCAAATTCAGGTTATGAGAAGAGAGGTATGACTGCAGCATTGGATCATGAGATTTACTAATCCCATCATCCAAATCCCAGCATGCTCTGTGGCAAAAAGAAACCCAACACATCTGGAAGACCCCAGATGGGGGAAGCCTAATATAAAGCATCTGAGAAAATAATTAATATTGAAGTCCCCTAGGACATTTGCCTTACTTAAGTGGGACTTAATCCTGAGAACTTCTGAATAGGCATATGTAAGACTGTACTGTTTGAGCCATGGAAGTATGACAGTTCTGTTAATGTAATGAGGCCTCTTCACCAGGCATGGCTTCTTTACTACCTTCAGGAACTATTTAAGTTCTTGGGTAGAACAAGGTGTTCCGCAGACACTTAGTAGCTGTCCTTGGATCAGAAGATCAGCTGTGGCTTCTAGCAATTTCAGCTGCTGCTTTGGCCTTTTCATCTCCCTCTTTGGGTCACACAGGCAATGCCTGAATATATCAGGAATGTCTTCCTCTGTTGTGCCCTGATCCCCATCATCCTTCCTAATTATCATAGTTCTGCACCAATGAAAGACAATGGAGTTCTTGCAAACCACCTGGATTCTTGACCACAGCGTTCTGCCTACTCCATAGAGAATAGAATAGAGAATAGAGTTTTTATTGTCATTATGCATACACAAGATATGCACAACAAAATTAGAGTGCTGTTCCACTACACACTCTAAATAAGGAACGATACAAAACACATACAACACCATACAAGATATTAAAAACTCTTAAAATCGCTTACAAAATTTAAAACACTACTTAAAAACTGATTAGGATGGTGCTAAAACTGTCACATCTAACTTGGATACCGCCCTGGGATAAAAACTGTTCTTTAGTCTATTCGTCCTTGACCTAAGAGTTCTATATGTCCTGCCTGACAGCAACAGTTCAAAAAATTGGTGGCCAGGATGTGAAGGGTCTCTCAGAAGTCTAGATGTCTTCCTCAAGCATCTGAAGTTGTATAATTCTTCCAAAGGAGGAAGAGGACAGCCCACTATCCTCTCAGCAGTGTTTATAACCCTCTGGAGCGCCCGTCTATCTGCCACTGTGCAACTGGCGAACCAGACACAGAGGCAGTAAGTGATAGTGCTTTCTATAAAGCCCCGGTAGAAGATTACCAACAGTTTCTTAGTCAGCTGTTCCCTCCTGAGAAGTCTCAGAAGATATAATCTCTGTTGGGCCTTCTTAACCAGTGCTTCAGTGTTGGCACTCCAGGTCAAATCCTCCTGTAGAATGACTCCTAAGAACCTAGTGTCCGTCACCCGCTTTACACAAACTCCATCAATAATCAAGGGCTGAGTGTCAAGTTTTCTTTTTTGGTAATCCACTATAAACTCTTTGGTCTTATTGATATTTATTATCAGATTGTTAGTTCTGCACCACCGTAGCAGCCGATGCACTTCCTCTTCGTAGGCGTATTCATCTCCACCAGAGATGAGTCCCACTACTGTTGTGTCATTGGCAAACTTGATGATTTTATTTTCAGGATGAGTATGAGTGCAGTCAGAGGTGTAAATACTGAACAGTAGTGGGCTCAGCACACAGCCCTGTGGAGTGCCCATGTTGAGTGCGAGGGCTGACGACCTAATCTGACCATCTGTGAGCGATTTGATAAGAAATCCATGATGCAGGCACAAATGGAATGACAGAAACCAAGGTCCTTAAGTTTAGATATCAGCTTCAATTGTATTGAAAGCAGAGCTAAAGTCCACGAAGAGCATCCTTACATAGGACCCCCACAGCTCCAGATGGGTAAGAGCAGTGTGCAAGGTGATATCTATAGCATCTTCCGTGGATCTATTTGCTCTGTAAGCAAACTGATATTTATCAAATGTGCCTGGGAGGCAAGAGATGATATGCTGGTGGACTAATCGTTCCAGACACTTCATTACAATGGAGGTAAGTGCCACTGGTTATAATCATTTAAGCTGCTAACAGATGGCTTCTTTGGCAGTGAAACAACAATGGAGGCCTTCAGACAAGATGGAGTAGTTGGCTGGTTAAAAATTTCAGTAAAAACTCCAGCCAACTGGTCTGCACACTCCCTAATCACCTGACCAGAAATGCCATCAGGTCCTGCACCTTTCCTTGGGTTCACAGTTCTCAAGATGTTTCTCACTTCCCATGTTTCAACAAGAAGGAAGGGGTTAAACTGTGCTGATGGCTGTAATGTAAATACCTCTCTGTTTGTTCTGTCTCAAATCTAGCAAAAAATTGTTCAGTTCTTCAGCCAAAGAAACATTTCCTGCAGAAGGGGCAGCATGGTTAGATCTATAACTCGTGATTTGCTGAAACCCTTGCCACATTTGCCTCACATTATTATTACTGTAAAAACAAGCCTCAATCTTCTTGTTATAATCCACCTTTGATTTTTTAATGCCTCTTCTCAAATCTGCTTTAGCAACACTATATCTGATCACATCACTGGACTTGAAAGCCTTATTCCTGTCATGCAGGAGACACTTCACCTCTTTGGTCTTCCATGGTTTCTGATTTGGATAGATTCAGACACGTTTATCTACCGTAACAGTATCTATACAAAATTTAATATAACCCAGAATTCCTGCAGTATACTCCTCAAGGTCTGAGTTGTCAAAAACATCCCAATTTGTTCCTTCAAAGCAGTCCTGCAGATGCAGTGAGGCTCCCTCAGGCCAGTGTTTCACAGACTTTGTTACAATTGCAGTTGGTTTCCTTAAAGAGATATAAGCTGATGCTAAGATCAGGGACAAATGAACTGATCGACCCAAGTGTGGAAACCGGAAGGCCCTGTAGCCATTCCTTATATTGGAATAGACCTTATCCAATATGTTTGCTCCTCTTGTGGCACAGTTCACATGCTGATAGAATTTAGGGAGAGTTTCTCCTCAAATCAACATGATTAAAGTTCCCTGCAATAATAAGCACAGCTTCTGGAAACTTATCTTGCTGCCTGCTGACCGCGTCACCCAAATAACCCAGATCTAAATCAGCCTTGGTGTCTGGTGGAATGTAAACGACCATGATTAGGACAACAGTAAACTCTCTGAGAAGGTATATTGGTCTACATCTGACCGTCATATGCTCCAATTCCCTGGAGCAATGATTGTCTATGATTTTTGCATTTGTGCACTAGCTGTTTTTAACATACATACATACTCCTCTGCTCTTCCCACAGTCTCTGTTTCTGTCAGAGCGATGCGTTGTGAAGCCCGTCAAACAAATAGTTGTATCTGGGACAGCTGGGTGGAGCCAAGTTTCTGTTATCAGCATAAGACAGCTGTCTTTAACCATCCTGCTTGTACTGGCCTGTAATCTCAGTTCATCCATTTTGTTAACAAAGGATTTCACATTGGCAAGAAAAACACTTGGGAGCGGCAGCTATCCTTAATGGTTATGCAATCTCACCGAAACGCTGACTCTGCAGCCTCTCTTCTGCTTTCTTTCCCTCCTTCTCCTTCATCTCCTCCTCCACCCAGCAGGTGCTACAATCCATGGAGAGCCAGGAGCTCTTGCAATATCTGCTGGTATACTATAACGATGAAGAAACTCAGCTGTGGCTGCTTGGTCACTTTTCAATCCAATCTTTAAGAGTTCATGTTGGTTATAATTATTAATTGCCCAACAGGATGCATTCCAGTCAGCTGAAAACACACATAAAAGCAACCATACAAAGTGGAACGAAGAGCACAGAGCCGCTGCATGCTCTGCCACTGTTCTTGGACACACTATAATCAGGCTGTTACATAAATGGGGTTAATGGCTGTCAAGCACTTGCAGAATTTATTAGGAAAGATGTACTTGATTATGTCTCAGCCAATTGAAGGGTTTCCAAAGCAATTTGTTGCCTGGAAATTTTTTTGTTAAATTTATTTTCCTGTGGTTTCTTTCAATGTGTGTTTTAGACACTTTAATGTGTGTTTTTAACACTTTCGTGTTTGCAAATTGTAGTTAGTATGGACCAAACCAGACCTTGGCTCTATCAATATTATGTGGGCTTGAAGACCTTCGATAGTCTTTTTAGTGCACATGTGGGAAATTTCTTTTGGTATGGACTGAGATGGACACCTGGCTCTCCCTGGCATGTCACCTGTGAAAGTAACCCAAAGTAGTTGAGGACATCCATTCTCTCTCACACAGAGAACCCTCTCTCTTTTGTACAGATGCTCACATTAGTCATACATATGCATGCTTACAGGCATACAGACACACACACAGCAGCAGCAAAGGAGATGTTCCTTCAGAATCCAGCCCTTTGACAACATTTGAAACTTCATCTACCACTGCATCAAGAAGATTTGCCTCTTAAGGGAGATGGCTCTATAGACCTCTTTGCATTCCCAATTACGATCACCGTGCCACCTAGAACATAATGGATCTTCTCTGATTTTGGAAAGTAAGGCCTAGTGGAGTACTGTTCTTGGAACGGAGACCACCAGAGAATAACGAGGTATGTGCTGTCTACACATCTGTAGAATCACTACCAGTAAGAACTGACAATGCCAGCTTAGGTGGGCTCAGTATGAGGGAGCTTCCTATGTTTTCAAGGTAATGGAAACATAGCGGCCCTTCAAGGCTATTTGATGTACAGATTCCTCGGTCTTCTCTAAGGCTGTCGCTCAACCAGCCTGCCCCCAACTGTTGACAAGGGGTTACTAATGACCTTTAAGGTCCTTTCCAACGCCACAGTTCTAAAATTTCAGGAATGGCCCTTTTCCCATTTACTTTTGTGGGATCTATGTTGCAGTAGAAATTTCCCTTACTCGTTTCTTGATGTGCTACTCATTCCTTTGCTTTTCTCATTCTACAGCTGTCTCTAGACCAGATCCACACTGAGCCACCTCCCACACCTAAGGAATTGTATTGGGCAGAACAAGAGTACCTACCCCCTCTGAGCCCTCTGCGCTGCTCCTGGCGCCGGGATGTGCCCTTGGACTGCAAAATCAGCCCAGAAGATGCTCAGGCCCGAGCCTGGACAGCCTACTACTATGACTTGTTGCAGAGCACCCTACAGCAGGGGGGGCTCCCAGAGACTGTTGACCTCACAAAGGAACCACGAACAGGTTAGAGACTTCTTGAGCTGAAAAGTCCAATGGCTTGCAGTGGAGATCCTGTCTTTAAAACCTGTCAGGGCATTCGCTTCAATGCGGTGGTTGTTTATTACTTGTCCTACATAGAATGTTTGCATGTTATTAAAGTATACCTGTTGAGAAGAGTTATATTGCCCAAAATATGCAAAAATTATAATCATATATTTGGAGCAAAACATTTCCGCATACCTCTTGCAGTCCCAGAAAAAGTGGTTAGTTAGAGCAAAGGACTTGGCTGTATATCTTAAATACAAACCTAATGTGACTGAAGGTTTGGGGTGAGAGGACTGGTAGCAGAAAACATTTCTGGAGAAGAGGAGAACCTGTTGTCCCTTGGCCTAATTCTGTCTTGCAGCCATCTCTTGGATGTAATTTTGATGGCATTATTTCCTGTTGTAGTTTTGGGGAATAACCAGTGTATTCAAGAAGGAACATTGCAAATTTTATCTCAGTAGCAATCCATACCCTCATTCTGGAGAAGGAGATTAGGGTTTGGAATGCAATAACGGGGTACAAAATAGAGACTAAGAGCTACAAATCTGGAAGTCCCTGATTCTACTCTTGACATTGCCACAAATTCATGAGGAAGCTTCGCCACTTGGCCTATTTTCCCAGGCCAAATTGGGCATCCTCTTTCTTCATAGGATTAAAATAATGTCAGGGAAAGCAGGGCAGGGAGTTGCTGGGAAACTCCAGCAGAGTCCAGGATAACATTTTTTCTTTGTTTCGCTCTCCCCCATGAGTGGAAATATGAAGATTTGAAGTAGGGAGTTCCTTCTACTGTGTGGTGTTATCTACACAGCCTAGAACATATCTTATGTAGGGTTTTACTCTCAAAATGCTATTTAGAATGGGTTCAGAGACACACCTAAAGCGGTGTCTGAAACATTTATGTATTTATTATTAATTTGTTGCAGCTGTATCCTACCTTCCCTCTCATGCCCTCCTGATTGTCCTTCTTGCCACTGTGGGTCAGGAGGAGTAAGTGTAACTGGCCTATGGTTACCCAGTGAGCTTGAAGTTATAAAATCTCTATCCAACTCCTTTGGACCATACCACCACCCAGGCTTTGAAAGTGGAAGGATAGAGGATGCTGAACTATATGGGCTATGGCCCAGAAGGCAGAATCAACTGGAATAGGTTCTCATGCAATTTGATTGAGCAGATGTACAGAGCAGAGGTATTAGGAGTCCCGGGTGCAATATAAGGAAGAGGTCACTGATGTTATTGTTGTCTTTTTCAGGATTTGGTCCATCGGATGTAACCATCTGTGTATTGGGTTCCCCCACTTCATACTTGTCTGTCCTTCTGGAAGGTGGCAACCAGTGTCCTGGTGAGTTTAGTTCTAAAGTCAAGGATTCCCAGGTGGCATCTGTGGCCAGGTCTCCCTATTACCACCTTAGGTGTATCTTCCTACTGCACCCATACCTGGACACCAGGAGCCTCACTGGTAGTCTCAAGACTCGACTATTGTAATGGTCTCTATGTGAGGCTGCCCTTGAGGTTGGTGCGGAAACTTCAACGGGTGCAAAATGACAGGGTTGAGACATAAAGATCATACCCCCACACACTCTCTCTCTGGCCGCTTTGCATTGGCTACCTGTATGCTTCTGAACTAGGTTCAAAGATATGACTCTTACATATAAAGCCCTAAATGGTTTGAGACCTTGGCATATGGCAGAATGCTTTCTTCCATCAAGAACTGCCCACAGGACACATTCTTCTCAGACCGAGCACTTAAGATTTGTTATATCAAGAGAGGTGCGTAAAGAGAAAACCAGAGCTCGTGCCTTCTCTGTGACTGCTCCTACATTATGGAATGAGGGTTCCCGCTTGAGATCTGATTAGCCCCTTTCCTGGATTCTTTTAAAAGAGCTTGAAAAGCTCTGCTCTTTAGGCAGGCCTTTCTGAGCTATTAACTCTTTAACAACTTAATTACATCTTAATTGCTGGTCTGCCAGTTTAATTAAGTCCCCCATGTCTTAATTTTATGTCCTTGTTTCTTTTTTTTACTGTATTGATGTTTGCAGTGATAGGTGCAGTGATAATAGATTATAGATATCTAGATAGCTGTCCATGGTTTGATATGCTGAGTAGTTAACTGGTATTATGTTATGGATTTACGTTGTATTTATTCTTGTTGTAAGCTGCTCAGACTGGCCATATGACCAGATGGGTGGGGAAAGAAAGAAAGAAAGAAGGAAGGAAGGAAGGAAGGAAGGAAGGAAGGAAGGAAGGAAGGAAGGAAGGAAAGGCCAATTTAAGGCTTTGGTCAGCTCCTTTCATTGTCCTTGACATTTATTTATTTATTTATTTATTTATTTATTTATTTATTTATTTATTTATACAACTTATATGCCACCCACTACCCAAAGGTCTCTGGGCGGCTTACAATCAAAGAATTAAAACAGTTAAAACATCAATATCAATAAATAATTAAAACAATAATAAAAACCTTACACTAAAATCATTACACTGAAATTGCCATCAGAGGACCCACACTATGTTGTATCAATTAAAAAACTTCTGAAATATGAAGGTTTTTACTTGACGCCGAAATGTCATCAGTGTTGGCGCCAGGCGGATCTCACTTGGGAGGGCATTCCATAGCTTGGGGGCAGCTGCCGAGAAGGCCCTATGTCTACAAGCCATCCCTCTCACCTCCTTGAGAGATAGCTCTTTCAAGACGGTCCCCTGGCTCGATCTTAATTGCCAGGTAGGTTCATATGGAAGGAGGTGGTCCTTCAGGTATCTAGGTCCTAAGCCATTTAGGGCTATATGTCAAAACAAGCACTTTGAATTGGGCTCAGGCAGCAACTGGTAACCAATGCAGGTTACGTAGAATCGGCGAGAATCCCTGGCGGCCCCACCACTTACCAGCCGCGCCGCATGATTCTGAACCAGTTGCAATCGCCGAACCGTCTTCAAAGGCAGCCCCACGTAAAGCGCATTGCAGTGATCAATACGGGATGTTACCAGTGCATGCGTAACTGTCATGAGCCTCTGCTCATCTAGGTAGGGGCGGAGCTGGTAAAATTTCCGCAGCTGAAGAAAGGCACCCCTGGCCACTGAGTCCACCTGGGCTTCCAGAGTTAGATCGGGGTCCAGGAGCACCCCCAAGCTGCGGACCCTGTCCCTTAGGGGGAGTACAACCCCATCCAAGACAGGAATATGGCCCTCTAACCTGTCCAGCGAAGCACCCATTAACAGCACTTCCGTCTTGTCTGGATTGAGTTTCAATTTATTAACCCTCATCCAGTCCATTTTCTGGCCCAGCACAGAAACCGCCTCACCTGGATTGGTGGAGAATAAGAGGTAGAGCTGAGTATCATCAGCACATTGCTGATTACTCAGCCCAAACCTCCTGATGACCTCTCCCAGTGGTTCCATGTAAATGTTGAACAGCATGGGAGACAGTATAGAGCCCTGAGGAACCCCATGACATAAACACCACGGGACAGAGCAACTGTCTCCCAGCACCACCTTCTGGACACGGTCAGCCAGGAAGGATCGGAACCACAGCAAAGCAGTGCCTCCAAACCCCAACCTGGCCAGTCTATCCAGAAGGACACCTTGGTTGATGGTGTCGAAAGCCGCTGAGAGTGCGTACATGTGCCTTCTTCAGTCTGAAAATTTAATCCTATACCTGCGAGGGGCAAGTATCAGAATTTCTGGGATAGAGGGAAACTCTTAGTGGTGTCTGAATAACACAAAACATGGCAGCTGAAAGGTTTTTGGCCCTGGATTGTCTCTTCTCAGTGCACCCTCTGTAGTTACAACCTGATAAGAGCTCACTTTTCCCTACCCTCTCTCCATGTGTTTGGAGCAGGGTAAAGTGTCTAGAATCCTCCAGTGGCCATCATCCTCATTCAAATTGCCCAGAAAGCAGAGATGGTAAGAACTGTCCTCCAACAACATATGGAGGGTCGCATCTGCTCTAGTGCCTGCCACTTAGTATTGCCACGTCTGTAGCTACAGCTCAGCATATTCCTATCACAGAATTTAAAAGAATCACACCACTTTTGTTGGCTTGAAATCTCTCAGTCCGTATGAAAGAATTATGACTCTATGTAACTTGGAAGAGCAGCAAAATGTAGACTCCCTTGGTTTGAGCAGTGATGGGCTGTTTTCAGCTCTACTGAAAGATAGAAGTGGAATATTTCAGTAGAAGCACCACCAGCCATGGTTGCCGGGGAAACGAGGGGGGGGCACAGCAGTTGCTGCCATTTTGTGAGCCATTTCTGTTTATTTATTTTCCTCCTTGTTCTCTTCCGTTCTTTGGCTTGTTTAAGTTTTCTTTCAATTTGTATGGCAAACATTCTGTTTGTAATTATAACTACTGCCCGATGGCTGCATCTATGTAAAGAAGGGGTGGAATTCAGGCAACTAGTCTGCAGAAGAGAAGGAGGAAAAAAGCTCCCAAATTAAGAAGCATAACTATAAACAGTAACAATGTTTGTGTACATGTGCACATAGATGGATAATAAGTACAGATATAAAGATACTGTATAGATCTTTTTAATGACGCTTTCTGTTTTACAAAAGCCTTCAAAGCAAGTCTCAAGGTTAAATTGTTCATCAACACCAAGTTGTGTATTGGTTTGTCAGCTACAGTACTGTTATTTCAGTTGAAGCCTGTGTAAGAATGTGTTCTGTCTCTGTGGCAGCTTTTGGAGTAGGTTTTAGTCTTGTCGCACTAAGAACTTGATTTGGCATTTCTGTTCTCTGATCCAGGACTTGCTGGACTGTTTCTCGTGGAATAAGATACACGAGACGGTACTGCTTGACTGGTCTTCTCTGTCCCTTGGCAAAGGGCAACCTCTCACCCAATCAGAACAGCTCAGTTTTCCTGACACAATATAAGCCATGCCAGGACTAAGCACTTCTGCTGCAGAAAATATGTGAATACTGAGGAAGTGCTAATGATGTCATAAATAATGCTTCTTCTCCCCCACCCCTTGCTCAGAGCCACTCCATCCACTGGTGTCATATAGGAAAATATGGCAAAGTAATACTTTCCAGAGAACAAGAATAGGTCATGCTAGTGTGGGTGGGGTCAGCAGGACCATCTGGCCTGGGCCTTTCCTCATGGTGGTGGTGGTGGGGCTCACCTCAGCCAAGGGTTTGCGGTTATCCCCTTGAACCCCATTTGGCTGAGTTTTGAGATGTGAGCGAGATTTGGAACTTTGTATATTTTGATTCCTGATTACAGTCCAAACAGCAAGAGGCCTCGCATTGTGAAATGGTCCAGGCCTCACCTGAGCTCTCAGATGCCCTGCATGCTACGGCCTTGCTGGCTACAGTGAACCATCCAGGCAGATAATCAGGATATAGATGGCACTGACAGGGTGCAAGGCACCGGGTCTCTGAGGCACCACCGCTGTTGCTGCTGTTCACTCAAACAAACTGTGTGGTACCCAGGCTTCCAAATTACAGTAACTCTTCTCCTAACCTGTATCCAGGAGCCTCTTTGCCACTGAGGGTTTGTGTGTGTGTGTGTGTGTGTGTGTGTGTGTGTGTGTGTGTGTGTGTGTGTGTGTGTGTTTTGTATTATTGGGCTTATCCCATACACACTTACAGGCTAGATTTCCCCTCTTCCTCCTTTCCAGGTAACATGCTGCTGTGTCTTTCACCAGCCTGGCTTTCCAAGGTACCCTCAGAATCCCACCCAGGAGAGTCGTCGTTGCTGGTCTTCAAGGCCGTGACGTTTGACCTTGGGGGCCGCACGACCCTGGACGAGTTTGCGCCTCCGCGCCGCGTCACTTACTTCACAGGCTGCTTTGGGCCTTGCAAGGTGCAGGGCCAGTCAGCGGCGGACCTGGCCCGAGACCTCGACTGCCCCACCGGTGGCTCAGGGGAGCTGGCTCGCTTACTGGAGGACAAGCTCCTGACCCGACAGCTGATGGACCAGCAGGCCGGGGTGGCAGTGCCCCCCACCTTGGCCTTCACCTTCAAGCGCCCACTGCCCCTGAGGAGCGTGACAAAGGAGAAGCGTGTTCACATGGTAGAGCTCAGCAGCTGCGAGGGGCAGTACGATCTGTTGCAGGAGGAAATCACCGCTTTCCTGCAAAGTGGCGCTGTGGAACCGTACCACCAGGTGAGAAGGCCTGGATGCATCAGAGAAAGAGTTCCTGTGGAAGATAACTGTCTACATCTAAGTCTTTTCTCTGCTATGCTTCCAATAGGTGGTGGTGAAACCATCCGGGTGGCGCTGGAATGGAGCCCAAGCTGTGTCGTTCCATCCTAAGTCAGAACAAGGGTGCATCCTGCAAGCCGTCCTAGCACTGCTGGAAACCTTGGAGGAGGAGGAGAGCATCTTGGTGGAGGCTTTCATTCCTACCGCTCACGTGATCCAACCTGGCCCCGCTGAGACCAATGGCTCTCCGTGTAAGGAATTTTTTTTAGTCACTCCCTACTAAGGTCGGTTTACCATGAACTGTTCCCCAACACCCAGTTCCATGCCCATGATTAGGATAGAGTTCTTCTCTAAAAGTCATTTTTTTGCCATTGCTCTGCTTCATTCCATTGCATTTCTTTGAATGCCATTAGCTTTCACCGTTCAAGAGAGATGCTCCACAATGCCATTCAGTGGGATGGGAGGTGATGGCAGGGTGCCCTACTGGAAGGCTAGAATCCTGCCCAGCAATTTTGCATAAGCTTGTTCTGCTCCAGCCTGAAATACCTCTCCTGTTCTCGCTTGCACATATCTGGTTTTCATTACCCTACAAGTGTCACTTTGCTTCTCTGATCTGTGCTTTGTTTTCCCCCCTTTGGATTCCTTGTCCTACATCTCTAGTTCCAGGCAACCCTTCTCCACAGCCTGATCTCGCAGTACGAATATGCACTGTTGTCTGTAGATCCCGAAAAGACCAGCCTCTGCTAAGCAAGGTAAAAAGGAAAGAAAGAAAGAAAGAAAGAAAGAAAGAAAGAAAGAAAGAAAGAAAGAAAGAAAGAAAGAAAGAAAGAAAGAAAGAAAGAAAGAAATGAAACATTCTGAGCTATTTTGGGAATTAGCAGTGGGGGAGACTGGGCAACTATCACTGGTACAACACTTTTAAAAAGGGGCACAAGAGCCCTCCCCTTTCACTAGGCCGATGGAATGGAAATAACTGAGCTTTTTCTTCCCATATTGAGTTGTTTGGAGGGGACAAACTCTGGCTGGTACTTGATTATAGATTAAAGTGGCCTTTCAGTTCTAAAATTATTTCTTGTATGGAGCTGGTTATATCCTCAGTTGCCAGACTCATCATCTGTAACCTGGATAGAAGTGGAAATCTTTCTGCATCTTCTTTTCCCCTCTTGGAGCCAGACTTGGTATGCTTAAAACAGACCCAATGAAATAAACAGGCCTTATGCTGGTCATGACTAACCTGTTCCATTGGTGTCTGTAGTTCTCCAGGGCTGGAAGACATATTTTCAGCCTTGCAGAACAAATTTCTGTGTGATAAGGGGCTTGAAGGGTCACATTCCAAGAGATTGGGGGTGGGAGGGTTGCCTGTTCCAACATGAATAAGTCTGGATTTAGCTTGCTTTGCAAAAAAAAAAAAAATATGTTATAACACACCCTGTGACTAGGGAAAATGGGTCCATATTCTAGGATTGCTGAAAAAAAAGATGCTAGAACAGGTTGAAGGAATGGGACAGCAGGAGCTCATAAAGATCTTATATATTGTTCTTGCTTTTGTTTTGTATGCAGGTAGTATGTGGTGTGGGGCGGGCGGATAAGCCCCTGAAACACCAGGCCACCGTACCCCAGACACTTGAGAGTGGACTCCGGCAGTGGGGGCTGAAGGACGAGGCTCTGATTACAGCTATCCATGCCCAGATAAAGCAGAAGGCTGAAGCAGCCATGAAAGCCTTCATGGATATGGAGGCCGGTCTGACAGATGAGCAAAGAGGTGGTCGTCGGGCACAAACCGACGTTATTGGTGAGCTTTGCTGCTTGTTTATTACAGATGTTGCTCATAAGATATTGTAGGGTATTGTGGATGTATTGCACAACAGTGCAAGGGTTATTAGAAAAGCTGTAGAGCAGCACTGCATAGCCACACTAAGCACAGTACTGCGGAAAAAGAAGGCTTTTCATTCAGCATTGAAGACATCCTGCCTGAACTTTGCATTATAAAAAGAAGCTTGCATAGTGTTTAGCATTAATGAGTGTTTGCACAGTGGTTCTCAACCTTCCTAATGCAGCAACCCTTTAATACAGTTCCTCATGTTGTGCTGAACCCTTGCCCTGCTTGGAAGAGGCCACAAGCCTCCTTAGGCAGGCCACTGCTGCAGTTGCCATAGAGAACTTGCCTCCTCAGGCACCCTCAGCCAATCACAGCCTCCGGTGCCATTGACTGACATCCCCTCCAACCTATCAAGCTGCAACTCACTCCTTTCCCCCCTTCCTCCCCCTCTTCCTCAAGACCCAAGCTGTTTGTGCCTTTTTCTTCACTGGCTCATGGCGACCCCTGTGAAATGGTCGTTCAACCCCCAAAGGGGTCCCGACCCCCAGGTTGGGAACCACTGGGTTAGCAGCTACTTGTGTGACACATGAATCTCATATTTCACCCTCTTCCAAGAACATGTATGATACTTACATTGTTTGTTTAGCTACTGACTGGTTCATATTCTACCACCATAAGGAATTCTAGTCAGGGCAACAAATTGGGGTGGGGGTTACACCACCTTCTGAGCCCACCCCTCCATGGCCTGAGCCACTGTAAGATAAACGTCTCCTGGAACCATCTTGAAGAAACGGGCCAGAAGGTTGCTATGGCCAATGATGCTGAAAGAGGCCAAGAAGGTCAGCAGCATGAACAACGGGCAGACTATCCATCCTGTTCTTTGCATAGGTAACCCAGCCAAGGCATCTGAAACCATTTCCCTCCCATATCCAAGCCTGAAATGCATCTGCTTCACACAAGGAACACCTGAGGTTGAGAAATCATTGTGCTCCAATGCCTTGCCCAAAAATTAAAGATGGAGAGACTGGTCGATGATTAAGCAGCAATTTGAAATTCAAGGAGGGCTTCTGCTTTCATTAGACATGCTGAAATCCTGCCATGTTCAAAGGAGGCACTTACCACTCTCATTACCCACTCAGCCGCTCCCCTCTTGGCTGGTTTAATGAACAAGAAAGAGCAAGGATACAGCATATGCCTGATGGTTCTCATCTCCAAAGATCGTGCCCACATTCTCCGATTGCACATATTGAAATGTGTCCATTATCATCGGACAACAAGTGGGCCAAAGATTTATCCACAAGACCTACCTCAACAGCAGCATCTAAATCAGACGAGGTGTTCTTATATTACCGCCCCATAATTTCAAGTAGTTTCTGGGCAGTTTACAGTTTAATTATAGTATGCAGGCTGCACATTGCCCCCCCCCCCACACACAAGCTGGATACTCATTTTATCGACCTTGGAAGGATAGAAGTCTGAGTCAACCATGAGCCAGCTTGTGAGCACAGCTTTACCTGCAATGCAGGCATTTAACCACTGCGCCACGGGGCTCCTCTAGGTGTAGTGATCCATCCAGGAAGCCTCCATAGATAGATGCTGTGATCTAGGAACTGCTGTTGGAAATATTAGTTCACAGACAATGAATCTTATTGGTAGGTATTAGAAAGCCTAGGTGGACTCTCCATCTTTAGAAGCAGTGTACTGGTGAATATCTGTTACTGGCAGCCAAAGGAGGAGGAGGAGATGGAGGAGAGGATGATTGCCTTCAGGCTCTGTAGCTTTCGTTGAGGCACCTGACTAGCCATGGTGAGGAACAGAGTGAGATAGCATGTTTGTCTCCACCTGCCACATTTCTTCTTGTAGAAGCCAAGGCTAGTCAGCACTTATGTTATGATAATGGATCTCCACTTAAATAAAGAGTAGGATTTCAGACAATTTGGTATCTTCTGCAAATTGCAGTTAATAGAAGCATTTTCCAGGAGGGAATGCTTCTTAGGTATCTTCCCCCCCCCACACACACACACTTCTTCCTCTTCTTCCTCCAAAATACTGAGATTGGGGATCAGTGTGAAAACTGGAAGCTGTACCTTATTTTGAAATGCACCACAGATTCCTGAAAATTCATGGGAAATGATTTTCTAACTTGTGTAGATTTTTGTTGAAGCTAACTTCCATGTTCCAGTGGTCAAAAAAGTAGTTTCTGAGGTTTGCGACCTGCCAGCCTTCTCAAAGCCTTTCTGTCTGGTTTGATTTTTGGCCCAGGAGGATTTGCCAAACTGATGGTACCAGGGGTAACCTAGCTTTGTCCTTATCCCACTACACTGGAGAGCAAACTTGTTCATCTGCTTCCCCTCAAGACTCCTGAACGGCAGGAGCTTGGACTTTGGGTTGGGTTTGTTGGGATGAAGGTCTGTCAAGCTTTGGCAGGGGTTCTTGACTAAAACCATGCTTGGCTTTTGCTTTCTCCAGGTGTGGATTATCTCCTGAGCTCAGAGGACCAGGTGTTGCAGCTGGTGGCCCTTGAGATGAACTCGCAGCTATGCCTGGAGACCTGCTCTGTCTTTGAGTCCATGGGCCGGATAGTGGGGGAGCATGTGGGTGAGGTGGCATGCCCCCTGGTGGAGACGATGCTGCGTCGTGCACAGTGCCACCTGATGGAGGGCAAACACCTGCTGGTGATTGGGGCCGGTGGAGTCAGCAGAAAGTTCGCCAGAAAGATCGCCTGGGAGTCAGCCAGGGACTACGGGTTAAAAGTAAGATGTGGAAACCGGACCTTTGCAGCCCCCCATAGGCTGCAGGATAGAGCAGCGCCACCCCCACAGCCCCACAGTCCAAACTGCATAAACTTTATGGGTGCCCTCTATACCTAGAGGGGGTGGGACAGAGACCACCACCAGTCAAAAGGGGCATCTCATTTCATTTGTGCCATTGGAGGCTACTGGTCTTCCTGACCCATGTTTGGCTGTGGCTTGTTCCCAGTTATGTTTCATAGCTGTCTTTGAGGCTTGCCAGAGATGACTTCATGCGGGGCATGGGCAGGGACAGATTTCTGTTAGAAGAGTCCCTGGGGATGGAAACGAGTTCTGATCCGCTCCTGTGGATATCAGGCATGGTCAGAGCTGCCTCTTCTCACATCCTCCATTAGGAAGCAAATGTGGGGCACAGTAAGTGCGTTCACAGTGTTGTAGTCACTGGGATCTCTGGGATCCTTGCTTTTCTCAAGGATGAGCCATTGAGCAGGAAGGGGGAATACCCACGTCTGGATACTTTGTGCGTTTTTATACAGTATTGGCATCATTCGTTGTCTCGAAAACAACACAAGAGACAGAAACAGATTTCCCCCTCCCCCCAAAAATGGGGTTTGTATTATCCTGAGCAACTGTTTTAAAAGCATAGGAACCCTGACAATGAAAGTATAGGAGCCCAAGTACAAATGCAACAGAGGAAATATCCAGAGAGCTTGTTTGATAAATCCCATTGTTTCGTGTCAGTCGGCATGCCCCCACCCCCGTCCTACTTTTCCAGGCCTCTACAAATTCAGGATATAAGCACAAGTATCCTTATTGGGTATGTCCACCATTTGATGAGATGCAATTTCAGCCATGAACCACCTGGGGTTTGTCAGCCGCAAGATGTTATTTCTGGGGCCTAGAGATTAGCCTCCGGTTCCATCACAGAATCAAGAAGTTAGAAGTAGCCTACAAGGCCATCAGTCCACCCCACCCCCCTGCTCAAGGCAGGAAGACAAATCATAGGATATCTCCTAGGTGGCTGTCTAGATTTCTCTTGAATGCCTCCAGTCTTGGAGCACTCAGCTGAGAACGTGAACTAAAAACGGGGGGGGGGGCGGGGGGGAGAGATACAGAAAAGCCAACTAACGTTGTGGCTGGCAGCCGCAGCAGTTCCTTCCATTGATTTTGAAGTATTTTAAGTGCTTTGATGCCAACTTCCTTTGAGACTAAGGATTGTGTTTTGCTCCTGTTCAGAGTTCTTCTGGCATCTTCCAGTTCAGTCCTTGTATTGAGCACACAGGTTACAGATGCCACAGTCTAGACAAACAGCTGCATCTTCACAATGGGATAGTCTATACGCTTTATCCAGGCTTCTCTTGGAAAACAGCTTTACTCTGGACTCACCTGTTTAAGGGAAGGGGGAAATCTCTGCTCCATTTGACACTCCGGAAGTTGCTGGATGCCTCGGCTAAAAAAAATCAGCAGTGAAACAGTTAAAGCTGTCCCACCCATCCACCCATCCATCCACTCCCTGCTGATGGCTGACAGAACCTAGTGACCTGAATGGAGGCACCTCCCTGACCTTAAGCAAAGCCAGATAAGGAGAAGATATGGAGAGCAGGAATACAATTCTTCTGTCCAACTGGTTGGCTCAGCTTTTGTCTTCTAAATTCAGGCACTTTTCCTTGCCTACTCGGCCAGCCTGGTTCTGGCAAGAGTCTCATTCCCACCCCCTCCCTTAATTCTAAAGGATGCAGACCTCGTAACTCTTAAAACTCTGTGACTGCAGAAAGAAATTTCTTAGAGAAAAGTTCAAATACCATCACCTTCCCCTTAAAGCTGTGTGGATGGAATAGTTGCCCTTCCTTGCAAGGACACCAAAGGAACGCCCTCTTCAGTTCCAGTTGAGGTGGGGAGCAGCTGCCTGCGGACAGTGCCTCCCTCCCAGGGGGCAGCTGTGATGTGCTGAGCCTGGTCCCAAGGAGCTGGCCTTCTCTGATGCTGCCACAAGTGACACATCTCTGATTTTTCTCCCATCTTCTCTGCATCTCTGCCCTTCTGTGTCTGCCCTTCCCTTCTTCCCGCCCCTGCGTCCTCCCTCTCCCTCTCCTTCCCCACCTCTCTCTCTCTGTTTCTATCTCCCCCTCTTTCTTTCTTTCTTTCCTTTTCTCTTTCTCATCTTTGCCATTCCCAGATCCACCTGGTGGAGTCCGATCCCAACCACTTTGCCTCCCAGCTGGTGGAGACCTTCATCCATTATGACGCCACAGACCACAAGAGGGTTGAGGAACATGCCCAGCAACTGCTGGGGCTGGTGCAGGAGCGGGGCCTTCATCTTGACGGTTGCCTGTCCTACTGGGATAACTGCATTGTCCTGGCGGCAATGGTGTGCGAACGGCTGGGCCTGCGCTGCAGCTCCCCCACCGCCGTGAAGGTGGCCAAGCAGAAGAGCCGCACTCACCTCCACTTGCTGCGGAGGTGCAAGGAGGGGGCTCAGTGGCCCTCGGCAGCGCTGTACACAATGCCCTGCTACCACTTGGAGAGCCACGCCGATGTGGAGCGAGCTGCCAGCCACATCAACTTTCCTGGGGTCATGAAGCTAGAATATGGGGCAGGGGCATTGGGGGTCAAGATGGTGGAGGATGCCCAGCAGTGCCACCTGCACTTTGACAAGATCTCTAGGGACCTGCAGGATGACTCGGATCATAAAGGCAAAGGCATAGGCAAAGGCAAAGGCATAGGCAAAGGCAAAGGCAAAGGCATAGGCATAGGCAAAGGCAAAGGCAAAGACAAAGGCATGAAGTTTGCCCGGGGCAATGGTATGCTGCTGATGGAGTACGTGTCTGGCACGGAGCATGACGTGGATCTGGTGATCTATGAAGGGCGGATGCTGGGGGCTTTCGTCTCTGATAACGGGCCCACCCGAGTGCCCGACTTCATTGAGACAGCAGCCTGCATGCCCACTTGTCTGCCCCCTGACCGCGAGGCGCAACTCATCCACGCTGCCTACCAGTGCTGCTTAGGCTGCGGCCTCACCGATGGTGTCTTCAATGTGGAGTTTAAGATGACGGCGGCTGGCCCCAAGCTAATTGAAGTCAACCCCCGCATGGGTGGTTTCTACCTCCGCGACTGGATTCAGGAGATCTATGGAGTTGACACCATGCTGGCCTCTGCCATGATTGCCTGTGGGGTGGCTCCCCTGCTGCCTGCCCGCTCCTCTCCCCGCACCCACCTGGTGGGAGTGATGTGCTTAGTCTCCGAGCACCTGCAGGTCCTCAAGTCCACTGCCAGCCTGGAGACACTCCAGGCACTGCACGAGCGGGGCGTCATACGTCTCAACGTGTTCGATGATAAGCTGGTGTCTAGCGAGTACGAGGAGCCCTACTGCCATGTGGCTTGTGCTGGCTCTAGTCACCAGGAGGCCTGCCTCAAGCTTCTAGACATCTGCCAGGTTCTAGGCATCGACACCGTACACTATCCCGTGGCCCACTTCCTCTCTCACTTTAAATAGCCTTGGAGATAATGATTCCCTCCATCTGGAAGTCAGCTTGCACCTGCTCCAGAGAGGGAGCCTGGTCAATCCCTCTTACATGACCCTCTCCTTATCCCTTCACTCACAGCTGGGGTTTGCATTGCCCTAACACCCTATTTCCTACAGTCTTGTCAAGTGGCTGCCGTCTCCCTCAGGAAAGGAGCGTGGCATCATCTGGTGCCATCTCTGGTAAGTGCCACGCCCACGCCCCTCGCACTCTCAAAGGGGGCCCACTTCCTGCTTTTGTTGGGAGGAGGTGTAAGCCAGCTGCAGGGTCCCACCACCCTCCCTCTGCTGTCATGGTGAGGAAATGGTCATCTCTCCCTATATTTGCAATTCTTGTTAATATTTCCTGTGTTTGTTCCTGATTTGCTTCTCCCCAAAGCCTTGTGCGAAGGCAAGCTCCAGCCTCTTCATCTTCTCTTCCTTCCATCGAGGAAAGGGTGTCGCTTTCCAGACAGATGAGCCCTCCTAGGAAGAACCTACCTAGCGCTTCCAAAATCAATGGAAGAGAGGGCTTGGGGTCAGATTATTTCCATTCTCCTATCAAGCAGTGATCAAGTGAGAAAAGCAACCAGTGCAGATCTTGAGCACAAGCTCTTTCCTGGATCCAAGCCTGATCTTGCCCATTCCACCCACTCTCAGATTATGCCCTCAAAATGTCTTGGCCAACTTACTGTAGCAACAGGACCACATGCAAACCTAGAATAACTGGCATTCTACAGAGTAGCAGGACATTAGGGCATTTAGCAAGGTAATTCTGATGCCTTAGCACTTGCAAACCTCACAATTAACCGCCCAGAGATGCATAATCCTTTTAGAAGCTAAGGCAATGCTCCGTAGTGCGGCTGTGCGACGGGGCGCCTTTGCCACTCCTGGGCCGAAACATCGCGAGACGCGGCTTGGGCATTCTTGTGCGGCCGGGGAGCAGCATGAGATTACCCCACCTATGAAGCAGGGCGATGCCATTTCCCTGGCCTCATTCGGCCTGTGCACCCACCCACCCGCCCACCCTCAAATTGGGTCAGTGTGAGCTAGCTGGTTATCTGAGGGGGCCGGATAGGAATTTTTACTGATAGCCCAAAATTGGCAGCGGGGCTATGGGTTTTTTGCCTATCCCACACTGATACTGGAGGGTGCGGGCCAGGGCCAGGTATCCGAAGAGGTGGTGGGTAGTACGGAAGTACGTAAGCAGGCGGTGAGGAAGAGCTAACAATAAGCTATAAACTCCAAACCCGGGTGTTGCAGATCAGGAGATTACAGCGGTCGGGGGAGGGGTTCTTAATACAACTGCTGGGCAGGAATTGGCCATGTGATGGCACCTAACAGTCCAGTGGGGGTAATATAGCTATCGCCGGCTGAGGGGGTGCTGTTGGGAGGAATGGTGCCCTCTAGGGGCTTAAGTCTCACCCTAACCTGCAATATGCTGAAGGAGGGGTTCACGGCTGACCCCCACGACCCACGTCATACCACTACTTCAGCCCCCTCCTTCCAGTGACTTTTATGGTGACATTTATGTTAATGCTTGATGGTGTATGTTGTTGGCAATAAACCTAGCCTGATGTTTATCCCAATGGCTGGTGTCTCGCGTATTCATTTCGGCTCTGGGAGGGCAATGAGCATACGCAAGGCTGTGCTTATTGGGTCATTATAGAAATAATGCAGGCAAACAGCAATTCAGTGGTAATTCCTGGCATGCGTGCCAAGGGAGGGGGAGAACCCACCATCTGCTTATGAGATAACTTGCTGTAACCATCTCCCCCATCCCTGTAATGCCTGTAAAAGCCTCTATGTATAGTAGAATGACACTGTGACAGCCCTTCCAAGCACAATAACCCATTCATACACAAAACTCCCTTGAAAGGCTGCAGCACCTGCACTGCTGACTTATCTCAAAATAACAAGCCTTCCAAGGGGACCCCTGTGCCCCTGAAGACCCTACACTACCAAGTAACCATAGTGCCAGCATTCCTGAGTGTTTCTGCAATAAGCCACAGCCTTGCTACCCCTTTGAATGATGATGAAGTAGCAATGCTTCCTGTATTACTCTTAATGTTCCCAAATCAATAGTATTACCTAGCACCAGCATCCTCAAAAATTCCTATAAGCAGCATAAAGAGAAAGAAATAAAAGAGAGAGAGATAGAAAAGTGGCACAATACCCCCTCCCTCCACCAGCTTGGGCAAAAAGCAGTGTCATATCAAGCCTACGAGGCTAAATGGTTAAGGCCGGTGGACTCCAAGCTGAGATGAAGCTGGAAAATCATCTGTGCCCAACATGCCGAGGTGGCCATCTTTCTCTCGGAGGAAGTTTTGACTCTGCAGGCACATAATCCAGGGAGAGGTCAAGAGGGAAAGCACGGGAGAGCCCATTGCAGGCAGGCAGAGGCAAGGGAGAGAGGGAGCGGCTACTGACAACAGTGTATAAAGTGACCCAAGTATCTGCTGCTGCTGCTGCTGCTGCTTCCACCTCCACAAAGCATGCTATCAAGCACACTGTGTTGTGCGTAGAAAAGAGAAGGGCACATGTCTGTGGCCACATATGAAAATCCACCTGCAAATAAAATACAGACACATGGTGTTCGGAGCTCCCAGCCAAAATGGGTTTCTTTCAGGAAACCATCCAGAAATGAGAAGTGGAGAATGTATAAGGCGGGCATTTGCTCCTGACAGGGAGAGAAGAAAGGCTTATTCAGGGCCTCACAAATATTTATACATTGGGAAGATATCACCCATCTTAACATGTATTATCAGTCACTGATGCATGTGAATTATTTTTCGGAACTTGGTGTTTATCCTGTTTTTCAAATGTATAACACACAGACCTTGCCTTATTTTGAGCTTAGGCAATTGGTTGTTTTTACTGGAGGCAAAATTTGGGGTGTGTGGGTGAGGGTTTTGGCCTGTGGCGGCATAACTCAACTTGTTGTGTGCTTGGTAGCCGTTATGTGTAGGTGACTTGCCACACTGCTGCTTCCCTGTTGCATCCCTCCTTCTGCTTCCAGTCAGGGCAACTGGCGGAAGCCCCTGGCAATCTGGAGAAAAGACCCACAGAGGGAAGGCTCTCCAGGAGTTTCTACCTCAGCCATGAAGGCGTCTTCTTGCAAGAGGTGAGCTGGGATGCCACGCAGCTTCTCCAGGGTTTCCACCAGACCTCTGCATTCACGCAATTTCTCTGACGAGCCCAGGGCCAAATGGACTAAGAGCAGCCCCACACGGAACAGCACTTTGACCCCCGTGAAAGACAAGCGAAAGGAAGGTTTTCAGAGCAAAAGAAGGTCACATGGAACTGCCTGGTGTCAGGACAGCCTGTTTCCCTTCTGCTGATCTACTGGCGCAAGGAGGGGCCCCAAGGGAGCAGAACGTCTCCTTGAACTGTACATTTGGTAGAGCATAGGTGGCTCGCTACGGAGCAGTTGGATGCTTAATGGAAGCTACCTTATTGTCCTTTTTTCAGCCGCAGAGGGAAAGTTGTTTAGCAGAATTACAGATCACCCTTGCAGTGTTGTGTTTAGAAAAGCAAGTGTGGTTACTTGTTTCAATGCACCTGCCAGTCTGTCCCATAGGCCCAGAGCAGGTGTCTCAAAGGAGGATGGAGGACAAGCACACTTCCAGATATTGTTGGACTACAACTCCCATTACCCTGGCTATGCTGGCTCAGGCCCATAGGATCTGTAACTGAACAAAATCTGGAAAGGGCTCCTGTTGCCCAGAAGTATGAACAACCCTTCCTCGGAAGTCTCTCAGTCTCCTGTTTCATTTCTTCCTTGCCATCCTTCAGAAAGAAAAGACGGGCAACATTTTAACTTGACACGCCATCTGCAGAAGCCACCCCTGAAAATAAACACGTCTTCCTCATTCAACGTGCTCTCCTCCCCTCCTGTCCCCTTGTGTCATCCAAACCAATAGTGCTCTCATGCCGCTGCTGCCATAGTTGCCTTGCCAGGGCTGGCCGTGAGTTTACGATGTTCACCCTAAGCGTGGGCTGCCCCTTATCCTCGCTCAAGAAGCCGTTCCAGACCCTGAGCGTAGTGGGGAAAGGCAGCGTGCGGATGAAGAGGCAAAGGAACCACTCCGGGAGGTAAAGCAAGGGGCCCACTCCGTGTTTCTGCAGGTGCTTCAGCGCTTTGGGGCAGACGCGGCGCAAGAGGGCCACAAACACTTCGCTGTCCAGGAGCAGCCCCTCCTGCAGCAGAAGGAGAGAAAGTGTCACAGTGGGGATGGTGCCGTGTTCTCAGATACCCTCCTGGAGCCCACCATCCTTGGGCAACTAACAGGAAGACCCCTGCGGCCTTCCACATCTGTCAGAATGACAGTGGCTACTTTTGGGGACCGCCGTGCTTAGAATCTCCTTTGCTAGCTGATGAGCCTTTTCAGGTAGAGCAATACTAATCATAACAATAGCCGGAATAATTAAAAATATTCCAATATCGGTTGACTATTCTACCTTATTAGATTCCAATATTTAAGGAAACCAGGCAGGAGTCTTCTGCTTCTAGCAGCTACACAAAAGGCAGATGTTTAACTGGCAAAAGAATTTCTCCCTTTCATGCATCTGGTTAAAAGTGCAGAAGACTTGCTTTAACTTATAAAACCCTCCATGGCTTGGTCCCGGACTACCTGTCAGAGTGGATCGCCCAGCGATCAACCTCAGCCCGACCAGTTCGGCAGTCGCGCGCGCACTCGCTTCGGGTCGCCACTCCCCGAGAAGCCCTTAGGACATCTACACGTAACCGGGCTTTCTCAGTGGCGACCCCTCCCTCTGGAACACTCTCCCAAGCGAAGTGCACTCTGCAGAGTCCCTGCAGGCCTTCCGTAAAGCTTTAAAGACTCTGCTCTTCCGGGAGGCCTTTGGCGACCTGTTGTAGGTTTTTATTTATTTATTTATTTATTCTTTTCCCGCCGTTCATATCTTGTATCCTAGGAAAGTCTCCCTCTGGGAACTGTATGTACTGTTAGGGCGCAAATGCCGGTTAGAATAGTTTGTTTTCGCTTTATTTTGATGTCTGATTTTATTGTGTTGTTTCTATTCATTACTGTAAGCCGCCCAGAGTTCCTACGGGAAGATGGGTGAGGTATAAATGCAATAAATAAATAAATAAATAAATAAATTCCCCTCCAAATGTAACCATCCTGCTAAATGCCAAGCCATTTGCCTCTCAACTCATGGCCACCTCAAGCCTGCCCACCCCTGGTCAATCCTATCCCTTCAATAACTTGGGTTGCCCTCTCCCTTTTATCATCTAAGAGCTTCCCTTACGAAGCTATTGAAAACCTGGCTGTTTAAGGCCGCTTTCGGTGATCAGGGAGGTTGATCTGTTTGATGTTGTTTGTCCGTCTGCCTGTGTTTTTGCCATCTTGCCTTAGCATTCTTGTTTTTGTAGTTTTACTTGATTTGGGTTTGTTTATTCTAATGCCCTATTGAGGATGTGGGTGTCCTCCTTAGATCTGCATTTGTACTGTTCACTGCCCTGAGTTCCCTTGGGAAAAGCGGGTGGTAAATAAATAAATAAATAAATAAATAAATAAATAAATAAACACAATTGCCTTAGGGTAGGCTCCTTCAGCCTACTGACCTTGAGAGGCATTGGACTTTATCACTCTCAGATAGCACAGTCATTGGCAATGCCCTCTGAGGATGATGGGAGCTGTAGTTCTATGTGTCTTGAGGGCACTACACAGGGAATGGATAGTGAAGAGGATGATGCCTTGTTTTGCCTTCAGCGTGAAGTATCCTCGGCTTCTTGCAACAACCATGGCCGAGCAGGGACCCTTTCCCCCACCCTCGCTGCCCACTCCCTGTGCCGGGGGGGGGGGAGAACCACTCACCATCTTAGGGCTGTAGTAGCCAGGCAGATAATGTTCACAGATCTGCACCAGGCACCAGAAGGCTTGCTGAAAGGATAGGGAGACACAGTCAGTGATGCTTGCCAGGAAACTGGAAGGAATCCGGGTAACCATTGGCACAGGAAGATGGAACAGTACAATTTAGAGTGGACTGAATCCACTGGACCGAAGGAGAGAATTGAGAGAAAGGCTGCTGTTTTGGTAATGGAAGTAATAAGTGGTATCGGCAGAGGTGAAGGATATCTGTACAAGACTCACCTCTGGGGGCATGTGCATGAGTAGCAAGGCACCCAGTGGTCCTTGGGCCTAACAGTAGCCCTCCTGGGGTTGATACACAGTGTATGCCTTCAGCACCTGCAGGAGTCCTTGCTGCCTATACAAGAAGGGAGGCTTTTAAAGTATAACCCGGAATGCATAGGCACCTCTTCACCTGAGCGCCTCCAAACTAGATCCGACCCATCACAGTAACCTGACTTGTGCTTGTCTCTTGTCTTATATTCAGCCAAGGCGTGCTCTGCTCTGCACCTCACTTCAACCACTGGCTTCCTTTGAGATGTCCTCCTCCCTACATGCCTTTTGACCAGGGCAAGCACGTCCTATCTCGCCTAATTTAGGAAGCTAAGCAGGGTCAGCTCTGGTTAGTACTTGGATGGGAGATCACCAGGGAATACCAGGTGCTGTAGGTGCCTGGAGTAGGAACTGGCAAGCCACTCCAGTATTCCTGCCAAGAAAACTCCATGGATATGGGGGTCACGAAGAGTTGGTCACGACTGTAATGGCACAACACACACACCTTCAGGATAGTCTTTATTCCATATAGTGTATGATGAAACACCCCCCTCCCCATACAAATATTGAACCTGAATCCAGCTGCTTGTCCCAGCTGATATACACTCATCCAATCAACGGGATTTATTTATTTATTTATTTATTTATTTATTTTTACAACTTATATGCCGCCCACTACCTAAAGGTCTCTGGGCGGCTTACAATCAAGGAATTAAAACAGTTAAAAACATCAAACAACAATAAATAATTAAAACAACAATAAAAACCTTATAGTAAAACATCACACTAAAATTGCCATCAGAAGACCCACAATCTAAATTGTATCAATTAAAAAACTTCTGGAACAGGAAGGTTTTTACCTGGCGCCGAAATGTTATCAGTGTTGGCGCCAGGCGGATCTCACTTGGGAGGGCATTCCATAGCTTGGGGGCAGCTGCCGAGAAGGCCCTGTGTCTGCAAGCCATCCCTCTTACCTCCTTGAGGGATGGCTCTTTCAAGAGGGCCCCCTGGCTTGATCTTAATTGCCGGGTAGGTTCATATGGAAGGAGGCGGTCCTTCAGGTATCTAGGTCCTAAGCCATTTAGGGCTTTATATGTCAAAACAGGCACTTTGAATTGGGCTCGGGCAGCAACTGGTAACCAATGTAGGCTACGTAGAATCGGCGTGATGTGATCCCTAGTGGCCCCACCACTTACTAGCCGCGCCGCACGATTCTGAACCAGTTGCAATCGCTGAACCGTCTTCAAAGGCAGCCCCATGTAGAGCGCATTGCAGTAATCAATACGGGATGTTACCAGTGCATGCGTAACTGTTATGAGGCTCCGTTCATCCAGGTAGGGGCGTAGCTGATATATTTTCCGCAGCTGGAGAAAGGCACCCCTGGCCACCGAGTCCACCTGGGCTTCCAGAGTTAGACCGGGGTCCAGGAGCACCCCCAAGCTGCAGACCCTGTCCCTTAGGAGGAGTGCAACCCCGTCCAGAACAGGGAAGTGGCCCTCTAACCTGTCTGGCGAAGCACCCACTAACAGGACTTCCGTCTTGTCTGGATTGAGTTTCAATTTGTTAACCCTCATCCAGTGCATTATCTGGCCCAGACACGAGTTCAGCACAGAAACCGCCTCACCTGGATTGGTGGAAAACGAGAGGTAGAGCTGAGTATCATCAGCATATTGCTGAGTCCTCAGCCCAAACCTCCTGATGACCTCTCCCAGTGGTTCCATGTAAATGTTGAACAGCATGGGAGACAGTATAGAGCCCTGAGGAACCCCATGACATAAATGCCACGGGGCAGAGCAACTGTCCCCCAGCACCACCTTCTGGACACGGTCAGCCAGGAAGGAATGGAACCACCGCAAAGCGGTGCCTCCGACTCCCAACCTGGCCAGCCTATCCAGAAGGACACCATGGTCAATGGTGCCAAAAGCCGCTGAGAGGTCCAGGAGTATCAACAGGGTTGCACTCCCCCTGTCTCTCTCCCGGCAGAGGTCATCATACAGGGTGACCAAGGCAGTCTCTGTACCAAAACCCGGCCTGAAACCAGATTGAAATGGATCCAGAAAATCCGTTTCATCCAGCAGTGCCTGGAGTTGCCCGGCCACCACCCGCTCCAACACCTTGCCCAAATAAGGGAGGTTTGCTACTGGACGGTAGTTAACCACCAGCCCTGGGTCCAGATTAGGTTTTTTAAGGAGTGGCCTAATTACTGCCTCTTTTAAGGCAGCAGGGACCACTCCCTCTCTTAATGAGGCGTTTACAGCTTCCTGGACCCAGGTGCGAACTCCCCTGGCAGATCTTTCAATTAGCCAAGAAGGGCAAGGGTCGAGTGGCGTAGTGGTAGCACGGACAGATCCAAGCACCCTGTCCACATCCTCGGGTCTCAATAATTGAAACTCATCCAATAATACTGAACCTAAGCACAGCACACTGGACACATCCCTTGATTCTGCACCAATAGTGGAGTCCAATTCCCTGCAAATCTGAGTGATTTTTTCCTCAAAGTGGACAGCAAACTCGTCACAGCGGGCTGCTGAGTGGTCCAGAACCTCCATCGTATTTCTCGGTTGAAGAAGGTCCCGGACCACCCGAAACAGCTCTGCTGGACGGCACTCTGAAGAAGCAATACGGTTTGTGAAATATTGCCTTTTCGCAAACCGTATCGCCACGGAATAGGCCCGATAATGGGCTCTAAACCGTGTTCGATCGGACTCACAGTGATATTTTCTCCACTTGCGCTCCAGCCGTCTCCCCTCCTGCTTCATTGCCCGCAGCTCAGATGTATACCAAGGAGCTGTCTGGGCTCTGCATAAGGGGAGAGGGCGCTTAGGTGCAATCGTGTCAACCGCCCGGGACATTTCCCTATTCCACAGGGTGACCTGAGCTTCGACAGGAGCGCCGACCATATCAGATGGATAATCCCCCAGAGCTTTCAGGAAACCATCTGGATCCATTAGTCTCCGAGGGTGGATCATCTGAATAGATCTCCCACCCTTGCAGAGGGTAGAAGAAGCTAATAGCCTAAACTTGACCAGAAAGTGGTCTGACCATGACAATGGAATTAGAACCAACCCCACCACATCCAGACCACCATCCTCCAATCCCGTTGAGAAGACCAGGTCTAAAGTATGGCCCTTCTCATGCGTTGGGCCGTTGACATATTGAGACAGACCCATGATTGTCATGGCGGCCATGAAGTCCTGAGCTGCCCCATTCAAGGCTGCCTCAGCATGGATGTTGAGGTCCCCCAGTACCAACAGCCTGGGGGTCCGCAACACCAGGTCCGAGACAACCTCCGTCAGCTCAGGCAGGGAGACTGTTGGTACGCAGCAGGGTGAGCGGTACACCAGCAGAATCCCCAATCTGTCTCGTGAGCCCAACACACAGTACAGGCCCTCCAGGCCTCCTCCCAAGGGGACAGGAAGTCTGGTCAAGGAGATAGAACTCTGATAGACTATAGCAACTCCCCCTCCCCGACCCTTCAAGCGACACTGGTGCTGGACCGAGTACCCAGGCGGGCATAGCTGGGAGAGGGGAACACCACCCTCCTCTCCCACCCAGGTCTCGGTAATACATGCCAAGTCGGCACCCTCATCCAGAATGACATCATGGATGAGGGCGGTCTTATTTTGTACCGACCTGGCATTCAACAACAGCACCGTGTGGCTTGTGGGCTCGCTGATATGGTCACCTGATTCCTTCTGGCTAGGGGTGGAACGAGAAGAGGGGATAGATGTAAGGTATCTAAACTCTCTTCTCCTAGGCGGGCATGTTCCACTCCTACCACCATACCTTCCCCTACCCAGCACAATTCCAATGGCTGCCCCATCCATTGCCCTCCCCCCTTCCTGTTCCCTTAGTTCTATTGTGGGTCCTATCTCTTATACTTGATGGCAACAGGGACTCCAAGGCCAAACAGCACCCGCAAGGAAAAGCTGCAAGCAGCCCCTTCTGGCTCTCACCCAAAAGGCGTGGGGATGGCAGATGTTGTTGGAGTCTCCCGGCACAGGAACGCTGGTCCGACAGTCCCTGGCAGCCCGGCCTTTTCAAGCCCTTTCCTCCCTGGGACAGGTGGCTGGTGTTAAGCAGGGAGGTGTGGGGAGTCCAGGCAGCCGAGTCCCAGGGTCCTGGTCCTGAGGAGACGGCAGGAACTCCAAAGCCAAACAGCACCCACAGGGAAAAGCTGCAAGCAGCCCCTTCTGGCTCTCACCCAAAAGGTGTGGGGGTGGCAGATGTTGTTGGAGTCTCCCGGCACAGGAACGCTGGTCCGACAATACCTGTATTGACTCCTCATTCAGAAAAGTATTTGGTACTTGGTAGCTTTACTCTGGGTGAGAGTAGCAATTCAGGCTAGGTCGTAGAAGCAAAGCTAGAGTACTGGGCATATCAACAGATGTCATTTGAAGTTAGTAAACCATTCTTTGGGAGATGCGACACACGGAGGGTGGCAGTTTGAGAAGCTATTGTCTGTATTGAAGAAGAACAGCTGCAGCTTTGAGTCTTCAGTTACAAAGTCAGTGATGTCTGCTCTGCAGAAGAACCAGAATTGACTGCTGTGGCTACTATTTTCTTTTTGTGACCATCTGTTATCAAACGTCATGGCCATTCTTTTCTCCACCTCCACCTATCTGTATCCTTCCATGCCCCAGATGTTAGACTGTTGCTAGACTGTTCCCACCAGTATGAAAAGCTAAAACTTGAAAGAAGAATCAGTTATCCAAACCAAATCAATGCATGTATTCACCATTTGCATAACAACTGGTAGGCATAATTTGGGTGACTTTTTTGGTGGGGAGGGGGTTGTGTCCAGGTTTGTACACTTCTCTGGATGTGATTCCATGAGCTATTGTACCAGGTATTTGCCAGATTTTAGGAGATTGTTGGACATACTGGGGAAATTATTTCCAGGGGACGCTTGGTTTTATTTAGTGAAATCAGACAGAATGTTGTAATAAATAGAAAAACAAACTGAACTGTTACCAGTCAACTTCTTAAGTATCAGAGCCACCAACATGATGTACAAATTCAATCTTGATGTACGACCTGTACAGTTCTACCTCTCTCTGTTGTGAAGTGAGATTCCTGTTGGGAGTAAAAAAATTGCACAAGCAAGTGTAATTAATCATGTAAGCCGCTGCTCCCCTTTGGAATGATAGCTATCATATAATTGGTAGCACATTTGTAGTGAAAACACTCTTTACCTTCCTGCTTTTTACAATGGTACCTATTTATCTACTTGCATTTACATGCTTTCGGACAGTATTCTGTGCGCAGAAATGCATTCAGCCATGCGAGCCACAAGGCCATGGACTTGCATAACACTGGCTCTTTGGCTTAGAAACGGAGATGAGAGCGACCCCTAGAGTTGAACACGACTAGCACGCATGTGCAGGGGGGAACCTTTACCTTTACTTTACCTTGTAGTGAAAAGAGCCATGCGACCAATACCCCATCGCAGAGGGCAAGTCACTTGCAGAGTGACTTTGATGCACATTGTTTATTCCAACATGATTCTGACCACCGACCAAAAGGTGGGCTTACTCACTAATATATGGGCACAGGATGGCACTCTCTGTGTATTATATATAGCAAAGGGAGAAAAAAAACTTACTTTAGCATATTAATAAACAATGTGTGTGTGTATATACTGGCAGGAATAAAACTATGGTAAGGACGAAGATAAAGACTCATGTCTCCCTCCAGAGGAAAAGAAGCAAAAAAGGCGGGTACTTCACGTACCTCTCAGACCTCTCTGCTGCCCCACTGTGGACCAGTTCATTGCGACGGAACCTCACGTGCGTGAGAGTTGAAGCGCGGCACAAGCATGGTTAGCAATTCTCCTCGCCGACCACTGGAATCTTCTCAACGCGCTTCTCAATGCGCATTGAGGAGACGTGTGGTTTTGGTGGGTGCGCATCGTGAAATCATTTTTACGCCTTGCAGCTTTCCTTTTTTCCCCCGGTGGCTTCGGAAAGCCGGAAAATCGACATGTCGGTTTTCCGGATTTTCTGATGGTAATCCGGTGCCCGTTCCTCCGCTTGTAATCTTTGCGAGCATCAAGTACCCAGTCGCCCCAATTCGTGCTTGTTCCTTCCCAGCAGATGGCACTGTGACGTGTTCCTTAACTACCCTGAGTCCCTGCTCATTTACAGGCCAGCATGTGGTGGCGATGTGGTGTATTTTTCAGTAGCTTGTCATCATACAACTCTTTTGCCTACCCCCTATGACGATGCTTTCTGTGTTGCCCCGTTCAGTGCATAGAAAACTCCACTCCAGATTTTCTGTATGCCTCACACCCACCACCCACGGCAAACATTTGACAGTTCTTCATGGCCCCATCCCTTGGCTTGTTTAAGCAGGGCTGCTTTTGAGATGATTTGAGGCACCTCTAAGGGTCCCTTCATGTCCCCCAAAACCTATATATTTTCCCTCAAATTGTCGTCGTTATCTCCAAGGGCACTTCACCAATACATCAGGTGTGTGTCATCCTGTGCTGTTAGACGATTCTATGCACCTATAAGGATTCTTCCCCCCCCAAACCTATTTCATTTCACTCAAATTGTCGTCGGCACCTCATTGGGCACTTCACCAATACATCAGGTGTGTGTCAACCTGTGTTGTACACGTGAAGTCCCAACTACATATTTTTCTATACATACCAGTAATACCCTTGCAGAGGCTACGTAAAGAGGGTAGGGTTCGCACAGAATTTTTTTTCTGTCTCAAAACCCTCTGCTGTATATGAGAGTTCCTCTGTGCATGTGCAGAGTGTTAAACACTTCTCAGATCACCCTTTGAAAGGCGACGGATATGCTGCTCCCGGAATACAATATTTCTTTTTAGGAAATCTCACCTTTACAAAAAAGTTCCCCTGTGCATGTGCAGAGTGTACAGCAATTCACAAATTACCCTCCCAAAGGCGACGGAAATGCGCCTCCCGTAGATCAACATTTCTTTTATGAAAATCTTAGCTTTACCACAATTTTCCTCTGTGCCTCTGCAGAGTGCAAAGTGCTTCTCTTATCACCCACCAAAAGGCAACGGGCACGCGCCTCTCTAAGAACAATAGTTCTTTTTTATTTATCTCAGATTCGCAAAACAGTTCCTCTGTGCATGTGTGGAGTGTTAAGCACTTGTCAGATCAGACAGCGGAAGGTGACGGAAGTGCCTCTCCCTTAGAGCAACATTTCTTTTTTAAACATCTCAGCTTTACAGACATTTGACTACGGTTTATAGGATCGTACCTCTGTTCATTTGCAGAGTGTTAAGCACTCCTCAGTTCACCCTGAGAAAGGCAACAATAAAGCGTCTCCCTGAGATCAAGATATGTTTAATAAAAACGTCAGGGTTGTAGGATTGCTCCTCTGGCCATCTGCAGATTTTTATGCAACATTTCTCTGTCCACCCCCTCTCACTGATAAATTTACAGCAACCCCCAATTTCGGGGAAGGAGGGGGCTTCCACATCCGGCCATCTGAAAAGGAGGAACAGCCATACTCTGCCGGGCAAATAGCAATCCAGGTTCTGTTTATGTAGGTCACGTGTTACACTCATGACAAGCATGAATCGAAACACCGAAGTGCCTGATATTATTCAAAATGGGGTTCTTGGCTGCTCATTCCCAGTGTAGTGGCGTCCCAATCATAGAATTCAATAAGTACGTTACTCTATGTGCATCCCGGATCAGATCATTTCAGCCCTTCTTGCTAGAAGGAACATGTGCCTGAGTGTCCTGCTGATTGCTCAATTGAATTATGGTCACCCCTGCACTTAGCATACAAACTCTTGACCGCAGGAAGCTGCTGAGGAGAAAAACAAGCCTCCAGCAGATCTTATCAGCAGCAATCCTCCTTCCCTGCCTTGTTTCTGGCGTATTAGCAATTCACACCCCTCTGCAGACAATCAGCAAACCTCCATGAATCACAGCTATGATTTGCAGAAGGTTTCAACCTAAACTTTTTACTTTTAAAAGTTTTGCTGCAAAACTTTTGGAAATGCACAAGGACAAGGACACTGTTGGAGATCTAATTTTGGCTCCACATGTTTTATCTCCAAAGATATACAGACCTCACTCCCTCATGCAATGTTCAGAGCAAGCTTTTGTTCAGGAAAGGACCTCAACATTCCTTCCAAGGTGGAAAAGGATACTTTTTTCAGCAGTGCAGATCTTCCATAAACTTTTATTTTTTTTTATAACCTTTTTATTAGAGAATTTAAAATACAAAAGAAAAAAGAACATATTCAAAACATTAACCATATAAAGTCAATCTATCACTAAAGTTCGGCTTCCCTCTGTTCTTCGCGCGGTTTTAACGTTGCTCATCTCCCAGCCTTCCTTTCCAACGAACCCATTCTATATACTTATAGAAAAGGTTCTAAAAGTAGGTAATAGTCCTTCGAGTTCTATCCTAATCCGGAAAGAGTCTTTAATTCATTACAGTTGATCTCCATGTAGTTCTTAAATTTTTGCCAGTCATTTTGGAACCTCTGGTTGTCTTGATCCCTCAGTCTGCAAGTCAGTCTGGCCATCTCTGCAAAGTCCAGTAATTTCGCCCTCCATTCATCCAAAGACGGTATATACGTTGTCTTCCAGTTCTGAGCCAGGAGCATTCGTGCCGCTGCTGTTGCATATAAAAATAACGTCCTGTCTGCTCCTTTAATTTCATTATCCACCAACCCTAACAGAAAAAGTTCAGGTCGTTTTGGGAATGTACACTTTAACATCTTTTTGAGTTCATCATATATCCATGCCCAATATTCCTTCACTTTCTCACAAGTCCACCACATATGATAAAAGTCACCTTGTTTCTTTTTACATTTCCAACAATAATCATCTTTCATCCTGTACATCTTTGCTAATTTCGTTGGGGTAATATACCATCTATACATCATTTTCAACAAGTTTTCTTTTATCAAAGTACATGCGGTAAACTTCATATTCTTTTTCCACAATCTTTCCCACACATCTAACTCAATATTATGACCCAAATCCATAGCCCATTTTATAATCTTCCATAAACTTTTAAAACTGTTGAAATCCTCCCTTCCCTAACCACCTGCTCCCTCACTAATTGCCCGTTATCTGCGATTGAACAGGCAATTGGTAATTTTTCCCTGGGTCTCTGCCCTGGACTTTCTGAAAGCTCAGTGGCAATACACTTCCAGGGCTTCGATCAGACTGCTCTGCTGCTCTTCAGGAACGCTTCTTGGTCAGTAAAATTGCAGGGAACAGACCGCATTTCTGGTCTCCCAACGAAATTGACCTTTTCCTGAATATATTGATCAGGAACCAGTATGGACCTGTGCTTTTTGTTGTGGGGGCACATCGAAATGAGCATGCCTTCGCATGGGCATCTGAGGAGCTGGCCGAAAACGGTTATTTTAGGACTTCTGGACAATGTAGGTCCAAATTTAAGACGTTGAGACAGCAGTTTAATACTGCTTTATTGAATTTCGGCCCAAACCCCCCGCGGAGACACCAATCTCCTTTCTGGAGAGAACTTAAAATTCTCTGGAGGCAGTCTCAGGAGCCAGACCCGCCCATATGTTTCCTGCAGGTAAACATTTTGTTTAAATTCCTTATTTGATATTCATTTATTAATTTCTAGTGCTGTAAAGGTCTTAGAACAATGTGTTTACTATACAAGCCATAGTGTAACATGTTCTGCACAAACTGGGATTGTGTTATGTCTTTACTAGCTAACAATCAATGGGTTTCTGGTTGTGTTTATGGATGTCTACCCTTTTATAAAAAACCTCAAAAGAAAGTTCTTTAAGCAGCACCTTTTGGCCGGCCCGTTCCACTTTGCTTCCACAGACCCACCCTTATTAATATTAATAATAGGGAACCCTTTCCATGGAACCACTTGGTGGTTTTCAGCGAAAAACTTACAGTGCACCTTCCCTTTTATGTTGGCAACAAAAGAGGCATAGAAACTATGCAGTTGATTATTCATTTCATGTTTTAATGATTGTTTCTCTAGAAGAAATGCCCCTGTGCTTTTCTAACAGCAGGGTGAATTTCCCTTTTATTGAAATCCACTGCAACAATCTCTGTACTTATTTGGGCTCCATGCTTTCTCACACAATGTGTTAGTAATGTACACAGTGTACAATGGGATTAATATTATTATAATACATCTCTGGGCTATTAGAAATGTGGTTTAAAAACAAAAGGTGAGCCCTACCATCTAAAACACTGGTTCTCAACCTGGGGGTCCCCAGATGTTCCTGGACTGCAACTCCCAGAAACCCCTTCCACCACATTGAGTGGTGGAGGCTTCTGGGAGTTGCAGTCCAGGACCATCTGGGGACCCCCAGGTTGAGAACCACTGGTCTAAAAGGAAAGACTCGGTTGGCAAGCTCTGTTTCATGTGTTTGATGTTGCTCTACAGGCTGCACAATGAAGCCTGTATTAACCACTCCCTTCCCTTGTTATTTTGTCCCCAGGGGCAGGCCCTGCGTGTGACGTGGGGCTGCGGCAAATGGCAAGAGTGAGGTTGGTGGCAGGCCAACCGGCAGGAAATGCTCCTCAAGGCCAAGAGGAGGTTGGAGGGAACAATGGCCCAGGGGAGGATGAACAGGAGGAGGAGGAAGGTTAGTACTGTTGAGTAATAGAGCTTGCTATATCTCAGTGCTGAACCTCGGCATGCAAACAGATGTTGTTCCAGATCATAATTCAGATTTCTTGATGAACAATTTTCGACGATAGGTACTTATTTTGATTTACCCGCCAATTCCAGATATTCAACCGGGCATGGATGTGATGCAGCTTGGAGTTAGGAGGGAGGAACTCCAAAATGTCATTTTTTTGCATCAAGATTTGGCGGAAAGAGGTAGGCCTGATGTAAAAAGCCTTTGTTTTACGTTGAAAAGAAGACAATTTTACCAATGAAATGTGCTGCATAACCCAGTGGTTCTTTACAGTAGCGACCCCCCTCCTCAGGCCAGCAGTCCTAGTCACAGGGGTTTGTGCAACAGACTTTTGAGATTCAGCCAGAAATAATGCTAACTGTTAGGACAACTATGTACCATCATAGATTACTTATAGACATCAATTCTGTACTGTAATAAATTTCTATTTGCAAACCTACGACGCTTTGTTAGGACAAACCACTTTAGAATCTAAGAGGTAAACATATAAATGTGGACCACCAAATCTGTGAGGTAAATTTCTTGTGTTAGGGAGGAAATCAATAAATGGGGGGGGGGAGAGAAATTTCCAAACCACCTGTCTGCCAATGCTTAAAGGTCAAAATGTATTCATTGTGTTCTTTTTACCTGTGCTGATCCGTGCTGGTGTTGTCAATTTCTTACAATTATCTACTGTTTAACACTTGCAGCGATTGAGGAGGAGCTGCGGAATATGAGAAGAGCCCAGGCGAGACGCCGGAGACGACGCTGAACATTAAAATAAAAGTTAATTCGCCTGTAAAAGACAATTTTTTTCCGTTGCACTACATTTGTTGTCCACAGCACCTTTACCTGTGATTTGTTCCACAGTCAAAGTTTGCAAGTTTATTCTTGTGTTCTACTCTTGTTTTAAAGAGTTGTTTAGTTATGTTCTCAAAGAGAATAAAAATTTTGTACTACTTGAATGATTCTCCTTCTTCATTATACACTTTAAGTTATAATCATTTTGGTGAAAAGTGGGTGGGACCATCATGGGTCAATATTGCTCCTAGCCACAATGGATGGTTTCCTTGAAAACAGTAGCACTCCACTATACATTAAAAACGTCCCCTACCCAGTAATTGAAGTAACTACTAGACTTTGTTTGAAAAGTTACCAGAGTCACACTCTCTGCTGTAAGAAGAACTTTATTCGAAGAGACTGCAGTTTGCCCCTCTATAATTATATTTGCAGGAAATACAGTAAAACAGCAAATTCAATGAACATAAAGTGTATAATTCTTCAATATAATCAGTTGTTCAGCACATTTCTCATCACTCAACATGTTTATTTTGGGCAACTGATTCCCTGTTGCCTGTGGTTTCTTCAAAATTAGCACCGCTGAATAACTTCCCCTGTTTCTTAGTAATTTTAGGGAGTAAACACCTGCTTCTTCTTGTGTATACACTTCTTAGGTGTTCTATCTGTTCCCCCCTGGCCTACCTCACTTTCCTGTTTAATAATGAGATACGGTGATGTTGAAGGGTCAGAACTGGTAGCTGTACCGCTAGTAATTTGTATGGGCACGGAAGAACTTATGGTTTTAATACCATTCTTTGATTTCTTCCTGTTTCTTACCCCAGTTGGTGTACTATGCGGAACCCCAACAACCCCACTACCTTCATGTTCCCCGGGATCTGTCCCCAACAGAGACTGAGAGGTATCCCTATCCAGGTCACTATCTGTATCATTATCTGACGGTTCAATCAGCACCAAATCAATATCTGAATCACTACTACTAGATTTGGATGCAGGCACTGCTTCACATTTACCAACAGGAAGCTTATTTTCCTGGTCTACATGGATATTTCTTGGATTCTCAGGGATACATACTGAACCTTGCTTTTCAGAGGTGTCCCCTGTGGAGGACCAATTACTAGATGTAATGTAGTCAGTAAGCCTCTGTAGGGATGTCGAAGCTACTCTCAAATTCGAAATAACTTCGTTGTGAAATCTCTTCTCCTCATCTCTTGCATTGGTTTTCTCTTCTTTACTTGCCGCATTTTTCTGAACCCAAGCCACAAATCCAGAAAGGGTGTTGTCAAGACGAGCAGCTGCTGTGGCTCTTTGCTTGCGTTTACGTAGCATAGTCAATCTTGTGGCTGGGTCCAACGTGGCCTCATAATTAGTTGTTTCTAGAGCATCTGAGGAAGGAAAGACGACAGCTACTTTTTATTATTTTTCAGATTCATTTCACTCATTGCAGTTCTAAAACTGCAGGCTTGAAATCTAATTACCTGCACACATGGGTTTATTATAAACCAATCATTTCATAGGTGGACTTGGCCGTTTAGATTAAATGCAGTGCAGTAAGTACTGATAGGTGAAATTTCAGGGCTTTTCTATAACCCCACTTACCCTTACTCCTCAACGTGTCGGTTCTGGAGGTAGCTGCACTATGAGAAGAAGAGCACCCAGAGGTTGAAGGTTCACATCTGTCCGTTGATTGATTTTCTGCAAAAGAAACCAGTAGCAAACAGTTAGGAGCATAAATGTTCCTCTATAAGAAAGAATCTTTTGATGTCATAGAGCTTAAAGTACAGTTACACCAGGAAGGAAATGTACATCCATCACAGGTTGTAGTCAAATTAATACCGTGAGGTACTTATTTCTATTTTTTTTTTTAACAAAATCATCTCATACAGTGATCAATGATCTTTTGTTGATCCCAGAGAATTGGGTTAATAGTTCATAATCAATTGCAGGTACTGAGGTGATGGCTTACTTGCAGTTCAGCACAATAGAAATGTATCCCTTTGTAATTAGAGGAAAAGTTCCTTTCCAGTTGCTGAGACATCTGAGCTTGCAGACGCCAGGAACTCATTGGACTCGAAAAGCTCAAGAGTAAAGATTTCCTCGCCATCACCCTCCATGGCTTCAGCGGTTAAAAACAGTAAAGAGAAGGCTGCTTTACTATCTGTTGCACCAATAAGACACTTTTTGATTTAGGGGGCAGTTCCTAATTCAGTTTCTTAAGCAAGACCCGTAACAGGAAATCAGCAGAGGATAATTGTTCTAAACTTCCGGTCCGGTGCCGCTCAAGTGGTAATGCACAAAGGGGAGTTGCTATTTCGCATAGTTAGTAGTAACGACAATTCCCCCCCTTCCTTTTGCAGAATATTAGCGGAAGATGGAAAACCGAAATTCCGATTATTCGAAAACCGCAACCTGAACGGCATGTAGCTATTATAATGAAAATGTGCCAGTCAAGTAAACAAGACGTTCCATCAGTTTCTTTGTATCCTGTTCTGTAACCAGTATCTTGTATCACTGTAAGGGCTCAAAACACAGTTATATTTCGTTATATAGCCACTCGTAAATGTATACCATGTTTAGCATAAGCACAGTTTTAAATAGGTTACTTTAAAAGAAGCTGTGGTACTGTTTTTAACTTTACTTAAGCACGCGGTAGTTCTAGGTAACCGTTTCTACCGGCCTTGGGTGGGTGAATATATTTTAAAATTGGTTAACGAGTAATGGAAATAAATCTTACCTGTATCGGTTGCGGCCTCGCTTTCGGTATTTCTAAGGGGATGAATGGAGGTGTCGGTTCTGAAGATCTGAGCCATCTCATCGAACCATATGAATTCCGATCTTCCTGATCCGGATGTATTATTGTGAATTACTCCCTGTTTATAGTTTCCGTAATGATTTCGTTTTCGTCCTACACTCGTCAGCAGACCTCCAGTAACCAATCTTTTGAAGTTCAGAGGAAATCAGTTCAAAAATTTCATAATTTCTCTTTAGGGAAGAAAGGGCATATTTGATCTCAGCTTCCCCCCATATTTTAATCAGCGCAGAAGTCTCTGCATTTCCACAAATTACTCCCCTCTTTCCCCTTACAGATTTAGTGCTGCCTTGGGAATCCTCTGAACTGTCCTCATGCTCCATTTTGTAATGTTGTAAACAAACTGAAATTAAATCAGCAGTAGCTGGAAGCACCTAGCCTCTTTCTGCATCTGGAGCAGAATGCAAAATGGGGTACTTCCTGCTCAAGGATCCTGAAAACAAGTAATCTGCATCTGAAAAGGAAGGTAGTTTTGGTGAAAAGAGAGAAGCAGATTTATGGCAACAATAAAAGTTACCTTAGCATTTGGCTGGTTCTAGGATTTAAAGGGATAGGTCACTGGCTTGGTACGGGATCCAGGATGAATTTGCACTGAACCCTCACCCATTATCTGTTTTTTATTTTCATAACAGAAATATGCGCTACGTATAGGCAGATATTCACTTCATAACCTTAAAAGCATGCCTGTTGATGTAGTAGTCAATTGATATAAGTTCCCTGTTAAAAGAATGTTGTACACGAGGCAAATCAATAGCTACGTTGTATAGGGGCTGAAATATTTTTTTTGGTAGCAGTAAAAGTGATGGTAGTATTGGATTGATAACAGAAGCAGGGTAGTTGGAGAAACTCAAAGGATAAAACAGTTCTTTTGTTGGGTTTAACTGCTTTATTTCTAAACATCAAATTAAGTACAGTAGGAACCTCAAAAATCTTGGAAGTTTGAACACTTATGTACAGGCATTGAGAAAACATGTTCACAGCATCCAGGAGTTATGAATCATTATTTGTTTTTGGTACAGTTATGTAATAATTGATACAGGAAGCGGGTTTGGAACTCCTTTGGAGTTCTGAGGAACATTCTGTTGTGTTTAGAAATGGAAACCACGGTCTGACATGGAGTAATGCTTTTACTTGTGTTCTGGAACGTAATGGGGATTTAAAACACAGACGCATAAATCTACAGCGTACTCATAGAATGGAAGACATGGGACAAGGCAACATCATTTGACATGAATGAATAAGTACTCTGCAATTGCGGTTCTTATGGCTTCAGCCTCTGCTCTGTCAGATGGCCCCCTATTGCAGTCTACAATATCTATATTTTCTAGGTTTCTTGTCTCAGTTGGCTGCTCTATGTACTGATCAATGTTTGGGATTAGGTGTTTCTTCTTCTCACAAATGTTGTGTAGTATCACCACAGAAGCTATGATTGAGTTGACATTTTGAATGTGAGCCTCCATCCTAACTGACAGCCTCCTAAACCGCGCCTTCAGCCGCCCCAAAGCGTGTTCCACAACGTTTCTGGAACGATTGAAAATCTTATTGTAGTGTCTCTCACGCTCATTCCTAGGGACCGCATAAGGCTTCATGTAGGCCTGGCCCTGCAATTTTGGCGGGGTGATTGCCACATGTGTCCCATCCACAGATCCAAGGCAATGGGGGAAGCCCAGTTTTCTCATCAATGACACCATCTGAAAAGGAATCATAAGAAAGGAATCAATACCTGGAAGTAGTAGTATGTGTTGCAGAGACTACAGGGTTCCCCAATGAAAGTAAATGAAGGTTGTTTATTATTACAGCCAGTTAGTAGCGAAATGCAGAAAATTCGCTGGTTTATGACTTGTAGGGAAGAACAGTGCCGTTGCACCAATGTGGGTTACTGCAAAGAGTGACAGCAAAGGTACCTAGAGTGAATTTTATGAAGACATGAGAGTGACTGATTGATGCTTTATTTGACTAGTCAATTGAAGGCATAGGTGTACGGACTAGTATGTGTTCTCATTGTAGCAGTGTAACATAGTACTACAATATAAAATGGGTTTGGGGGTTCGGATTTAGCAGGCTCTGTGGCAGCATTGCACATTTGAAAGGGGAGGGAAAATTTCATCATCCTCTCTCTCAATGGACTAGCACAAGCTCAGGCCATCACTAAGCAGATTGTTGTATTGGAGATGGTACTTTAGTTGTACTTACAGGTAAATTTCAGTAATCAGCAGAGTTATTTCTTCCTAGGTAAGTTTGGGATTAAAGATGTGCTAAGAGAAGGAAATTCAGTCCTTGGTAACAACTGGTATTTGAATATCAGCACACATAAATTGGTTGGATAGATCACATAACTGCAGATGGTGTAGCCTAATTTCATAAGCTATTCATGGTCAGGCCGGACTAGTACTAGGATGGGAGACCTTTACCACGTTTTGTGGGCGCCTGGAGTAGGAGACGCCTAACCAGTCTAGTATTTCTGGGTGAATAACACCATCGACATTTGCCAACGAAGGGTTGGTCATTACTGAAAACACACCGCATTCACATACACACAAAAACGGCCTACCTTGTTTATATCCGAAACGCGTACCTCCTCTTTCAAAAGGGTATGTTCTATCGCCAGACACACTTCCACAATGACACTTGCAACGGTTGAAGCCCCCTTCTGGAACACTAGGGCAATTGTACGGTAGCACGAATGGCTGGCAAGGAAGTACACCCCTATTGCAACGCGCTCCTCCACAGGAATAGCAGACCGCATAACAGTGTCCTTTCACATTAGGTAGGGCCGTAACAATTCAGCAATTTCAAACAACGTCTGGCGGGTCATTCGGAAATTTTCAATCCACTGCGAATCATCCCAGCACTCCAATACTGTGTCGTGAAACCATGCAGAGCACCCAGGGTAGCACCAACACAGTTTTTGCCTAGGGGATATTATTCTCCACTCTGCAACTGCCCAAAAAACTGTTTGCACTAGTGCGTCCGTAGCATGGTGCAAGTCACTGCTGTCTTCTTCAACTTCTTTGCACTGGCGGCATCTCAGTAGCGCAGTGCAGTTCAGTATTATATTAACGTTCTGAAGGACGGCAGCCCACAGCAGATTCCTATGAAGTACGGGATACCTTCAGGATCGCAACCGAGAGGGAGCCATGGCGACCGGTGGACAGGGAGATCCGGAAGTGCATCACCGCGCAGGAGACAATCCAGATGTTGCTTTTTGGTTATTCAGAGGACCAAGACAGAGGAAGTCAAAGCCGTGGCACATGAAGCCATCTAGCGTCTGAGGGTGGAAACGGCAGTACAGGGGTACCGGCCAATGGGATTTGTAATGTAATGATTGTTCCATTGACTGAAGCCTCTGAGAACTTGGGAGGAGCAGTACAGTGACAGTAACATGGCGATAAATCGAAAGACTAAAAAAAGGAACATCGGAACCGCGTATGGTTCTGGAAAAAAACCCGTGAAATTTAGGATTACAATACGAATCGAGGCAGTGAGGAAGGGGACGATACAAATCCAACCATGTGGCCCGTGAGTACACAGAAACAGGGGCAGCACCGGTTTAAGATCACATGACGAAAAACGGTGTCAATGCGGATGAAACTTAACCTAGGCATGAGGCGGTACGTGAAGTAACCACCAAAGAGACACAAGGCAGCCTTTGTAACTTTCATGTGTCACATATATACTCTTCACCTACTCTCCATGGTATATGAACGCAAGCTTTGGGGCTTTCCAAGTACTGCATAACTGCCCCCTGCCTTCCTTCAAAAATATGTGTGTGTGTGTGTGTGCGTGCGCACATGCGTGCGAGTGCATGCACATATGTGCATGTAAATGACAAAACCGTACTGGAAACAAGGAGCATGAGAAAACTGATTTAAAAGAAAATAATTTGAAAGTTTTGGGTGACTCAGTTTTCCTGGGGCTCTGAATAGAAGGAACAAACTATTTATAAATAAAAAAATATTTTATATAGTACTATGAACCTACTAACCATGATATTTGTTTTATTTTGTTTTGTTATTCCTTGTGTCCTTTCAGAGCCATTCACTTCCTACACCTGCTGCTTATGCCAAAATCTCCATTAAGACCATCAGGATAATTTTGCTGTCAGATCAGGTCCATTTACTCCAGCCCTTTCCTCTCAAATCAGCCATGTACAGAGAGGCTTTAAGTGATAACCCTAAACCTATTGCTTCCCTTCACTAATAGTAGAGAAGTGCATATTTTGTCTTAAGTTTTACGATGTAGTTTTTTTACACATGAGACTAGGGGTGCAAGTAGACACAATGCTGGATTGTGCTGGATCCTGCTTGAAAGGGTTGGTTTTCTGGGAGTGATTTTTCTTCAAGCCACCCTTCCATCCACAAACAAATCACTCCGGTCTAAAGAAGAGTAGTTTTGCTGCATGACCAAAGATATTTTCATTGGGCATGAAGCAAGGTTGAGATCAGGTTTTATTGCCCACACACTGTGTGATTACTGGGGAACAGCTTGCCCCATAACATTTCTCAATCAGCCCAAAACATGAGCTATATCACTGTCTGATGGCACCCTTATTCTTGAGCAAGCCATGATCAAATTCCCCTTGAGCTGTGCAGCTCACAGGTGATTTCAAGGCACCTCCATATCTTTGCCTAACCTGCTTTGATGGCTTGTTGGAAAGATAAGTTGGAGAAGCAACCTTATCCGATGCCTTGAGCATCTTGAAAGAGAGACAGAATACGCAACTGGTAGTTCTGGCCTGCAATGCCAAGGCATTGGGACCTATAGCTGGGAAGAATGCAACACTTACACACGCGCACATGCACACACACTCTATTGTAGCGTGGGGTTAGTGATTCAGCAGTGATTTCAGCTCTGAGACAAAGAAGGCTGGAAACAGCTTCTAGTGAACAGCTCTTTAATCAAGGAGAGACAAGACTGGGGACTGGGGAGAGGAGGTTACATTTATAGGGGCCAGGACTGGCTAGGAAAAGATACATTTTGGAGGGAACAATTACAACCAATCACAAGACTGCCTTTTGGCGGGAACCAATAGGATTGAAGATCCAAATGCAGGAACTATAATCAACCAATAGGCCTGTTCCCTTTTGAACAGGGAGGCAGTTACTTCCTTTTGAACAGGGAGGCAGTTACTCCCTTTTGAACAGGGAGGCAGTTACTTCAACAAGTAACAACAAATAACACACACACACCCGGTGGGCACAGCACACGTAATCCTTTAGATATTGTGGGGCCCTGCGACTTCTAGTTGATCTCCTGACTACGGGTGTTGCAGGGGCTTCAGCAGGCAGTGTCTGTGGTGGAGAGTCTACTGTAATAGTTTCGTCTGACACGGAGGGGGTTTCAGACAGCTCAGTGTCCCTGATCTGTTCCTCGGCACCATGAGGACCTGCAGGAGTAGATTCATTTGCTGACGCCACTGGTACCTGCATTCCTGGGGCATCTCCGCTCTGGTCTTGCAGTTGGGACTCATTAATGGGGGTAGTGTCACTCTCAGGCTGCAATTCACCCATACCGGTACCAACTCTACTGGGCGCTCTGCGCCTCAGTTGGTCCACGTGCCTACATCAGACCCTGCCATCTTCAATGGTCACGTAATAAGAGACTGGCCCAGACGCTCGGGTAATCACCCCTGGCACCCACAGGGAACCTCTGGCATAATTCCTCACCCAGACCAAATCTTCAGGAGCAAAATACCTTGTAGAGTCGCTCTCTGCCTGTGGAGGTGCTCTAGCCTTGCGGTTTGGCATTTTGTCTGGGTGGACATAGTCCAGCACCGTCACCAGTCTTCTACCTAGAAGCAGCTCTGCTGGCGACTTGCCCGTAGTAGTACACGGCGTCGCATGCTGCAAGAACAACATTCGGGCAATGCGCGTTGACCAGTCACCCTCCATCAAGCGTGCAAGGGATCCTTTGGCTGTCTGCACCATGTGCTCAGCCTGCCCATTGGATGAGGGATGAAAAGGAGCTGAGGTGACCCCTCTTGTGAAATTATCAGCCAGAAATGCCCTGAATTCTTGGGATACAAAGGCTGCTCCATTGTCTGAGACAATGGTCTCGGGCAACCCATGGGTTGCAAACAGCTGTCTCAGCACCTTGATGACTGCAGCTGACGACATGCTGGGAACCATAGCCACCTCTAACCATTTAGAATACGCATCAACGATAACAAAAAAAACCTTTCCTTGGAATGGCCCAGCAAAATCTAAGTGCAGCCGGCTCCAGGGAGTCCGGGTCTGCTCCCACCAGTGGACTGGTGCTCTGGCCACTTCTGGTCGCACTTCCTGACATGCCTTCCACATCCGTACCCATCGTTCAACCTCTTGGTCCATCCCAGGCCACCATACATAGCACCGGGCCAGCGACTTCATCCTGACCATTCCCGGATGCCCCAAGTGCAGTGTATCCAGAACCCTGTTTCTCAGTGGCGCTGGGATGATTACCCTGTCTCCCCACAGGAGACAGCCCTTATGCAGGGATAGCTCATGTTGCCTTGTTGCGTATGGTCTAAATTTTTCCTCATGCGGGCCACCTGGCCATCCCCTCCCCACCCAAGTGAGCACACGGGAGAGAGCGGGATCTTTCCTTGTTCTCTCAGCAATTTCAGTGGCAGTTACAGGGGCCTCTGGAAGTGTTTCCAGCATCATCACTCATTCAGCTGGGGCAGGATCTGCATTGCACACACCAGGAAGGGGCAAGTGACTTAGTGCATCAGCGTGGCACAACCTTTTCCCTGGAACATGGGTCAGGGTGTACTGGAACCCATTCAGGAATATAGACCATCGCAGCATTCTGGGGGAGAGAATCTGCGGCATCTGTTTGTTCGGGTGGAACAATCCTAACAGAGGCTTGTGGTCAGTTTCAAGGAAGAAGTGGATGTTGGATGTTGTTTGTTAAGGAAGGTGCACCATTGATTCTGTGGTCCATGATAACTCCATCATTGAAACATACAGTAGTTGTTTCCTTGTTGATGCCCTAAGCATGCACTTACATATTTTCTTTAATGTTTAATCTAGGGCTAGGGGAAGCCATGCACGCAACCATCAGAGTTTCCCCAGCCATGGGTAAGTGGTAGCATGCCATGTGACACACACACTCCCTTTCAGTTGATACTGGCTGGGGAGTGAGAGGGTTATGATTGTTCATGATAACACTTTGGCCTATTTCCATGACGCTCTTATGCCATCATCGCATCAAGAAGGAAATGCAGGCAAACATGTTGTGAGGCCAGAACTGGCACTGGGATGTGGGCTTTGTGTCTGGAGTCAATCAAGGTTTTTGTGCTGTTCTACTGACATGTCATCATGATGACATGTGTGGTCAATGGCAAGGAGAAAAAGAATAGACTTATAATGGAGATGTATTGAGTATACTAGATTAAACAGGAAAGAATGGGCTTTAACAGAGTCGGTGGAACAAGCAAGACAGGACATTTAGACAATTTTAACAAAGTTGTTGTGAGGGTACAGTAAGAACACAACAGCACTGAGCTTTTGGGAAATACAGGATGAAAAAAAATGATAGCCAATGGATGTTACAAATTATAAATTAATTTTGTTGCTCGTTTAAACTTCGTGGATTGCTCTGAAATCAATTTGAATCAAGGATGACATACAACAGTTTAAATAAGCAGGGAGTTTTCTGACAGTATTGCATTTATGATGGAGAAATACTTTACTGAGACATCTGGGAGTTGGAGTCATGTCAATTGGACTTCTTTTCTTGCAGGATTGAAATGTTACACTACTCATCCAAGTAGCTTCTTCAGTCTGAGAAAAAGTTGGTGCGAGGCCTCCCATTTATAGTTCACCTTGCCCCCTCCCCCACCCGTCTGAATAGGGTTGCTAGGTGGACAATGGCCTGAACAGATTCATTAGATGGACAATAGCCTGGGGTGTGTGAAAGTCTCACCTATGTAACCCATTAAGTATGGGTCGTTAGCTGTGCCCTTGCTGGAGGAGGCATGAAGTGCTTCTGATTTGTCTGGGGATTGATGAAAAGGCACCATGATAAGTGGCAGACAGATTGTGCCTGAGTCCCCCACCCCTGCTGACAATCTCCACAGACAGATTTATTGGGATAGTATATGTTTCACACTGAAGATGATTTTCTCCAGGAGAGAGACTCCCAAATGAGTCACGATCCCTCGGCTTATATCAAGTAGGCCATGATGACAGGCTTTCTCCCTCTCCTGTCTTTCCCTCTCCCTCCCTTGTGGCATGCTCTCATGTCACAGGCTTGAACTGTTGCAACATACATGCCCTTTTCCAAGAAAACCTGTCACAGTTTTTCTGCAGAAAGGAAGTGGTCCAAGGGAACTGTACGGATATACTTGTAGCATCTCAATAACCTCCAGTTTCCACAGGATAAAGTGGCAGTATTTTTGCAGTGCAGATGTAAAGCTCATTGTAATTTTGCAGGGCTTACATCGCTCCTGTGTGGTATGACACCATAAAACCAGAAGACTCAAAGAAACTTTTGTGACGATGAACCACTGTAACCACTGTTGCTGTTGCCATGGAGCACCAGTTACCATGGTCATAGTGAGAGGATGTGGGTGCACAGGATTGCTAAAACAGGATGTGTCAGTTAATATATCTGCAAAAGCACTTTCGGTCAACTTGTCACCTGATTCTTTCTGTCTTACAGTAAATCGTGATCTCCTGTCCATCATCACTGCCACTCAGCCAGTTTCCCATGTCCTTGTGGGCAGCTGAGTTACAAGACATCTCTGCAAGCTCACAAGGATGAATGCGTGTATAAGAGGAAAGCGGTACAGAAGCTGGTGGGAGGGGATCATTCATTCTACAGATCATTTCATTTTTAACTTCAGTTCTCAGACGCCTTAACCAGTCTGGCCAGTGATAAGGGATGGCGGGAGCTGTAGCGTAACATGTCTAGCAATGGCAAGAAAAAGGCTCACCATCCCTGTGCCGATTGATTCAGATAGAATTGCTGTGAAACTGAGAGTCCCAGAGGCTGGCTCAAAGAGTGGCCACCGTACATGGCTACTAGACCAACTTATTCACCACTGTCATTGTCCTCACTGAAGACTGGCCACTCCGATTGAGGCTGCAGTTGAAAATATGCAAAGGACACTAAGTTGGGGAAGCAGTAAATAATAATAATAATAATAATAATAATAATAATAATAATAATAATAATAATAATAATAATAATAATAATAATAATAATAATAATAATAATAAATCTGAATCCAAATCCAAATTCACCATGAATTCCAAGTTCAGAAGGGTTTTGCAAATATGCAGATCCTTGCCAGAGTGCACCTGAAATTAGATATCTGCAGCCCACTACACCAAAAGACAAACTAAAATCAACCAAATTGTGGACACAGGTTGGTAGCAAATGGGGCTTGGGGTGATGCGGGTACATATGGCAATTTAAACATGATCCTCTATTAAAGTTGTCTGCCACAGAAATAGCTGGACTGAGAAGAAACTGAGATTAATACATAGCATTATGTGAAGACACTGTGAAAAATAAAATTTTAAAACTTTTGGACCGGTTCCGAAAGTCAACAATACGGCCCAATTGGTCCCCATACTGAGAAAGGCAAGCTGCTTTTCACCCCGTTTAAAAATACCCAGCCGTTCCCGAGATATGGGCAGAAAGCGAGCCCCCCCCCGTATTAACCCTTTCCTCTCCCTTCCCCCTCTCCTGCTCACCAAGCAGAACCCCAAAAGGACTGCAGCCAGGGACTCAGCCTGGGCAAAATAAGTCTTAGACCAATTTCTATATTCTCTACTCAGGCTGAAGGGGGGAGTGACTACCCATCTCACCCTTTGGGCCAAGAAACACCCTTAAAACATTGGTCCTCTTGCCTACCTCTGGCACCAACCAAAAATACAAAAGGCTTTTTTTTCCTTCCTTCCACCTCTCTATTCTCTTCTCCTGTTTAACCTCCCCTCATCCCACTACCCTGAGGTACCCTCTCCCCTGACCCCCATCTCTCATCAACTGGGGCTGAAGGAAGGCCAGGCACCAAGAAGAAAATGGCAACTTCGCAGGCTGGCAGAGGCATCTGGAAACCTCCATAATCACCAGGTATCTTCAACACGTATCCCAGTAGCTGCTCTTCAGAAAATCAACATTCCTGTCTGCCAACCCAGATTGTCATCAAAGCCTGAGGACACCCTCCATTGTTTCATTCACACACCTGGAAAGGACTCTTATTCTCATGTTCCTAGTTTCTGTAAACACTCAAATACCCATATGTAATCCTGTAAGAACTCACATTCTTGTGCCTCCAAATTCTTGTATCTTTCCAGCACGCCTGAACATAATCCTATTATGACTTGTGTCCCCATGTATCAAAACCATTGTGTCTCCTAAATGTTTGTGTGTGTGTGGGCCCATCAACCCCTCCTACCCCCACTGATGTTGGTAATTGCTTTCTGCCACCTCCTATTGACTCGCTGATACTTCCAGTTTACCAACACCCAAGAACAATGCCACACTTCCCTGTCCCCATTGAGACATTCTGTCTGGTATTTGCATAAGCCCTGACTGCTACCAGGGACCACCCAGAACTGCCCCCAACCAACCCCCAACCCCTTCTGATTGGGTCATTTGAACTGCCCCTGACCAATCTCAGGGAAAGGAAGGAGGCAAAAAGTCAATAAAAGTTGGAACTCATTGCATGTGCGGGGTCGACATCTTAGCCCGGTTGGAAGGCGGGTGTCCACCTACTGTTTTTATTGGTACCAAATAAAATCAGTATTCCTCGGATTTCTCGCGTTGGATCTTTATTGGCTTCTTGTGGGATTCAGCGGACTTCAGTGGGGCTAGCCCATCTGAAAATAATTTTTTTAAAACCCTATTTTGGGACCTAACAATTACAGCAAGTGAGATTCACACACAGAGAGATAAATCAGCTGGTCTGTTATCTACATAATATTATCAGATGTACGTTCATGGGCTTTAAACCAGGGATCAAGCCTTGTTCATCCAAGAAAGGGGGATTGGTGCTGCCATTTTGATTCAGAGGAGGCGATCTCATGTGCCCTTGCTGATAACTGAAAGAAATAGCTTATGAGGCATATGTTCACATGCACTGCACTGTTCATCCAGACCCCTTGTAAATTGGCTGGAGCGGCTGCAGATTGCTATGGATATGGTGGAAAATATACTGAATCAAAGCCTGTGTCTTTCTGACATGCAAAACTGGGGCCAGGCTATATACAGTATTTCATTGGGTGCCAAGCACCTGAGTCCCCATGCCCACTTTCTCCCTTGAGTGTCATTCCTTGTACACAATCAACACACACGTGCCCCGTGCCCATCCAATGGTCTTTGCAGGGGGAAAAACATGTCTTGCCTGTTCTGGGGACTGTTGCCCCCCAAAAACCCGTACCGATCCGTCTGGTGATAAGGAGGCATCCCGTTCAGCTCAGAGTCCGAGCCCAGGGAGCTGGCATCATCACCAAGGGAGAAATCAAAGGCACGCGGTAGGTCAGCCACTGCTTGGCTGCCATCGCTGCCATCGGGAAGCTCTGATGCAAGAGAAGGGTCTGACATTGTCCCCTCTGAGATCTTGGGAAACAATCTCCTCTTTTTTGGGGGGGGGGCGGGCTATCCTGTGGCCTCCAACCAACTTATCTCATGCCAGCTGCGGCAGGGCCTTTGGCTTTACACTTTGCCTCTATATCCATGGGCCCCTCCTCACTACTGTTGTGACTTGAGTTCCTCTCGCACAGGCTCTGCAAAGCTGTTTCCTCCCACAACCATTTCCTGAGGCCACGACGGTAAAAAGGGTGGACTGTTCTCAGGATTATGAAACTGTCCTGCTCTTTGAATCCCTGAACTTCTTCTGAGCAACTAGAGGATTTTAAGCTGCTGCTTCTTTTTCTTAGCGTTTGTCCCACTTGGTGGTGGAGTCTGCTGGCTAGAGGAATTTAAGCAAAAATGCAAAATTCTGCAAAAAGCCCTTTGAAAATAACTCTTATTAATCATCCTTTTTTAACCTAGATTTCAAGTTTATTCTGTGCCCACATTGTCCCAAAAGAAGGAAACAAGGGCAATCCAATGATTTGCTCTCTCTGTGTTGTGTTGTTACAGTTGAGACCAATTCTTCATGACCCCACATCTAAGGAGTTTTCTTGGCAGGAATGCTGGAGTGGTTTGCCAGTTCCTAATCCAGGCGCCTACAGCTACCATTCTGCAATTACAATGCTTCTTAAATAATGCACATATATATTCAGTATACGTTTATCATTTTAATTTTTTCATCCAACACTGTACCGTATATTATCACAGATAGGCAGTTTGAATCCCACCAGATGTTTTGGGGCTACAGTTCCCATCAATCTTAGTTGGCACAGGCAATGCAGGGGATGATGGGAAATGTCATCCAACAACATCTGGAAGGTACAAGCATCTTAGCATGGAACTAAAGCTTTTTTGATGAGAGCTTAGCAAAATAATTAGCAATAGTGATTGCTCTGTAATTAGTCTTAAAGGAGTGGTTTAAATGGAACTCCTTTTTCTGAAAACTGAAACATTGTAAGGCTTCCCTTGCATCATATTGGTTTTTTACGGAGTTTGTTAAGGCTGAATTATACAAAGCTGCCTTCTACTAGTGAAAATTTGTCCTGAAATGGTCAAATGCATTTTTCTTTATTTTTATTTAAACGTAGTTTCACTTAATGAAAGGGTTTAATTGTATGTTTGCATTTATTATATCATGTTGTTATGATTTTATTGCATATTGTAAACTGTCCAGAGAGTGGCAACAGTAATAAAATGCTATAAAAATGTAAACAAAAAAATTCACCCAAATAACACGATAACACACATATTTTTACCTGCAATGTTTCTTAATTGCTTGAATTAAAACATTCCTGCAAATTCCTTTTGGTGGACTCGCTCTTTTTAAAAACATGGTTCTTTGATTTGCGATGGTCTCTGCTGTGGGACACAACCCTGATGTAAATCCAGGCCTTTGGGGCGCATTTCCATTGTAACTGAAAACAAAAGTTTCCAATGCATCTGGATTTTGTTATATTCTGGACGTGCCCGGCCCATGAACTGATTATTTGGTAGATTTTTAATGAAATTTAAAAAAATGAAATTAAAACATTTGGGGGTGTTTTGGAGCAGCAGTCGTCTTTGAATAGATTGACACCGTGTTCCTTTGAGAATTTATTGAATTAAAGCATTAATGGTGCTTCTCTAATAGAAGGACATCTTCTGGGGTCCAGCAAAATAATTTATACATTTCACATAACATACACGTCAGCAGTCTTCTTTAAGAAACACGTGCACCACTCTATACATACATGTGAAATATTTCTGTTGCACACACTCTCTTAAGAAAGAACAACAGAAGCCAGTACGTTTACAATATAGTGAGTCTGTGGGAACATAAATTACACAATATCTAAGCTGTTGGTAAGAAGGAAATTTAGGCAACAGAGGCCCCTTTCAGTTCCCTCTTTACGGAAAGAAAGGGTGTTTGTGGTTAGCTAGGGAAATTACAAGAGATATTTGTAATTCATGGGAAGGGCTTTTCTCTTTTGCCCAGTACAGAGACATATAATTTTTAATAATCCTTAATTATAAGATTAATTATAAATTTATTTATTGCCACTGTCACAAGATTGGTGTCAAGTATACAAAGTGCTTTATAACTGTTCAGCTACAGGCCTGAGTTCACTTCCTCCAACATTGGAGGCATTCAAGGGAAAGCTGAATAGCCACCTGTCAGATAAGATGGATTTGGGTTTTTGCATTGAGGAGAAGGAGCTGCCTAGATGCCCTATGACCATCCAATCTCACCTGATTTCGGAGGCCCTGGTTAGTACTTGGATGGGAGACCACCAGGGAATACCAGGTGCTGTAGGCGCCTGGAGTAGGAACTGGGAAACCACTCCAGTATTCCTGCCAAGAAAACTCCATGGACATGGGGTCACAAAGAGTCGGTCATGACTGTAATGACACAACATACACAAATTGAGGAGAAGGTTGGACTCAATGCCCATTTCCACCCTTTTTGGATGATATCCCCATATAGCAGAAATAAGAAAAGTAAAGAAGACCATTTTTGTCCAAAGCTAAAATATTTCTGGCCCAATAGCTGTAAGGAGCTCTCTACCCTCATCTCAAGCAAACAGCCTCCGTGGAAAATCTCCATTTCCAAAATGAAAGTGCAAATTTAGAACTTTCATTTACTAGACTCAACTCTCAGGCTGCTTGCTGGGTCAGCCAAGACATAGGTAAAGACAACCATATGGCGATGAATGGCAGGGTGAGACGAGGGCGGTGCTAATTCCATGAAGGTTTCAAAGGGAAAAAAGCCATGGGAGGGGGAGGCAGGCACAGTCTTTGAGGTATCTATCACCTGTTCAACTGACGAAGTTACAGGCCTGAGAAAAGTACTATGAAAGCTAAAAAGAGCACAGCATAAATCAGAAGCACGGCCCATGTGGGACATGTTTTGTAAAACTATACCATATGTACTACTACAGTAAGTTCCATATATAAAATATGTTGTCATACTGGGTTGCTCCCTTTGTCCTACAAGTTGAAGAATGGAAGTCAGAAGGAACCAAAGAGTGGAGAGAGAGCAGCAACTGCAGAGAGAGAGAGAGAGAGAGAGAGAGAGAGAGAGAATGCAGGGGGAATGAAGACATAGGATCCCCGTCACCTCTCTATTGCGCTGGAATTCCAACCTGTAAAGCATTGGGTTTCAACAGAACGCCAGATACCAAAGAGGGCAGGGCTTCTGCATAGTTAGCTTTTCATGCCCTTACAATATTTTAGAATACAATAGAAATAATTAAAAGCACTCAGATAAGTGGTTGGTTGTGTATTGTCTAGCGGACCAGAACTCTCATATAACAACTCAGGTTGCTAAAATTGTCTTGGCTGCAATCCATAGAAGGGCTGTGTTGATGGCAGAAGGCTGACTTATATTTACCTTTTGAAAGGTTGTGGTTTCTGTGCTGACGTTTGTTTTGTACTATCGCTGTTCCTGTTCTTTATCCTGTTGTTTTATTGAATTGGGTCATGTGTGTGTTGTGTCGTTACAGTCGTGACCAACTCTTCGTGACTGTCATACGACCATAATAAACGGAACTGAACTGAACCTTTATACACACCATGGAGCTGTTGTGGGATATTTCTCTTTCACCCAGTTCATAGGACAGGGGGAAACAATTTAAAAATAACATTCCCACACCATTCTGTTTCTGCTATTGCAGTGGTCTGTGGTGTGCCTCCAATATTTGTCTCAACAGTAATGTCTTCTTTACACCTCCGAAGGAATTCCTGAGCCCTCTGGACTATTTGTTCATTCAGTGTCCGCATAGCTAGGTGGAACTTTGCTAGGTTCTGACACAGACTACTGCTGACACCATAGTCCTCTTTAGAGATTTTTCCAACCTCTCATGCTACCTGGAGAAAGTGTGGCTAGGAGGAGGCCCTTCTGGGTTGAAGTGACTGTCAATCAATCCATCACTAACCAATTGTTCCTTCCTCCCCCTGAATTTGAAAAGTGTCACACCTCTCTTAATTTTTTTCCTTTTCCTTTCTTTCCTCTGTTGAGGCAGTTGCTGAAAGCAGCCATGTTTGATTTGTCCACAATTGTACATAAAGAAAAGGGGCTTTCTACTGCTAATGTCTCAGAGTGAATCACTGAGACTATATGTACCAGTTAATGATCAAAAGGGTGGACTGTTTTCAGGACCATGAAACTGTCCTGTTCTTTGAATCCCTGAACTTCTTCTGAGCAACTAGAGGAATTTAAGCTGCTTCTTCTTTTTCTTAGCGTTTGTCCCACTTGGTGGTGGAGTCTGCTGGCTAGAGGAATTTAAGCAAAAATGCAAAATTCTGCAAAAAGTCCTTTGAAAATAACTTGAAATTAATCATAATTTTTAACCCAGATTTCAAGTTTATTCCATGACCACATTGCCCCAAAAGAAGGAAACAAGGGCAATCCAATGATTTGCTCGTGCAGGGGGAATGAAGACACAGGATCTCCATCACCTCTCTATTGCTCTGGGATTCCAACCTGTAAAGCATTGGGTTTCAACAGAAACAAATCTAAAAGATGAAAGCTAGGAACTGGGGCGGAAAAGAATATGCTTTTGGAAATTCCCTGATTACTAAATGAACTGGTACTTAATCTCTCTCTCTCTCTCTCTCTCTCTTTAATAACCAAAGAGTGATCCTCTCCTTGAGTTACATTACAGAGTGGCCAGATGCCAAAGAGGACAGGGCTTCTGCAGAGTTAGCTTGTCATGCAAAGCAGCACCTCCTGAAATCCACTCTTCCTCATAACCATTAAAGGTACAGGAACCGTGTCCTTTTTTGCATCTGGCATCCTACATATTATGTACAGGACAGAATTGCCCCTCAAGGGACTTGTCACAGCGATGCACCGGAGAGAAGGAATGACACTGGCACAACAATATCCTTGCCTCTGCAAAAGGCAACTGATGGCATTACCCTTGTGTTGATCCGATTCTACATGCGGGTTTTCCTATCATCAAAAGATCAGGAACTGAACGGCCTTGGAGATGTGGTACGTGAAATACCACTTGAAATACCACCATCAGTTGGAATGTTACGCTGGGGGTCAGTTTCATTAAAGCAGTGTGATGTTACACTTTGCCAGAGAAGTGGTGTCATTTAATTCACTTCAAACAGAAATCCATCCTGAGCATGGAGTTTTCAAAAACAGATTAACAATGTTCTCAGACGCTCCCAGCCACTGGAGGAATTTCCAGAAGCAATAACCCACGAAACTAAAATTACCTGCCTTTGCCCACCGCTTGCACTTGGCCCGTCCTCTTAATCCTCAGAAATTCAAAGAGGTCGTTCTACCTGATAACCCACCACAGCATGCAACCTGTGGCAGGGACTTCCTCCCTCTGGGACCATATCTAGAGGAGGCCTGCCCAACAGGTAGACCGTGGGCTACCGGTAGCCCACGAAGGGTTCAAAAGTAGCCCTCCGGCCATCAATAAAAAAGTAAGGGGATAAGTTCTCCACCCCTCCCTCCCCCATCCCAAGGACCAGCACTGCCCCAGCAAAGTTCTGGGTCAGTCCCCTGTTCCCCCCACCGGCCAGATGATTGGTGTGCCACTGTCTTGTGACCAACTGAATTGCTGGTGCGGAGTGGAGGGAGGAGAGGGGAGGAGAGGGGCGAGAGCTGGGGTTGCAGGTGTGCCCATCTCCTATGTGCAGTGACATCTCCCTTCTTCTTCCCCCCTGGACAATTCCCTCCATAACGGGTTAATTGATTTTCAATGCATTCCTATGGGAAACTGCTGCTCTACAACTGCTGCTCTCCAAAGCACAGAAGGGCCTTTTCATGTGCACGATTTAATGTCATGCCTTCAGCTATGCTAGAGGGTCGCTTTAAAGGAACACCTCTACAAAACCGCACATGTCCATGTGGTGAAGGTGTTGAAACACTTGCCCATGTGTTACTGTTTTGTTCCTTTTATAGAGAGGTGCGGCAAGAATTACTTTTTCCCATGTTAGCAAAGAAGCCAGGTCGTTCATCTGACTTTTATATATCATTACTCCTTGGAGACCGAGACAATCAGGTGACACTGCTGACAGCTAAATTTTTAGCAGCAGCAATTAAAATGAGGCCAACCATGATTTTAAACTAACAATCATTTACAGATTATTTGTTCAGATTCTGTACAGGAATGTTGCAAGTATATGTATTTACTTCTATGTATTTACTTTTATGATTTGGTATGCCAATTTTATATCTATTTAAATGTTGTTCTCTTTTGCTAAGGCCATGGCTAATGCAAATAATTAAATAAATGAAAAATGAACTGCTGCTCTACTTACAATTTTTTTTACTTATGACCATGTGCTCGGAAGGAATTGATAAAATTCGTAAGTAGAGGTTTTAGTGTAGTAGCCCTTAGGCACTTTGTGCTGGAAAAAGTAGACCTCGGCCTGTTCAAAGTTGGACAGCCCTGATCTAGAGGACTAGGAGCGCACAGGTGGACAGACTTGGTGTGTGTGTCAGTATCTCTCTGTGTACAATTGAAGCTCTTAACATCAACTCCAACAACCAGGACAAACAACATGAACTGGGAAAGCAGTTGTGGCTTTACTCTGGTATACTCTCCATAGGGAAGTTGGCCAGATGGTCACTTGTGTATGATGACGACATTAGGCAAAGATTTTTGAAACGTTTTCCCTGGCATTTTGCTTTACTTTCTATTGTTTGAGCTTTACTGGTTGGGTTCAGAGGTGGTGGTTCCCCTCCCACTCCCCACTTTTTAATGTGTTTTTAGTATATACTGTATACACATATGCTTTTAATTATTGTATTCTAAAATATTGTAAGGGCATGAAAAGCTAACTATGCAGAAGCCCTGTCCTCTTTGGTATCTGGCGCTCTCTGGTTATAAAGAGAGAGAGAGAGAGAGAGAGAGAGAGAGAGAGAGAGAGAGAGAGAGAGAGAGAGAGAGATTAAGTACCAGTTCATTTAGTAATCAGGAAATTTCCAAAGGCATATTCTTTTCTGCCCCAGTTGCTAGCTTTCATCTTTTAGATTTGTTTCTGTTGAAACCCAATGCTTTACAGGTTGGAATCCCAGCGCAACAGAGAGGTGACGGGGATCCTATGTCTTCATTCCCCCTGCATTCTCTCTCTCTCTCTCTCTCTCTCTCCCCGTATGTATGTATAGTTGCTGCTCCCTCTCCCCTCTTTGGTTCCTTCTGATTTCCATTCTTCAAGTTGTGTGCAGACATTGTAATTCCCCCAAACCAGCGTGGATAAATTTCATTCACCTATTACCAAATATTTAGCTGAAACATTAGTTACTTTTCATTTACTCAGCTTGGTATACACTCTGACTCTGCCCTGCTTATCTCCAAAATCTTTTCAATCCTGTACATTCTGTCTTCTCAACGGTTAACCTTCGGAAGTTCTTCAGGATAAAATGTTCCAACAATAGCATCGCCTTTGTAATCTGTTAACAGGTATACAGGACTCATTGCTTTTATGATCACCTGATCCACTATAAATATCTCTGTAGTGAAGTTTTGTTCATACCCCCTAGACGGTGGCTTATAGGCAAAGCTACTTTCTCACAGGGTTTTCATTTGCTTTTCGTTATGATTATTTCTAATTGGCAAAACACACCCCCTGACAACACAACTGAATGTTCCATCAATCAGTGGTTGATCAATCCCAACCTGAGTTTCTAATTGAGGATTTAACATCCTTTCAGAGGGTTGACAGGTGAATAAATGGAAAAAAGTGAACACTTAAAATGTCAATAGTCCCCAAGTCAACGCTGGAAACCAGTTGGTACACTTTTGCCTTGCCCTGCTGCAATGCATGATCCGTCTTGCCTAACAAGCGTGAAAGCTCTTTGCAGCCCTCAGTGTCATTCCCTTGCCAACAGTGGTCTGTGTGCCATTGTTATAGAAATTGTATCATCTACATCACAGTAATTAAAATGCTTGCCAATACATATTTGATGCTTCCTCAGTATTGGACTTTGGGAACACACCGTTCCAGAATACTACACCTGTTAACCAGAATACTACACTTGTTAGCCAGAATACTGCACTTGTTAAAATGGAGTCGGAGGGAGCAGCTGTAGTTACCTGCAACACTTGTGCCATGTTTGTCATCCTGCCAAAGCATGTGGAGGACTACACTTGCAGCAAGTGCAAGCTGGCTGCACTACTAGAAGAGAAGGTCCAGCAGCTGGAGGCCTGCATATATCTAACCAGCAACAAATTAAGGAGCTTGAGCTCTTCTTGGACAGAGCAGAGCAGACTATCCTGGACAAAGAAGAGACAGGGCACAGTTCGGAGGGAGAAGTCACTTCACCAACTTAGGGGGTAGAACTAAAGAGTCTCCCTTAATATAGTTGATGAAGTGCATGAAGAATAACAGGCTGCAGGAGAGAGGCTCCTTGTACTAACTAGGGAATTCAATTATTAGAAATACAGAGGGATGGATTTGTGATGAGCATGATAACCATATGGTGACTTGCCTGCCAGGTACAAAGGTTGTAGACATCACGAGAAATTTAGATAGTTTGTTAGAGAGAACTGGGAAGGAACTAAAGGTCATAGTTTGTTAGAGAGAACTGGGAAGGCAAAGCAGTCAGTCCTGGAAGCTAAATTCAGGTTGTTAGGAAAAAAATTGAAGTCCCGGACTTCCAAGGTAGCATTTTCAGAAGTGCTGCCTGTTCCCTTGGAAGGCAAGGGATGATTAAAGAGGAAACAGAGATTGCAGAGAGACTCAATTAGTGCTTTGCTTCAGTATTCACTGAAGAAGACAGAGACCACATGCCCAAAACAGAGCCTATGTTCGTAGGGAGGGAAACCAAAGAATTAAGCCAGATAGAAATAACCAGGGAGGAGCTTCTTGCATGTCTTGTTAAACTAAATGCTAACAAATCACCAGGACAAGATGGCATCCATCCATGAGTTCTCAAGGAACTTAAAAATGAAATTGCTGAGGTCCTAGCCAAAATATATCATCTTTCCCTCAAATCAGGCATTGTGCTTGATGGCTGGAAGGTAGTGAATGTAATACCAATCTTCAAAAAAAGATCCAGAGGTGATCCAGGAAATTACCAACCAGTCAGTTTGACATGTGTCCCAGGTAAATTGATCGAAACCATCCAAAAAGATAATATTAATAGGCAGATAGAAGAGAAGGCGCTGCTGAAGAACAGCCAGCATGGCTTCTGCAAGGGCAAGATCATGCCTCACTAATCTGTTGGAATTCTTTGAGAGTGTCAATAGGCACATGGATAAGGGAGATCCAGTTGACATTTTTTATCTGGACTTTCAGAAGGCTTTTGACAAGGTCCCGCACCAAAGGCTCTTGAATAAACTTTCCAGTCATGGAATAAAGGGACAGGTCTTGTCCTGGATCAGCAATTGGCTATGTGACAGGAAACAGAGAGTAGCACTAAATGGACACTTCTCCAAGTAGAAGGAGGTAAAGAGTGGAGCCTCCCAAGGTTCAGTACTGGGACCCCTGCTTTTCAACCTCTTCATAAATGATCTAGAAATAGGAGTAAATAGCAAGGTAGCCAAATTTGGGGATGACACTAAATTATACTGGGCAGTAAAGACAGAAATTGTGAGGAGCTCTAGAGGGATCTCTTGAGAGGAGGAAGTGGGCAAATCTGTGGCAAATGAGTGTCATCATTTGCAAATGCAGAGTGATGCATGTTGGGCCAAACAATCCCTATTATGTTTATAAACTGATGGGGTCTGAAATCTCTGCAACAATCCAGGAAAAGGACCTTGGTGTCCTGGTGAGTAGACAGCTCAATGAAGGTGTCAACCCAGTGTGCCGCAGCAGTGAAAACAGCAAACTCAGTGCTAAACTTCATTAGGAAGGGTATAGTAAATAAGTCAGCAAGTGTCATTTTGCCTCTTAATAAATCTACAGTGAGGCTGCAATGGCTCTCGCTCTGCTGGAAGAGATTTCTGGGAGTTGCAGTCCAGGAACATCTGGGGACCCACAGATTGAGAACCACTGGTGTAAGTAGACATGTTTGACCTTCAAGTCTGCATTGATCAGGTGATTATATTTTGGCAAAGGGAAACAAATACTGTACAGCAATTTTAGATCCCACGCAGGTTGGGCTGTGGGGTCAAGTTATTCCCAGCTTTGACTAAGCGTTCCATTTCAAAATTCTTTACAAGAGTCAAGTCATGACTCTGTCGGAAAGACAGGGAGATATCCCAATGAATTTGCTGTGTTGTAATTACATGCAGTGTTTGTATGCATGTATGTATATGTAAATGTAGATATGTATGTGTGTGTGTGTGTGTAAAAAGTCAATACATGATTTTCAAAGGGTTTCATCAACAAAGGAAGCTGAAATTCTTCAGAACATTTTGCAAAAATATGTACATTTTAAATTATTTTCCCCCAAAGGGTGGGTCTGAAGTTTTATAAATCTTTGCATGACACAGAAGTGAACGAGAGTCCCCCATCTGTTCCTTATTTGGATTATATTAATAATCTTGTATCGAAACAGGAAGGAATGCAAGGAGAAACCCGACAGGAGGATAAAGAGAAATGGACGGAGATGATGGAAGCACCTAGAGAAAGGGTGAGACTTTAGCAACAGCAGGATGAGAGTTTAAATGATTGTTTACAAAGAGCTAAACTGGAAGGGGAAGTAAAGGAGGGCAAGGAAGGCTATTAATTGTGACAAGGGTAATTATATTATATTAATAAAGATGGGCAGGATCAGTTGGTGGTACCCAAAGGCTGGAGAGTTAACATAATGAAATTAGCACATGATATACCTATGGCAGAGCATTTGTCTACGGAAAAGATGGTGAAAAGGATTTCTCAGAGGTTTGGGTGGCCAGGATTACATAAGGATGTGGAACAATTTTGTCAGACATGTCCCCAGTGTCAATATCATCAAGGCAAACTGCGACCGGGAGAGAGTTAATTAGCATGCCCCTTATCGACAAACCTTTTGAAAAAATAGGTTTAGATTTGGTAGGCCCTCTCCCTAGATCATCTGGGGGGCATACCCATATCTTGGTTGATTGTGCCACACGATATCCTGAGGCCATCCCTTTAAGGTCAACCTCTACCAAAGTGTTAGCTTGGGAATGATTACAAGTGTTTTCAAGAGTAGGATTCCCTAAGGAAATTTTGACAGATCAAGGCTCAAATTTTATTAGTTTGACTATGAGAGAGATTTGGAAAATTCTGGAGGTTAAGCCAATGAGAATGACAGTTTATCATCCCCAAACTAATGGTTTGGTGGAGAGGTTTAATAAGACGTTAAAGGGAATGTTGAAAAAGCTTGTAGGAGACAAATATAAAAATTGGCATTTATTCATCGCGCCTTTGATGTTTGTGATTAGGGAGGTGCCTTAAGCTTTGACAGGTTTCTCACCTTTTGAATTGATGTATGGTCATAATCCTAGAGGCATATTAGATTTGGTAAAAGAGAAGTGGGAATCTGGGAAGGACGAGTCTCAGATTACAATAAAATATGTATTGGATATGAGGGAAATATTAAGAGAAGCTACCCATTTTGCTCAGGAAAATCTAAGAAAGGCTCAAGGGAAGTAAAAACAGAGATATGACAAAAGAGTCAAACTCAGGCATTTAGAAGTAGGACAGAAGGTTCTGTTATTATTGCCTATGGAAAATTCAAAATTGTTTGTCAAATGGCAAGGGCCATATAAAATTTTAAGAATAGTAGGACCTGTAGATTATGAAACTGAAAATGCCTGATAAAAAGAAGAAAGGAATCTATCATATTAACTTGTTAAAAAAGTGAAAGGAAAGAATAGCTTTTTTAGGAGAAGTAAACGACAGAGAATTGGGGCCATCAATCAGAGAAGACCAAGGACAGGTGGAAATGGGGGGAAATTAACGAGTGAACAAGTACAAGATGTAAGAACTTTAGAGATAATGTATGCTGATGTCTTTTCTGCTCTTCCGGGGAAAACTACCTGGACAGAACATAAAATTGAAACTAATCCAGGCGTAATAGTTAGGGATCAAGGAAGGAAATGGCCCAGACACTTAATACCTACAATTAAAGAAGTCAAGAAGATGTTGGAATTAGGAATTATTGAGCCTCCAATAGTCCGTGGAGAAGCCATCTGGTAGTAGTACCTAAACCAGATGGTACCATTAGATTTTGTATAGATTTTTGACAATTAAATCAAGTATTGAAATTCGATGCGTACCCCATGCCACGTATAGAGGAATTATTGGATAAATTAGGGGAATCTTCCTTCCTATCCTATTTGGACCTAACAAAAGGATACTGGCAGATTCCTTTACAGAAGGAAGATCGAGAAAAAAATGCATTTCGCAGTACGCAGAGCCTCCATCATTTTAAATTCATGCCTTTTGGCTCCATGGGGCAGGGGCTACATTTCAGTGTTTAATGAACAAAGTATTAGAACCAGTTAGTGAATTTGCAGTTGCATACATTGACAACATTATTATTTTTAGCAATTCATGGGAAGAACATATTAAACACCTGAAAGCTGTATTAAATCACCTGAGAGAAGCGAATTTGACTGTCAACCCTAAAAAGTGTAAAATAGCTAGGGAAGAAACTAATTTTTTAGGATTTAAGGTAGAGCAAGGGAGAATAAATCCTTCATAAGATAAGGTAGATGAGCTGTCTAAATGGAGTCGGCTGAAAACTAAAAGGGAAGTACAGTACAACAATTTCTTGGCTTGGCTGGGTACTATAGGCATTTTATTCCACAGTTTTCCAGTATTGCCGCACCTTTGACTGACTTGACTAGAAAGAAATTACCCAGGGTGTTGAAATGGGGAGAGATAGAACAAAGGGCTTTTGAATTACTTAAAAATAAGTTGTGTTCTTATCTGGTTAGATATTCTCCTAACTTTAATTATCCTTTCATAGTCCAAACAGATGCATCAGATAGAGGGATAGGTGCAATATTAGCGCAGGAAATTAATGGGGAAGACACCCGATATTATACCTCAGTAGAAAATTAAATAAAAAGGAACGACGGTATGCAGCTATAGAGAAAGAAGCCTTAGCTGTAAAGTGGGCTGTTCAGACATTTAAGTATTATTTGTTAGGAGCTCCTTTTATACTAATGGCGGATCATGCACCTCTGGTGTGGTTAAATTGGATGAAAGATGTAAACCCAAGCTTGACTATATGGTATTTGAGCTTGCAACCCTTTGCCTTCGATATCAAATATCAGAAGGGGAGTGAGAATATTAATGCCGATTATTTTTCTCGGCAGGGACCATGGGCGGATTAAGCCTGTCCACAGACGGCACACTTGAGGGTGGGGGGATGTGTGAAATGCCAAAGGGTATGCCGTCTGCTGAGGAACCTGGGAGACAGATGGAAGTGCAGCAGCTCAGAAAAGTAGAGAAAGAGATGGAGAATCTGACAGTGGGGAAAAAGACAGCAAAAGAGCAGAAACGGGAGCCCATGAAAATACCAGAAACGAAGGAACAGTGTGGGAATGTAGAGAGTGGGATTAGGAATGAGAGTGTAAATATTGTGACAGGATTTTATGCAAGTAAGACAGAGTGGGGGTCATTGAGTGGCATGGAATGGGGGAGTGGCTATACACCTGACAGGGAGTATATAAGGAGGTGGGGGGAGGTTGGTTGCCAGGGAAAGCCTGAGGTGCGACAGGTGGGCATAGAGGTGAAAGAGTTAAAACCACCCACCAGAGATATATGGATCCAGACTTGGGATGAAAAGATAGCCACCAAAGAAGCATGGGTACAGGTGACAGAAGGCAAGGTTCCCAGTGCTGAAGTGGCAGTGCAAGTCAGTGAAAGAAAGCAGAAAATAACCATTAGGGTGCTGGAGAAAAGCATACAAACCAACCCTTTGGTATTAACTAAAATTGAGACAGGACTGCCTCTTCCCCTCCCTACAGCAAGTGCAGCGGTGAGACCACCTGAGGTGCCTTCCGTATTCCCTCCGGTGATTTACATCCAAACCTCACAGGGTGAAATAAAAGGATTGATCCCAGGTTGGGGATGGGAGGATCCGGTGATCATTGTGAGGCACCCGTGTTGTGGGACCAGGTGTGCGGGTCTGTTGATAGCACAAAGAATGGGGGGGGGAGATAAGAAGTTTAAATCCGTTTATTGAAGATGTTTATGAGAGAGTTGAATTGTTCGAGCCTGTTGCTCAATTACCTGTAACGTTTAATGAAGAAAGAATATTGCCAAATAACCAAGACAAAAACTTTGTAAGAGATGTTTATAATAAAAGTTTCATATATTTGGAACAACCCAGAGCCGCGTCAATTGCTTTACCAATAGAACCGTGTGAAAGGGAGAAGGAAGGAGCAGGTGTGGGTCTGTCCGCTCAGACACCAGTGATACAGACAGAGGAGAAAGAATGGAGTGAAACCCACAGGGAAGAAGAGAGAGAACAACATTTGGGTAGTACAAAGAGGAGTGTGGAGAATAACCCGGGAGAGAACTTGGAAGGGAAGTGGAGTCCTACACAGATTACTACTGGCTTCTTGGCAGTAATTCAAAAAGTGGTAACATGGGACATGTTGAAGACAGAGATGGAGGGACTAAGTGTAAAGACAGAGGAGAAGAGTGTTCAGACTGATAAGGAAGAAATAGGAATAGGGATGATGAAAGAAGAAGGAATTCAGACTGATGATTGGAAGGTTAGAGGGAGAGATAAGAAGGTTCAGGTTGGAGGGAGGTTTGGAGACATGTCAGTGGGATTATATTGGCACATGGGGGTCCAAGTGAACTGAGATCTGGAGAAAGTAGTCAGACAGATAGGAATTCAGACTGAGGGCAGAGTAAGTAGAGTATTATATAGGGAAGCTAGTATTCAAACGGAGAGGCGCAAGGAGGAGATAGGGTCTCATGAGAAGAAAGGAGTGCGCGAGGAAAGAGGGGAGTACCGGGCGGAGAGAGAGACAGTTAAGGACGTTAGGGAAGGGGTACCGGTTAGAAGGGATATATTAAGAAGGACGGATAAGGATTGCCGTTACCAACACCGGAGATCCCTCCCCGTTATCCATGGAAAAGTAACGTCTCAGATGGAAGAGAGAAAAAGGGAAGTTCGATAGCAAATCCATCAGGATGGATACCCGGGTGGGGTTGGAGTCCGGTCCCAGAAGGACAACACCCTTATTGCAGGAGTCGTACAGTGACACAACCGAAGATTCATCCCAAATAAGAAGTAATGTAGTAAAAAAGGGAAATGTTTTGTTCAATGACTCCTTCGAGCCCAGTTTCGAGTTGCCTGTGTTATCTCCCGTTGGAGAAAGTTGTGTTGATAAAGAAAGAGAAAAAGACTAGAGTTGGAAATTTAAATAAAGATTTGTTTATTTTACAAGAAACCTCTGAGTCAGTGCCAAGTTCTTCCAAGGGACTTCCTGGAACAGAAAGAGAACCCTTACAAATTGGCGCCCAACGTGCTGATATTGAGCCAAATGCGTTCTTGGAAGAAAATATGTGGCTTAAACAGACTTTACAAAGGCAAGATAAGGTCATGGAATTGCTATCAGAACAGACAAGATACCTTATGAAGCAAATAGAACAACGAGATAAAACAATACAAGAACAGAAAACAACTAGATCGCAATCTGAAGAAAACCGACAACAGAACAACACAACCCTTTTTCCAACAAAGATACAGAAGATGACAGATATGGACGACATAGAAGCCTATTTGAACACGTTCGAAAGAATGGCAATGGCCGCAAAATGGCCAAAGGATCAATGGGCTCTCATACTGACGCCAGGTTTAACAGGAGAACTCCAAAGTATTGTGGATTCATTAGGCATGGAAGATGTCTGCAATTATGAAAAGGTGAAAAGGACTACCTTGTTAACCTGTAACATAACAGAAGAAGCTTACCGGAAAAAAATTTCGAGAACTGAGACTGCAAACAGGAATTCACCCAAGACCCTTAGCACAGCGCATGAGAGCTAACGTGATAAAATGGCTACGTCCTGATAGGCGAACTTTCGACGACGCAATAGACGACATCGTCATTGAACAATTGCTGAATACAGCAAGTGTTTCTGTAACTAACTGGGTCCGGAGAAACAATCCAACAACTTTAGAAGAGGTGATACAGCTTTTAGAAAATTACAATGCAAGCAACGACCGCCCCTACATGTCGCGCGAGATGAGAGTAACAGAGACTTCACGCGACAGGATGATGACGTCAAATCAGAGAGACAAACCTCGAGGCCTGACTCCACAAGACTCCAGAGAAAAACAAGCGGCTAGAATAGACCCAGGAGGAACCCAGAAAAATCAAAGGACAGGAACTTGGGGAACGGCGGACAGAATGAAAGCAGAAAAACCACAAGTAACTCCTTCCAGACAATCATCTTGTTTTATATGTGGGGCAACGTCGCATTTCCGCAGGGACTGCCCCTATCGAGACTGTGCATGGGGCTTGACAAAGTCAAGCGACTTTGATTCTAATAACAGACTAGCAGGAAAGGGCTGGGAAATACCGGCAACAGTGAATGGAGAAGAGAAAAAAAGCATTAATTGACACTGGGTGTAGACAAACTCTGGTCAGGAGCCTGAAGAGAACTCCCACCAAAGATTTTATTACAGTTCAGTGTATTCATGGGGATATTAAGAGATATTATACTATGTGGGCAGATGTGGTGGTGATGGGGAAAACACAACGTCTAAAAGTGGGCATAGTCCCAACATTGGCTAAAGAAATGTTGTTAGGAAGGGATTGGCAATATATTAATGATTTAATGTTAATGCAGGACAGCATGTATTCTATATCTGACCAGACTGAGGACCAGAAATGGATGGAGATGGTGGAAGCCAAGAGAGAACGGGTGAGCCATTGGCAACAGAATGATGCATCTCTGATACATGTGATTGAAAATGTACAAGCAGAAGGCAATGTGCCGTTAGGACAGACGGGTTATGAAATGCATAAAGGATTACTATATTACATTGACAAACAGGAACATGATAAGTTGATAGTACCATTCCCATGGAGACAAAATATCCTAGCATTATCTCATGATTTACCCCTAGCAGGACACTTGGCAACAGAAAAGATGTTGGCTAGAATCAAGAATAGATTTTGGTGGCCCAATATGCAGACAGATGTTGAACAATATTGTAAAACCTGTGCACCTTGTCAATTATCACAGTCAAAACCTGCGAAGGGAGCGCATATGATACCTATGCCATTAATAGACAAGCCATTTAAGCGAATTGGTCTAGATATTGTGGGTCCCTTATGTAAATCTGCTGGGGGACACACCCACATTTTGGTATTGGTAGATTATGCTACAAGATATCCAGAGGCAATACCTTTGAGGTCTACCTCAGCAAAGGTATTAGCTAGGGAATTACTACAATTCTTCTCAAGCATGGGGTTCCCAGACGAAATTTTAACCGATCAAGGGACAAATTTTATGAGTTGGACCATGAAAGAAATGTGGAAGATATTAGATATCCGCCCAATACGTACGACTGTTTATCATCCGCAGACGAATGGGCTTGTAGAACGTTTTAACAAAACATTAAAATCCATGCTGAGAAAAATTGTAGGGGAAAACCCGAGCAAATGGCATTTGATGGTTGCGCCATTAATGTTTGCTGTGAGAGAAGTGCCTCAGGCTTCAACTGGATATTCACCATTTGAATTGCTTTATGGTAATAATCCACGTAATGTTTTAGATCTCATAAGAGAAAAATGGGAGGAGGGGGAAGATACGGCTGAATGTGCAGTGAAATATGTGATAGACATGAGAGAGAAATTGCGGAACATTTCCGAATTGGTACATCAAAATTTGACTAAACGACAAGCATATCAAAAACAAAGGTATGACAAATCTGTCAAACCCCGAGATTTGGTCCCAGGACAAAAAGTGTTGCTACTACTGCCGGTCGAACATTCGACTCTCTTAACCCAATGGCAAGGCCCATACAAAGTACTCAGGAAAATCAATGATGTAGATTATGAAATTGAAATGCCCGACAAAAAGAAAAAGAAAGGGATATACC